>CM030008.1:153874393-155074393 GCA_017639485.1 Pluvialis apricaria | reverse complement strand
CGCCTCCCGAAGGAAAACCCATGCCTTGTGTGAAGATCAGTTGCTGAAGCTGGTAAACTGCTAACCCATGTTAGTCCACGTGCTGTTTCCTGCTCTACACTCGGGATTTATGGAAAAGGAAGGCAGTTAGTTGCTGTAATGGGAAGCATGCAGAGAGTAGCCAGCGTGGGTTGGATGCAACCAAATGTGTAAAGAGCAGAGCAGTTCTGGCTGCTGACTGGGATCAGCTCTGATGAGCCTACAGGAGGTGAGCAGGGCTTCCTTTAAAAAACCAAAAACCAACAAAGAACACTTTACCTTCAAGTAGATTGCAAGTTGTTTCCTTGAGTCTGTATCTGTAGTAGGAACAAAATGAAATATCATATTAATGACATTATAAATTCATATTTGGAATACCTGGGGTGGGGGGGGGAACAAGTTAAAAAACCACCACCAAAATAAACTAGGACATTTCTAGTTACAGATACAAAACCAGAACCTAACATTTGAAAACAAAAGAATCACAACTGCACTCGCTGAAGTGCCCTTAACTTTTGATATGTTGTAATGCCACATGTACAGTCCTTGAAACAAAATGCAATAAACCTTCTGCCTTGTTTCTTTTGTTCCAATAATGTCGTAAACCATTTAGGATTAACATTTATAATCTGTTGCTACTTCCTGGATCGAAGTGTCACCGCGTAAAGTGTACATGTGTGTTTACTGTCATTCCTCATTACTTACATGCAAGTGGTAGTCCTGAGATGTTGGCATGCAGCTCTGCCTTGCTTGTGCTGCCTTGATGTGGACGGGAACGTCCGCTGCTTCAGTTGCAAATATTTCAGTTTTAAACCACAAAAGCATAACCCATTTTTTCACTGAAATGCTTTGATATGGTAATGATCAAAATATGGTGTGATTCCAAATGAGGTATACAAACTTTCTTGTTCTTGGCATGAAAATATTACTCTCTGGAAACACCTTCTGTGTCAAATGATGGATATGTTCCTGTGATTTATGTAAGTGATTGTCAGGAGGTTTTGTGGCTCATCCAATTTTAGCAGTCAAGTACTCTTTCCTTGTCACTTATGACATACTTGATGAATTTTCATGATTAGCTAATGTGCTTCATAATTGTCAAAACTTTGCAACGGTATTCCTCAGAAATACTGAGAAGAGGGAAGCCAGCTCTACCTCCCAGTTTTTCTCTACAGCCACTCAATTTTTTTTTATTCTCTTTTATTTACCCTGTCTAGTAGCCTTTTGCAAACCTCTGAGTTTGCTTTGGTTAACTCTCTCTCAGATTCATGCTTTGTTTGTCTGTTCTCTGGCAAACAACTCTGCTGTTCTTGACTTGGGCATGGCAATACCTTAGTGCAGGAATAATCCAGTTGTATTTAACAGGACGGTTTTGGTGGTAAGGCATCGTGCTGCTGAGAATGCAAGAATGGTATTTCCCATCCTGTATTTTATCACTTGGGTTTTCTAGAGAAATGCTGATAAAAGTGCTTTTTTCCCCTACACACAACCTTTTCAGATGCCCTTGGCCTTCATTTTGAGTCGATGTGCACCTTGCTGCCTTGTTGTCCCCGTCGTTAGTGCGGACGCTCCAGAGGCCTGTCAAGTACGTCCTTCCTGTCACCAGAGAGATGTTTATGGTGCCTTTTATAAACCTTTAAGTCTGCGATTCAGTAATTTCTGGCTTCGTGACTGGCGAGGCCCAAAATGGCCAACCTCTGCCCTGTGCGGCATGGCGCCGGGGAAGGACCCCACCATTAGAGGTGGCGAGGCCAGCACCTCCCTGCTGCTCTCTGTCCCCCCCTGTCACTTATCTGTCTGCCACGGCCGGCGATAATTACAGTGCAGGAAACCGGGAAGGAAGGGAAAATGCAAAGGAGCCTCCGAGCCCCGCTTTGGGTCTCCAGCGCTCTGGGGAAAGGCAGAGAGGGTATGGCGGGTTTTGCTGGGCCAGCGCTGGCTGAGGGGGCGAGCGGCCATGGGTGGCCGTGCTGGTGTGTCATGAGAGCGTATTGTTTCACACCTCCAGCTGGTGGTGCGAGGGGTGCTCCTGCCTCTGAGGTGGAAAAACCTCCCTGCCTATTCCTAAAGCAAAGCCCCTTCAAGAGTGCAGAGGGATCCAGTGTATCTGCTGTGTCCCTGGGGCTGGCCAGGCGCGCCAGCCCAGGACCCCCGGTGTCCCTCCCTGGTGCTGGGCGAGCGGGGGCCATCGTGCCCCTCTGCCTGGCCTGGAGGGCTGCCACGTTAACCGGGCTGTCGCTCAGAGCTCCTGCCAGCAGATATTGAGAGATCCCTGTTTGATATATGACTTGCGTTTGAGGTGAGAATACATAAATTGCATGCTGTATGGCTCTGAGGGTGTATTTTATCAGTCGTTTTCCCTCCTACCTTCCATTTCAAACCTTTCTGTGAACTCGAATCCTCCCGTTAATTTGCCCGAAGGAAATGCGAGTCCGCTGTTCTTGTATCTCATTATTGACTCCTTGTTGCAGCAGGAACGTTTTTATCTTCTGTAGGCAGCGGCCGCGGGTGCCTGTGGGAGGACGGCCTGCGGCGCGGGCCGGGCAGCGGCCGTCAGGAGACCGAGCGGTGGACGCCGCCGTGGTTACGCGCCGGGCCTGGGCCTTGTCCGTGCCGGGGGCACCAAGGACTTACCGACGGTAGCGACTGCTGCAGCATTGCTTGTCGCTAAAGTAGCATCATGGGGTTTTCATCTCTTTTGTTTGTTTGGTGTTTTTTTTTTTTTTTTCTTTTCCTGGGTAAAGTTTTGGAATGGAAAGCTTTGTCCTTGAAAAGTCCCCACAAAAATAAAATCTCTCTGAGATGAGAAACCGGTGGATGTGCTTTCTGAATTGCTTACATAAATAACTAGAAAACTCATTTTCTTGTCTCTTCAAAGTATCGCAGCTCAGTATATCAGATGCAGTGCACTGTTCCAGGCTTCCCCCCGGGGCCGTGAAAAGGCCGGTGTGTAATTACGCCAGTCCGTTTGCAGGAAAGTTGTGATGGTGAGACCCATTAAAACCTTTTGTGAATGAGAAAAAATATTTCTTCTACTTTGTTCTCCACTACTTCTCCCTGTCTGCAAAGCTTAGCCTGCTTCTCTGCATCTTCTTCCCCAGAAAACACTGGATGTCGGCGCCTTTGAAAACCAGACCCACCAAAGCCCATGAATCCTGTGGCGAAGTTGCTTGCTTTGGGGAGAAGGGGCACCAAAACATTTCAACAGAATGAAATTTGAAAATGAATATTCATAGGGAAAGTTCCTCGGCACCACTGCTGTCTAGATGACTGCTGATCAAAGGCTTTGACATTTTTACTGTGGGTTTAAGCAGGCATGAATTCATGCTAGAGATGGCTCCTTCTGAAGATCCGACCCAGTTGTAGGTACAACATTATAGGAGACATAATGTAAAGGTGAAGAGGGATGGGGAATATTTTGAAGAGTGCAAAGCAAATATCAGTGAACAAATAGTAAAGATTTTCTAAAAACCCATCAACTGAGCCTTGCTTTTCATATACCTTGCTGCAGATGCCATTTTAAAAGCTGTTGTTTTTAGCAAAGGAAGGAGCAAAGCCCCCTCCCTGTAGGTGAGTTCAGCTTCAAAAGTGGTTTGAGAAGAACTTGAAATTAAAAAAAATAAAGTAACGTTAAAGAGAATTTCTCATTCTTCTATTTAAAAGCTTGGCTGGATTAAGAAAGTGGTCTGACAGCTCTGTAGCACTCAGTAGACACCCAGTGACATGTATACCCAGGCACCGCATCAAAGCCTTCCTGTTTTTCCCAGCCCGTGAGCCCCTCCAAGGCCGGGAGGAGAGGACGGGCTCCCTGACGCAGGCATCCGTCACCTTGGCATTTAGGCAGGTCACTCGCTGCGGCGAGACTTCAGAAGGTTTTCAGAAAGCTTTCTGGTTGCCTCTGCATTCCTGGATAATTCCTAAAAAGCCCACTACCCCGAGCCATCGATCACAGAGCTGCTATCAAGCAAATTCCTGGATGACACCCGGTGTTGGGTTCCCATCTGCGTTTCCTCTTTCTGCCCCAGCAGGAAGGTGTCCGGGGCTGCGCCTGTGCGGGCACGCTGAGCTCCGGCTGCAGACGGTCCCTGCGGGCCGGGGGGGAGCGGGTGACCCGTGGCTGTCATGTGGCTTGTCGCTAATGCGGAGCTGACAGTAATATTGACGAGCGGCGGTTGCGTCGAGCTGGACTGGCTGAGCCGGGTAATATTTACGGCTGCATTAACCCCCCCAGCCTGAAGCAGCCTGCCCGCTCTGCTCTCCGCGCTGCATTTCCACCTGCGCCAGATGCGTTTCCAGCAGTGCATTTCCGATGCGTTAGTGCCTGTGTGTACACGTCTGCGTGTGCACATATTCATCTCCAAAGGGGTAATTTCCAGTGGAGTCTTAATCTCCAGTTTCCTTTGTAAGGAGCTCTCTGTCTGGAGGGTAAATTTGAGCCTTTTTTTCCGGCGGGTCACATGCAGGGCAGCCAGCCAGCGTGGATTTTCCTAGTCCTGCTATGCAGGTGACCTAAATCTTTTTACCTGACTGGGTTTTCCTTCTCAGCAGTGACACATCTGTGATCCTTCCCTGCTCAATCCTAGATTTCTGTCTTGAACCGACATTACCCAATTTGTCTGTGTAGTAACTTTTGCATTTTTATGCCAGACCTGTTCTGTGGCCTGGACCTTATAGCTCCTCAAGGACGGAGCTGAGCTCAGCAGTTCTGTGTTTATTTATTGTCCTCCCTCCAGCAAAGCACTGTGGATGGTGTTTAATCTACAGCTGTTACTCCACTTGTCCGTCCCTGTTCTCCTCTCATTCCTTACTGAGTTTGATCTTGTATTACACGAATTGCAATGTATATTAAAATATCGAAATGCTTTATGCTGACAAGCATTACAGTGTGGGCTGTGACCATGGGGGAAGTTGGAAATTTCCCTGAATATTCCCCGAATGTGATGGTGAAACTGGCCCTGCAGTGTGGTTTTGCCCATCACGGCCACCAGAGCAGCTGATAAAACTCTTGTGTAAAATTTCACAAAGATGATAGCATTGTGAAGGGTAGGGCTGTTACAGAATATTCTTTTTTTCAATTACATGATACAAAGTGAGATTAAAGCTAAGTGAAATTTCTGGCCAGTACAAGAAAAATGTTGATCAGTGACCAGCTTTTAAGAGCAAGGTTCATTGCTGGAAAATCTGGATAAGCAAAGCCAGTTAGTGCTTATGAAAGAAATAAATTAGATTTTTGTAATGTAGATGAAATTAATTTGATTTTTCTAATGCTTACAAAGTCAGCTTCCTCAATGATATTAATCGACATTGCACAGGAGAATCGCTGTTTTCCCAGTAACTAGAGCAGCTCTGACCCGGGCCACAGCACCGACGTCTCCAGTTAAGGGACGTGATAAGAGATGGGATGTAAAGAAAGATGAAAACACTGCTGTGCTCTTCTATGTGAGATTGTTACGTTGTTAGTTGGGAGCCGAGCTTGAAGGGGTGAGGTGCCTTCTTGGAGAATACTTGTATATAATATCAGGGATTTATTGATAATCATAGTTCCTCTCCTTCCCTCACCTTCTGGTATCTCTGAGTTAGTTAGCTGTGTGCAGATGTGGAGGGCTGATGTAAAAGTGGTGATGCCCACAACTCAGTGTCCATATTTTGAACAACTGTCGGGTTCAGAAAGTAGTATTTTCTCTCCTGTTTATTGTTCAGCTGGCTTGAAGGAATCTTTTGGATTTCTTTTCCACTAAAGTGTTGGGTTTTTTTTCTGGGTATGTTGATAAGGTCAGTTAAAGTGACATTGTCTTATCTTCAGAAGAAGTTTTGAATTCTGTCCTTCCATGTGGTTTTCAACATCTCTGTCTTTTGACTCTCGCTTGCAAACTCCTCCTGGGTAACAGGATGGTGTCACCTGGATTTGGCCTGGGGATCCTTGCATGTGAAAGGATCCTTGCTGGGTGCCTTGCTGGGCAGTGTCAATGTGCTTTAGGACTTCTCCAGGTGGAGCAGCCAGGGAAGTGGAGGCAAATCAGCATTCCTCAGTGCAGTCAAAGCACATACATTAAAATGTGAATGGTTTCATCCAGGTGTGAAATGGCCTTCAGAAGTGCTGGCAGGGAAGGAAGTGTTGGGAATTTGATTTCACATTTTGGAGTATTGTCAGCTTGTGATTTTTAGAAATTGCTCTTAAACAGTTGAAATCTTAACAGGCAATCCTTAACATCCATATGCTTAATAAATACCTGTTTACATCACCAAGCTAAATGTATGAGCTAAAGAACACGCACTAGAGAAAAATGTGAATAATAGCAAAAGAGATCTTGGGTGTCTCTGCTAATGGTGGTTCAGCTTGGAGCCACTTGATCGGGTGCTGAAATACTGAATTTCGGGCTGGGAGCTACAGGGCTGGGCTGGGTCCACTGGATGGTGAAGGTGGTCTGTGCTGCTGAATTGGCTGCAGAGGGCTTGAGTCGGCTGGGGGGTCTCTGGCCCATCGGTGGGATCTCCGAGGCGGTACAGCAGAGCCGGATGATTCGGGCAGTCAGAGTGCCCATCCTGCCGCAAGTTAATGACCATCTGCTACAAGAAAGGCTCAAGAGGTGGTATCCAGAGTGACAGTTTACATTCAGGAAGTTCCCACCAATTAAGGGCTTTCTTTTTAATGAAAGTTTGCTTTTGCGCAGTGAATGATTTATGGCAGGGTTTAAAATGTATTGCTTTGACTATGCCTACACACTTTGAACACTCTAAATAAAATCAGAAACCTTTGAAACAAACTCATAAATATTGTCTGAGCGTTCAGAATATATTGCCTTCTGGAGGATGTGTAATGTAGTTTATCACCAAGCAGTTACAGGAAGATATTTAAACTATGTAGACATTGTTGCTTAAACCCCTAGTAATATAATTATTCCATTAGTTACAGGATCCTGAAATAACCTCAAGCCCCTGAGATCTGAAGTAGTTAATGCCAGGGGGCATATGTTGTATTTTAAACAAAGCAAGCTATTTAAAACAAGGATTAGTTACTTGTCTTTTGTCTAATGCTTTGCAGTTTTGTATTTGAAAAAAAAAAGATGCACATTTTCTGTCTGCTCAGATAATACAGTGAAATTTTCATTTTGGAACCATAGTATTTCCTAATGAAACACAGAAAAGGAGAAGCTCCCCCCCCCTCCCCCCCCCAAGTCATTTGAAGTCCTCAGCCCTTTTGTCAGAGACAGATATGTCACCCTAACACAAATCTGGCATGCAGTAGAGCAATCAGCCAGTGCTCTCCGGGGTAGAAAACCCGGCACTGGTCACCTCACTGGTGGACCAGTAGATAACAAATCATCAGGAGTGTCCACACAGACTGGATCTACGCATGTAAAATGGATTACTGGGTTGGAGGATATGTGCCTTGCAATGCCAGGTTCTCAGGATGTAAAGGTAATTTTATTTTATTTTTTTGAACAGATGGAGAAGGACGGGTAAAGTTACTGGTATCGGAGGAGTGGGTGAATACTCTGTCGCTGTAGCTCCTAGTGGGTGTCTGTTCTGAGCTGTCACAAATGTTCCCTGTGTGTTTTGTACACGGTGGAGCAGGGATCTGTACCTGGGGAGCCTGTGCAGGTGCTTCTGTTCGTAGCATCAGTATCGCAGCACTACAAGCGAGTGTGACATCCACGTGGGTCCCCTGTGGGGTTTTTGATAATGAAGCATTTAGGTGCTTAAAACCTCGTCTGTGTCCCCGGCAGAGTTTGGGCACGCAGCAGCTGGGTGGCTGGGACGCCTCCGACCATCTGGTGGTCGCTGGCCCGCTCTGGCCCCAGGGTGGTCGCGTGACCCCCGAAAGAGTTTTGATCCTGTTTGGTTGTGTCTGTACATGCTGCAGAATTGGGCCCTCTGGCTTGTTCTCTTTTGACTATGCATGGAAATGCGTTTGGGCCAGAAAACAGCCTGGAAATAGTAACTGGATAATTTCCTTTCTTCCCCTTCGACTTGATCCCTCTGTTTCCATGCTGAACCTTTTTGGAATTTTTTAAGCCACGTAACAGCAGTGAGGGTATAAATATGCTAGAAGACTTGATGTAAGCTTGGGGCTGAACTATTTTCAGGCTTGTATTTAGTAGATGCTCTTTATACTGGGTAATGACAAAACGGTATCCCGCATGGGATTCCTTACATTGTTTTGTCCTCTAGCCCAAATTAATTATCGATGTGAAAGAAAGGGCAAGAGTAAAAGAGGGCTTCTTTCATACAAGTTATCATCTTCTTAAATATTCTCATTGTAGACTGTAATTTTCTTTTACTTTGAGCACTGTCTAAGTAACTTTATATCAAGCATTGATCCTATTTTGTTGAAACATTTGCATGGTCCATTGCTTTTGATTTGTTAAATAGCACATTTGAAGTCCTGTGAAGCACACCCATTCAGCAAAGCCGTGCCAGACAGCCATAATTTTACTTGATATTAAATTGTACATGTTGGCTTTGAAAAAAGCAGCTTGTAGGACTGTGTTCTCTGTTTTTCTTTTGAGTCTCTTCCAGAACTACGGTTTAAAGGTATTTCTGGTTCTACCTGAAATTTTAACTCCATGACGTTTGTGTTCAAAAGTCTTTGGTAAGAAGAGGGTCCATGTGCTACCAAACACCTTGAAACTAAAGAGTTAATAGTACAGCCCTGTCTCCCTCTAAACTTACCTATCTTTGGGTATTTTGATAACATTGTTCTTAATCAGTTTTGACAAGAGATTGAAAACTTCCCAGTAACCTAGGAGTTACCTTCAGTAATTAAAATTTCTAAGTGACTAACTAAACTGATTTTTTTTTAAACTTTTAAAGGGAAACAATCTGATAAGCAGAGTATAAACAAGTGCCCAGGTGGAAGACAGCTATTTTCTTGCGTTCTTGCATTCTTCTTGGGTATTGAGAGCAAAATTCACAGGCCTCCAATGTCAGGGATTAGAACATGTATGTGCAAGATAACGTTGGAGGAGACAAACCAAATCAAGACTGGGAACTGTTGCATTGCCAATTAATTCTTCCTTTGATTCTTTTCTGTCTCTCACTATGTAGACTGAGACATCACTGAATTAAGATCTTGGAGATAAGTATTTCTTTGGCAAGTTTAGAGAAATTAATTTTAAACTTAGAACTGAAACATTCTTATTATACAAATTTCTCTTTATTCTTATTCCATGCTATGGTCTGTGCCTGTCTTTTGAACAGCACGATTTTTGTTTTGGGGGTATTTTTATTTTTGCAGTTAGTGCAGCTACTGCAGCTGTGTAATAGCAGTTTTGCATGCAACCAGAATCTGGCCTTAGTTACCAAGTGCTACACACTCGGCGGTGATGATTTCCTTTCTGCCAGCCCAAACACTTTAAGTGCACAATTGCCACATTTTCTGTGCAATCGGAAACCTTTTCTAGGCTAAAGTGCTTGTGGGTGGAGGTTATGTTTTATCCTCGTCTTGCCTGGAGTTGTGGAGTTGTTGTTAAACACTTGCATTTCCTTTAGGTGTAGAGGACTAAACCACGACAGAACCACAGTCCTATAGGACTTAACAGATCTTTTCCCAAAGTGCTTCTTGTCTTGGTCTTGAAATTTAAAGCCTTTTTTCCAGTGAGAGAATCTTTCCTTCCTCCTCCACGCCACTCTGGGCACTGTCATTTTTTTGATTAACCTTAGTAAGCTGTAATCACAATAGACTCTCCTATCCTTAATAATGCAGTTTTTCTTTCTTTCTGTGAGATATTTCTGCCTCTTGTAATGAAGCACATGGTGGCTTGATTTCTTTTTTTTTTTAAGATGAGATGGCAATTCTGATTTCAAGGCTCAGAGCATCTGCCCATACGAGGGAGTGGGCATGATTGCCCACACCCCCTGATTTTCCAGGGCTTAACATTTTGTGTGTGAATAATTAAGTATTTCACCAAATTCTGCTTTCAGGATTGCTGACTACCTGTACTGTTTTGCCTGTTGTGTTGTAATATGCAGTATATAGTTATAATCCTTGGTTTGAGAGGTAGTAATTATTGAGCAGATGTAGCATACGATGATAGCGAGGCTTTTAAGCGGCTTACTGATACAGCAGTTTAAAGAATGTTTACTGGCTATAGTAACATTACTTCTGGTTGCCTGTCTTAATTCATTTCAGATTAATCTGTCTTATAGTCTGAAGGAAAATGAATCGAGTCAGTAACTTCAAGAGTTATGTAAAATCTGTACAGTGCTAAATAATTGTGTGGTTTTATGTATGCTGCCGAAATTGGAATGTCAATTTGACACAAATTCGCCAAAACAGAATGCTAGATGATCTGATCTCTTCTTCAAATAAAAGCCTTGAAACCTCTCTTTATGTACTGCTCAGGAGTTTACCAATCTCCTTGTCTTCTTTCACAGGATGTCTTTGGCATATTTGTTTTTCCATATGGCAATTAACTAAATCTACCCTCTTTGGGGGGGGGGAGCGTGGGGGAGTCGGTGCATGTGTGTGTTTCAGAGAATGATGGACGAAAGTGTATGTGAACGTGCACACAAACGGCATACCCCACTCCCAAACAGTCATGTTGAACAAATACCAAACTGAATCAGATAAGGATATGACAAACCAGAAATGTATAATTGTATCAAAAGCAAACAGACTAAAAGTGACTAAATATTTTGGCAGCAAGCCCTACTGAGGAAACTAGATTAAGTCTTTCTGTTACATTACGTGGGAAGGTCTGGATTCTCCCCTGCTCCAAAACTTTTAAGCCCAAACCATGATTCTCTTTTACTGTTTAGAGCTGTTGAAAAATCAGTCAAAGGCAAGCCAGAACAGGATGAAAGATGCCAGTGCCAGCACCAGCTATAAGAATTTGTCATCTAGAACCCCTGGCTGAATCGTTTTGCGTGTTGAACTTTCTGTAGTTTGTGACTGTTAGTTAATTTTTCCTATTTATTTTAGAAAAGGGCCAGTGGGAAAAGTCTGGGCTCCCCGCCCTAAACAAAATAAATTGTGTTTTCATCATGTTTTGGCCTTATCTCTCTTGTTCTGTATTCATCGCAGGCATTCAAATCTATCCTGACTGTTGGTTCTGCTCTTTCACCGCATCCAACTGGAGCTTTGCTAACGTGGCTTAGGGCTTATTTCAATGTATATTATCAGCTGCTCTGTATCAAAGTTCACCCAATTTCCTTAGTTGCTTAGTTCCTCTTAAACTTCTGGCTTTGTAGTTTATTTAGGCAAGAATCTCTTTTTTTCATTTGATTTTTCCCCCCCTTTGTGGTTAGTGTAAGATGCTAGGAACAAGAAATATAGACAATCTGAAATCAGAGGTAATCTTTTGGGTCCACTACAGATACAGGGTTTTGTGTCCATCACCTCGCTGCTGAGTGTGGCTTCAGCATGGACGAAGGTTTGTGCCTGATTGCTGAATGCAAGACAAGTTACTTGACAAATTCATTTGCACAGTGTTGCGTGGCACATGATTATGATCTGTTTTTGTAAGATCAGTTTCTTTGATTCTTTTTTTGGGAGAGCATGCAGTTGAAATCTATATATCTATTAGTCTTCTTCACCGCCTTTTAGATTAAACTAAAAGGCAAACTTTGGTGCAGTACATATAACCCAATGTGTTATGTAGTGTCATCAACAAAGAGTGAATGACCACTTTGTCATTCATCTATTACCAGTGACAGTTCACAAGAAAAATTCCTTTACCTCAAAGGCCAAGTGTGTGACTTCATTCTGTGTGCCTTGGGACAACATTTTTCTCTGGTAACTGGATACAGACACTATTTTGCTCGTAAGAACTGAATAATGTCGGTAAATGATGTTTATCATTGTTTTACTCCATTGTCTGGTATGTAGCTTGCTGCCTTGACCCTAGTTTCTAAAACGAGATGAATGGCACGAAACACATTATCGCAGTCTCTAGATGTGAGTCCCGCACCCTCTGCGACAGAGCCCAGAGCTGCTTCGTGTGTGGCAGTGCAGAGCAAATGGGTATGCAAGACCCCACCATCAGGTTTAGGGGTACTCTGAGAATAAAGGAGGGATGAAGCAGGGAAAAGAAGGAGCTGTCTGATTTTAATATCGATCGTGGGATAGAGGAAGTCAGAGAGCACGAAGGGGAAACCTGCTTCTTTGGGAATCTTGGCTCAGTGCAAATGGCTGTTTCAGTGTGAACCTGCCTCAAGACCCGACTCTGTCCCCTCCTTGTTTTCTGGTGAAACTTGCCGCTTGCACAGCTCCTTCTTCCGTGACCTTGACCTCTGCAAATATCTTTACAGAATGAAAAGAAATAACCATCATGCTGATTCTTGCCAAAGCTGGATGTTTGCTTGCTTGCAAAAGTGTTGAATAACATGTGCCACCTGGAAAAGAACAGATAGTTTTTTCTCTCTTTCTAAGTATGTGCTTGTGAACACAAATAACATATATTATGATAATAATACATCACCCAGAAAGCAACACTTCAGTGCTTCTCTGTATCTGCTAGGACGTGAATTAAAGTGAAGCAACAAAGATGGGGCGAGCATCCTGTGGGAGGAAAATACAGTGCTTTCTGTCTTTTCACAGGAGAATTGAGATTTACATTTGAAAACATTCGGTTCATCAGCTTTTGTGTCTTCATTTTGCCATTGAAAAAGTAGGTGAAATGGGATAGGTTGGCTGTGAAAAAGCAGAACTACAGAAACGGAGCGCAGCCAGCGTTTGTTTCTGGTTTGTTAAAACAGGCTGTGCAGATGTCTGCGCAAGAACGCCAAAAGACTAACTCTCGGCAAAGTTTAGAATTTCCAAACTTTCTGACAAACCCTGGCACTGATTTGATATTACCTTAAGAGGGAAAATTCACTTTAATGAAGCACCAGTGCCGTTTCCTGTAGCACTTTCTAACTTTTGTAGAAGCCTTTTCAATCTGAAGCCTTGACCTATCCTGAACCTGCGGAGCTTGCGAGACCTAATGAGAATGGATGCAATGGGATGTCTGAACGGGGGAGTGATCAGACAGGCACGGGTAGGGAGTATGGGGGTGAGATTTGAGCTTCTGAAAGATACAATTTTTTTTGGTTTTGTTTCTCGGGGATTAGGTCATGAAACCGCCATTAGCGCTAATGGGAATTTGTGTGGCTTAATCTTCATAAACAGCATTAACATGCACCCCGCAATACTTAATGTGTTAACGTATAGGAAAACTGGCTTTCAGCTAGCACATTTGAACGAGGCAAGATGGGGTTTTGGAGGTCATTATTACCACACATTAAAGTAAAATTTATGTTGCACAACTCAAAACTCTCAAACAGATGGAGCTGGAATTGCTCCCAGCATCTGGTCAGAACGCCAGAGCTTCCTCGGGAAGGGGGAGAAGCGGGTTAAGAATTCAAACCAGCCCTCCACTCCTTTTAAGTAAGCCTTAATCATGCAAAGTGAGGAAGCTGTGGTACAAAAAAAAGCTTTCTTTGCTACCTGGCACATCCGATTTTGGCTTTCCTGGGGGATTTTAAAAGAACGGGACGGTCTCCAGGCCACTTGCTGCGGGGGTGAGGGCTTGCGGGACAGCCGGCGAGCGGGCTGCTCTTGCGGGGACGGGGAGACGAACCCCCAGCCTTGCCCTTGCCTTCTGCTGGCATCTCCCGCCTGCCGGGGGAGCAGTGCTGAAATGTAAGGAAACGCAAGGCCTGAGGTCTTTATTGAATAGCAGAAAAGCAGCGTCTTGGGCCAAGTTAAAGGTGGAGAGGCGTTTCAGCTGTAAATCCGAGATGGTGTCATTCCTTGCCTGACCCCAAAGGAAGAGGGCGTTAAGGCAAGGCGCTGGCACAGGCATTCTCCAGGCATTTTTCCCTGACTCGGAAGATGTGCTGAGTACTCTCAGGGATGTGTAAACCACCGCTAACCCGGGAGGTTGTGAGTTTCTGCCGTGGGTTGATACCGAAGGAGTCAGGCTGACTTTTCTTCCGACAAAGGACAGCAAGTCACCTTTCTATGGAAACTCTTGCCTCTGTACCATCTCCTTCTTCATACCTATGTATAGCTTTCATGTGGTAAACCCTCCGTGTGAAAATAAAAACACTGGGAAAATTATACCCATGGCATTTTTTAACTTAGAGGTGAGATTACCTTAGCCACTGCCACACACACGTAATTTAAAATCTTGCTGTTTATGTCTTGATGTACATTTTAACACTGTTACATTCCCCTGCTTGTTCCTCATGAGGAAGGGCCACAAACATTACCTACTAACCCAGGAATTTTCGAAGTCTGTAAACCACACCGTAAATTTTAACCTGACCATTTAAATAGAAAAAGGCCCGCTACTCATAATTAGCACTGTATTCGAAGCTTGCGCTGCTTGCATATTGTTTAAAGAATTTAAGAGAAATGAATTTCATCTGTGAGGCTTTCTTTGTGAGTAAAGGGTAAACCAAAAGGAATTTCCTGGGATTGTTGCATGTATTAGATCTGAAGAGCATTTGGGGTGGTGGTATGTTTAAAATACTGTGAAAAGTGAACCTTAGGCACAAAAATTGAGGTCATTAGGATTTCTTTGTACTGAGAAATGATTGCACATGGACCAAAGCAAGGAATTTATCTGGATATCTGCCACTGCCTCCTACCTCACTCTTCACAGAAAGCATTTTCTTCCAAACATAGCAGAATGGGAACTTACAGCTTAAAGGAGCTCGTGGTTTAGATGCCTTTACAATCACCGTGCAGACAGGGGAAAAAATGTTTAAAATGCTTAGGTTTTGACCAAGATCCTGTTACGTAATTCAGGGGCTCCTATGTACAGAAAATGTGAAACAGAGTTTTAAAAGAAAAAAAAAAATCAGCCACCAAAGGCTGTGCTGTAGTGGTCAGGAATGGTACTCTATTCACGAGTGTGAAGGCTAGGGAAGAAATTTTTGGATTAACACATTTAATTTGTGAAATTTTTTTGGGGGGGTAAAGGAAGTCTCTCACAAGTAGAAGGGGAGCCTGAACTAAGGCTGTACTGCTCTTTATATCAAGATACAGGACTTACTGTAACGACAGCAATGACGGCTCTTTTTGTTGAAGTGGCCCGTTGCTCTTCCCACTCGTACAATTTTAATGGCATGGGAGGAACTGTGTGTACTAGTAGCCTTGGGCTCTTGTTAATTCTGATCTTTAGTGTACTATAAAATATACTTCCACGGGTTATAATTAGTGGAAGCCCCCACCCCCCAATAATTAAATGGCATCTGCTTTTCATCAGAATCGTGGCTTAGTTAACCCCAGAGCCATCGTTTTCCACAGGCTCTCCGTAGACTCCTAGGATGCTGGGACGTGACTGTTTAAATTGCTTGCTGCAGCCCGTCATTGCCCAAGAAGATTAACGGAAATAAAGAGTCCTGAGTTGTCCGGTTTGGCAGTCAAGATGTGGAAAGTGCCATCTGCATAGCAGCTGCTGTTTCTCTGGCCTCGATTAATTTATCTCATATTGTGTAATAGCCAACATTTTTTTCCTTTGTGCAGTATTTGACCTTCTGGGGCCATCATTTTCCGCTGGCATGTGTGGGTGGTTTTTTTTCCCTTATCTCTTCTTTACCAAGCCTCATTTCAGGCCATGCTTTAAGGTCCTTTTGCAACATTCTGCCACCTTGATCTGGTTTTGCACAATCTGGGTGAGTGTGGGCTCGTGGGGACAGCGGGCTCATGCAGCACCCGCCTGCGCGTGCGGGTCCCCAGTGTCCTGCTCCTCTTTTCTCACCTCCCTCCCCAGGATCTTGTTAGACCTCAACCCTCTGATGGATTAAGAGAGAAGGTCTGCCTGAGGCTTCTTTTGAGACACACACTAGGGAGGGAAGCAGAAAGCAGCCGTTGATGAATTTATCTTGGAAGTGCAAGTGGTCAGTCTTGTTGCTTTCAGGCAATTTTGCAAGCTAGTTCATTGAAACTCCTGCAAATTTTGTGTGGCCCCAGTGGTTTTGCTTTTACCGGCTTTGTTCCCTAATCAAACAAAAAAAAACCCAAACCAACTCATTTGGACAGAATTACAATGCAACATCTGTCTGAAAAGCAAACAGTATTTGTGAATATTATGGTTATGAAATGGTTGCTCCGAAACAAAAACCAAACACAGAATGAAACAAAAACCCCAGCTTCTAGTTTTGTATTTTGGGGAAGAGAAGGGGCTAAATCCAGAGGGAAAGGGATGCAGCTTGAAAGTAACCCACTTCAGTTGAAGAGTTTTTCTCATTACTGTTGCCTAGCTGGAAATAGCTTTGAGGATTATGTTCACATGATCTACACCAGATTCATTCAAACTACTTTTTCTAACCAGGTATTTCTTTTCCCTGGAAATGAAGTTTATCTTGCTGCTTTCTTGCAGCATGTAGCCGTTTTACACAGGGAATATTTGACTGGAATTTAATGAGGAATGTTTTTGGCTTTCTTCCCTCCAGATATGAATGTGGGTCTGTCCCATTCCCCTCCCTCCATCTTTGTTTTTTTTGTCTTGGTGGGGGAGAATTACTTAAATGACTTAAACTTTTATTGTGCCATGGAACAGATTCTCCTTCACAGCTCACTCCTCGGAAGACTGCTCAGAAGGCAGAGTGCCATGCACGGAGCGCTAGAAGCAGAAGGCAGATAAAAGCTTCATTTCTTTGATTCTCCTGTATTTGCTGAAGAATTGTCACAATTTTTGCCACAGTCGAAAACCTGTTCCAGCTCCACAGCCCTCTGTCAGTCCTGATCTGTTGCATGAAAAAAATGAGTATATAGATAGGGAGATTTTACTTCTGCTTCCTGGGGTTTTTTTGCATTCATAGGTTATAGGTATTTGTAGCTGGCTTTGAGATGTTAAAAAAAATAAAATTTTTACTTTGGATCAGAAGATATACATCCTGTCATTTTAAATCCACTAGGGAAATTACATTAAAGCAACATTTCCACGCAGAAAAAAAAAATCTATCAGATTATTGATGGGTTCTTCAAATGTGCTGAATACTTGTAGATGCTGCTGCTGACTTCAGTAGCAGTCGAATGCTCTGCAGGTTTGGCAATTAATCCCAATGGTTCTTTACCTTTTGTGCTGGTTTTAGAGTTTTTTGACTTATTTGCATAATTTTAGCAAATAGCCCCATGAGACATGTGTGGAGGCCAAATAAAGGTGGCTGCGTGTTTCGGAGAGCTCGGGCAGCTGAAGCTTATTTGGGCAGCTGCTTTGGGGTGCTCCTGCCCTGCGAGCAGCAGAAGGGTGTGCAGCTCCATGCGGGGAGCCCGGGAGAGGTGCGGAGCTTCGCGGGGCCAAAGAGTCCTGCTGGGGAGGGGGTGGGAAATACGCAGTAAAGACTTGCTCTGATTTAACGCGAAATGCCCATGCGATGCATCTCATTAGAGCAGGCTGACAGGGAACCTCCTTTTGTTAAGTCCCGGGATAAAGCACAGCACCGTTTTGCTTGCTTTGTCTCTCCCGGAAGGTTTTTGGAGGGGGTTGTGCCATTCCAATCACCCAGTGCTAGAGCCTTATGGGGGGAGAGGAGGTCAGGGTGCTTTCAGCATTAGGCAGGCTGTTCCTTTTGGGATGAAAAAACATGATTTGGAAAGATTATTTTGTGCTGTGTGCTGCTGGACAAGTGCAGGACAAGAGTTGGGGCCAAGCCCCATCTATTACCTCCCTCGGTCCCAGCCGATGGTGATCCCTGTGCAGCTGCCTGGCTCCCGGAGGGACCAGCGGCTGGGCCGTGGGGATCCCCTCTGCCCTCTGGCAACCCTGGGAAGGGAGCCCCTGGCATCTCCACTGCTTGCCTCTACCTCCAGCTGCTGCCTGACACCAGGTAAAAATGACCAAAAAAAACAGACAAAGCTTCTAGGATGCCAGCAGCAGTGTTAGCAGGAGAAAAAATGCTACGTCCAGGGCATCTGTCTCATCCCCCAGCCTGTAGCAAAGCAGTGGGGCAGTGGTAGGGTTAAACCCCCAGTGAAAACAGAAGGTCCTCCTACCTGCAGCCTTCAGTTTAATCTCAGTATTTTAAATCCACCTTTTGCTCAGTGGTTTTGAGCCTAGACCTTTTGATATGAAGGCAAGGGAATAAAAATATCTTTGTGTGCAGGTTGTGTTTGCAAAATCAAACACTTCCTCTCCCACTCTCTCTTAAACCAAACAGATCCCTCCCACGAGAAAACTGGCAAATCTCAGAGCTGATCCCAACCCTGTTAAAAGTGTCAGACCAAAATAAAGACTCCCAAAGCGAGTGATAGCGTGAAGAAGGGAGGAAGCAAGAAAAGCCCTGACTTCCATATGAAGCTCTGCTTGGAGGGAAATAGATGTCAGCTTTCACTGGAGACCCAGTTTCTTGCCCCTGCTCTGACCATGAATGTCTATGCCCTTGATCAAGTAACTTAATTTTTTGCCTGTATTTTTTCTCATTTGCAAAAATATCTTTCTTAATAGGAACTCAAACGCTTTGGTATTAAACACTGGTTTTAGTGCCCTGGAAAACTAAAAATAACAAAGAATTAAGTGGGGGATGTTTATGTTGTTGTTGTTCTGCTATTCTAGGAGAAACAGGTCAAAGAATCATAGAATCATAGAATCATAGAATGGTTTAGGTTGGAAGGGACCTTGAAGATCATCAAGTTCCAACCCCCCTGCCACAGGCAGGGATACCTCTCACTAGACCAGGTTGCCCAAGGCCACGTCCAGCCTGGCCTTGAACACCTCCAGGGATGGGGCTTCAACAACCTCTCTGGGCAACCTGTTCCAGTGCCTCACCACCCTTAAAGTGAAAAACTTCTTCCTAATGTTTAATCTAAACCTGCCCTCTTCCAGCTTAAAGCCGTTCCCCCTCGTCCTATCACTACATGCCCGTGTAAAAAGTCCTTCCCCAGCTCTCCTGTAGGCCCCCTTTAGGTACTGGAAGGCCGCAATAAGATCTCCCCGGAGCCTTCTCTTCTCCAGGCTGAACAGCCCCAACTCTCTCAGCCTCTCCTCATAGGAGAGGTGCTCCAGCCCTCTGATCATCCTCGTGGCTCTCCTCTGGACGCGCTCCAGCAGGTCCATGTCCTTCTTATGTTGGGGACTCCAGAGCTGGATGCAGTACTCCAGGTGGGGTCTCACGAGAGCGGAGTAGAGGGGCAGAATCACCTCCCTTGACCTGCTGGCCACACTTCTTCTGATGCAGCCCAGGATACGGTTGGCCTTCTGGGCTGCGATCGCACACTGCTTGCTCATGTTGAGCTTCTCATCAATCATCACCCCCAGGTCCTTCTCCCCAGGGCTGCTCTCCAGCCATTCTCCGCCGAGCCTGTATTTGTGCTTGGGATTGCCCCAACCCAGATGTAGAACCTTGCACTTGGCCTTGTTGAACTGCATGAGGTTGGCTTGGGCCCACCTCTCCAGCCTGTCCAGGTCCCTCTGGATGGCATCCCTCCCCTCCAGCGTGTCCGCCTCGCCAAACAGCTTGGTATCATCAGCAAACTTGCTGAGGGTGCACTCTACCCCACTGTCCATGTCGCTAACAAAGATGTTGAACAGTACGGGTCCCAGTACCGACCCCTGAGGAACGCCACTCGTCACTGCTCTCCACTTGGACACCGAGCCGTTGACCGCAACCCTTTGAGTGCGACCATCCAGCCAGTTCTTTATCCACCGAGTGGTCCATTTATCAAATCCATGTCTCTTCAATTTAGAGACCAGGATATCGTGTGGGAGAAGAGAAGCAAAAAGTTCATATAAACTAAGTCCAACCAGCTCGTTGGTATCAAAGTTTTGATATCAAGATATCAAAAATATCAAAGAGTATTCCTAAATTGGTGTAATCCGTGAATTATCCTGAAACTTATTTTCAGGTATGTTTATCACCTCCTCTTTCCCTTTGATCAACAAGGAAAATGGAGACAATTTCTCAAAGCAAACATAAAATATAATGTAATTGCTACTGCATTACTTTTTCCCAAAGTTTTGTATTTGGGGGTCGAGGGGAGATCAAATCAAAGGGGAGAGGGAGAAATGAATGATGCCAACAGGAATGAATCAGAAATTAAACATGATCGCTGGGAGTTTAGGCTTTCCACATTAGCAACTGATGCCTCTGTTCTGCTGGGAGACAAAGTCAGTTTTGGAGCCATCTCAGATGCTGGTTAGTCACGTTTTCCAGCAGCGGAGGAAAATTTTCCCAGTCTGCTCCCTGTGACTCTATGTGCAACTGTGTGGAGCAGTTTTCCATCCTGGAAAACTTGAAATCAGCATGGAGAGTGTGTGTGTATGGAGGGAGGAGGCGGCTAAGGTGCCCGGGAGAATTGGCCACTCCATCATTTTGTAGGCAGCGTTGGCACCTAGGAGGACGATTGCTCCCTTCTGACTAAAGGGCTAGAAGGAAACTGCGTGTTTACGAAATGTTATCCAAATGCAAAACAAAATTGGGGATTTGATCTAATGTGGGTCAGAAGGCTTAAATATGTTTCAGATGGGAACAAATTGTCGAACTTAATTATTTGTATTGGGCAGCTGTCAAGAAAAAAACCCCAACCCTCTGTCAATTTTCAAAAAATAAACCAGCTTTCTGAGTATTTCAGCGTATGGGGGGAAAACCTGATTCGCAAGATGAAGAGATCGTCTCTGCAGTGCTACTGGAACAGCCTTGCGCTTCGTGTAGGTGCTTCTATTTATTTTTTCCTTTATGTATCTTCTGTCATGTAGCATATTTCTAGACAGCCTCTTTCTCCTTCTGAGCCCTGCACAAAAACATTTAATTGAAAATGAATGTAGAAACATCTGATGTTCAGTGGTGTTCAAATTTTGGATTCAGCTCGTCTGCTGAGCTCTGCGTTACGCCAGTGGAAAAATGCTGGCTGTGTTTCATCACATCTGACTGTTGACTAAGTTAGATGCATTTTAGCCGTTGCCAGATGTACAAGATACAGTAAAATGAGCATTTCCTGTAGCAAATTAAGACTTGTTGGCTCTGTGACGATATTGGCTAAAACTGCTTGTTTGCACTGGGGATTTGGCCAGATTGTGCCGGTCAATACAGACAATAAACTGAGTTAGCAGAGGAGATCTCCTGATCCAGCCTGAATTCATCTTATTCTTCTAATTAGTTAAGTTTGGGAATTGCAGGCTTCTATTGTCACTGCTGTCTGTGATAGCAGTTCTAGA
The DNA here is from genome assembly GCA_017639485.1 of Pluvialis apricaria. Taxonomy (NCBI): domain Eukaryota; kingdom Metazoa; phylum Chordata; class Aves; order Charadriiformes; family Charadriidae; genus Pluvialis; species Pluvialis apricaria. The sequence goes on along the minus strand of CM030008.1, from coordinate 155,053,289 downwards.
TACACCCACCGATAAGCACAGCCAAATGCCTTGCGGCATTTCTTAGCCAGACTAAACCGGTGAAGATAAGGCTGTCTGGAAGTGGGGGATGCTGGATGAAATGACCGAATGGGCCTGTTTCCTGGGCCAAATCCCGAGCTGTCATGAACTGAGGCACTGTGGAGTCAGGAACACATCCTATGACTTTGGCAAAGGGTCTGGCTTATCACCTGAAGGCTTGCTGGTTTGCAGATAAACTGCCCGTGGGGACTGGCGGGCAGGAGATCTGTGACCGACTGCCTCTCGCCTCTAAGCTGCTGGAGGCTGGGGTGCCTACGGGGCTGGACTTTAGGTTCGTATATAGTTCTTCACAGTGCTCATTGATTCCCAGGAGTGGGAACCACCTGGACTGTGGGATGTTGTCCTGCAGCTGCTGCTGTTGGCCATTAGCAGATCTGGGGTCTTGCAGGGAGTTGGGGTTCGCACTTCTGCGTCCCTGCAAGTGCTTACCACAGAGATGCTGCCTGTCCTGAGCAGCAGATGAGTGGCTGTGGTGGATACAAGAAGTACACCTGGAAAATTGTTAGCGTGAGGTCACTGATGGGAAGAGTAAGCAAGGATCACAGGGAGAGCAGAGGAGCTGGGTTGAGGCAATTCTGTCTCTTGTCCTGTAGCTGACTTGGAATTTACTGCTTAAAAAGCTGTCGAGTGCTGTTAGGGCAGGGAAACGGGGGAAAAAAAAAAAAAGCTTCTTGTGACGAGCTCTGCTTATGGTTGAGTGTCTGTATCACAGAGGCCTTAGAAACCTGAGAGGAGGAATGACAGCGTAAATACCTGACATTTGCTGAGCTTTAAAGGGAAGGTTATCAGCCTCTGGGGAAAAAAAACCCCAAAAACTACTCATGGAGCTACCCAGCTATGAGAGCTGGAGCAAAGGGAATTTTTTTTTGAGCTGGTGCACCATTTAGGACATTTAAAAATGTTGCCAACCTGGAAATGGTTTAAAAAAATCCAACCCATTCTGTTGGACGCAGTAGGTTGACCTCGACGGTGTCTGAGAGTGAGTAAGGCCAGAAGGTGCCATACTCTGGGCCCGGCCTGAGGAGAGGATGGTCACAGCAAGGCCGGGCTAATCTCTCCTGAGTTTGAATATCCAAGAGAGAAACATCCATGTTAATATACAAGAATCTACTACAGTCAGTGCAGAAACGCAGTGGTCTTTGAGGGAACAGTTTAATCCATGACACCTGTTTTGAGATAGAAGAGCCTGAGAGCTGGGCTGGACCTGTGTGACCCCAGGCACTGGGAGACCCATCCAGGGATGAGTTTGCCACTAAGAGAGCAAATGCACATACGTGTATATGTGAGAAAAGCAAGGATCCAACGAGCTGTGGTTCCCCCCCCAGCCAGTGCAGCAGTTGCTGAAAGATGAAGCTGCTGTAGATGTGAAGTTTTGAGCTTCACAGCATGACAGGAGAGACGCTGAATCCCCCTTTCCCTCTCTGCTGGCACCGGTGCTGTCATGTAACGGGAATTCCAGAAACTTGAAATGCAGAGATTGGAGTTCTACAGCTGTCTCTCCTCATGTCATCTTCGGTCTTGTTGCTGTTGAAGGTAGACTACCCTGTGCTAGAGCCACCTTAGCCGCTACGTGGAAGGAAGTTATCCGCCTCGCACTGATTATCTTGTCATAAGACAAAGGGGCTACAAAGTAGGTGCATGTGAAGTGTCAACAGCGACTCTGCAGGGAGCTGAGAGCTTGGAAAGCCTGGGGAGAAAATGCTGCACTAATAATGTATGAGGCTGATAAGCTATGCCTTGTTTAAAAACTATGCATGGGTCCCTGAGGAGTGAAGTAAATGGGGCAAAGGGAAGGTTTGGGCCAAGCTGTAGTATTGCTTTATCTGTCTCCTTCAAAAATGCTAACTGCTCCAAAAAAGGTAGTCCCTTTGGGTGTACCTTCAAAAAAAAAATTAAAAATTCTAGAGTTATCTACTATTACCAGATCCCTTGGCTATTCAAAGCAAAGCTTAAGATTTACAACAGTAAACCAACCTTGTTATTTAAAAAAAAAAAAATGAAGAAAAAAAGTTGTTTTGTGTAGGGCTGGTGGAGGGAGGATATCTCTCTATCGCATTTGGTGACCTGTATTAACACATTGTAAACGACACTCAAAATTCATCCAACCGGGGACTTCATCGATATCTCACCCAAAAGCCCCAAATCCTTAGGGCCAGTCTAGATCCCGTTTACCCTTGTAAATAATCCCATGCAAATCAATTTACTTTCATGAGTAGACTAAACAGGATTTGTCTGTAATTAGCATGAAGTGGAACAGATTGCAGGCATGCTTATCTTCTAATATGGAGGTGCAGCCAGCAGAGGTTGGACACTGTGCCACTTCATCTGCAGAGCAGGGCCGCGGGACTGGTGGCTACCAGGAAGCTTTGGCTGAACGAAGGACCTTGGCCCCTTGTCGTCATTCTCTAGTAAATGCTGTGAAAACAAGCAAACCTCAAAGTAGGTTTGCCAGATCAAAACAGTGCAAGATAAAACCTCATGTGGGATTAAAGTCCTTCCGTTGTATTTTTCCTTGTCACAGCGCTGAATTCAGAGATTAATGCTGTCTCAGTTGTTCTTAGTTACGTTGCATTTTTTCAGATTAAAGCCAGTGGTACTTCTGACTAAAATTGTAAAGCACATTTCATCTTTAATTTATTAGTTCTAATACATTATTATTTAATATTTGATCTCTCAATTGGCTTTAAGTAGCTTCTTTCTAATACTTGAATCCCCCAAGTGGTAACAGTTTACTTACTGGATTATTCTTCATTTGTGTTTCTTATGCCGTCAAGATCAGGAAAACTATTTCATCGTGTGTAACAACAGGCCCTCTTTCAAAGTTTTCTTTAGATGGGCCTGTTCTTCTGCCTGTTGGGTAAGCGTTAAGCAATGATGGCCCCACACACGTTATCATCACACCGGGTGGACTAGCTGCACATCAGCTCCAGATGATGCCCCCAGATGCATTTGGATGGGTCTCCGTGCCTGCAGTGAAACTCATTTGTGTCCATAGGATCTGAGAAGACACATGGGAACCTTGTGGCCATAGCTTGTGCGTGAATACAGTCTTTGTCCTTAAGTTGGCTTCCTAATGTTGTGTGTTGCATCTGAAGTATATTTGGTTACACTCCCTCAAAATGAACGTTTCATTTTCCTTTGTAGGTTCAGTCGGTTCTTCTGGTTCGTTAAGCATCTCTTGGTTTCATGCTTGCTTTGGCAGGGATGATAGCTTGGGTGTACAGGGAGGAATTTCCCTCTCATCTGGTACAGGCTGGAGGTGTGTTGTGGCCCTTTACACTGAAGGTGTATAAATGCTTGGTTAATCTTTATTTTTTTTATTTATAGTGCTTTAATCAAGAACATGATGGATTCCAGCACCTACTCTGATGAGGCCAATGTTTGCAAAAAGTAAATCCTGTGTCTCTGGAGATACTGTGTTCTTGTCCACATGTCTCAAACCTGCCTAAGCCAAGTTAGTATAGAAAAATAGGAGTGAGGTCAGTAGAACAGCCTTAAATTTACTCATGCAAAACTAACAGGAAAAGTTGGCCTTTACAAAGGTTAGTTTTTGCTAGCAAATGTGCACAGGGAGTAGATGGATAATGATAGCACTTTTATGATGCTTTTCCCTTCCAATGTTTGGTGAAAACTATAGTTCTAGTATTTAACTTGGGACATAGAAAGCCTTGGACTTTCTCTTAGTCTAAATGAAATTAGTAGCAAAATAAGATTGAATTTAGCAGGAGTTACATGTGTTCAGGGATGAGTAAACCTGTTTTTTCCATTTCTGATTTGGTAGCTGCTAGCTCTGAAGCTGGGGGTTTAAACAAACAAACGAAAATGGAATGGCAATATTACGAGATTTATTTACACAGTATATGCAGTGAGCTGTTAACTGAGTTGGTTGAGGAAAATAAAATTGGATATGTTTGATATATTGATATAAACAAATAAAATCTGTTTGATAAGTTGAGCACTGGTATTTAGATTTACTGCATGCGTGTAAATCGGGGTCTGACAGTCTATAACCTGCGCAGAGTTCCCTGCAGGGCAGAAGCCCACCTCCTGCTAACCGATGAAATAAGCTCTTGATAACCTCTGATACAGAAAGAAAAAGAATCTAATTGATTTGATGTGATAGTAAGCGTTTTGGGGAAGATTTGTCACCGAGGCAGGAAATGACCCAGCGCTTAATATCCGGGTTTGACCTTGGGACTGGTTGTTGGTTTTTCAGTTCTAGTAATAATGAGCACTTAATATTCGCAGCTAAACCTGCGAACAACAGAAAGGAAATTGCAGGCAGGTTTCGAGTTTGTGTGCCGAAATGAGCAAAACAGAAATTTTTCATGCTTTGTACTGGATAACATAAATATTTTATTTAGCTTTAAGGAATAACCTTTGAAGTGAAAAGTGACAGCGAGCTGAAAAAATGGCCTGGAGCGTGGAACTGAAAGGCTTCTACTGACAGGAGATTTTTAGGGATTTTTTATTTTATTATTATTTTATTTTATTTTTATTTTATTTTATTTTTATTTTAAAGGTGGGTCACTGCGTATGTTGGAAACGCAAACCCTGGCAGTGTCCGCGGGCTGCCGAAGGCGGGTGTGTGGGTGCGGACAGGGCGGCCCGCGGCTCCCGGGCGGCAGCTGTGAGGTGCCCAGGCCGCGGGGTGGGCGCTGCGCCCGCTGCCCCCGGCCCCCACGGAACCACGGCGCGCCCGGCAAAAGCTGCTCAGGCTTGGGGCGGCCGCCACTTCCCGCTCGGTTATTCCCTGGATCCCCTCAGCCTGACAAAGGCAATTTGAAGTAAAATCCGGTGCTACAATGGAGCCGTCCGGAACGAATGCAGGACCGTGGCCTCCGGGCGAGGGAAGGCCAGATGCCCCCCTCCAGCCCTGGAAACGGGAGAGCCTGAACGGAGGGGTGTCTTGGGCGTCCGTTGCCCGGCTCTCGTTTTTTACAGCTTCTTGTTGATAATCGGTGACACAGATCTGTCACAGAGAGCTGTCGGAGGGGGGGGATGCCGGCCTCGCCGAGGGTGAGCAGCCGGCTGCTGGGGTGCAGCCTGCGGGTGCCCACCCCGAGCGAACAAGGAGCCGGCATGGCGGGGCAGCGGCTGCGAAGCTGGTCGGTGTGTGCGTGTGCCCGTCTAAAGAAAGTGGAGAGAAAGGAAGCCAACGCTTCTCTCCCAGCCATCAGGTGGGAAGAGCAGCCAGCGGGTAAGACCGGACAATCCAGAGGATTGCTTTTAAAACATGCATGGCTTTTGCCGGCGGTCACCGGCTCATGTGTGAGGTGGTTTTCAGGCAGATGGCCCCTGGCGATGAGTGTTGCCGTTTCAGAGGCGCTGGGGTGCTTCCTGCACCCACGGGGACAGCCTGCCCGCATCCCTGCCCGCATCCCTGCCCACGTCCCAGCCACAGCATCGCGGGGTCCCTCAGCAAAACCAGCATCCATGCCAAGTACCTTGCTTGTTGTAGGTGTTAGCAATCCACACTTTTATCCCAATTATTAATCTGTCTTCACTGCCAGACAAACCTCAGAGCTGTTGCACTCATCAGTGGCTGACTGACAGGCCTGCTGTAACATTTGATCCGTGGATCAAAAAATCCTGCTTGTCCTGGTGCATGTTTTGGCATATCTGTCAGGTCTAGATTAATTTTATAATTGTTACTGCAGGGTTCAAAATTTCTTCTTCTTTTAATTGTATTGAGACAGTTGTAAACTTCCTTAAGACAGCTATAAAAGCATAGCTAAGGCTAGCACTGCTCTGGCTTAGCAAAGGAATAGATTTATTTACTGATGTATCTGTTTCTGTTCACAGTGCTTGCCAAATTTGTCATGTTTTGCCCAAATCCAAAACTGAAGAGCAAATGAGAAAATTTACACCTCCACGCTTGCCATGTTTATTGTAGCATATAGATATCACCACCACAGTTTGCTCTTGCAGCTGGAGACCGAAAGTCAGTTTTGCCTGAGAGCGGAGGCGAGAGGTCGGAGGGGATGGGGCTCAGGGAGCCAGCGCCCTGGATCTGTAAGCGTCCATCGGCAGGGGTCCACGTATTGCTGCACAAGCAGGGCTCAGCGTGTGGTGATTCAGTCCGTAACGAATTTTCCCATCCAGGTTTACAAACCCTTGGAACAGGGCTTAAAAATGGAATTTCTAAACAGCCCCAGCGCTGTATGAACGGTGGCTCTGTTATAATAAGAAACTAGCAGACAACTGCTCCTTCTGCTGTTGTGTGCCTCTCTGCATGGGGCTGCCCTCGCAGCAGGACCATGTGTCTGTGCAGGCTATAATGAGACCGAGCTCTGGCTGGTTTTGTTTATGAGTGAAGGGCAGGGCTTGGAAAAAAAGTCCACTTGCTAGCGGTGAGTAAAGCTACGTTGTTTGACCAGAGAGGGAGATTAAGGCATAAATTCACCCTGATTTTTTTGTTTTAAGTTTTAATTAAAAAGAGGAAGGTCTGGCCTTTCTGTGCCAAGACAGCCTTTCAAATTAATTTAAAAGGCATTAGTGAGTTCTGCTGAGGTCTACAAGTAGGTGACTCTTCTGTCACCACTGCTACTCATTCCTTTCCCAAGAAGCACGAAAGCTAAACTGATAAAACTCTGCCATCTGATATATCTTTGAAATGTAGAATTGAACAGGACATTTATTGGGCAAGCCAAAAAAAAAAAAAAAAAAAAGAAGTCTTGATAAACAGCAATTTGGAATGTGTGTAGGAGCTGTGTGAAGGGTCAGAGAAAGAGGACGGTTGCAGCTCGAACTGGGTTTCCACAGTGGTCACCAAGAAGTGTAAGACCAGCGATGCAATTCTGGCCTTGGTTTACATCTCATTTTTAAAAAGCGAGTCTAGCTGAAGTGAACAAAGCAGTTTCCATGCCATGGGAGTAGCTCCCAGATCTCTCTTTCTTCCCAGCAGCTGGATAAAGAGTCATTTTACAAAGACCTTTTCCCTAATAAATAGCGAAGCAATCTCATAAAGAAAGTAATGTGCTTTTTAGGCTCAGTAACCATATTGAATTAAATGTTATGCACACTGTAATTACATTTGCCTGTCAGTTGTATTAATGTGAATTTCCTTGATTAATTTTTCAAGTTAGTTGGTATTAAGTAGGTAGGAAGTTTAAGATCCCCCTAGACCTCCTCTGTCAGCCCGGCTCAGGAGAGGGGGGGGGGTGAAACTCAGCACAATCAGTGTGATTTCATTAACTAGACCACTTTAATAAGCACCTTGGATCTTGGTCTTTCCAGTCATTTGCAGTTGCCCCATAGAATACGCTACAGTGTGAATCCCTGAGCTGCAAGGAGTGGTCCCATCAGGTGTGGGGCGCAGCACTCGGAAGCAGCGTGAATGCCCAAATCCATGTGTGTTGTGGAGTTTTTACAGCCTGATGTTGGTGGGGGGGTGAGTCTGTGGGGCACAGCTTTGGCCACGCTGCCTGTGCCATCTGTGTTCAGAGCGGCACAGTGAGTGCGCAAGTTCAGTCATCTCCCTGAAATTGTGTGGAGTATGTGATTCCCAAGGATACGGAGCAGCATCCTGAGAGCAGGGTTAACAGAAGACTTACCAAGGTGAGGCGACACCCTGCTCACATACACTTCCTAGATTAAAGCTGATCTCTCCCAGTTATCATCCTAAATGTCGGCTCGCTGCTTTTACCAAAAGCTTTCAATTCATTGTGCTGTGCAGGCTCAGTTTACCTTTTGAGGAATTGAATTCTCGTCTCTGCCATGTGGAGAGTATTCGTTCCCCAGACAGATACCTGGATAGCTGGTTACTGTGCCCAGAGATCTCACAACATGCAGCATAGACCATCTTGAAACCAGGGGATGTTGATATGTAAGTCTGACCTTCTCTGAATTAATAAAATACTTGAAGCTATTTTAGAGAGGAAGCTGGAGTCATTTGCACAGTGGGGGTCTGTGCATTACAGCTGTGCTTCTTTTTGCTTGGTGTCTGCAAACTTTATATTAAGTCTCTGTTCCCGATTCATCTCTCAAACATCTGTGTTAACTCATGGGGCTCGGGGAGTCCTGGTGTAAGTGTGAAGTAGGAATGAACTGAAACAAACTCACTTAAATAGGGACCCTTCTTGTGTAAATCAGTCTGGATTATAGTGATCCAAATAAACAATCATTTGGATGCATACATCCTGCAGCACTCTGTTTCTATTACACAGCTCTTGGGAGATGAAAAAAGTCTGTTTAGTATCTACTCAGAAGGAAGAAATGGGAGCAGGGCTGTGGAAAAAATTTTTGAGACTGGGAGTCTGTTTCATGTTACAGTGGCTTGCCAAATTTGATACAAAATTTCTTAAATATTGGTGCCCGTACACAACTGATTAGTAGTTAACAACTTTAAAGCCGTGGGATGCACTGTACTTTTATTTCCAATGCATGTAGCTTTTGCTCTTTAATCCTGTTCTTAAAGAACAGTATTTTAAAGTACTTCGGAAAAACACACAAAACCAAACACACAGGATCGAGTAAGAAGAGATTTGGGAACAATTTGAGGCACTGTATAGAAAGTGCAACATATACAAGCTTATTGTCTTAGGAGGATTTTTTTTACTCTCACCTTCTTATTCCCCTTCTGGTTTTAGTACGCTATGGAGCATATACTGTAGCAAACCATATGCTGCAGGCAAAGTTCAAAGTACCCTGCCAGGCTGCAAGGCAATATGGAAGGGAATGGGTTTTCTGAGCTTTCTTCTTGCACATCTGAGTAGTTTGCCAAGTTTTAGTTTATTCTTATTCAAAACAAACAAAAAAAAGAAAGAACCTCCCAACTAACAGTAATTGGAAGATAAAAGATCACCACCAGTCAGGCTCTTCTGTTCCGTCAGCTTTTAGAGCAAGTGAGAAGAATACACTGCTTCAGCTGCATTTCAATTTCAGCTCCCTCCTAGCTGGACCGAGTCCTTGCCGTGCTGTATACTGGCTGTTTGTTTTGTTGTGAGCAAGTGCTTCTTTCTCCCTGTGACCAGTGGCTCATCAAGTAAGAAAGAGTGAGATTCTGGCCTGATTAAATAGTACTGTGAAAGTTGCCGATGAGTTCAGTGGAGCCGTGTTTGTACCTGGAGTTAAAGATTACAGAGAATGAACATGGGTAGGGAAATCTGAATGATTGCACTTAGTTGTTGTATGCTCCAGGGTACAAGAAATAAACATTACCTGACTCCAAATTTCTTACTTGGTCTGTTGTTGACCTGTAGCAAATGAGGCAGTACACTTTGTCTTTCTGCAGAAGTCTTTTCTTCTGTAAAATGGGAGTGTTCATAAATGTTGCATGAGTCCTGTGAGGACAAATGGGTTCATTATTGCCTGAACATTGACCAAACTTGTATTTTCTTGGTTCAGTCATGTTGCTGCTTAACAATGTGAGCAAAAGTTTCAGTAACCACAGTGTTGAATGTGATGCTAAGGAAGAGCATGGGCTAAGCCAGCAGATACATAGAAAGCCTGGGGATAATCAGGGGAGCAGTTACATATTTAAAGTTATAGCATTCACATTTCTAAATAGCCCGCACCTCTTCTGTTCTTTGGATCAGCTTCTGTCTTTTCTCTATAGGGCAGGAAAGAAATTGGCACCGTTCCACTCTGAAGGGGAAGAAACGGTTTTGTGGGGAAATCCACTTGCCCTAGGGCTCTAATGAGTTGAAAATATTTTTAAATACTTGTGATTTAGATCATAATGAATAATAATAATGTTTCAAGTTAAAACTTATTTTAACGCTTTAAGGAGGTGGGGATATTGGTATGTGTTGCAGGTAGTGGTAGGTCGTGTTCGGCAGTCTTTGCAGATATTTTTGGTGTGCCCAGAGTGCCTAAATGCTCCTTAGTGAACAGTAGAGAATGGGCTGGGATTGCGGGAAGCGGCTGAAACCTCTGGCACTTTCTCAGCGGTCACACAGGACCAGGATGGGGACTGAAGCAGCATGTTCTGAAAGACGTCTCGGTTTTCTATAGGCGTTGTCTGGATGGCACTTGATAACCTTCTCCAGATCAGACCCAGATCATACCTCTTGTGTTCTCTTTGTGTAAATAAAGGCTGTTAGAGCAAGCCCACTGTAGGAAAACCTGAGTTATTCAGGCAGCAATGTGCCTTAGGAAAAGAGCTGCAGCATTTTCTTGGGGAAAGTCTGATTCATCACTTGTCTGCATGCCTGGACAAGAAAAGGGTCATATTTCTGCTAGACACCAAAGCGGGGGGGGGAGGGTGTTTCTGACTTGATTTATCAACTAGTAGAGATGAATTAGACCCCTCGGGGGAGGGAAAACTTCACAGAAACCGAAATATTTTTACATTGCAGATGATTGTGGCCTCCAGACTTTTTCTTGTATGGCATTTATGCAAGCACACATTCCAAAACAAAATTAAACAAACAGTCCCTTGAAGACTCCTAATTAGCCACTTTGCTCGATACTCAATTAGAATAACCATGTAGGTAAAATATGACTGCAGTGCAGAGAATTTCATTTGAAGTTGCAGTCCGTAAGTAATGTTTAGGAACAAGTAATAGAGTTCATCAATGAATGCATTTTGCTCGGAGCGAATTCAGCACTGCAAATGATTGGTAGGAGGGGAGAGTGAGATGCTATAAACCTGTTGAAGTCTTGTAATTTAAAGCAGAGGCCTAGAGTTCAGAAGATTTGGAAATATCATGCCTCTGCCAGAAACCTTGATGTGACCTCAGGCAAGTCACTTCACCTTTCTGTGCCTTATCTGAATAAATATCTCTGTTTCCTATCTGTAAAATGAAGATAATGCCTCATACGTGTTCTGAAACTCGAGTGTTAATAAAGTACACAGAAATCATCAGATAGGAAGTCCTCCAGAAGAACAAATGCTGAGTTGTATACGTTTGTGCAGCACTCAATAGCTAAGGTTTTTTTTTCTTAGGCCACTTGCAAAAACGTACTCTATTGAGACTTACTTGGCTTATCCTCCTTGTCAGGAGGATTGACCTGAACAAGACATTTGGATTCAAACCCTCTAAATACTTGAGGGACGAAGGGCAGCTGGTTTCTCTATCCAAACTTAGATCTACAGTGGAATTTTGGATGCGGTTGTCAGCTGCACAGTGAGTAAGACTTTGCTTTGGAGACTGACACTAGAACCCAGATAGGATGTGAGATTTTGTGGCTAGACCGTGTTTCTCTCAAGGCATGATAACTATCAAAGCATGATAACGAGCATTAAACAAATTCCACTACTTAGAAATTACCATTTCTGCATGTCTCTCTTAGTTTTGTTTCCGCAAAAGGGCACAACTCTCACAACTAGTAAATGATATACTTTCTATTGATACCATCTATACTGTGCTTAAAGCTAGTGGTTTTAGCTGGCTATTCTGGTTTTCGTAGTACAGAAAGAATTACCTAGAAGTGCTAAGACCGCAGGTTTGTCTTCTCCCCACCACACATCTCCAGCCCCTCTTAGGGTCACATTAAAGTGTCTGCTATATACTTGCTTACACTTTGCTAATTGTTAGGAAAATTTAAGACCTTACCAAAGGACACCTCCTCAGAAAGACATTTCATCAAGAGATAATCATGCTTTTGAAATGTTATGTCCCAGGTGAGGTAAATTGCAGAACATTCAAGAAAAGATTAGAGAGGAAAGCCTGAACACTTCTGGAAAAAGGTTGGCAAACTTTGATGCATTTTTAACGATAGGTGTTAAAGTCATAGCTTAGCTTTGGTATTAAAGCATTAATACCATAGTATTAAAAAAGCTAACATTTAAAGACGTGTTTGGCCTAAATCAAAACCGTGATGTGTTGATTTATTAAGAACTCAAAGGTTTCAAAAAGCTTTTTTTAAAATCCTGGAGAAGTTTTAAATCTAGCTCAGGTGCTCACTTCAGGTAGTTACGGGCAACATCTTTTAATTATATTCCCAGGCAACTGTAATTCACAGGACACTTTGAAGACTAAGATCTTCTTGAAAATAATTTGCAGTCCAGCTCGTGACTTGGGTCATGCATTTCTGCATGTGAACTGACCAACCGAAACCAAACACTGCAGAAGTAGCTGCAGGACTGAAACTGCAAAGACTGGAAACACCAGTTGGTATAGGAGGATGTCCACAGCAGCCAGGCTTCATGGATGAACGCTTTCAGATTTTTGTGTTGTTCACAGTGTAAGAACATTTGATAGTTCCTAAAATATCCTTTTGCTTAAATTCAAAAGCAGTGTTACAATTCTTGAAGACTACTTTGGGAAGTTTTAAAAGATTGCACTTTTCCAAGGTTGTATGTGCAGGATTTGGGAAACTGAGCCGCTTTGTGGTTTCCTGGGATTGGGACAACCGAAAATAAAAAAAAGCAGTCATGAAAATGTGAAAATGTAGTCCTTTACCATTCTCTGTGGTAGACAGGAGAGGAGAGGTCACAATTGGTAACAGTTTGAAGTAAAACTATTTGAATATTTTGTACTTTTCCTACATCCATTCGTAAAATTCAAATCAGGTATTCTACCTGCAGGGACCTTCAAACAGGTCATTAAAAACAACCCAGCAGTTATGAATCAATTTATTCTAAATTTTAATTTAAAATTGCACTTGCATGATTTTCCAAAAGGGTTGGAGCCTTTGTAAAACTTGCTTCAATCATTTTTATTTTTATTTTTCAAAAGAAGTCAGGTGATATATCTTTACGCATCTTCCTGATTAAATCTCTCCACACTGGAGAAAATTATCACTTCCTTCCCAGCCTTCCCTTGTCTTTTGAAAATACCAATAGGTAATTTTTCCAACTTAGATAAGGAATTCCATTATAACTGGGAAGCCAATTATCTGTCAAGACGTTATTGCAATATTATTAGAAAACTGGATACTTAAGCAGCGGGTAATTTTTTTTTGTATTTCCTGCATAACTATCATGCACTCTGTTTTGATTAGATCCTAATGATACCAAGAACGTTTTAAACAAATACTCAGCCTGTGCAAATGAAAAACATTTTGCTTCTTGTTGCACTTGTGCAGCAATGGTAATTAATACATCTTGGGATATTCAAACTATATCTGATTAAATGACAGTGCACCAAAGAGGGCTTTATAAATAATCTTTCCATGAACCCTGCTGAGAGATGTAGGAGAAAAAAGGAAATGTGTTAAACAGCATCATTGTGCCTAAAGGTGTCTACCAACGGGGGAGTTGCACCTATAGATTCCTTTGCCCATAACCCAGCTTCTGCCCTGGACCACCCATGGTGAATGGGACCAACTTGATTTTTCATCATTTTTATGATGATAGCAGGCTTTGCAGTGGTGGGCTAAGGAGACTGGCTGACTCCTACCGAACAGTAACTCCGTTAATTGCTTCACCCCACAGTGATGTACCTCGTCCTGGTAGAGGACAACCTCTCCAAAAAAGCAGTCTCAACACCAAAGCACGTGCAGTCTAAGCCATCTCTCCCCAGTATGACCCTCACCAGTTGGTACCAGTCCGGGACTCTGGTACAAATTTGTTTTAGAACAGTCGGCATAAAGGATATGCCAAGGAGTCTCTCTTTGGAGTGAGTTACCGTGATGAGTTGTCCCTTGCGGACCATCGCCAAGTTTACATGCAGGTAGCCTCCAGGATTAAAGAGCCTTAAATGCACTAGTTAATTAATCGTATTGCCAATCCCTTACCTCAGTGATGTAATATTTGCAAGCCAGAAAGAGTTTGTTTTGGTTTTGAATTGAACATGTTTTAACTTCGCCAGCGCCCTTTCTGAAGGCTAAGATTAAGGCCCCCATCAAGGAAGGGATACATTTTTCAAGGAGCACTGCCAACCTAACAACAGCAAAAATAAAAAAAGGGTCCTTGTGTTATTTTGTGTGAGATCTGTTTTCCTCTGTTCCTTTTACAGGAATTTGTTGTAACTACATGAATTTAGAGGAAAGAGATCACCGTTTTTCAAATGATTTATTTCACGTTTGTTAGCCACCATCACTCTTTCCCCTGTGTCGTCAGCTTCCCCTTGTTGTTTGCATGGTTCTTTCCTATAACTACAGGAAGTAGGTTCGTAAAAATAGGAAAATGTGGTGTTAAAACAGAAAAAAAAAAAATGGGCAAGATAGCTAATGGGCAGGGGACACTAGTGAGATTTTAAGGTTTCTACTGTCTCTGTATTTGTATAAAAGCCATCCTCTGTTGCTCTCCGTACTGGTTCTTGACTGGATGGTAAGCAGGCACTAACCTTGAATGCTGTGTCATTTGCAAAACCTCATTTTCTCTGTGTGTGTGTTTGGGCATGTCAGCAGGCCTTTGAAGATTTATTAATAACAGATTATACTCTTTTTAAGAGGTGTTTTCAATTCCTGGGCTTAGATGAGGGAGTTGCCCATTTACCTCTGCAACCACCCATATCTAACTGTCTAAACCAAATCACTCCAAACTCCTTTTATAACATAACCGCCAAAAATTGGCACAAAATCCCTCCTCAAGTGAAAGGCTGTGCAGGAGATCATCCATCATGCTGCTTGGGATGGCTCAGTGGTCTCCGTGTCAGGTTGCGCGCGAGCTGATGCACGCCGCCTGGGAGGACCCGCAAACCTGCCTGTTGGGTGCTTGCTGCAGAACTGAAGCTCAGCTGTGTGAAAAAGCTTTGGGGTTGGAGCTCATGGGAGGCAATGCCCTGGTGTGTCGGCGTTGCTGGACTTTTCCACCTGCCCGTATGGAGCAGTGGAATGAACACCTTGTGCTTGTGTATTTTGAAAACTGGAAGGCATTTGGTAAGGGCAAAGCATGACCGTAAGTCAACATGAGTTGTACCAGAAGGTCTCCCAGTAGACAGGGAAGAGAAGAGACTTGAGTCAATTTAGTAGATTCAGTTTAGATGTAGTTTGCTAGTTTATTGTTCAAGTTAACCACGTAGTATCAATACTGAATACTCGTCCTTCATGCAAAAACAGAGGGAAAAGGAGAAACAGATAAGAACGAGAGGTGCTGGAACACCACAGAAGTACTGGGGAACCAGCCTCCATTTTGCTCTTCCCAACTTGCACCTTCTCAGTGCTGGTGCCTGTGTAAATGTTTGCCATGGAGCATACAAATCTTGGATCTCTCTGTGGATTTTCTGTGGGAAAATACTTGGGACCTCAGACGTTGACAATTTTTTTAATTATAGCCTGTGGCAATCCCAGCTTTACGGAAGGAATTTCACAGGGAGGTTTGGCTGGAACTGGCATTTCTGTCTGTCAGTGTACTTCATTTACATTTTTTAAAATATTTTGATTGTGGTTAAATAACTGGTAATCATGTGCAGGTGGTAGATTTTGAGTATGATCTTCATTACTTCTGGCAGGGAACGAGAAAGCTATCTTTATGAATAAATACTTCTTTCCTGAACTTAAATACTGAGATTCCATCTTTGTGGGAAAAAGAGTTTCTTTTCTCAGCCCGTGGTTCAGATCTATGACTTGCCCTTTTTGGGACACACATACTAAATACACGTTTAATCTCACAATATGCCCAGGTGTTCATTTTCTTCTTTTTCTTTCAGCTCTGGAGCTGTAAGTAATTCTGGACTCATTCCATCCACCTGGTTGAGTGCTTTTTTCTATTCTTGATTTCTATTTTTCTCCTTCTCTTTTCCCATCTCTCTCGTGTTTCATTTCCTAAGCTTTTCTGCCAGAACAGCTTTTTATTTCAATCACCTCCGGGAATGGAGTGGACATAATGAATTGGGTATTTTATATGGGCTCCATGGGGGAGTCAGGTATGGCAAGAAGTGATATTAGGCACCGCTGAAGCAGCGCTCGGAGCCCGTGCCAGTGGGCACGGGGCAGCTGGCTGGCAGCGCCGTGCGGCCAAGGGGTAGGAACCTGTGACTTCTTTGCAATCGCTTCTGGTGCGTAAAGCACGCGCGGGCCCATCACACAACTTCCCTGCAGCGTGGTTGGGGAATATTTTTGCTAACAGAAACGTAACTGCAGCGGAGATCTGTACTCTTCCATCCTTGCTAATCAAGATTGCTGATGAAACATTTATTTGTCAGGGTTGGATGTTTAGCTAAATATAGGAATACATTTCTGCAGTGTGAAGATGAACATCAAGGATCTTGGCACGGGATAATGTCAGTGAAATGCAGATGCAATGAATGTCTCTTGTCAAAGTATTATCCTCCCCATGATCTGAAGAGGTGCTAGATGGGTGTGATGCATTTCTGTTTGTTTGTTTGTTTGTTTGTTCTGTCCTAAGTTGTTGCTGCTTGTATTACAGTTCCATCCTCAGCCTCAGGCACAGAGCAGGACTCATAAGAATCCTGAAGCAACGACACACATTTGCAAGAAATGATCTAGTTTCTGGCACTGGAACAAGAAAAAGTCTTGCCCTGGTCTCATTTGTCTAAGCTGCTGTTGAAAAGTTCCATGAAGTTAATATCACAGCAGGTTTAGGAAGCCCTTGTTCCAGTGTTTCACTACCCTTAATATTGAATTATTTTTCCCTTGGCACCCAACTAAAATGCATTTTGCTGCAATTTGAGATTTTTTTGTCCATCCGCCGTTGGACATAGTCATCTTCCACTTTATTTTTTAAATTAAATTTTTATTCAGCTTTACTATTTATATTTTTAATTTGTAATCCGCTTTTATTTTAGACTTTGTACATCTAATTCTATTATCCTTTAGTCATTGGTTAAATTTTTTAAATCTCTTCTGCCTTTTGTTCCTCTGTTCAGAGTCTGGGCTGTTTTAAATTTGTCTGCTGCTGTATATCTGTCTTAAAATGCATTGTCTGAGCCTGGACACAGGAATGTGGCTGAGGTCTCACAAGGGCTGAATAAACAGAGCAATTATCTGCCATTTCTTATGTATACCACTCCTCTTCCTAAAAATCAAAATTTTGGGGTTTTTGTAGCAGCATTACTTTGTTGACTCATGTTTATGTTGTGATTTGCCATGACCCTCAGATTCTTATTCCTTGTTTTGCATTTGTGCATCAGTGTTTGCTTCCAAAGTATATTATTTAGTTTGTTAATTAGCTCTTCTGAGTGTACTAAGTTCTTTGGATTCAAGAGTAGCTCATATTTTCCCGTGTGAAGGTTTCCCCCCCCCCCCTTTATTCTTGCTCTTTCTTCTGTTGCTATGTGAAAGAAAACACACAGAAAACAAAGAAACTGCCAGATATTCAGAAGAAACTGAAAAGCCAAGAATATACAAAATAAACAGGGTGAAAAAAGAGAAAATTATTTTTCTTTTTCAGCGGTGGTAATTTTAACTGCATTCAAGAGTAGCAGGGGAAACAGATATGAAACATAAAATTTTGAAGAAATGAAGGGTAAATTGAGAGAGCACATTCTAAAAAAAAATTTAAAACTGAGCCACAACAAGATAGAAGGAACTATTAGATATATTGCTTAGTATTTCTAGGGATGATGTTATGATTTAGCCAGCTAGAAATGGCCATAGCAGCTTTTGTAAATATGATGGATAGTGGAATAATTCATGTTTGACTTTCATTTTTCAATTCAAATATGTTTGCACATGAATTACCGTTTGTCCTGGGTATATTAAAACATCATCTTACTGGATAAATAGATAGATCAATGCATTCAATGTTAATCATGTCTTCAAATTTATTTTAACTGGGAATCATGAAGCTGAAGCCTTCTAAACATACGCATTTCTCAGTAATTTTGGGTTTTAATTCAGCCAGGAAATGGGGAGTTAAAGTGGATTGATAATGCCACTTTATTGGGAAGGGAAAAACTGGGGTGGGATGAGCTGATTCCTGTCCAAATGTTTTGAAATTTACCAAATGGATGGTGAGCCCTCAGTTTGCACTGTCTGATACCACGGTGTCAGTGTTATTGGCCAATATAAGCTCTTCAAATGTCTTGTAATGCAAATAAATTCGTTTTACTGGGAAAATTTTAGGAAAGAATAGCTCAGGCTTCCGTGCCAAGGTAAATGTTTCACTTCTATCCTAAATTTTTAATGGAAGTGTTTGTGCTGCTCGTAGGTGCTGCTCTCAAACCGCTGCTGAACTCTCCTCTCAAAACACAAACCTCTTGGGGCCATCAGGCGGGGCGGAACGCTTGCATTTTGGGAGTGTTCCTCTTTCTGAGGTCCCACCAGGAAGCATCCCACTTTACAGAGCAGAATGCACCAGAAGCCTCCCCGGGCCCTGGCAGGAGGAGAGCAGGAGATCTTCCTGAGTTTGGGCTTTCACTTACCTAGTCTTTACTCTGTTTTCTGAACCCAGCTGAGGCAGTGGGCCGAGCCCAGGGATTAGGAAGATATAAGAGGATATGCAGTGACACGAAACCGCTGCTGGACGGTGGAATCCTTCCTGGGCTTGGCGGAGCCTTTGACAGAGGTGGTGTATGGTGCGAAAGGTTTGCTGGCCTTGGGGTGGAGGGGAGCTGTTGGGTATCTAGTACCTTAGTTCCTCTATCTTCACCCCATCTTTCCCTTTTTGTACTGGTGGCGGAGGGCTACCAATCGAAGCTTGCGTTTTGACCCTTAGCTGCCACTGCTATTTACCCTTTTGTTAGCCTTCATCCTTTCTCTTTGCACCAAGGAAAGAATTTATGGGTGCTTATGGGCTGCAACAGCAAGCATCGGTGAGAGAGGTCATCCAAAGTTTGGAGGGTTGCTAATTAGCTTTTTTCTTCATGAATTAGTCAAAGCTAATTAGTGTCTGTCTTTGCAGAGGTTCAGATGCAAACAGAAGAAGAGAGTAGTTAAGTCAGGAATTTTAAAGCACCCTTGTGTTATTAACAGCGCCGGCAGACGTTAAGCCCCCCCCCGCCCCCCCTTTTCACTTTTTCAGACTTTCCCATGGAGGGTAAGATTTACCTGTTGCCAGACAATGCTGTTGCAATGCTCTGAAGTCAAATAACACGTCTAAATCACCAACCAAGCCAGACATGATAGCAATTCCTTGTGTTTACATCTTGGAGGCAACTTTGCATCTGGAGGAAGGAGTTTGAGGCTCACTGGGGGTTTGCTTTGAACGCTGCCCCATCTCCCCCTGCCCTTTCGCCTCCTGGGCTGACCAAGCTGTAAAAGTGTCAGCCTGGCTGGAGAGCCACAACCAGCCAGACATGATGCATAGCTCCTCGGGCTCTCCGTTGTGTACCGGTGGCCGTCGGGCTCAGGGAATCTTTTCACTGGATTGGTGATGCAGAAGAGAGGCATTGCACTCCTGCTGCCAACCCCCATGCTTATTTTGGGGGGATGTGGACAGAAAATGAATTAATTTCCGGACACTCCTGTTCCACAGAGCAAGGCTGTGTTTTTGTTCATCAGTGTAAAAGGAAATGAGGATTTATGGCATTACCTGTTAAATTTACAGGGAAAAAAAGATTGCCGGAATTTAAAATTACCCTGTCAGGAATATTTTTCTGTTTTTAATTCTAAATTAGCATGCAAATAGTCCAAAGTCACTTTGGCTGCTGTTGTAAACTGTAATGCATGGAAAAAGCTCCCTACAATAGCTTAAGTGATAAAAGCAGCATGTAGAAAATGCGTGGTAACTGCTAAATGAGGAGGAGGAGAAGGGGAAGAGGGCAGAGGATTGAGCTTGTTCACAACTCGGAGGTCTTATGACACAGCAGATGTCCTCTGTATTTGATTGTCTGGGCCCTTGGGGGAGTCTGCTGCTCGGCATGGTCGGCATCAGTTCGCGTGCTGCCGCGGCTGCTGGTCTCGCCTGGGGAAACGTCGTGTGCTGCCAGAGTCCAGGCGTGGTGCACCGGTGAGGACACTGGCATCCTTCGTGGGGGGCGGTCAGAAATATTTCCATGCCCATGCTGGTTAACCTCCCGGTACCCAACAAGTGATGTGCCATCCGAGGCGGAAAACAACTCTGCGCTGTTGTGTGAAGCGGGGGCACAGTGTGATCTAATGTACTAAGTATTGGTGCCAGAAACTCCCGGTTGAGGATCGCTGTGCATACTTGCGCAGACCTCCGGGTATGTTATCGCATTTCTGCTGTGAACTGGACCTGACTTGACCGAAATCTCCAGAAGTGATCTTGGTTTACCTCAGTGTAGCTGAGATCAGAGTCAGATCTCTATCTGACCTCTTTGTTTAGCACATGGATATAACAACCCTCTCCTCTCTTACAGGATTAATTATTGATCACAAAAAGCTTTTTTTTACACAGCGTTATATAATTGCTATTACTTTTATATACTGCTCTCCTCCATCTTGCTCTTGGCTTCTGGACTGGTGCTATCACAGAGATTGTCATATCAGGAAGGTGGCTGTCTACAGCTGTCAGCCGAGAGAGACCATTTTAATTAATTTTTTTTCATTTCAAATGCAAGTCACAGTTCTAGCCATGCTGAGATTGGCTTCTCAGCACATGAACTTGGAGATGGCTTCTGCTGAGCCCAGTGGGGAGCCCCATCCCTTCTGTGGAGGTTCCTCTTTGTTTCCCTCCCTCCTAGCACTGTGTAAGGAGCGGGTATTATCCTTTTGATATGCTTCATATTAAAAATTAGCTTTGAGTCCTCTAAGGTACTCTTTACTGCCTGGTATTTGTGGTGTTTGAATTATACCTGTCTATAAAAGATCTTTTTGTTGGCAACAGCCAGTTTTTAATGAGCGAAAAGTTTGAGAACGTTAACCTAAGCAGCAGACGATCAGGAATATCAGCTTTTCAAGTTCCTCTGCTGCTCTGACTGAATAT
Source organism: Pluvialis apricaria (assembly GCA_017639485.1). Taxonomy (NCBI): domain Eukaryota; kingdom Metazoa; phylum Chordata; class Aves; order Charadriiformes; family Charadriidae; genus Pluvialis; species Pluvialis apricaria. The sequence continues at coordinate 155,032,606 of CM030008.1, read as the reverse complement.
TCATGACAGTCTCTTAGAAACTTCCTTCAGGTTATTTAATTAATTGAATGGTGTAGTTTCATGTTGGACATTTACCGACTGGGAGGAGGATCGGACTGGATCTGAAATGTTGCGTGTGCCACGCTTAAAATTTATCACATCTGGGAGCTGATAATTCAGGTGCAGTGGAGTGCAGGCATCCGGAGAAAAGGCGGTGGGTGGTGGGGACCGCAAGCTCAGCCATTTCAACACCGTGCTTGGCTCTGTGCGAGCTGTGCTGCTGGGTGTCCTGTCCACCTACAGTCGCCCCACCGGCTTATGACTCGGTGCCCCTGGGACTGGAGCTTCCCAGCTTCTTTTTCACGTGTTTCACTCACATATTGGGCTGGAGGTAAAGGGGCAGGTGCTGTTCTCTGAGCCCAGTGTAAATCTGCCGTGGTGTTCCCTTTGAAGTCAGTGGTGTTTCCTCTACATTTGCATCTGTGCAACTGAGATCCGGATCCAGTACAAGGTGACGGGAGCTTTTTTTGCCCTTTTTTGTGGTTTTTATTACTGGAGTGCCTTTACTTACGGAACACGTTCGGTTTCGCTGATACCTAAATCAACACAGATGTTTTCCTGAACAGAAATTTCCATTATGGGCTGAAGTTAACATGATTTTGTAAGTCAGATATCTCTGAGTCATTCTGAGTTTTTCTGTTTACAAGGGATTCTTGTAAAATCATAAAAAATCCCCAGCCACCCCACCAAAAGACTTTAATACAGCCACTTTCTAATATGCTGCCGAGCTTGCCCAACCCTTCTCCTCACCCACAGCTTCCCAGATCTTAAAACAAGCTCGAGAGCTCTTGATGCCTATTGAAAAAGTTACTGGTAAGATGTTATAGTAAGGACTTTTCTTTACGTGTGCGCTTTTCCTCTTTCTGCCCTCTCACTGCTCAGTGTGCCGTGCTGGAAGGGGACAAGCATCTGCGGGATAACAGACATTTGGCGGCAGTGCTGTGGATGGTGAGGTCGGATGAAGAGGCTGCTCTGCCCTGGGCGGGCCTGGCTGCTTTGTGGCCGCCTGTTCAGAAAAGCTGTTGCTAATAGCTGGTTAAATGGATAAGATCACTTCGGTATCTAATCCCAATAGCCCGATCTTACTGACACCGGTTTGCAATTATAACGAAACACGTTTCAATGGAAATGTGGTTAAGCGTGTTAAACCGCTCAGATGCTTTAGTCCCTGAGTGGGAATCCCCTTGGGGTCAGTGTGGAAATGGCCAGCGCATCCCTGCCCCTCGCCCTGCTCCCGGCGCATCGGCGTGCTTAAGCTGGAGAGAAAGCAACAGCTCGGAAGATTATGTGGAAGGGAGTGCATTTGCCCTAATCAAGTGAGATGGACAGACCCCACCACAAAGGACGGCTGCCTTGCTTCTCTTAAGGCTGGTTTTGACTTTTTCTGTACCGAAGCAGCACTGCTGTAGTTTCAGCCCGAGGAAGCAGTGACAGCGGTGGGGAAGGCACGCCTGCTGGGTGTCCTCTCAGAGCAGCCGTGGAGCCACACAGCACCGCTCCCCGTTTTAAACAGCGCTCTTACCCCTGTGGGGACCGTACAGCCATGGGCTCTGCATCCCCCTCCACCACCAGCATCGCTCGGCTGGCCGGGATGGTTCACAGCTTGGGCAAAAGGAGCTGATTAATCCCTTCGGCTGCCTAAGTCTAGACAGGAGCAGAAGCATTTTAGGCATGTTCTGTTTTGGTTTGGTTTGTTGTTTTTTTTTTTTTTTTTTTTCCTGAGGAGTGTAAGATGAGGCTGCATTCTTTGGTATAAAATTATTGCTGGATCGCTCTGTCCAAGCAGAGCAGGACGTGAATTCCTTCTTGCAGTTAGCTGTGAGAGCCTGGGAGTCGCTTTATAAGGCTTGCGGTTTCATGCCCCTTCAGCCCCACGTGGCTTTCAGAAACATGCACCTGACACCATTTTTCACATTGCTTTGGGGTTTTTTATTAATAGAGCTTTCTGCATGTTCCAGAGTTTTGTTCTGTTTGGGTTTGTTTTCTTTTTTACCTTTTTGTCTTTGTTTAATGCTTGCATGCCAGACTTTAATAGAGAAGACTTAAGACCACTTCACATCCAACCTTCTGAGAATTAGATGCTTCTGGGCTGGAACACCATAAACTGATAGGACAGAAGAAGGGAATCTTAGGCCAAAACCAAGGACCCAGAAATAAATGGCAATGTTCACCATCCCAGTATGGAAGCACGTCATGCCCTTAAACATTTGTTCAGCTGAGACTTCTGGAGGACGTTGTCAAGCTTCAAAATAGACTGAAGGATAAGCTCTTGGTAACATCATTACCAAAATATCTAGAGAATCCAATGTTTTCAGCTACAAACTAGTGGTTTGTATTTCTTGAACTAAAGAGGAATCTCTGGGAGGTCCCCAGCAGTGGATTGGGCTCTGCCGCTGGAGGACAATGGCGCATGTAGGCATTAACCATTGGTTTGAATACAGGCTGCAATACTCGCCTCAGACAGCTCTCAGGTGCTGTTTCAGCCGATGCAATGAAGGGGACGAGCAGCCGCGCTGGAGGGAGGCAGCACCAGCAGTGGCAGCTCTAAGGCTCCTGAGTTTTCCTGGTTTCTTCCCCTCCCCGCTGCTGTCCCTTTACCGCGGTTCTCGGGTGCATAAGTGGCCTTTGTGCTTTTGAAATTATCCCTCTTAATCTTTTCCAGTGCAGATCGCCTTATTTAAAGTGCCTTGCCTTCTTATTTGAAAGGCAAATAAGGACCAAATAATGGAAGGCCTATTTTTTCTAAATTAAAAAAAAGAAAGAAGCCGCGGCTTGTGTGCATGAAAGAAATCACAATGCAGCCTGCCTTGTGCTGTTTATACAACCTGGGTTTAGAGCTAAACACTACCCGAGAAGTGTCAGTGACCATAAATGGGGAGGGCTGAAGCACAGCTGGTTTATATGGGTAGGTTAAAGCAGAGATCACTGAAGCGAGTCTTATAATCCTCGAAGAACTGAATGACTAGCAGCTGCTTAAGGCGTTATTCCTATTCATAATGCCCGTGCAAGTGCACTTGAAGTTGGTTACTCTTTTTGGAGACACGAGGCAGAAAATGCATAAACAACTGAGCCAGGGAGAAAATCAGGGAGCTTGTTGCCAGTCTCTTGGTCTAAGTTCAAGTCTGATCGCTGCAAAACTGAGCAAGTTTAAATCTAATTTGTGGAGGGCCTCTGCCCCTCGCACGACACCGGCGTTGGGGGCCACGTGGCAGCACCGCTCAGTAGCTGTCTTCTCAGAGGCCAGGTCAAATTCATAGGAGAAATGAGCACTCAGTCTTCCAGAGACCGAATGCACGTTTTCCTGAATACTTAGCAGTCTTTAGTATTTTAATCCTCCCCGGGTAGGAAGAGTGGTGCTGCAGAGGGACTGGAGGCACGGAGTCCCTGCTGGGCCAGCTTCAGGCGTAGGTCACGCTGCTGTGTCCCCGGCTCGATGTGCGTTTGGCCAGCCCCTTCCCGGGGAAATCTGGGATGGGGAATGGCACTTAGGGAAGGGTCCTGTCTGGCTGGGGAGGACGTTACCCCAGGGGGTGTGCAGAGATGTCGTGGAGCAGGCAGAGCATCTCTGCCAGCTAGTGCTGTTACGGCATTCCTGCTGTTCTGCCTTACGCTGCAGAAAGGTCAACGCTTTCTTTTAAATTATCTTTTTGTTTTTTTAAGTGTGTTTTTTTTTTAAAGAGCGTTAAATACAAGAGGGAGAAAAGCAAATGTATGTGAACCCTGGGTGAAAAATAAAGGGGAACGGGATATTTAAGGTTGCATTGTACCATAAAAAGCACAGAAGAGTTTGAAATTGCACTGCTTCTGTAGATGTGGAAATGCAGGGTTTTGTGCATGCATGTAGATAATTTCTTGCATGGATTTGTGCATGTCTTTCTTGTGCAGTGTTGATAATGTTCATATTGCAGAGAACATCCTATAAAGGTCTTTAATCAACCTGTTTCTTACCCTATAACAAAAAAAATCTCTGCTTTAGCTTTCCTTATGTCTAGGTTTCTAACAGAGAAACTGTGCTGAACACAATTTAGCCAAATTAAAAAATAAGATTTGCTTAAGAATGAGGAAGTGATGGAGGCTCAACTCTTTTCTTGCTGGGGGTGATGTAAATCACGAGTAAGTTTATTGGAGTTGATTACATTATAGTGGCGTAAGGAAACAGTGTATAATGAGAAGTGAGTCAGGCCCAGAAAGTCCCATGCAGAGAAGCCAAATGGCAGCAAGGGATCATCAGAAAATCCCACAGAGCAACTTGAAAGTTAATTATTAGGGACATTTTCTCTTCTGGAGCGAAGTCTGTTGTTTACTGAAGCAGGTTATGAACCTGCACAAATCCTCCTATGCTTATTTGGCCAAGATCACACCACACCATGGAAAAAGTGTGTTTTCTTTCTCCCATTTGTTAGTCTTATGTGCTATCCTATTTTGTGCCTTGTGTTTCCTTTGTGTTTTCCCATCTGGCAGCTTCCATTCTGTGTATCTTTTCAAATAAGGAAGAGGGTGGAAAAGGAAGGCTTTCCCTGGGGATATGGGGGACAATGGGAACATCCCCCGAGTCCTTTCTGCTTGCAAGTAGATAAATAGTTTAGTCCATAAGCACCTTCTCCGAGCATCTTCAGAGTATGTAGTGTATTTGTGCTGCTGCACATGGGAGAAGGCTCCCTTGGCTCACATCTTTACATCAGTTCCTACCAAAAGGAGCAGAAGAGAGTGATACCATCTTATCTGACTTCAGCAATAGCTTCAGCCATCGGCCAGGGGAGGATTTCCCGTTACAGGACAGGGGGATGATTCAGTTGAACCTCATTGGTGCTATTTCTAATCCTAAATTAATTAATAAGCAAAATTATACCCCAGAGAGACATTCTGGTATGTTCTTTATAAATTCACACTTCCTTGTGAGTAAGAAGTCATTGTGGTTAAAATTGATTGGAGGAAACTCTTACAAGGACTGCAGGATGCTCGCGTGGTAGAGCTTGTAGATGTCCTTCAGCTTGCGTGTGAGTAATGCTGTAAGACTGAGAAGAACAAAGAAAAGATCATTAAGGGCCAATGCTATCCCAAGAAAGAAACAGTAAAATTTGGAGGAGAATCAGACGTGACTGCTGTGTGTGAGAGCCTGTTTGAGAGCTTCCTGCGAAGACTGAGCATTCAGGGGTACCCGGTGGGTGCAGGAAGGGTGACTGTCACCAGAATAAATGTGTGTTGCCCTGAAGCTGGAAACTCTGGTTGCAAGAGCATTGCCATGGACATGTTTTGGAACAGGGGAAATAAAGAGGTTCTGCAGAGGGACAGTGAACCAGTCCGGTATGCCTCACCAGCTAGCGTGTCTGGAGGGCTAAGGGGGTTTGTGTGGGGATGTATACCCTGGAGGGAGGGGAGTACCATGACTCTGACAAAGTACAGAGAAAAACTTGTGGGGAAGGTGATGCCTGATAGACCAGACCCCCAAAAAGGGGTGAAACAGAGATGCACAGACCGTGGGACACTGCTGGTGTGAGCTGCCCTCTCTGGTATGCAGTGAGAAGATGATCCTCTGCCCTGTTTGCTCTCTTTCTCCATGTTTGATGGTCAGTGCGTGCCATTTCCTCCCCAGTGCTTCTCTGGGGAAAGGGAAGTTTGGGAGTTTTCTTCTTGGCATGATGGCTGACATCCTTTGCTGTCCAGAAGGGACCTCCCTGGACCGTGTGAGCAGCTCCGTGCTCCCAGCATCTCCCTGGACCGTGTGAGAGCAGCTCCGTGCTCCCAGCCAGATGCGATATTGCACGTGGGGCTGTGGCCCAAGGGAGAGCACAGCTCAGTCTTTTGGCATGAGGGGGCGGGAAGCTGAGTCACCGGGCAAGCCTACCCTTGAGCTTTGCTCCTTTTTAATGCTAAAAAGTGGGGAGCAGCCTCTTGCAGGCATGACTGTTATACTCCCGGTGTTTGTACCCTTGAAATCAGGCCAAGGGAGAGCTGTGAATTAATTCTGTGTTCGGGGAGGATAGATAAAATAGGCTGCGGTAGGCGGTGGGTGAGACGAGCCCTGCCAGCACATGCCGCCTCCCTGGGCAAGGCCCGCCTGAGGGGTGGGCAGGAGCTGGGGGGACGTAGGGGATGGGGACGGGGCAGGAGCCGGGCCATCGCATACCTTGACTTGTGCTAGAAGGTTCCTCTAGCTTGTGCTAGGAGGTAATAGAGCTTTGCAGAAAAAACGTAATGGAGGGAAGAGGAACAGACATGAAAAATATCATTTATACCTAAAAAAAAAAAAGTAAAAGTTTTATCAAATCCTTGGCTTCAAAGAAAATGCAAAATCTTTGTATTGTGTGAATGCAATTACCCAGAAAAGTGTTTGCAGGGCGTGTAGCAGCCGACCGCTGCGCTGCGTTGGGTGCAGTGTCCTTGGAGCCGACTCTGGGAGAGGCGAGCGTTTTTCGGAGGGGGTAAGAAGGTTGCTGTCTGAGTTAGATTGAATGTTTTTCAAGTAAAAAAAAGTCACACAATTCCCATGAACTTGTAAACTAGCTGTTCATAGTTTTGGCATTACCTCTTTAGGAGCAATCTGAGCCATCTCTGGCTGTGGATACTGTAGTCATCACAGAGTGACTTCAGAAATGTGAGTCAGATCATGACACCGGCTTCCTGCTTGCTGAGTAATCAGTCTGTATCCGACTTGTGGTATGTGCTGCTTTGCTAGCACAACCCGCTCGGTCCTGCCTTGCCGCGTGTTATATACGGGGTTTTTTCTTTTTTTTTTTTTTTTTTTTTTTTTGTATTTATTTATGGGCTGGTATGTTGAGCGGTTGGCTCTGAGCAAACACTGCAAAACACACTGAAGAGTGTTGCATCCCGAGGTGGAATATTTTATTAATTTTTTTTTTTTTTTTTTTCAACTCTGATTGTTAGTGTTCATGAGTGCCTCGCAGGGGAAGGGTTTGAGAAGTCTCTGCTTTGTGCTCCGGTGCCTGGCGGTGCGCCAGGGTATCCGCTCGCTCAGGCTTTACCCGGGCAGGCAGCGCTGAAAACCGAGGAGGGGTACGGGGGGGGGAAGCACTGCGGTCAAACTCAGTAAATCAGGGAGATACAGGGAGATGCCATTCGAATTGACTCCCTGCCAGTTGAACACAGTGCATCGTGCATCTAGGCTGAGGCTGACGTTTTAATGGTTTGATTAGTTTAGGAAGAATACTTTTATTGTGTGTCTTCGATTATATTAAGTACTGTGTGAAGTTGTTACATTGGGATGAGCTTATATTGCCTTTTTGTATACAGTACAGTCTGCGCTGTCTATCCAGAATCCTACCAGTAAGCTGGTGGAATCCTCTTAAGTAAGGAGCTGTTAAATTAATAAAGCTGTTAATCACATAAAAAAAAAAAAAAAAAAGAGATAGAGAGGAGGAGAAAATCTTATGTAGAAGTGCCAAATCATAGCTTGAAGGTTTCCAGTTGGGATGGTCCTGCAGGGCCGGGTGGAACGGCTCCTCTGTTACAGCGCTGCTTTTCATATGGTGATTTTTATACATCCTCATTTTCTTAGATACTCTCCGTGTCAGAGTTTGAGCTTTGCTCCTAATCAAACGTAACACTTAGATCGCGCTCTGCTTCTTAAATGTTAATCCCAACAGAACCCCTTTATACTCGATAAACCCTGTTATTATTATCCTCTGCACACGGGCAAAAATTACAGGCAGAGAAGTGAAGTGAATTGCTAAAGCCCTTGCACAGAGTTGCCATCACGGCCAGTTCAGGACTAACAGCCTGTGTTCAGACCATAGGACTGTGCCTCCACTCTAAGTACAGTTTTAGGACTACACAAAAGGTATGTTAGGTGTATTTAGAAGTGATGGAATTGACTTAGGTCTTATTGAAGTCAATGGGATTGAGGTGGCTTGCCAGACATTTCAGGGCTTTTGAAATTTTGCTTTGCATCCATTACTTGTCAAAGTTGCATGGAAGAAAAGGCACTGGAATGGAGCATGATAAATAATTTGCATGCAAAATAATTGAAAATTGACTTTTTCTGTATGATTAGCTATATGTGGCCATTATCCATGCTGATAATGACCTGGTTTTGATTGCTCTTTATTCACCAAGTGTGGCTGTAACATGGTTTGCAGCTGCGGTAGGCACGAATGCACGTGTGTTTGATTGTTGGTGTGTTGGAACAAACAGGGTCCTTGTCAGACAGTTCGGTGTCAGAGTGGTTTTAATCTTCACTCCTTTTTTTCAGGGAGGAAGTGATTGCTATGCCTCAGCCTTTCAGCACAGGATGCTCTGCCTCGAGTGCATATTTAGTTTTAAATGAGCTTGTTCATGTCAGGAAGCAGGCGTGATGGTTCCTTCTTGGTCTAGAAAGGTTCTTGCATGTCAGATGTCCAGCATATGCTGGTAAATGAAATCAATTAAATTAAAAAAAAAAAAAAACACACAGAAGGAAAGAAAAATATTTTCATGGAGCATTGGAAAAGTGACACAAGGCAGCAGCACGGCAGAGCTGCAGTGTGACTCGTGGGCCGGTCCATCCAGGGATGTGAGCGGTAGGTGTCACCGGGAAACCTACAGGCGATCTTAGGCCATAATCTGCCAGTGGTTTTGCATTTCCCTTTGAAGTCAGAGGAGTTGTGTTCTCGTAACGTGACCTTTGTATCCTCCTTTGAATCTTATTGTATTGACTGGAGGCCAGCATGTCATTAACAAAGCGGCAGAAAAGCAGAGCTGTCTGGGGTTTTTTTGTTGTTTCAAGACCCTTTCTGTTACAAACAGGCATGGCCCCGCTTTGCCTGAACAGGCAGGGAGGGAAAGGGAGGCGACAGCACTGGGGTACCACTGCAGTTCCCCGGCAGGACCCGCACGTGGTGCCCCAGCCTCAGCCACGCTGCCCGCCTCAGGGTTTGCCGTGGCTCTCCACAGGGCTGCTACTGCCTGGTTTTGTGCCACCAAACTGCTCCGAACTGCTGTGGTTGCATGTCCAGATCCGCTCATTTGGGCTGACGAGCCTCAGCTCTTGTCCTGTGAACGGCTGGCAACGGTGCCTAATACCAGTAGCTGATGGCTTTTGGCATGAAGGGCAGGGTGTTTGGCCTCGTCTCCCGTGAATCCCTGCTCTTGGCCTTCTTTCAGAGACAGGCGCTCAGAGCAGATCCAGTTGACTGAGAAAATCTCTTTTTTAGATGATGAGATGTGTCAGAGGGATAAGGCTTTTGAGGAATGGGGACTCCCAAGCCTAACTTTAGCACTTTGGCTCAATCCGCTGTGCTGTGTATGAGATGCAGCAGGATTAGAAAGGTCAATCAATAGAAGCATTTTCCTGGCAGACATGGAGCTTGCCAGTGACCCTGAGCTGGTGCCAGCTGTTGGTTACTGGATGGCTCCAGGCCATTTTGGGGTGTCTCGCTCTGTCACCACCTACAGTGGGGCTGGCAGATGTGCTGGCAGCCTCTCAACGTTTTACAGGCAGTCATAAGCAACCACCATGTGTGCTCTTAAGAGATGAGAGCCCCATCTATGTAGAGACCATGAAGCCACGTTATGGAGGTACTGGGTCTGAAGAGCGTGTCCCAGTGCCCCTCAGACACCGCTGACCGGTGCAGTCTCCCCGCACGGGCGCTGGGACACACAGCCCTGACCCATCTTCCTTGGCATCTTCTTCCAGACTTTGCATTTCCTGGCAGGAGGACACTTGAGCTTCTCCTCTCCATCTGGTATTTGGCTTGCGCTGAATCCAAGCCAAAAAAACTCCAGATGAACCCAGCACCAGACCAAGGGACCTGTGTTATCTCCTGCAACTGAAGTTGAACAAAAAGCCATGGAGGGCCCTTAGTGTACAGTCGAGAGAGATGCTTTTGTGTCTCAGGAAGAGCGAGTAATGTTGACCTCAAGACCCCAGGCAGAAGCAGTATCTTTAATCTCATGTTGTGCTGGATTCTTAATCTCCCTTACATTGCTGTATCTCATTTGCACATATTTTCCTGTGTATGTAGAGATAGGGGCTTTATTCAAATATTAATCAGCCTGACTGATGGTGGAGATTTGTGCATCTGACAACTTGACATCAGTACTGTGCAAGCCCGGTTGTTTGCAGTGTATTACAGAGCACCTCCTAGAAGCGAGTGTTTCACTGGACAAGTTTGGGGTTTTTGGATGTTAGGTTTCCAACTTTTATTTACTTAAAGAAAAGGAGAAGGGGCGTGATTCTTTGGCATATTAATACCCTTATATGTTGCCATCTCAAATTTTGTTAGATGCTCATTGAAGTTTTAAAATACAATTTGCATCAGATTGCCAAAAGCTGTTAAGATTGCCTTGGGGATAAGTGGCATTGCTGTTGCCTTGCTTTCTCTCGCTCTCCTTCCCTCCCTTCCTCTCTCTCTTACACGGTACTTTATCTACAGAGGTAAATTTATGAGCAGCCAAAACAAGGCTTGATTGATCATCGTGCAGGACCAGCGATAAATGACACCCCACGCTGTTGTTTGGGAGATGCGGGACGTGCAGCTGCCTTTCTGTTTCCGCCAGCGTATAGATAATCCGCCTTCAGTTACAGAGCGAGGAAGACGAAATTGGGTTTTGTTTCTTCTTTGTTGAGAGATACCACTTGTCTTTCTTCTTTTTTTCAATCCGAAGCTGCGGACAGAAGCCGCTCGCTCCGGCCGGCGGGGCTGGGCTGGGCTGGGCTGCGGCAGGGCCAGTGCAGGGCGGCGGGTCAGGGGCAGGATCTGGCCCCTGCCCGGGCTGTGTGCTGGGCAGCGCAGAGGGGACTCTGGGGGTCCTGCTGCTGTGGGGACCGGCGAGGGGCCGGTGGGACAAGGGGGCGTGCAGCTCCCGGAGTCCTTTGCTTGTGAAGCAACCCTGGTTTAGCCAACAGCTCTGCAACAGCTTGCCATCTGGGAGGCGCAAAAACGTTCTTAAAATGACCTTTTTTGTTTCCTTTTTTTTTTTCCTTCCAGCCCTTTCTCAGCGAAAGCTATCGCGTCCTGGCTGTCAATTTAAGAGTTCGTTAAACCATTCCAGACGTGTTCGTAGGATATCTGCTTCAAGTGTAATCTACACCGTGCTCCCTGGACCCCTCCGCTCTGTCACAGAAAAATAAGCTTAATAGAGTTAAAAGCTAAAATACAATATCCACTGAACTATGAGAATTGACTGCATAAGCCTCCTATGTAAACAGAAAGCACCAATTTGTACAGCTCTGCGGTTAAATACTGCAGATTAATTTTTTCCAAATGTCAAATGTCTGTATTTAAATTTAATATACATGTTAAGCCTTTTCCCTCCTTCCTTAGCCTTTCATTTGTAATAGGAATTACTCCCATGGAGTCAGCTAGAATTACTCCTTTCCAAAAAAAAAAAAAAAGGCCTAATTTCTGAGTCTCATGCTAGGCATGGAAAAGGTTGCTTCCCTAAACAGGATTAACCCACTCACCCACCCCGGGCCGGTATATCCCAGGCTGCGCAGAGCCATTTTCCCCGCAGGGCTGTGCTCAGCTGAGGCAGACAGCTGCCTGCACGCTGCCGTACGCTGCCTGCCTGTGCCGTGCCAGCAGGGCTTGCCGGCGGCACTGCTTCCTCCCTCCGCGTTCTTGCACTTCTTCAGCTCTTCACGTTATTTTGGGAGAGATGGGTGGAAGAAGGAAAACCTCTCCCCTGTCTGTCTTTGTAGTGTCTTCTCGCATCCATGCATGTTTTAAAAACACAATATGTTTTCTGGCCCAGATTCTGTTGCTGGGCTCTAGGCACTGGGGAGTAGTTGTCTGAAATGCTGGCACATCTGTCAAGGGATACGGGTTGTCTGCGGACACGGGTCTCCAGTTATGTCTTGCTGGGGATTAGGCGTTCGGAGGGGAGAAGCAGTGGCCGCCCCATCTCCTCAACCCCTGCAGCATCCGTGCTCCCACCCTGCATACACACACTCAGCCTCTCCATCGCCTGGTCCTGGGCTTGCTCGTGTAGCACATTGCTTCCAGAATGAAATTACTTTTTCTCATGGGGAAAATAAGTCTCCTTGGCTTTATAGGCAAATTAGTCTCAAGGTGTTTGAGGAGGACTCGCATGGCAGTAGCTTTGTGGATGACATTGAGGCAAAATATGAACACCAGTACATCAGGTTTTTCAGATTTTCTTTTTGTGTGCCACTCATTTATTTAATTAACTTATTCCCTTAATTAAGTCCTGTAAGTAACAGTAAGAAATAAAGCATCACACAGCATCATACTTCATTAATAATCTCAAGAATGTTTCTGACACTGTATCTTTTAATATGTATTTATTTTTTAAATAATACTGACCAGGATACATCTTTTGTTATTTGCTGTTACCCTGTTTGCTCTTACCTTTCTGCTCGTCTTTACACATTTGAGTAATTCCCTTGAATCAACATGATTGGTACACACAAATATTTATGTGCATAACCATCTGCAGATCAGGTAATGGGTGGGAATTAAAGCTGAAATTCTGTTGATGTAGTTCAGGGAAAAGGTGGTGAAATAGGAATAACCCTTTCACAAACGCCATGAAATGTAAAAATGGCCCATGTTGCAGCACCTGAATAACGGGACTGTACAAAAGAGAAATGACAGTGACATTGAACCCGTCGGTAAACACTTCACAGTTTTCCTTTGGCATCGCAAACCCTTTGAGCTCCGTTCTTCTGGTTTATGTGATGCCGGCCAGACCCCACGATGTGTTTTACAGCCTTGTAATTCTCCTCCCCAGCATATATTCTCTGTATACATCGGTGCAGTGTGACCCTGCTCCCTGGCCTGCTGGAAACAAATGCCCAACCAAACTCAAACCTGTCATCCATGCCTGGTCTGCGTAGCACTTAGTCTTGGGAAGGGTCCCTTTGTAATTTTTCTTGTTGGTTGTATTGCTATAATTTGGGAGAGCTGAGCCCGTCTGTAGAGGCAACGATGCTTTATCCTCATGAATAAACAGTCTGAATAAAAGGTAGCATCTCACCAGCTCTCGTTATTTATTTATCTTTATGTTTGTCCCTGGCTCTTATAGAACAAATAAAAGTGCACTGCGCAGTGTGTGATGGGGACCAGCTGAGGAGCCTGGCCTGGCTTTCTCCTGGTGGAATCCTTAGTGTCTTCAAAGCTTTGTTTTCTCTTCGTTGAGTGCCAGGCATAAGCGTCAGGCAGTGTGCGGGAGCGGGGATGGAGGCAGCAGCCGCATCGTTGGGTAACGAGGGCAGCCCCCGGCTCAGCTCCCTGGCTGAGGCGGCTGGAGGTGTCCACGGGTTTTGTTCCTCATGTAATGGAAGATGACCCGGGGAGATGCTGGTGCTGGTTGTCTGAGCATATGGTAGGTTTGTTTAGTTACCAGTTACACCTTGGCTGGTCCTCTCCAAACACAAGCGTACAACTGAGCCCAGCAACTTTGTGCACCATCAGCTCTTAAGGCAGTAGGGTCACAAATGGGGGTATGCAATTTTTAGTAGGTCATGAGAGGTGGTTATTGTGCTGTTGCTGAGTTATAACATCTTCATACAAGATATGCATGTGGCAGTGGAGATTCAATTTAGGGGTGACTGATTTACGAGATTGCACCAGTGATGTATGCAGCAATCTATGCACAGGCTGCTCAGAATGGATGCATGGGGAGTACTTCTCTGGGTATAAATGCGCCATATATTATAAATACGTAATGCTTATATAGACCAGTTTATGCCTTCCAGTAGTATGTGCAAAGACTAGGGAACAGAGAGATACCTGGCTCCACTCAAACATGGAGCATATTACTGGAGGTGGCAATATCTCGAGGATCAGAAGGGGATTCTTAAGTGCATCCATTATACATAAATCTCGCATGTGTGTGCAAAGATATATATGTAAATAAGTGCTGGGAGATTGAGTTTTGTATTCTGTCTATGTATGTAAATGCCTACTCATGCACTTAAAAGTATAGTGATAGCTGTAGGTTGCGAGTATAGCAAAGCCATATGGCTTAAAAAATAACTTCAGCTCTGTGCTGTGAAATGGATGAGAAATGCAGTGTAATGTGCGGAGCTGCAGTCACTACTTTTACCTCTGGGATTTTGACACATCCATTAACAAGGAGACCTTGGTAGTGCAGTTGTTTTCAATCACTGTGAGACTCATGGAAAATTCAGGGGGAAAAAAAATGCACAAATACCTGGTAATATTGTTTAAGTGATAGTACTGAAACTCATTCATTTCATTTGAGATATATATGCTCACATAAATAATATATTGTTATGTAAATGTATATGTATGCATATTATTCTCATGTATAAGTAAGTATTCATATGGTACCTTCCATTCAAAAGTGTTAGGTTATGTAACCTAACATAAGGGACCTTAAAATTTGGGGAAAAATTAAACTTGTATACAAACATGTTTTATTTCTTTTTGCTCATTAGTAAAATGACACAACCTCTAAAAAATAGGTTATCTGCTTAACAACGTATAGAAAAGCATCTTTCAACTTAGAAAACCCAAGCAGAGTGTAATGCAGTATCCAACTTAAGTGATGACTTGAAAACTGGGTAGGCATTATACCCAGGGCGGGACTGGAGGTGACTGGGGACAGTAATTTGATTTTAGATGGGGAAGGATTTTATTGGCTGCAAGATTACCTGGGGACCTGACTATACATAATGGTATATGCATAAGGAAAACTCAATAATAAATATGCAAAAATAATGGAGAGATTGAAATAAGTAAGATAGAGATAAGTCTCAGCAGCAAAATCCAGATGTGGATTTCATAGCAGATACTTTTTTAATGAAAAATTTTGGGAAATGTTTTCCCTTTTTCCTTCCAGCTGGCTCTTGCTTGGGCCCCTCTCTAATATAAGCCACATAAGAGAAATGCCACTCATAATCTAATATTGCACTTGGTGAATATGAAGTATTAAGAAACAATGGGGAAATGAGAAAAAGAGACTGTAGGAGAACTAGTCTCCAGACCTGGACTCTTTTTCACAGGTTTATCCAGTCTAGGAAAGAGGATATATAATATTTTTCAGTAATGCTTTCCACAGTTACTCATTTGCAGCTTTGTTTTTAGCCTGGTTCTCGAGTCTCTGATTTTTTTTTTTCTTCATATTTGCAGTGTGAGTCTGATATCCACCATCATCACCAATAACCTGAAAACAAATTACTTTCATAAACTGAGTGAGTTAAACCTCTGACTGTCCCTAGCCTCCACTGCCATTAATGGCCTTTTTGTTCATGCCCCCAGACGCCGGTCTTAAAAAACCCTTGTGCCTAGACATGACTCAGAGGATAGATGTTCAAGCATGAATGACAAATTGGTTTATCGCAAATAGACGAAAAAGAAATGAGGTGCGACGATCTCAAAGCTAGATAGACTTCTGAAAAGCCAGCGTGACCTTGTGCAACGTGTGTGCCGAGTCGCTAAATTTAACTGGGCGCAGTCTTGTTAAGAAAGTGCTAATGCTTCTTGTGCGGGAGGAAAATGGGCTTTTTGGTTCCCTGGGTACCTGACCTCTTTCGGTGCAAATATTGAATAGCTTGCATGTCCTGACCCGCTTCTATTTACAACCCTTCCAGCTGAGCCCAAGGAAATACTGCCGGGAGCAGGGGAGGGAGGGGACCGAAGCATGGACCGAGTTGGAGAAGGGAGGAGGAGAGAGAACCACATCTTCTCTTCACTGCTTTATACAGCAGGTCTCCTGGAAGTGGAGGAAGGTCTTTTGACCCAGACTGGCTTACCTGCAGAGCCTTAAAGGCCGCTCTGTTAACTTGCTGGAGAGGGGATCCATACTAAGGCCAAGCGGGAGATGTGGAGGGGTAGGAGAGAGCTCATGGCTTTGCCTTTCACGGTTCCTCCTTGGCATCGCAGCTGTTGCGGTGCCCAGCAGGAGTGTGCCATCCCCAGCACACAGCTTTATTTCCAGAGCCATGCGGGCTGTCTTGGGTGGGCTGACACCTGGAGCTTCAGGTGTTTCCCTGGCTGTTCACTGCCAGGGTGGCCGAATGTCCTCCATATCGGTTGTGCAGCAGTACTGGGCTGGCTAATCCCAAACGGATCCTCTTGGCCACCTCAGTGGCACGACGCACAGCCAGCCTGGCAGCGTGGAACAGCAGGGCTCTCTGGTTCAAGGACTTTTCCCGTTCCCCTGGTGTACAACGTGGCCTCACTTGGGCTTTCTCGAGAAGCTCAACTGCCCTACATATTTCTGGAGGCACGTCACCTCTGCTCTGTCAGCTGAGGCCACACGAGCTGTTGACAGCAGTGGAAAGATGACTTCATGCATCTTGCAGCCAGTGCTCCTGTCTCTGCTTTCCAGGCTGGGCAGCGTTTTGGGGTTTTTCTTTTTGTTGGGTTTGTTGTTTTTTTTTGAAACAGGAGGATATATCCTGGCTTACGCTCTGGTTATGATTCACTGTAATCACCAAGTCCTTTTCTGAAAGGCTGTAATCTAATTAGTCGCTCCCCACCCGGCATGGAGTGTATTAATAACAACAGGAACAGTTCATTTCAGAAAATCCTTTGTAAACTATGCTTGTGTCACATATGCATGGCATAGTAAAAACTTTACAGAATACTTTTTAGTCATAAATTGCAAAGAGTTTTACAAAGGAGATGAGTACCCCTGGTTCCATTTTATGGATGTGGAAGCTAGCCCATGGAGAAGACAACCAATGGGCTTTTCACCACCCCAAAGTGAGCTGGAAGGACAGAGCTGGAAAGGAGCCGAGCGGTCTGGAGGAGGGTCTGGCAGCACCCTGTCCTGTGCCTACCCTGCCTATGTGAAATGTGTGCTGTGCTCTGCTTATCTCGTATCTAACCCACTTCTTCACATTATTTTCCTGTTAATTCTTGTCTCTCAAGCGCTTCAGTGCTGTGGGATAGGGGTTCTCGTCTCTGCGGCCATACGTGCATCAGAAAGATAAGTGTTAAGTCCCAGTATTCACGCTGGCTTCCCACCAATCAATTACAATTTTTGCTTTGGAGAGCCAGCTCTTTCGAGAAGTCAGTGAATCAGCAAAATAGGAAGATGTGTGGTTTGCAGTTAGTCTACTGGCTGGAGGTGTTTGCTTCTTGAATCGCTCATCATCGCTCTGCTTTGCGTACGAAATGTCGTGTATCAAATTACCTCTGTGCATTTTTGTCCTCTTTTTCTGTGCCTTCAAGGTACGGCGATAACAATTACTCTGTATTCATAAACCTGCTGGACAGCACTGCAGCCGCTTGGTCAGATCTCCTCTTTATTCAACTTGTTTAGGCTTGCGGTGATAATTATTTTTTCTCTGAAGCGTATGATATAACCCATGAGGCCAACGTGAGGTTGCCGTGAGCCATGCAACGCAGCAATCGCTGGCAAATGCTGATTACCTTTGTGCTCAGATGATTTGAGAGGAAGTTGCATGAAGGTGTAAATAGATAATTTTCTTTTAGCTTCTGTTAGCAGTGCAACCAAAGGGATTCCCACTCATTTAGCATTATTCCAGTTCACTTTGCAGCAGCCTTGCTAGCCAAGAAATACCCTGGTGAGCTTCTGGTCAAGAATGGCTTTCTAAGTACCACTGGAAAAGCAGCCAGCCCTCCCCCCCACCCCACCCTCGGGGAAAAAGACTCCTTTTTTCGTGTCCATGTTTGTTGCTAGTAGCTGGCGTTAGCATTTACACTGCCTGGTCACAGTTCGAAGAAATAAAAAGGTATAAAGAAATTTGCCAGATTTCTTTAACACTCATTCACAGAAAATCAAAATTAATGTTTCTCTTCAAATTGAGGTTTTCTTTTTACTTTGCCATTTCCCTCTCCTTTTTCTTTGTGTTAAAGCAAGACTCCTGGGTCCTGCAACAAAGGAGAGGCGTAGCAGCCTTGTTGCTAAAACTTGGGAGTTTTGAGAATGAGGTGGAAGTCTCTCAAGGAGATTTCTGTTTTCTCTCCAAGAACGGTTACAGTCGTTCCTAAACGGATTATCTTCTTCAGCAGGACAGCCCCGCTGAGCATGAGGGAGCATTTTCCTTTCTTAGAGGGATTTAAGGGACCTTTTTAATTGCCAGTGTAGCAGCAAACTATTTTTTATATTAAATATGGGGAAGGGTTGGAAACTGAAGAATTTACATGGATGGTTAGGGTGGCACTGTGGGCTTTATTTCCACAGATCGGAGAAAATTCTTCTTTTGGTTTTATCCTCTGTTTTGCTGCTGGATGGGTGGCCTTCGCCTGGGCAGGGACTGCAGCATGGTGGCCATGGACGCCGCAGCCTCCTCTCCCAAACGGGCTGCCACTGTCGGAGCCAGTCCCGCGCTGTGGGATGGATCCGGGCTCCCCCCCGATCCGTGTGTCTCTGCGCTAGGAGGGATGTATGGGGGCAGAGCGTTGGCAAAAGGGTGACCCAGGCTGGGCAGGGGTAAGGCCGGTCTTTAACTGCACATGGACGGTTGGGCCATTGCGATCCTTTGGCCAAGTTTTGCCCTGTGTCGGAGTCCAGCTGGAGAAGACTCAGTACTTTGACTAATTGTTGTTACTTGGTCCCAGTACTTCCCCATCAGGTATTTTAATTAAGCAAGTTTGCATTCCAGCTTAACATAAATGCAGACTTTACACCGACTTCTGTCATTTTGGCTGAGTTTGTACCTTCCACCGAGAGCCAGCACACTGCCACGTTGGAAACTTTAGGCTCACACAGGATGACTGCTGCTTTGAAATTGAGATAAATATCTTTTTACTGCCTCATAAATGAAAAAAAAAAAAGAAAAAAAGACCAAGGTAGCATTTGTACAGACTCGTGTCTGAGTGGGAGCCGAGTATGGAGGGGGAAGCTGGAGTGTTTTTCCAGGGATGAAAGGAAGGGTGCCTACTGGAAAGCCCCCTTTGGGCTGGGAGCTGTGGTTGCACCTCCGAACCGTAGCCAAGCTGCACCCTGTGCTGAGGACTCCTCCTCACCATCACTCCCCTTGCCTGGGAGGTGCCTGGTGGTGGCCAGAGCAAACCTGGTGAGACCCCGTGGGTCATGACCCATCTAGCATCTTGTTTATTAAAGCAAATGTCCTAATGAATCTAATTCTTCATGTGTTTATTATGAAAGAATTCACTTCAGCCACATCTTAATTTTCCTGCTCAGCTTTCAGCTTAAACCTGGTCTCCCTCGTTTTAATTACTCTTACATTGATGCCGTTTCCTCCGAGCCGGTTGCTAGGCGAGGGCAGGCATCCTCGGGCTGTGACCGCCCCGGCGGGTCGGGGGCCGATGCAGGTGTGTGGGGTGGCCTCCCTGGGCTGGGGCGGCCAGCGGGACACCCCTGACCTGCAAATGCACCCAGGGTTCGCCACCACCTCCGGCGAGGGAAGCGCTTGCGGCGCAGGAATTACCAGTACCATTACCACTCTGGTGTCAGGGAAATGAAGCTTTTCCATTACAAGATCACGGTAAATCACAGGGGGGGATGACAGCCTCGTTAGCATGGGCAAAGTTACTGTAATTTATGTATAAATAACTCCTTTGTGTCAAGATAATTCAGCTACCTTGAAATGCCTTCTCGCAGTCTATAGAGATACCTGTGATTTACGCACCATAGTTCACGGAATTTTCCTAATTACATACAGACACCTTAAAGGATTTTTTGAACGTTCGTGCTTGCAGATCAGCCCTTAGCGGTAACCCCCTTCTGCAGGAGGTCCTGGAGGAGCTCCTTCCCCACGCCGTGCTTCCCAGGCTGGGCTGGGATGGCAGAGCTGGTGTGTCCTCTGCCACCGGGGCTTTGCTCAGGAAGTTCACGCAGGATCCAAGGGCCACCGGCCACAAACCGCCTGAAGAGCAGAGGCACACGATGCCCCCCGTGGTGACGGGCCGTGTCATCAGTTTCCATCGGTTCTCAATACCTTCCTTTAGGAAGGATTTTTTGCTTACAATTAAGCTTGGCCTTACAAACGGAGGACTGTTTTGCCGCTTCCCTTTGGTCATATTGTTTGCTTGCCGAGGAGCGGTACGGCTGTCAGGTTTAATTTTGCGTCTACGTGAACTTGTTTAGATTTGCCTGCCTCCTGGTGGCTAACGCCAAATATCTGAAGGCACTTTTTCTTTTTTTTACTGTGTGAGAGGAGAGATTTTTTAAGTAAGGGCTTAAAAGTTCTTGGTATTACTGGACTTACAAACTCCATTCTCCTTCTCTGTCGGAGCATTTCTGCAGCCTTAGTTGTTTTCCAGCACATCAACACGCTATTGGCATGCTCAATGGCATCGGTATTTTTTGTGTTAGCAATGTTGTGCTGTGCAACCTTTTACCGACCGTAGCCTTTAGCCCGGTGAAACACTCCGTCCAGTCTTTGGGGTAAAACACGAGCTGCTCACGTGGACTCTGCTGGCGGGGAAACCCGCGTCCCTGCTGCCCCAGGTGGGTGTGCGCACACATCTCTGATGTTTCTTCCAGGTACTTTGCAGGCAAATGGGAGCCTCAGCATTTTTGGATAGACCAGGCATGAAGCAGGCTGGAAGGCAGAGGCTGCAGGGTTACAGGCTTCTCTCTGCGTTTCTAGGTCTCTCTCCCTGCCATGCTGATTTTGTCCTGGCACCCTGTGCAAGGCCCGCTGGAATTACAGACTCGAAAAGCCAGAGCACGAGTCTCTACGTTCCAGTAGCTCCTGGTGTGGTTGATGATTTTACCTTTGTTACAGAAATTTCCACTCCACAGAAGAGCCAAGTAGGAACACAGCTTTCGAGTCATTTGGCTTTCAGTTACCGAGCAGTTAATGAAAGCGCTGTGTTCCTCCAGAAATTCACCGCATGTTGCAAACAGCAGCTGAATTGCATCATGGCCCAGTAAGGTGCGGGCAGGCTCCTCCGCCCATCCTGAGGACAGGAGAAAGAGAGGTAGTTCAGGTACCGTGTGTGGACACTGAGGGTGTAAAGAAAGGAGTCCAGAACTGTACACACACACTAACGAGAGTAACACTAACAAAACCGAGACAGCAGCCTCGGCTGGTCTGACGCCTTTGTCTTGACGGACAAAAGGAGTGTTTTCTGTTTTCGTTAAGCTTAATATGATTGACCTAATAAGATTGAAAACTCTCCCTTCATTGCTGCTGAGGCACGCTCCTGTCCGTGGCTGCCATCATAGCGTTGGAGCCTGTTGAGGACCATTGGCAGTGTGTCCTTCATCGTGCCGTCTGAGACTGAGCTTGAGGGTATGCTCTGCAACACCTGACGGAGGAGGTGTGACATTTTGATGATAGAGTTGTACCGTGCAAGCAATATTTGGGCTGTTTTTTCAATTAGCCTCTGTCCAGCTCAGAGCACAGTAGGAGGAAGGAAAAAAAAAAAAAGCTAATCACGAGCTGCAGGCAGGCCAGGCTGGAGGTGAAGCACCCTGCCAGTGTCCTTGGGGAACAAAACAAGGCCTTAGATATTGAACGATTTCAGAAACTTCACCCTTAACCTATTTATGAGGGGGAAGCCCAGGCCCTGAAGGTCCAGTGGTAGAACAGGACCTTTTGGTGGTTGCTCTGCGATGGTGGCTGCAAGGAGAAAGGAGGGTTGGTGGGGCTGGCAGATGCTCCAGCAGGTTTTTACTTGATACCTGGGCAGCATGGTGTTCAATCCTAGATTCAGAGTAGTCCAGCAAGCCTTGAGCACCGTCTTCAGGTAAGGAGTTATTACAGAGAGAGACTTCAGGGTATGGGTCTAAGTATTTTGTGGTGTCTTCTCATGGCAGAGTAGTAGTATTACCCTCCGCTGCTGCCGCTGCTGTATCTGCAAAGCCAGGCTCTCTGCAGTCTTCTTTTCTGATGGGGGATTTTTGCCTTAAATACAGAACTTGATAAAAATAATGATTCATCTGCTGTTCTCACACCTAAAAAGAGTTGTTTGCCAAATAGTTTAATGTCTGAGCCTTTAAAAAAATTTGAATAACTTAAGACACTTTATACGTTTTTTTTTAGCTTCAGCCTCAGAGATGGCGAGCAGGGGATCCGACTTGAAGAGAAAAACACATGTGCGCTAAGGGAGTTGTGGAGTTTGGGTTTTTTTTCCAAGCTGTGCTTGGCTTTTGCGGGCTCCAGCCCTGCGCTCCCCCAGCCCACGCTTCCCAGGTGCATGTGCACTGCGGGGCTCCGGGGAAGCGAAGGTTGCGGTGTCCTTCAGAAAATCCAGCTTTGCGAAGGCTTGGAATAAAGACTTTGCAACTGAGCTGCGGAGTTTTTAAGGGGAATTCTTTGGGGATGGAAACAAATAGCCCATCGTAGCATTTCACAGAATTTAGCGAAAGGCAGTGCTGCAGCAAGGGATGGTTTGGATATATTTTTTTAAAATAATGGCATGGGGGATTTCTTTTCCCTTTTGTCTCCTAGCGAGTAGAGCGTGTAAAAGTGACTTCTGAACCGAACACATTCCTTTTAGAAATTGGAACTGGTGTTAAACTGTGATTTGACCCTCTGATGAATTAATGAAATGCTGAAGCACTACAAGTTTTAAATAACTTGCCCAGTCCCACAGGAAATTCAGAGCAGAGCCAGGACCAGAGCCCACGTCTGTCGCTGTTGGAGCAGGCTTCCCCAGAGACTGATTAGGGCATGAAGTCCCTGGCAATTCCTCATCATCATCTATCTGGGAGCAGCCGCAGCTGAAGTGAGCCTTCCTGCAGGAAAGGAGTCTGAATATTTTGGTTAATCACTTTTTTTTTTCCCATGGTCCATTTTTTCCCCCCTATTTCCATTTTTTAAAATTATTTGGATTTCCGATGAGCTGAAAAGGCACAGGATGCATATGCCTAGATGCTTCTGTAGGTCTCGCTGTACCACCTGTGACAATGACAGAGCAAAATCCAAAACGTGGCGCCGAGAGGATCATTTGCAAGGGAATGAATTTGCTGTAAGCTGTAGTGTGGCCACGGGTAGACGGGCATGCTCGTAGGGGTTTAAAATACTCAAAGGGTCTTACACAGCTCCGGAGGTACAGAGGAAAAATAAGTTTAAAATTGCAAGCTCACTGCCACATTGGGGGAAGGCTGCTGCAGCAAGACATTGTTTAAGGGCTCTGTTTTCAGCATGCTCCTGAAAATGTGCTCTCAGAAACAGGGATTTGTGTCTAAATGGGAATCCAGACATACAAAACACTCCATTTATTCATGTAAATGTCTGTATAAAAATGCAAATGTGGTACCTATGGCTATTGCCTCTGTATTGGGCTACAGTATAGCATATAAAAGGCATACTAATGAGTTTTCAGCAAATTTTCTGAAAATACTTGAACAGTCATGGGCTCTGATGTATAAAGTTACCTTTTAAAGTCATTTAAAGAAATAGATACTTGGTTTTGCATCCCAATGGCTCAGCTTCTTCACAACTTTGAAAATACTTCCAATTTAAAAGAAATCTGAATCTAGAGATCAGCTTTATTTCTAATTCTGCTGCTTGTTAACTTCACTCTGGGGTATATTTCCTAGATACTTCCAACCTCAGCTTATGCATTTATTTACTTAATTCAGGGTTTTGTAATTTTTTGAAAAGCATGTTTTGATCTTCAGGCAGATGCAATGCAGCTGAATCAAAAACATGGTATTTAGAAAGGACGGCTGAGGAATAAAGCCGCCTGTGCCTGGCAGAAATGGCAGTAGGCAGCAACATTGAGCTTACCAAGGAGTCAATTTAAAATTGGTGATTAATTTTAATTTTTAAACTTTCCTTAATTTGATGTGATGCGTTACCATGTTACAAGTATCATTTGATATTCTGCTGTTAAAAATTGCAAGTAAGAATGTTTCAGCTGACACTTAAATGAAATACCAGGTGATTTGGAAAGACGTGGATATTGTCGGTGAGTTGTGCGTAACCTGTGCCAGCACTAATGCTATGCTGCCATTCTTTAATCCGTTTTTAAGAGGAAGAGTTAAAATACCGCGCTGCCTGCGCTGCCATTCATCCGGCACCGCTTTTGACAAGAACAAGGAGGTTTATCTGCGGGTAAGGCCAGACACTGTCTGAGCTGTCTTCCCAGGAGAACAAGAAATGAAAAATGAGAAGAAGAAATGAAAAAAGAGGAAACTCCGGCGCATGAGCGTGCGCGTGAGGACGGACACACACCTCCCCACAGCTTGTCCTGGGCGAAGCAGCCTTTCTTATCTGCGGTGTATCATAGGGAAAGAATACGTAGCTCATAAGCGATGTTTTTGCAGGCACTGTATGTTCTTTCTCTTCTCAGTCACATCTGGAGAGGTTCAGCTGACTTCCCAGGATTTGGGGATGATCTAGAGGGGTTAAGTTTTCAATGCTGGGAGTCTGTTTTGCAATAAGGAGGCAGGGGGGAGTTTGGTGGCTCCTGGTACTATATATTTCAAGACGTGCCTGCCCCAAAAGGTTAATTTCCACAGTCTAACCTATTTTTAACCTCCAAATTGAGACCCTGTGGTCTGGTGTATCAGACATAGTAGGGTTATATTTAAATATATGAATTTGTAATAGCCACTCACTCTCGTTTATTCTCCCTTTGCTTGCTTTCCTGATGATTTTCCCTGCCTGCCTTCCCTGGCACTCTAAAATGGACGGGTTTTGTTGCTGCAGGCTCAGATTTCAGGAGCCTTGTCAGACAACCAAAGCCGGCAATGCACTGGGATCGCCTTTATCCAGCCTGGGAAACCACTGGTGATCAAGCTTGCCCTGTCCTGGTTGAAGAAGCTTTCCTGGGGCGGGAGTGATCAGCTTTTTCCACAACAGCCTTGTCGCAGGGTGTCTGCCACCTCCCTCAGCTCTCCACTCAGCCAAGCCAAACTGCCTGGAGATGCCCTAATGAGGCACAAGCCAGGATGCTTTGTGCTCTAATTAATAAAAAATTAACCTCTGGTCACTGCCTGTTTCCAGCACTCCCGGCAGCAGTTGTTTGCAGGGAGGCAGCTATTATTGTCTGTCTCGTTCCTTTGGACTGGCACAAATAAGAGACAAGGGAAGCACCCTTTGCCAAGAGTTTTTCCGAAGTTTTTTTGGAAAGCGTCATACATCCACACATGTGTGCTTTAAAACATCCCAAGATTAAGTGTACCAACCTTAATATTTAATAGTGGTTTTGGGGAGGAGGTTTTCTCCCCCTCTTTTGCTGTCATCACAGTGAGCTTGCAGGGAGGAGTTTGTCTTCATCAGAAGTTATCCAAAATACATATTTTTTGTTTTTCTGAGGGGGAAAAAAATTGTATGACTAGCTGGCTTTGGAAAACCAACCTTTCTAGCCCTGTGTGTGCTCACCAGAGTAGGTGAACCCATCATCGACTTGGAGCAGGGAGAGGTTAAGGTTCCACCAGCCAGTTCCTGACCAGCTGCTGACTCTCTGCGACCTTGGAGGAGATGCTAAACCTGCCAACTTTATTTTCTCCAGCTATAAATCAACCATTATTTCCATAACAGGGAAGGAATTTTTGTTTTGAATTGATGGCAGAGCTTTAGGGTTTGACTTCTCAGCTCCATGCAGCGTTGCAGACTTTAGAGCAGTTAAATTGGTTGGGCTCAATCTTTACATTTCTTCTGTTCCATAGTTATGAATCTTAATGGAGATAATTCTTCCTGGAATGACTAACTGTGTTTTCAGGCTCCTACAGGGTGCTGGGAACCTTAATTTTGTGTTTTTATGCAGAGGCATAATTAATACAGGGTAGACTACACTCCAAGAGGGTCACGTGCGCAAGCAGTTTTGGAGTGATGAGCGGGGCTGTGGTAGTTAGTGTTTGGCACCAAACATCATCTTGGTATGATTTTGAATTGCTTCCACTGTGCATATTCGTAAGCCTGGAAGAAGTATACAGCACTGTCCCAAAGCGCTGCTTTTTTGCTCATTTGTTTTTGTATGTGTTCACCAGATGATCAACTTCTATGAAAATATCACTTCTGTCCTTCCTGAATTTCCTTTCACTTTGGCTGCTGATAAAGGTTTTACTTTATGAATAGCAGAATAATCCTGAGCTGGTCAGCCTTGATTTCTGTGGCATCCTGGCTCTTTGAGGAAGGAGAAGGAAGGGGAGAGGGGACTTCAAATTTGTCATCTTGAGATACCACCTTGAGCTGTCAGACCACCATGGACAGAAGCAGGTGTTACCATCCAGAATACCCCTGCCAGATTTCAGCAAGACAATGTATTAAATAGCTGATAGCGGCACAACAACATGGTCAATCTTAAATACCTTCTGCCCGTGTTACTGGCCGAGCAGTAGAAGTGCTCAGGAGATAGTTGTTGCAAGCTCATAGGCAGCCTATCTACAAGGTGATGCTGCAGCGGTGCGGTCTCAGGGCTGTGGAAGCGGCCCCAGCGGTCGTACTGCGGCACATCACGCTTCCAGCCCTGCGCCGCTGTCACCAGGCACGGTAGGTTTCATCATCTCTCTTAGTAATGCTCTCCTTTCCTTTTCCATCGCTTTCAAGAGTTACAACCCACCAGCTATTACTGGAGGTCAGTGTTGGTTTCTTGCTGAAGATGAAGGTAGAGTTTCATGCAGGCTGGAAAGAGCAGCACGCTGTTTGCAAGGAGGAAAGTTTGTGGGAGTGACCGGCTTTTATTGCAAGTCAGGAGGAGGCTGCTCTTGTTCTTTAATTACTTTGATTCTTTTCTGCCTTGAGAAGAAAAAAAAATATAAACTGCCAACCTTTATGGAATATTCATCAAGGTAAATAAAATTTGGCCAAGAAAGAGTGTTTGGGGAATAATTTTTTTAGAGCTAAAGGGAGCTTTGTGATGAGAATGCTGTGCTCTGTTCTTGCTTGATATATATGTATACATCCATATGCATAAAATCAAATATACTAGCTTGGTCTTTTTGTTTATTACTGTTGGTTTTGGCACTGAAGTGATGTAGTTCTTAAACTGACACAGGAGAGTATCTTCAATGCATTCAGAAAACAGAGGAAAAGAATAAAACCATCTCAGTGAACTAAGATGCTGGTGATCTAGCACACTGGGTTTTTTGCACTTTTAAAAACCATTTCTAGCCAAAAAAATGTAGTGATTTAAAATGAAGCAGCTCTTTGCTTGCTGGCCCTCTGCAAATGTGATAGTAATCTCCCCAAATTACCTATTTCAAGTCTAAATGTTTAATGAGTTACTGCCTACAAGTGGCAAAAATTAATCAAAATGAGAATGCTTTTAAGTCACGTCTTTTAGCTTCTTCTTTTCAATAATAGATAATTATTGACATTTCTAGGAAGCAGATGTAGTCCCAGAACAGGTAGCCGTGATACAGCAAACTCTTCAGTCTTTCTTTCGATTTGTGTGGGGTTCCTCCTCTTGGATGAAGCGAAATCTTGGGTCTATCGATGGCAACAGCAATGCTCCCAGCAATTGAAAATAGGCTGCTTCCAGCGTTTAGTCATTTCTGTTTTGAGGCATATTAAGTCTTTGAGGTCTGTACTGAGAATTGCCAGCAAGGGGAACAATAATCGAAGTTATAATTTTTGTGGTGCAGAAATAGTAGCTCTCTGGCAACTGGACTAAACATACCAGACTCATTTCTCATAGGACACCGGAAAAGGTTCAACACAGACTGCAACTCAGACAAATTGTTGATATTTCAGAGCACAGACCAGGAAGGATTAATTTGTGCAATAACTCGCTTCATGTGGTCAGGAATTTTGAGTTGCAACAACCCATTTGGCAAATGACTTTGCTAATGTCGTCTGCAAAAACCAACTTCACTCGCTAAACATGAGAGTGTATTTTTTTTGTTGATGAGTGCTGCTGTAGGTATAAATTTCCCCTCTATCTGAAATGAGAACCTAACCCTCATCTCATGCGTGCGCTGAAGGAGAGAGGAGCAGAGCCGTTAATGCGGTGAATCGTTTAGGGCTGTTGGTTTATCGGGCTTCGCAGGGTTTGGTTCTAGTTCAAAGTGCAGATTCTTGAAACAGCAGAGATGGCTGCTGAGCCTTACTGGAATTGGTTTATTTTTTGGTCTTTTGTGTTCAGAGAAAACTGTGGTTTGTACAACTTGGGAACCCTTTTTCCTGCAGTCTCAGGAATTTCTTGCATGTGTGTCCCCAGTGTATTACGTGCCTACATTTCTAATGTAAGAGTGCAAGCTCACATGTATGAAATGTATTTTTACTGGGTTGAGACCTATGTAAATACAGTAAAGGTGTTTTGTGCATGCTGATGTATATAGATGTGTATATAAAGGTCCTAAATCAGAGATGTATATAAGCGTGCAGTTCAGTCTGTGAACCTCTCTCTCACTGAAGTTATATTCTGAATTAATTTAGATATTGTTTTTAATCTCAAAGCCATCAACACATTTCTTTAAGAACAGCAAATCAGCCCCTCTGTGGATTTTCTAGCTCTGTCAGGTTCAGGAGTAGTAAAGCCTATTTCGGAAAGTGCTTTTTGCAGTGTTTCTAAATGTGAGCACGGCTTCTGCAGTTGTTCTTCATGAAAAGCACTTTTTGACAATCTCGGAAAATGTAAATTTAATCTTGATAAGTGCTTTCCCTGAATGCAACCTTTCCTCTGTAGTGGGAGAGTGCATATTACATCAGCATAAATGCATTCGGATAGCTCTCTATACAGGCAAGTGACCTTTCATTCAAAAGATGGTTTAGGATCATTTTGAAGACCCTATTATCCATCATAAAGTTTTGTGTAGATTAGGGAAAACGTAATAGAGTTTTAGGTCTTTGGTGTTTTTTTTTCCCCTGCGTAACAACGCGAATCAGGACTCTTTCCCTAGAAGTCATTTCCCACACTGTCTTCTGAGCTGATCGCTGTCATTATCTTAGGTCTAGAAAGTGCTATTCATTCATTTTTTTTCTGCCCTGCGATGCAGTCAGCGTTAGCAGGTAATGCAGAGCTTTCTATTGTAAATATATAACACAGATGAAATGGAAAACCCGGAGTCTTTATTTTTTACTCGCTGTTGCTTCTTTTCAGTTTACCAATGAAATTTTAGGTTTTTCGACAGCATTTTCAAGAAGCTTTGCTTCCTACCTTATCAGAAGAGTCACAGGGAAAAATACAGTGAGATTGTTTAAAAACAAGCAGTAATTTTTTAGAGATCTTTTTGTGTGTAGGTAGCGTAAGTGTGAATGAACTACCTGGCTTGTAAACCCTGAGACAGTGGTGGAGTGTTGTGGTTTGAAAACAATCCCAAATGTATGTTTTCTCCAGGCATTCAGCATCCCAACATCATTCTGGTTTCCACAAATATAATTGAAAGGGAAGATTTCTCAGAGCCCCGTGCTGTTTTAATGAGGGTATCATGTGTCAATCACGGCTGAGCCGTTACCCTATGGACAGCCAAAGCACAACACCAGCTGGATTTGAAGGCTCCCGCGCAGTCCTTCCTCATCAGCACCGTGAGGACCCCAGGAGATTGATCCATGCATCCCGAGCAGCTGAGATGCATCCAGGGCGACTGCCCACGCCTGGCAGATGTGGTTTGGGACACAATGGACACCTGCACCCTTTTGGAGCGGCAGCTGGAGGCTGGGCAGAAGACCCTGAGACACCTGAAAAGCTGGCAGACATCTGCATTTGGGCGTATGAGTTGCTCTCCCGGGGTCAGTGCCAGTCAAAGTTAGCCTATTAGAAATTTTTTGAGCAAATTTGAATGTGCGCTGGGTGAGACCTTTGTGGTGCATGGATGTGGTGTGTGGGTTATGGTACTGGGAATCCTTGTGCCAGATTTCATTGTATAGTACAACTTTGCATCTTGCACCTTGATTTTCCCAGATAGGACAGTTGAAGGGCTTTCTCTCAAGTGGCTTATGCTAGCCCGGAGCAGTATTCTTCGACTGGTTTAAAGCCCCTAAATCTCTTACTTACATATTATTATTCCAGTTGTTTTACATTCCTGTTGAGGCCTTGGAAAATACTTTGCTTCTTTGTTTTCAAGTTTTCTTAATGACTGTTTAGCTTGTCCAGGCAGTGCCTGTGCCTCAGCGAAAGGCACCCTTCGCTTCTAATCTTCTGACTCTCAAATAAGCTCAATTTCAAAGTTTGTGAAAACCAAGCTTTTTAATCTGATGATTGGATGGGAGCATAAAGCTAAGAACTTGGCAGCAGAGAGAAAAACGAAAGGATTCATCTTCTTTGGCTTAACACTTAGGAGGTTTCAGCCTTTGCCGTCGCCTTGAATTCTGCGATGATTCATGCATGTGGATGTGCGGAGGAGTTCCTGGGTAAAGCATGTGTGGGCATATAGATGTGCTGTAGTGAATACTGTGGTTGACGGTGATTTGGTTGAATTGCAGGTTTCTATAGACAATAAAAACAAGAGGGTGAGCTATGGCAAACGCAAGTGTGATTAGCATTTCCAGCGTGAAACCCTTCGGTCAGCAGGAAAGAGGAAAAGCAAAGCAGTTTGACACATGAGAACAAGAACATTTCTTATTGCCTAGGCTGCTCCCCGAGACTTTGAAATGCCCCTCTTTGTCAAGGAAGCATGCAAATGTTCTCATTATTTCCTGTAATTTGCATTATTAAAGAAAAGTTATTACCCAGGCTCAAACTTTCTTAGAGCGCTGTGTCAAAGATACTGTTTTGCTTGCTGACACTGCATGCTCAAATGGACCTAATGGTGTACTGTTCAGGAGTATTTTATTTTTAAGGACCCTTAATTGCTTTAACATGCCGTGCTGTAAACAGACTGAATCACGGATAAACAGCAGTCCTTTCCAGCTCTGTTGTTAGATAGGGTTAAAGGCGCTGGCTCAAATTAAGAGTTAATCCTTACTGTTAAATCAAGGGAACTAAGTCCTTAAAAAAAAAAAAGAAAAGAAAAAAAGCCCCTTTAGTAGTTCCTAATCCTGATTTTTAGCCCTGGGTGCTTCCAGAGCAATCCCGTCTCTGACTCTGGAATCCTATTTCTGGCTGTTTTTTTCTGTCGTCTGGGTTTGTCTCTCTCCCTGTTGACCATGGACTCGCATTGCTGCTTTGAGGCTTGCCATGCCTTCTTCGTTTCTCTGCAAGTCCATCCCTGTGCAGATCCTGCATCTTTCTCTCCTTGATGGGCTGGGGATGCCCTGATGGAGCAGGGCTCTTGTCTCCTCCGGCAGTGCTGGAAAACATGCTCTGCCTGAAGGAGCTTGAACAAGCTGGATGCTCTCCATGGAGAAGTGATGCTCTCGGTCACAGCAGGAGCCGTTTGGCTGCTGAGGGCAAAGGGTGGAGGACAATGGCGTCTGTGAGACTGATTCCCAAAACTGGCAGCAATCCCTCAGATTTTAAAAACTAATCACTGTGAAATGACTGGAGAGTTTTTCCGTTGTGGTTTTCTTACCCAGGCTAAGGACGGTCAAAGCGACGTGGGTTCGGGGTGAAATGAAGCGGTGGCAGCGGCCACCCCGCAGCGCTGCGCTGGCTGGCGGCCGGGGAGCCCTGCTGTGGGAAGCGCGGCAGAGCAGCCCCGCTGCTCCTTTTTATTCCCGATAAGGAAGAGGAGGAATGGGTTGTTGATGTCTGAGAAAGGCAAAGGGCAGGGGAAAAAGCAATAAAGCGCTTGTCTGGGATGCAGGCTGGAGCAGCGGGGAGGGAGCCGTGGGAGATAGAGGGCTGGCACTGATTCCAGCCTTCCCTCCGGCACCGAGCTGTGTTGAGGAACCCATTTGACTGCAGAAGTACAGATGCTGATCCACCCTGGAGGTCAGTTTGCTTATTCGTTTCTCATCACTGGCTTTCCATTTACACCAGGGAGCAGTTCAGCTCTCTGAAAGACTTCGCTGGTGTGAGGGGTTGCTCTGGTACCCACGTGTCCATATCGCATCGGCTTATCTTGCCCCAGGGTTTTGTCTCTAAGGAGTTGAGTGCTGGTCAGGATGTTTCCCGTGGTCCAGCTCTGCTGCGTGTGTACGCACACATAGTAGGACGTCTGCATGTAAGCCTTGACTCCAGCTGTAGGACGGCTATGGGATGGGCTGGAGTGCTGTGATAACAGAAAGGCAATTTCTCTAATCCGGATTGGCCTCCGCTCTGCTTGGAAAATGCCTTGTTTCCTCTTAGCCTCTCAAATATTCCTCTGTAGAAAGCACTGAAGAGTGGATCCTCCTAATCTGCCCCAGTCATCAATGTACCATGTCCTAGCTCACCAGGACCATTTTCACACAGCGATGATCCACGTGCGGAAATCAGTATGAGGTTGCTCCCTGGTAGCCCTTACACGGGACGGGATAGCTGCTGGTGCTCTGGTCCCAAAGTCAGCTGAAGGTGACCTCGAGAGGGGTAAAAGGGCATTTCCCCAGGCTGTGGCAGAGCTGAGCTGCACAAGCTCAGGGTCTCTCGCTGAGCTCTTCAGCCCATGAGGGTGCTTCTTGCTGCAGCTTCGCAGGTTTGCGCAGCAAATGGTTAGGGGAGATGCTGAGGGCTCACTGGTACAAGGGCATTGCCTGGACATTTGTCACCCTGCAGGACAGACAAACTGGCATCACGTTTTACACCGAGTAATCCAGGAGTCCAGATGAGCATTTAAATATGTTGAATCAAAGGAGATGATTGTGATCAGGCCACTTTGTCTTCTTGACTTGGAGTATTTTCTCCTCAAGGGCGTTTAAAACAACGGAGTTGAGCCTTCAGATTCGTAGCTGCCACCTTATTATCCTATTAGTCAATTATGGCTGCTGAGGAGCAGGAGTAAGTGACAGTATGGCAGATTACAGCAATTTATTTGCAGTTCTCATAGTCTGGTACCGCATATCATCAGGCTGTTTAAATTTAATGATAGGTTTTTTGCATGTGTTTTAGTGCAGTTAAAGTTGTAATCAAAATGTTTAGGAAAACCCCCACTGACCTGCATAAATACTCCCATCTTCAGCACTGCTTTCATGCCCTGTTGTAATCTTTATTAGCAGAGCTGACTCACTAATTAGGGGAAGCAACCTGCCTTGGAAATAATAGATTTTTTTTTTCTTTTTTTTTAGCACTTGACAAAGCTTTCAGAAGTAGAAGTTGCTGGTGACTTTGTGTCTTGGCTCTGCTTCTGAGCTGTTCCCTCACCGCCCACCCAATTGAAATTAAAACCTAGAAACAGGTACATGTTAGCTTATTTTCCATAAGCCTGGCGCGATATATTCCACGTGGGGGAAAATAGTCACCCACTGGGCTTTAAGCATCAGGCAGTGATGTTGTTCTTGAGGAGGTGTCTACGGTCTCCAACACAGTCCCCGCTACCATTGCATTTGGTCTTCAGGCATCGCTGTTGGAGAAAAATGGAGAAACTACCAAGATTTTGTCTCATCGTATTTCATGGGTTTGTAGCGGTTGAGGTGACAACCGTGAGGTCTGAAGGCAGGCTGGGGTATTCTCGGCAGCATCCATGGCCTTTCAGCAGAGGTTTTATAGGGCTTACGAGCTGGCTGCCGGTGACCGCCTGCTCTCTGGGGACACTCGGCCTGTGGTGGGATGTGGGCCGAGATGCCTTGCTGCTGTTGGCCTGACATGTCGCCATTCCGTGGAACATCCGAAAGCTCAGCAGCTCTCCTGGCCAGGGTACCTAAACACCTGGCTTCCGAAAAATTTAAGAGATTTTTCTCAAGGATTTGGGATCTAACTCGGATGTTCAGTTGCTTCATCCTGCGCTAAAATATAATCATCAAACCCACGACCATGTTCAGCCAGCGTGCTCAGAGCCCAGGTGAGGGAGATGGATGAGGTTGCCGCTGCGTGCTTTGATGCAAAGCACCAACCTGAATGAAATAGGGATATGCAGGATGAAATTTAGGAATAAAGTGTTTCATGACATATGGGGAGCTGTACAAATAGCTGCTAAGCGCTGAGTCCATAAACCATGTTGCTTACACAGAGCAGAATGGGTGGCCGGGAGACAGACGACTCTGGGAAAAATACATGAAGAACATGTTTCTGCTGTAATGCCCTGAGACAGAGTGGAGGATGATGAGAAGGCCTGGACTGAGACTGTAGCCACAAGTGGACAGACCTTTCTCCTCTTCCACCCTTGAAAGGGGCTGGCAGGGTAGGATCATCTTCACTATTGTTTTTCTCCTCTGCAGCTCAGGTTTTTGATTGAGGTGAGGCAGGATTTTTTACCTGCCTTTCCATTCATCTCCTGCATTTATTCAGTTACTACGCATGAGATGCCTGGATCCCACTGCAGCCCCTCAGCAGCAGCACTTCGGGTTTTCTGCCCTGTTTTACCAAACCGCCATCAACTGTCCCCAGGGGGTGAAGCTCACCAACCCTCTCCTGCCTGCCTCTGCGCCCTGCCCTGGAGCTTTCCCAGCGGGAATACCGGCCAAGACCCCACCACTCCTGTTCGTGGGAGCCTCGTGCAGGTCGGTCGGCAATCTCAGGGCCATCGGCACAGGGACAGCAAAGGGCCCACCTTCCCTGGGGACCTCTGTGGGGCTGGGACAATCCTGCCTTTGCTTTGGAGGGAAGAATATTCTCTGAGTGGAGGAGCGGCATCAGATTGGGATTTGGAAGTTACTAATTAGCGAGTAATGGTATGTAAAGCTGAGCTGAGCTTTCGGAAATATACCAGTTGAGTGTACGAGTTAGGGAATGGTTTACAGAAGACGGGTGTTACTTTCTGCAAGGGCAGGGACAATTAAATGGATTTTCTTTGCTGTTAACCAAGAGGCATAATACCATTTATTATATCCATATTGGGAATATGTCACATAAAAATATAATTGATGAAAGCATTATCTTGCTTAATTGGGAAATCGAAAAAGCCACTTTCCCTTTATTTACAGATTATTAGCAGAAGTATCTTCTGTTTGGTCCATGCTGGTTTGCACATAAGTCACAGGCTTTGTGCATTATATTCAGCACATAATTCTCTTAAAGGACTCTGGCTCCTCAGTTTCAGAAATGACAGCTTCTAGGGGCATTCAGTTGAAGCCTCACGGTATTTTACAAAGGCGTGGTACAACCTACACCTACGGTAACTGAAAAATTAGGAAAAGTAGCAAAAATATTTTTTCTATTTTATTATGTAAGTGAATTCCCTAAATCTTGTGTTGGACCTCTTTATGGGAAGGAGTTTCACCTTGACTCTGTGTGATAGTGCCTTTCGTAGTCAGGATAATTATTTTTCCAGTACTGATTGGCAGTAAGTTGTTGTCTTGTGATTTTGAGGATGTTCTTCCAGTCACAAGAAACTTGTTTTTAATGGGAAAATATGGTTATGAAATCATGAAAAATATGGGAAGAGTCTGAGGCAGAGATAAAATTGAAACGGAAGAAAACAGGAAATGAAAGAAGGAGAATTGTCCCCATTTGGATTTTAAGCTCTTGCTTTTCTTTTAAACTTGAATTTGTTTTTAAATCAAAACCTTTTTAAACAGAAATCCAGACTTTTTCCACCACTTAAAATATTAGAACCAAATATAATGACAACTTGATTTTGCATCAAAAAATGTCAAATCAAATGTTTTCAGTGAGTGGGCAGTGCCTGCTGAAAAGAAATTAATCAGTGAAGGGTTTGGTTTTTTTTCATAATCATCTCTAACGAAGATGTTCTCCTCAATTTAAAGCACTTTTTCTTTCAACTGTGGAACACGTTTGTAGTGAATGTAAGACAGATTTCCTTCTCATCAGCTCAGGGACGTTCATCTCTGTAACCACATCCAGAGCACGGCGGGAGAAGGCGGGTGGCCATGCGAGGAACGGGCAGCAGGGGTGGGACAAGGCGCGAGGAGCACTCTAGTGTCCTCCTGCTGGGCATGCCGCCACAGTGGAAACGCGCCTGCTGCCCCGAGGGGTTCACCCAAGGTGAACCTGCGCCCATGGTTGGTGTTAGGTGCTTATTTGGTGTCTGAGAGGTGTTGCCATGGGGGGAGAAAAAAGTTGAAAAACAGTTGGTTTTATTCTGTCAGTGTGAAAACAGATTTTAGAGAAACTTCCGAGCAGAAGCTCACTGTCTGAAACATATGGACATTTTTCAAGCAGAGTAATTTATTAACCTCTATTCGAGTAAGCAGAAGCCGACTGAGATGCTGTTTTCAAGCTTGATACAGAACAAGAGAGAAGCGTATTTCTGAAAGAAAAATGACTCCTTTGGAGTCTCTGCTCCCCGTTGCACATTTTTGCCCTCCCAAGCTGAGTGGTTCAGGTGCTGCCAGCGCAGAAGTGAAGGGCAGGAAAGCGGTTTAGGCAGCGAGCCGAAACCTGCCCACATAAAACCTGGGGAATGTTTCTGGGCAGCAGGCCATCACCTAAAGCTGGTCAAAAGCTCTTGGTGGACTTGGGGCTATGGTTGACTTGTGTCTTCGGTTGATGCGTAGACCATAAAGGGACATGTCATTACACCTCCCAGGTGTTCGGTCTCCACTCCCTGCACTGCAGGAACTAATTCCTGCTCTGTCATGCTGATGCTTTGGGTGAGCACTCGTGGTTCAGCTGTTTTACAGGGGGATGGTGCCATGCAGCGTGGGTCGTTGACTAATAGGGTGCCAAACCACGTAGATATTCATCCAGTCCCTAATGGGGGCTTAGCTGAGGAGTGCGGCTTGTGTTCACACAACCTTCCTTCCCCCTTGCTTTCTGTTTTCCAGCAACCTGCTTGAAATACAGGTTTATTTTCTGGCAGTATTTGAAAATCTGTAGCATTATGAGTGGTAATGGGCAATGGCTTAAACACAGAAAGTTCCAAAGCAGAGTTCATCAGCATGGTAGAATAAAGCCCAGGTCTCTGAACATACGGTAAACCTGCCAAATAAACTTTCAAAAATTGGCCGGTTTAAAAATTAGCTTGGGCCAGGATTTCCTTTGGTCCATCAGGCGCTGGTTACTTCTGCTCTTGAGTTGCATGATGTCCTCATCTTTATAGGGAAAACCACTCGAATCATCGGGAGTGGCTTCAAACGATTGGTGACATGACAGAGCCGCTTATTTACTCCCAGAATAACCGTAAGCATTGCATGAATGCAGTGACATGCCTGGTGTCTGCTGCTGGTTATTGCCTGGAGCCTGGAGCCAGACAGTTGGCTGCGCGCTTGCGAGGCGGCTCCCCGGGATCGCAGTGGGACACGTCTTGCAGAGAGAGCTGCTGGCATGCAGCAGTGACTGCATGCTCCTCTGTTAATCTGGAAGCTCTGGAGCCTAAAATTATTAGCAGCACTCAATCTGAAATTGGACAAGATGCGATGTCCTAACCAGATGATGTCAGAAATGTATTATTTTTATCTCTTTATTATAAGGGATGATGTTAAATTCTCATTTAAAGGGTTTTAGGCTTTGTGTTTCATTTCTGAGAAGGGAGGGCAATGTGGAAACAGCTTAGTACCGCATCCTTCTCCAGCACTGCCCCAGGCCAAAGGGCTACAGAAGATGCACGGACCGCCTCTCACCCAGACAGACGCTTGTCCAAAAGGTCTCCCTGGACCAGCTCAAGGTGACAATTTTGGCTGCTGCCTTTCCTATCTACCCTCCTAGTGACATGAAATGGCCATGGCTGGGGGCGCACAAGACTTCTTCTTGTGTGGGACTGCCCCATACCACTGCTTATGGCCATCAGATGCCAACAGATGAGCTAATTTTGGGATGCCTGCCTAAAACAGGATGTGTGATCCGCCTTCCATGGCACAGTTGGTGTTCAATTTGCTTATCGCCCAGAGTCCAAATAAATAAAAAGTTTCCCCATTACTTGCAGTGGACCGTGTCAGCATGAAATAAATTACTGCTTCGGTTCATGTCTCAGCACCTTGGTTGCTCACACCCTCTCTCCCACACCTCTCTGTGTGGTAAAATGCCTGAATTCTGGGTTCGAGGCAGACATGGCGCTGAGGTAAGCGACGGCAGCGAGGCAAGAGGTGGCTTGGGGCTGTACTGCGAGTGCTTACAGTGGCCTCGTTCTCCCTGGGGATCTAAAGGGATCCAGCCCCTTTCCAGTGCTCTTAGTGACTATGTCCCAGCTCTGGGTAAACACTCCAGGCCAGATACGTAGGAGCACATAGGCACTGTTTGCATATTTATTTTAATGGGAATTAAGCGAATGTATAGCTTTCGACCTCGCTTATGCTCTCCCTAACCTTTAATGTAATTGGAAACGCTGGCTTTAGTAAGTGTTGCAAGTGGTTCTCAGGGTTGGGCCTTTAAATCCCATTGTGTTGTAGGTGAATACCAGATGATATTCTGGCCTTCCCTGGCCGACGGCGTGGAATTGAGTCCCTCACGCCTGGATTTGCATGGCGTTGGGAGGCGTCACGTCCCAGTAGTTATCATGGGACCTCATCACCCCCTGACCTTGACAAAGGGATGCTGCATGGTTCAACGCTGCTGCCCGTTGCTCAGTATCTTGCCAAGAGGGAGAGGCCCAAGATGGGTTTTCCATCACTAAAAGTTTCCTTCCTGGTATTCTTAATTATTTTTAATTGGTGCCAAGCAGAAAGGTAAGAAGTAGTTGTTCAAGCAGCCTTTTTTTAGGCAATTTTTCTCTCCTACAGCATGAAATGTCACATGTGTCTCCAAAGAGCTATCCAGTTGCAAGAGAAGTGCAGTTGGCCAGGCACTGAAGAGCATGTCATCCGGGGGGGGGATTTTCTGCCTGTTGGTGTGTGGGAACGTGCAGGATGTGAATCTGAAGGGTTAAAGACAAGTTTTTGGGTGGGTTGGGAGGAATTAGGATGAGATTTTCCCTCTGTGTGAAAGGGGAAGCATGGGGCAGATGATGCAGAAGCTGCTTCTGGTGTGGACAGATAATTTCCTCCCAGAGATGCGTTCAGTGGATATGCAAGGCCGGACTCAGGGGGATTCACAAAACATGCTTGTAAGAAACCAAAACCTCAGAGTTTTGAGCATCAGCCTGAGAACTGAATCCAGGGTGCCGAGGCTCTGCTGGAATGTGACCTTGCAGTCTGTTCAAAAGCAATTTACAGAAAAATAAAATCAAGCATCTGCTACCAAGGGGCTGATGCAGAAAACCCTTCCGGTAGCTTCACAAAGCGGTGGAGTGGCTCCTGCCTTGTTTTTAATCTCAAAGGCAAAAAAGCCCTCCTCATCCATTTCTCCACTCAAGCCTCCTTGCTCTCAGCAGCCTTGTCTTCTCTTCTCCTCACCCTCTGCTCTCCCCTCCTTGCGGTGCCAGAGAGACACGAGCATCCTCTCCTGTGTACGGGGATGTCCCCGACCCTGCTCTGGACTTTGGCTTGAAAGTATGATGCTTGTCACAATGAAGCCAGCTCAAAAGGATTGGTGCTGGGACTTACTTTCTGTGAAGGAAACTGATAAGCAGTACTTTGGGTAGTTTATTATCCCAAAATACATGAAATTATTCTGCAAGTAATCATAAGGCACAAATGAGCTGTGGCTAATGAGGGTGCACCCTGGCTGCTGGAGTGACCGAGATGAGTGTGCCCCTCGCCACTCTGGCTTCAGCTGTACATTTGTATTTCCAGGGACGACAGTCTTCACTCATTCCCCTCTTCTGTCACCGTTATCCTGGTTCCAAGCGTCTTTACTGTAAAAACTTCCTACTGAGAAATTGAAACATGAAGACTTTTTCTGATCTCTTTAATACAAAATACCTAAAAATAGACCACGTGGGAACAGTTTTCCACTTGAAGAGCAAAGTCCTGCATAAATGTTTTAATGCAGATTTGGGACCTAATTATTTTTTCTCACTTACACCCGTAGTTTTGCCACAGTGTTAACAGCAAGTCCATAACACTCAAGCTTCATCCACTTAGAACCTGGCATTTTCCTTCCCCATCTTAGGGCTTTACTGAGAGAGCGGGGAATCGAAATAGTAAATGACATCCCAAAAGTCCCAGAGTTGGTCCCCCCATTAATTCTGTGCTCTTCATTTCACCAGGAAATGTAAGCTGGTTCTGCTGGATGGCCCCAGGTTAG
This sequence comes from Pluvialis apricaria, assembly GCA_017639485.1. Classification (NCBI taxonomy): domain Eukaryota; kingdom Metazoa; phylum Chordata; class Aves; order Charadriiformes; family Charadriidae; genus Pluvialis; species Pluvialis apricaria. The sequence continues at coordinate 154,992,884 of CM030008.1, read as the reverse complement.
TACAGTGAGTCAAAATGTAGAATCATACAATCATAGAAAGGCTTAGGTTGGAAGGGACCTTAAAGATCATCGAGTTCCAACCCCCGTGCCATGGGCAGGGACACCTCCCACTAGACCAGGTTGCCCAAGGCCCATCCAGCCTGGCCTTGAACACCTCCAGGGATGGGGCCTCCACAGCTTCTCTGGGCAACCTGTTCCAGTGCCTCATCACCCTCAGAGTGAAAAATTTCTTCCTAATGTTTAATCTAAACCTGCCCTCTTCCAGTTTAAAGCCATTCCCCCTCATCCTATCACTACATGCCCTTGTAAAAAGTCCTTCCCCAGCTCTCCTGTAGGCCCCCTTTAGGGACTGGAAGGCCACAATAAGGTCTCCCAGAGCCTTCTCTTCTCCAGGCTGAACAGCCCCAACTCTCTCAGCCTCTCCTCATAGGAGAGGTGCTCCAGCCCTCTGATCATCCTCGTGGGCCTCCTCTGGACCTGCTCCAACAGGTCCATGTCCTTCTTATGTTGGGGACTCCAGAACTGGATGCAGTACTCCAGGTGTGGTCTCAGCAGAGTGGGGTAGAGGGGCAGAATCCCCTCCCTTGACCTGCTGGCCACACTTCTTCTGATGCAGCCCAGGATACGGTTGGCCTTCTGGGCTGCGATCGCACATTGCTGGCTCATGTTGAGCTTCTCATATAGCTTGTCTATACTGGGCAAAGGTAAAGTGTCCTTAACTGAAAAAAAAGGCAAGAGAAATGCTGTAGTTAAAATACAGTGTTTCAAAGCACTTGTAAGATCAGCATTGGGGAGTGTCCAGTATGTGATCAGGTCATTTTAGAGCTGACTAAAGCACACAGAAATGTGTGGATAATGTTCTCAAAGGCTCTTAAAAGCTTTTTGTTAGTGGCAGGGACTTATCCAGGCTATTCTGCCTAAACCACAGTGTCACTCCCATCTTCTTTCCTAGCAAACAGTGCAGGGCATCCGCCATGCCAGGAGGGGATGGGTCTTCTCAGCCACAAACGGACCCAAGACCCGTTTGAGTCAAAGGGATTAGGTTGAATCTGAGTGTATTTGTGGGTGCACGCCTATGTATGTCGATTCTCCCTACCTACTGTTCTAGTTGGTATGGGAGGAGATCTTCTTGTTCCTCCTGACACCTGCATGCTGTTAGCTCACTGGTAGGGCAAACAGGGCAGAAAGGGGGTGTCCTTAAAAGCCCATGTGGCAAAGCATGCAAAAGCCATTCCAGTAGATTTGCAGAAGCACGTCCGCAGTTTTGCCTGTAAGTATTGTAGAAATATCTGAAGTATCAGGCTGCATGCTTACTGGGAAAAATGTGCAGTAACCATCGTGTTTCTTTTATTCTGTGACTCCTGAGAAGCAGAGACCTTAGCTGGCAGGGGCTGATGATTAGCACATTGTGGTGGTGCAGATTAACAGACTGTGCTAGCTCTTCAGTGTTAAATGCGGTGGTGGCCTCAGACCTTTATTTCCTATTTTTCCATGGACAGATGTCCAAATTGTTCTTGATGGCCCTGACGGAGAGGCTGGGGTCAGGGCTGGAGCATCAGCTCCCTGCAGCGAAGGCGTTAGCAGTCCTTCACTTCCATCACATGCGTTCATTCATCTGCTTGGGTTTGGAGGCTGTTGCAGACAGGACTGTATTGCTGGGAGCCTGGGCTGGCAAGAATGCTGCAGCTTGTGCAGCCCTGCGCTGGGATAGTGGGATGGGTTCATCTGGACACTTTATCGCAGCTATTTATTTTTAATCTGACGATACCTCTAAGTAACCTAAAGAAAAAGCTGTGCCTGGTTCCAAAAGTACATCTTGAGACCCACACGAGACAGGCCCAGGAGAAAAGGAGGGTATGGAGGCAAGGGCCTGGGAAATGTCTCTAGAGAGACTGAAGCAGTTTTCTGCGAGGAATTGCATCCTCTCCTCGGGTGGGAAGTACCATACCAATGGGCACATCTTCCCCTCTGCTCGACATGGCGATGTTCTGCTGCTGCTCCGCTGAGGCTCGTGTAAAAGCCACTACACATGTAGGGTGTTCCTCAATACCAGAGGTACCTGGAGCACCAGGGCCTCCCTCCTGCTTTCCCTATGAATAAGTAAAGACCTGCACTCTTTGACCCCCTCTCAGTATGTCTGAATTCAGTAAATAAACTGTAGGCAGCCCCAGACAATTCAATTATAGACTGTCACTTGGCTTTAAATCACGGCTGCATGATTATAGGCAATGCCCTTTGGTGGTGTGACAATTTCAGAGCTTTCCCCACCTTATTTTCCTCTCCCAACAGCTAAAATGAAAATATTGAGCAAGTCTTAAATAAGCTAAAGCTTGTCGGGAAGATGTGGGAGCATATACTGCCATTTCAGAGGGGAGCCAAAAGTGCCATGCATATGAAATGTCTTGTCAGTGGCAGACCCTGCTCGAGCGAGGTAAAAAGTGTCATCTGCTCTATATGAAAAATGTAGAAGAAATTGCGCTCTGCTCCTGCAGTCCTCTGTATTGGGACAGTAATTTACTGTGGTTGACATTAAGGCAGATGATACTGAGTATATTTTAATAGCTTAAGCTGTCGCTAGAACAGGAGCTGGTTTTGATCAACCTTTTTCATGTTTTACAACCTTTGCATCTTTGGTCAGGGGTGGATGCATCTGTAGTTTATTAATAACTAACCCAGAGACGTGTTGTCTCATTGCACAGTTTTGAAGTGGTACATTATAGCCAGGTATGTAAATATGTACAGCTTACAGGACAAGAAAGCTTCAAAGTTGGGGAAAGGAGGCAATCCTCTTGTTATTCAAGGGTTCGAAGGTCTTCAACCACAGGCTGAGGATGGAAGAAGGGTCAGGAGCAGCGTGAGTGGGAAAGATTTCACAGAATCACAGAATGGTCAGGGTTGGAAGGGACCTCTGGAGATCATCCAGTCCAACCCCCCCTGCCACAGCAGGGACACCTACAGCAGTTGCACAGGACGGCGTCCAGGCGGGTTTTGAATGTCTCCAGTGTGGGAGACTGCACAACCTCTCTGGGCAGCCTGTGCAAGTGCTCTGCCACCCTCAAAGGAAAAAAGTTCCTCCTCATGTTAAGATGGAACTTCCTATGCTAAAGTTTGTGCCCATTACCTCTTGTCCTATCACTGGGCACCACTGAAAAAAGACTGTTCCCATCTACCTGGCACCCTCCCCTTAAGTATTTGTAAGCATTAATAAGATCCCCCCTCAGTCTTCTTTTCTCTGGACTAAAAAGCCCCAAGTCGCTGAGCCTTTCCTCATAAGAAAGATGCTCCAATCCCCTCATCATCTTAGTAGCCCTTTGCTGGACCCTCTCCAGCAGTTCCCTGTCCTTCTTGAACCGGGGAGCCCAGAACTGGACACAGTACTCCAGATGCGGCCTCACCAGGGCAGAGTAGAGGGGGAGGATGACCTCCCTCGACCTACTGGCCACACTCTTCTTGATGCATCCCAGGATGCCATTGGCCTTCTTGACCACCAGGGCACATTGCTGGCTCATGGTCATCCTGTTGTCCACCAGGACTCCCAGGTCCCTTTCCACACAGCTGCTCTCCGGGAGGTCAGCCCCCAACCTGTACTGATGCATGGAGTTATTCCTCCCCAGATGCAGTACCCTACCCTTGCCCGTGTTGAATTTCATCAGGTTTTTCTCTGCCCAACTCTCCAGCCTGTCCAGGTCACGCTGTATGGCAGCACAGCCTTCCGGTGTGTCAGCCACCCCTCCCAGTTTTGTGTCATCAGCAAACTTGCTGATGGTACACTCTATCCCTTCATCCAGGTCATTGATGAATATATTGAACAGTACTGGACCCAGTACTGACCCCTGAGGGACCCCACTAGTTACTGGCCTCCAACTGGACTCTGCACCACTGACCACAACCCTGTCCATCAGCCACTGTTCAATCCACCCCACTACAATCCACCCCACATTCATCTAACCCACACTTCCTAAGCTTGCCTGTGAGGATGATGCGGGAGACAGTGTCGAAAGCCTTGCTGAAGTCAAGGTAGACAACATCCACTGCCCTCCCCTCATCCACCCATCCCGTCACGCCATCATAGAAAGCTGTCAGATTAGTCAGACATGACTTCCCCTTGTTGAATCCATGTTGACCACTTCTGATAACCTTCTTTTCCTCCAGATGCTTGGAGATGGTACCCAGAACAAGCTGTTCCATCATCTTTCCACATTTAATCAAATCAATTCATCCATATAATTAATTTGATCAATTTTCCATAAGGGAACAAGATTGCACCCGTATACATTGACAGCCACAAAGCAACCAATATGAACCCAATGCTCCCACCCACTAATTGAGCCACTGGTGTGCAACAGTCTGCATTTTATAGTTCGGGCAGCAGGAGCTCAAACGGGCAGGGATTCAAGTCAAAGGCTAGAAATAATTGAGAGCATTTATGAGGAGATTTTTGTGGTTTATTTGTGAAGTCGCAAGAGCTTCATTTTCAGTCCTCAGTGGTTGTAGGTAGTTCTGTCGGTGACCACTGCAGCAAGCAAATAAATAGCTGCACTGCTTAATTCTTTGGTTTGGATATGAGCAAAAATAAATTAATTTGAAAGCTTTTTGGAGGAATAATTGGCCATGTTGAGCCATGCGGACAAATCTTCCTGACGTAATGGGCCATGATAGGAAACTCAAACAGTTCACCTCGCTGCCAAAGCTGTCCCATGTGCTCCTGGCCCTGTACCTGGGCATTTGCTCTCTGCACGCTTCACCTACCTTTGTAAAGGAAACAAATACAAAAAGGAGTTAAAACTGGTTTTGGACCCTGTCTCTGCTCCTCAGTGCCCCACAACTTGTTTTCTGTCCATTCTCCTCCATATGTTTCCTTCTCCTGCGGGTATGGGATGGTCCCTCTGCTTCTCCTGAAGCTGTTCTCCTGAAGGGGGTGTTGCCTTGCCAGCTGCCAGCTGTGGGCAGTCTCCTCCAGCCTTTGGCTGTGGTTGGTACTGATGGGTGAGGAAGATGTCATGGTCCCTAAGGGGTGATTATAAAATAGCTCTCCCAAGGTTCAGCTTCTGTCTCACCTCCAGTGCGAGGTACACCATGGAAATGCGGAGTTTAAGCATCCCTTGCTCATTTCGTACTGAATATAACGTAGCCATGATAGTCACGTTATCTATTGCTCGTCCTTTCTGTGATCTTCCACAAGTTCCTGGCCTCAATTATATTTAGAGACAATTAGTTTCATGGCTTAATTATAAACTGTGGCTTAAAAAAATTAAAATCTTGTAGTGCTTTAAATCCGTCTTCTTTTTATTGGCTGTTCTTACTGTAAGAGTAAAAACATAGGGAGCGCCAAGTCTGCCTGCTTTGTATTGCTTGTTGTTTTGCATTCCCCATTCGGCTGGCTCCGGTCTCCTCCCTGAACTTAAACACTTTCTTTTTGGGAAACTGTTTCTGCTCCCTCTCATTAGCCGTCTTTGGACCCAGACCAGATTCTTGTGTGGGAGCATTCGGGGCTGCCTGAGCAGTGCCATTCGTATCCCACCACTGAGCTCTAATGGTCCTTTCCTCCTCCTTCATCCCACTCCTTTCATATTTTTCTTGCCCTTCTGACAGCTGCTGTACATCTAGCTGTACAGGTAGTCACCCGCAGAGTTGGTCGCTTTGCAGGCCATCCCCTCTTCCAGGCCAGTGCATGCTCAAAGTAAACATTTTAAAAATTAAATATAAGGAGGTGGGAGCGGGTAGGGCACTTCTGCCTCCTTATGTACTTGCCTTAAATATTTCTGCTGAAAATAAATGGAGAAAAACTTGAAAAGTGTAATTTTAAAGTTGATAGCGTGCCCTGAGAGGTCGGGATTTTACTCTCCCACAGCTCTACTGGTCTTCCAACCTAATTCACCCACCCTCAGAATAGCTGGCTCATCCTACTCCTTTAATTAAGAAAGAATAGTGCTGCCAGCACTCTTGATTCCCGCCGAGACCATCCCACTCGGCTGTCAAACCCCATGGGAGGTGCCATGTCCCCCGTGGCCCCCAGCCCCTTTCCCGGGGACTCGGCGCTGCTGCTGATGGATTTCTGCTGCTCCGGCGCCCGCGGCCCCGAGCAGCGCTTGATGTATGGAGCCTGCTGTGGGCACGTAGCCCTGGGGGCATGAAAACAGGCTTGGGTGCACCTCGACAGCCTGGGGTTTGCAGCGCCGGGAGATGTGGCTGCCATTCCTAGCTCAGCCACTGATCCGTTGTGCGGTGTGGGGGAAGTCCCTTATTTTTTAATGCATTACAGTTATGGTTAGAGCGCCTTTCAGTATAGCAGCAGTCCCTTATGCATACATGCACCTAGAAGGACTGTAACTTGGTCTTAATTGACCACAGTGCAACTGGAGTGTAATGAACTGTAATAAAAATACTAAGTTACTTGACAAGCGAAGAAAACAGCTGTTTGGTATTAATGTCTTCAAGAAGTAATTCTGTGCCCAGCGTATACAGGAAAAGTATTTTTGTTTGTGCTAATGCTGTATAATAAAATACTTGGAGAGTTAGTAACTAGGGAAGAGGGTTTTTGTGTTTGTTGTTGTTGGGTGGTTTTTACTGAGCACAACAGCACATCTCCTGTGCTTTCGAGAAGGTCGAGTGGAGCTGTGACTGATGCCACGCGATGGTGAATGATAAAATCTCTCCAGTAGCTGGCAGAATTTAAACCAGCTGTCGTATTTTTGTACCCACACAGCTATTGAGTTGGAGCGGGGAAAAAAAAAAAAAAAAAAAAAAAAAAAAGGCAAGCAGTTCAATGCAGCAATCAAGAACAAGGCGTCGGATTTTTCCTTCAGACTCGCTTTGCACGAGTGCTGTCAATTAGAACTTGAGAATTCTCAGCCAGCGGTGCTACCTGCGGAGGGAGGCGGGAGGAGCGGGGCTGGCCGGGGACGCGGGTGTAATTCTCAACAACTAATGAACTGTGGCATCGCTTGGGCTGAGAGAAGAGTTTTACCAGCGCTGATGGTGAATTATTTGTGGGTTTAATATCCGTTGCAAGTTCAATGGACATGGAAACCGCTCAGGATGTTCGTGTTTCCACACTAGGTGTGGTAGTTTGGTGTTGCAAATGTATTAGCCGCAGGTTTACACCAAACATGCAAAAACAAATTAGAAATAGGGAAATACAAACACATTTTCTCATTAGGGGATATAAGTATGTGCTGACTGTAGTACAAATATAATTTTTATTCCATTTGTGTAACCTTTGGTATTTTAATGAAGTCCTGTTCCTGTGTACAGCGTATGGTTCACTGTCAGATAATTTAACACTAAGAAAATCTGCCTTGAATAAATTAGAATATATTTGCAAATTAATTGGTTAATTAGATTTTAGACATCTCTTGAGGACAGGAGAGAAGCAGATGTGTGCAAAAGCCACACAGATAGTTTGGGGATGAGTGTTTCTTGTAGGGTTTTATCACTCAGTTTTGTGAAAAACAGCCTTTCATGGGTGCCAAAGATTAAAAAACCCTCGGCTTTAAATGCAGAACATTAAACTCCAATTTCCGTGGTGCTGCTGATTTTTTTTTCTGGGGCACGGGCAGAGCCATTTGGACCTTTTAGCCGAATGATTGCACTCAGAGTAGGCGAGGTACCTCTTGAGCTGCTTTTTTTACTGACGACTAAAAGTATCCATGAAGCCGTCTGGAAATCCTCTGAGCTAAACAGAGATGCCAGCTGGCATCATGGTGAAGTCAGGCAACTCGTAAGAAGAAGCAGATCTGAGATGGAGCCCAAGATTTAGAAGAATGGTCATCGAAGAAGGAAAACTGACAGGGCAGGTTTTTTTCTCAGCTACGTCGGTGTAAATCCAGAGCAACTCCACTGAGATTCACACCAGAGTAACTGAGAGCAGAATCTGGCCAACATCATCCACCGGACCTCAGGAGGGGGCTCGGATGGGGAAGAGCTCACTTACCTTCCTCTTGCAAGCCTTTCGCGCCTCATTTTCGGAGAGGCGTGAATTCAGTTTTGCTTGTTTTGGGGACATGGTGCAATCATACAGTAATGACCAATTTACTTTTACTGATCAGTAAAAGTAATTAGAGATTCTGCTACCAAAACCTGCATTTGTGTATTCATCATTAGCTTAGACCCCTTCAGAAACAAGCTCTGATTAAATCTTGGTTGGAAATTGAGGGAATTCAAATTTTAGCAACTAGAGTTGCTCCAGAAGCTGAGTGGGAAAGGATTTTCAGCTTAAAAGCAGTGTAACAGCTCCCTGCCATCCAGGCTGATCCTAAGAGCAGCAGAGGTGGGTAGGTGACACGGCTTGCGTTTGGTTTTCACCTCTGCCGAAACAGTCCTGCAGGCTAAGCCCAAATCAGAAGGCATCGATCAGCCCCTCTTGGAATACAGCCGGTAATCGCATTACTTTGCTTTTGCAGTTTTATCTCCAGGATCCCAGATTGGGTGTGTTCAGAACCGTTTGGCAAAAACCTCATTGTTAAAAGCAATATTTGCAGTGTACAGTAAGACAAACAAGAGCCCATTTGCGTGCGTCATCGATCATTTTACAAACAGTCCTCGGGCTAAGCACAAAACTCACCCGGTACTGGCTGTTCGGGGTCACGATACAGACGTCAGAGGCAGAAGCGTTTTTCCTGCTGGTGTAACCTCTGTTAGGCAGCGAGACCCTGATGCTGCTGGGAAGAGCCTTCAAGTCATGTTCTTACTTTGACCTTGGTGGGTGTGTTTTTTCTAAGCAGCGGACAGAGCAAAGTAAAAGCCTTAGTGCTGTCCATGTGTGAAAACTACAGCCAGGTTTTTCAAACTCCGGAGGCTGAAGCTGGGGGCTGAGGTTACAGAGGACGGCTGCCGCTGCACCATGTCCCCGGGCAGAAGGCGTCGAAGCAGTCCGCGGGGCCGCCTGGGCACAGGCGCTGCGTGTCCTTGGCCCAGGACTGCTGTCAGCAGCCGCATGCCTGCGGGAAGAGAGCAACAGCTTTTAGCGGGGCTGTTGCAGAATGGGACGCGGGAAAACGTGGCCGTGGTGACCTCGATGCGCAAATTTATGAGAGCGTCTGGGCTGGCCCCGGAGGGCAGCGCGGCTCGACAGTGTGTGGGTAAGAGCTTTGCGCAGCAGGACGGTGCCTGCAGGCTGCCGTCCTGTCCTTTGGGCACCCAGCCACCGCCAGGTCCCAGCCAGCCCGCGGGGACGTCTGCTGGGCGCTTGGTCCTTCGATCCCGGTTAACCCCAGAGCCCAGCTCCCCCTCCGCAGGCGGGCAGCTCCTGTTCCCACGCAGCATCTGGCTGTCTCCTGAGCCTGCTGCCTTCTGACCTCGGCACTTCGGTCCTCTCCTGCGCAGCCCGGGTTACCGAGTTCTTCGCCGCTTGGAAATTAAATTGGATGAGACAGGTACCAGCTTTTAGTGGGATCTGGTTTGTATTACTGGGGAAGCAGCACTGCACCACCACGCCTGGGACGTTGTGGAGCAACGTATCCTCCGGTCCAGCCGAAGCTGCCCTTCCCTCCACGTTCAGCACATGCAGATTAGTTATGTTCCTGCAAATGAGTAAGAGTGTAGGTGCATTAAGACCGGGGACTAAGAGACTGCTGTTTTGCAGCTGTGATGAATATAAACAGCTACAGAGGACGTACACGGACATTTCCCTGCAGCATTTGTCTAAATGCGCAGTGATTCAGTAACTGTGCTGGTGTCCTTGAGCAAAATGAATTTGCACATTTGTCAAGAGTCTGGGGGTTGAGGAGAGACCCAAAAACCACCATCTACGATAAAATCCACAGAGTAATGGGTTAACATCATCTGCCATAACTTCTCTATGGGGCTATTGTCAAATCTCTCATTCGAGCAGTGTTTGTTGAGGCTTTTGACATTTGTGGCAGCACTGGGACAGACAGTAAGGTCGTGTGTCACTTTAAAGGCTTAATTTTTTCCGAATTCCTCACAAAACTGGAGCTGAAAGCTCTCTCATGTATTTCTTGGGGAATCTGCTGAGGCAGCAATTGCGTTATCCTTCAAAACTCCACGGAAAAGGTCGCGGCAGCACCACGCTGAACCTGTCGGGCCAAGAAGGGAGAAGGGGGTGGGAGAGGCTGTGAGCGCGGCGAGGTCCGAGGCTGCTCTCGGCGCCGGCTGAGCGCAACTGGGAGACACCTGTGGAAACCACAGCCCGCTCGAGATGCCGAGGTGCAGGCAAGACCCAAACCACACGTCTCCTCACCTGGGTGGGTTTCTGCCGAAGATGTATTTACTCAGCAGAGTGAGAAAACCCCAAGCAGAGGAGGGTATAAACCAAGAAAACTGTATTTGTGAGGTGTGACTGCAGCGCTCAGACCTTCCTCCCCTCTGAACGCAGACTAACCTGGGGGACGATAAAATAGGCAAGGAGCTGCCTTCAAATTTATTTCTCATTCTTTCTCCGTTTCTGCAAACCTCCCATACCAGAATATTAATGCGTGATGAGAAACTAGTTTTAAACAGGACTGCTCACTGCAAAAGATAATAAACACCAATGCTCCCCACTAAATTCTAGAGGACTTGGTACGTTTCGTGGAAAAACTAGCTGCATTACTAGACAGAGATCATAAACCTTTGAAAGGTGGAGGGAGGAGAAAGCAAAATATTGTGCACAAGGAAAATGCGATTGTGATAATGAGTTTGCTAATCCCTAGGCTTCCAGTTTTATCCATTCATATTTCCAGTATCTGCAGATGAACTCGGGAGGGTTTCAGTAATCCTTTAAAAAAGATCATTTTAAAATATCCACCTAGGCATAATCATTTGTTGGTTTGGGGTTTTTTTTTTCCTCCTTTCCTGCTAATTTATGGATGCCTCGATGAAGTTTACCAAAATTATAATCAAAGAGTGAACCTTTTCACTTGGTACTTTGATCAGGATGATCATCCTTGGGGAAAAGTCTTATGAAGAGTATGAAGAGTGTTATAGGAATGAAACCAATTGAGATCTATAGAAATATGATACTGATCTCTGTACAACAATAGATACTTTTTAAGCTGTCCCATTCATCAGAGAAATAATTTTTTAGTAAGTTGAATATGTTGGTCTGAAGTAACAAAAATCCTGGAGGTTATTTGTTCTGAGTGCAGTCTGTTGCTGTTTAGCCTTACAGAATTTATTGTAGCTCTGGTAAAACGATATAAGTAGTGCTGTGAGTTGCATATCAGAAGATACTGTCCCTTTTCATGTCCCCGTGCATTTCAGTACTAATCTAATTGGATGAAGCTTGCATGATGGAATATTGGAGGTAGAGGTTTTGTGCTCAGGATGATCAGCAAGCACCAGATACTACCAGCTTTTACAGAAAATGGAAGGCCAGATGGAGCAGGAGATTACTGCGTCTGATCTCCTGCGCACTGCAGCCCATTCTGTGTCACCTGCTTTACCCCTGCGCTGCATCCAGTAAAGCGGGATGAGTTACAGCGGATCTTCTGGCAAAGCACTCACTTCCGATTTCAAGAGATCACTTAATGGAGGAGCCACCATCTCTCGTGGCAGTTTGGTTCAGTGGTTAAAATGCCTTCGGTGCTGGGGCGTCAGTAAAGATTTGTATTGATGTTTGTTTCGCTTTTAACTTCCACCTCTTGATTCTTGTTGTGGCCTCTTTCAGCAGGTTGAAGACCTCTCGGTTCCTTTTCTTTTTCTCCCTGTAGAGCCACTTATGTGCTGTAATCAAGCCGCTTCTTCCTCTACTCTCTGATAAGCTGAACAAGCTGTGATCTTTAAGTCTCTCTCAGAAGGGTATTTACTACAGTCCCTTAAATAACTTTTCTGTCCCTTTTCTCTGACTTCAGTTATTCAGCATCTTGCTAAAATGTGGGGTTATTAGCACTGGATGTTTTCTGGTATCTGCCTCACTGACTCTGGGTACACAGGGACAATTTCTTCTCTGCGTGTACAACATGGTTGATGTGTCTAAGGATTCATTTGCTCTTCTGTACCAGCCGTGAGCTGCTTATCCACGGTGACCCTCTAATCTTTTAGAGAATTGCTCCTTTCTAAGGTAAAAAGTCTTGTTTCAGATGCCAAGCGTTACAGAGGATTTTGGTTTACTGCATTTTATAGTCTCTTAAACAGTATGAAAAAGATGTGTGCGCTGCATGAGGATGTTCCAAAAAACCTGCTCCAGGTCTGCACCTTTTTAGCCTCCGATGCTGGCAGAAATTGCTGACACGTCTAACACGTGATTTCAGGCGCTGCTGTAGGAAAATGCCTGTATCACAGCCCATCTGGAGTCTGAGAGAGGGAGCTGGAGGAGAACAGCTGCTCGGAATTTTGCAGAGAGAGCTCGCGGTCTCATTTATACCCCTTGGGGACACGGCACACAAAACCCAGACTCAGCTGGGAACTGTGCAGCGTGTTCTCCCGCCAGCACAGGGTGCTGCAGTTATCAGTTATAAGAGGTAGGAAGCTGAAGTTACTGTGATACAGAAGCCTTCTTTACAGATGTCTTTGTACGTGCTCTGTGCTTATCTGAGCGGAAGATTAAAAAAAAAATTATATATTTTAAAACTAATATCAAAATTAAGACACCTGTACAAAAAAGCAGTCCAGTTGCATGTTGCACTGCGTCATCACATGGCCTCTCTTACAGTCAACATCGTTCCCCTCCATCTGTTGGCTGTTAGCACTTGGCCGAAGAGCAGTTGTTCCTCCGACTAATCTGATCACTGCTGCCGCTGGCATCCCCTTGTAAACCCTTTTGTCTGGATGGTCGTGTTTTCCTTGGCAGTCTGCAAAGCACACCAGATCACAGGTCTCTCTTCGATCTGAGCACTTGCATGCTGATGCCTGTCCCTTTCCATTTGTCCTTGTGCTTGAATTGCTGGAGGAGGTATAAAAAGGCAGTGCAGGGCAGGGAGCAGGTAGAGAGCAAAGGGCTTTTTTTGCCAGGCAGTGCCAGACTGGCCCTACACACTTCCCAGCAGGGCTGGAGGAGATGTCTGGCTGTATCTCACCAGGGCTGGAGCTGGTATAGCTGCTCCCAGGTCTTAAGTGTGGTAGGTGTGCTGCAGCTACTGATACTGGAGCAAAATTGCAAATACACAAGAGTTCCCTGCCCTGCAACCTCGCAGTTCATTCGAGGTGTTTTAGTGTCTGGCAGATCACAGGAGAAGGTGCCATCATACATCTAACCTGACCTGTGCTTCTCATTAGGGTTCTGGCTATGAAACCTGCGAGCTTGAGATTTCCTTGCTGACGTATAAAATTTCTCATGGTTAAAGCTTTATTTGGAGCGGAGACTTCTCCCTCCAAAAGAGAGAGTCCTTGTAAGCCTGCGCAACCTAATAAATAATTCTGAGACAACTGAATTTGTTGGTTTCTTTAAAGAAACATAATTATTTTAAAATGACAAACTGGTCCCTTTGTTGATAAATGTTTTATATCCTTGCTGCTATGCCTGAATAGTTTGTGTAAATAATGTATTAGCTCGCAAACAGACGTAGCACGTTCAGGCAGACACTGCCCAGCGGGGCAGGAATGCTAAAAAAGCGAAACAGATGATTCTGTGCGGTGCTGAGCGCTGGGAATGGGCATCAATAGGGACCGAGAAACACCGTTTGCATCTCTTAGGATTGGTCTCGGCATAGCTCAGATGCCTGACACTGTGGTGATGCATTAGGGCTAGAGATGTGAGCAGTCAGGCATTCACCATCAGCAGGTATGTGGTTTCCCTGGGACTCTTAGGAGCAAAATGAAAAGCGGCGCTCAGAATTGTGATATGGTCTGGTTTAGATAGTGTTTGGCACTTACATTTGCAGACTTGTTTTCAAAAGACTCGCTTTGCATGCTTGAGAAGAGCTCTCCTTCAAAACGAGGTTTTCAATTTGCTTTGATTGGTTATTCCTCTACTTTTGTTCTCAAAATAGGCCTTGATTTTTGAAAAAAGTAATTCTGCAAAAATTATATGTGAGGTTCTTTGTGTGTCAGGGCAGGGTCAGGCAAGAGGAAGGATACGCACGTGCATCAGTGGTTTCCAAACAAAAGTCCTTTGTAAACAGCGTGGAAGTGTGTACATGTAATCATAGAATCAAGGATCATCTGGCCCCCTTTCTTGGCAAAAGTGTGTAAAGTATGCACAGATACAAAAGTATGTAAGTATGCAAGGATGGAAATGTGCTTGAGGAGGTTTTTAGACAGCAATTTTGTATGCTCAGACAGGGACCTAAAAGTTCCCTGTGCCACCATGGGCAGTTGTAGAACCATAGAAAGGTTTGGGTTGGAAGGGACCTTCAAAGACCATCTAGTCCAACCGCCCTGCTGTGGGCAGGGACATCTTTCAATAGACCTGATTTGCTCAAAGCCCCAACCAACCTGACCTGGTTGGGCAATGATGGGGCATCCACATCTTCTCTGGGCAACCTGTTCCAGTGTCTCACCACCCTCAATGTAAAAGATTTCTTCCTTATATCCAATCTAAACTTACCCTCTTTCAGTTTGAAACCATTACCCCTTGTCCCGTTGAAAGCGGGTAAGACTCTCTCCAGCCCTACTGAATAGAATATAGTCACCCTGATCTGCTCTAACATCAACTGAAGACCACTGGAGTTGCCTAAACGCCCCTATAAAAGGTACAAACTGCCTAGCAAAAGCCAGCTGCAATTGTAAACTTAAACTTAATGGTGTACGGCTCACGTTTTCCTCTTGCCCAGGAGGAGAGTCCAACTCCGAAGAGGTCTTGGTGATGCAGAGGCGCAGAGGAGCCGTGCTTGTTCTAGCTGCCTTTTTTGCCGAGAAGAGCAAATAATTGAAAACTTTGATTTTACTGTAGTCAGCAGGAGGGAGCGGGCACAGAGAAGGAGCAGATCTGCGCAGTGACAGATCCTGTTTTACATGGTCACTCTGTGAAGCATAGTCCTACTTCTCCAACTGCATATGGGGTGGCCTGATTTAGCTCTATGTTAACCAAACTGAGGACGGGAATGGGAGGCATCACTGCAAAACAACGATCAGTGCATTTTATATTTCTTCCTGCTATCTCCTCTTTTCTCTTTCTTAGAAAATAAAAATTGTTTTAATACTCACTGTTGACTGCAATAGGGAAAAAATTTGCCAAATTTCCTGCCCTCCCACGCTCCTGCACTACTTTATTGCAGAAGTTAGTCCTCATTAAGTCCAGAAGATCAGCACCCACTGTCAGTGAAAACACAGCCTGGTCTGTAACAGTGCTGGGATTTCACCCTGAAGTTCAATGCTGCAAAATCAAAATACACGGAATGAGGGTTCTTCCCCCCTGTTGTGTCCTACTCCTATTTTTGAGTTAGCTTTGTCTCATTTATAGAATGAAGAAAGAAAATACTTTGAGATTCTGAGATGAAGGCA
This sequence comes from Pluvialis apricaria, assembly GCA_017639485.1. NCBI lineage: Eukaryota > Metazoa > Chordata > Aves > Charadriiformes > Charadriidae > Pluvialis > Pluvialis apricaria. Next base: position 154,977,563 of record CM030008.1, on the reverse strand, counting down.
AATATGAGAACTAATAAACGACCAAAAGACTGAAGTATCTAGATATGTTGTGGTGTTACCACTCCTGGGGACTAAGCTGCAGCTGACTTCTTATGAGTAAAAATAAATCACTTCTCTATTTCATTCAAAGTTGTTCCATGGGTTTGCTGAACTAATTTTTCCTCCAAGCGTGGTCACATTTTGGGTCAGCGTGCCTAGACAACATGGGGCTCTGCCAGCAGTTCCTGTGTGAAGTCCCTCTTTTTTTTTTTGGAAACAAATCCAGTCATTCATAGAAATGAACTCTTGCATAATTAGAGCCAGTATTGCACATCATCTTTGCTTTCCATTTTTAGATGTTGCGTCTGGAGGACTATAACTTTTAAAGATGCCAACAAGCCACTTAGGAGCTCGATAGCCATAATGGGAAAATCTGTGGAGCTGAATAGAAAATGATAAGCTTCATAAGGACTATTCTAAATCGTTTGGTAAAGAGCTCAGCCAGACATTCACAGCAAGAACAGAAATGATAACCCCTTCTAATTCAATCTTCGGGGGTTTGTACTTCCTCTACTATCCTGCTGAAGTCCCAGTCCTACAGGCAGCTTAATGGAGAGCACAGTGTTCTTTATGCCAGAGTCCTCTGGACTCTTCTGGGTCCAGTTATCGGACTGTGGCATAAACGGGTGCAGAGCACTGTTTATTCATATTTTACCATTCAGGGCTTTTAATCAACCATTTGTCTTTCTAAGTTAGTTAAAACATTCAGTAGACCCAATACTGAAGCATGAAACTCAAAACTGATCCTCTTCAGCATTTTTTAACCTCAAGTTTTCAATAAAGAGCTGTTTAAAAATACTTTAAAAAGATTTGGAGGCCTTTTTTTTTTGTTTTGTGACAGGCAGGGGGAATCATCGGCCTCAGAGCCAGTAGGTGTTGACAGGTGAGAAATCTCACAATAAGTCTTTTATTTCTCTGCACTCTGAGGCTTTCAGGTATGTCCTGTAATCTCAAAATTAGAGTGGGTGGCAGATGAGCTAAAATCTGTTCCTTTGTTCAGAAAATGCAGTATGGATTTTTCTGTTTGGGTCTTTAATCCAAACTGATGCTTTAATAACTGAAATTCCAGTAGTGGGCTTTTTTTTTTTTTTTAAGTTGGAGAATAAATCAATAAGAAAACTGTCTTTGCAGTGGGAAATTACCCCAAATATGTTCACAGCTGGACCGTCACAGCATGTGAGGTCAGTTAATGGGACCAGATGGGGCTATTTAGGACACTGCTTCACTGCTAGGAGAAGGCTAAAGTCCGAACAAAGTCATTCTGGGAAGGACAGAATATAGTATCCCCAATTTTAAAAATTAGAATCATAGAATGGTTAGAGTTGGAAAGGACTTTAGAGATAGTCTAGTTCCAACCCCCTGCCAAGGGGCAGAGACACCTCCCACCAGACCAGGTTGCTCAAAGCCCCATCCAGCCCGGCCTTGAACACCTCCAGGGATGGGGCATCCACAGCTTCTCTGGGCAGCCTGTTCCGGTGTCTCACCACCCTCATTGTAAAAAAAATTCTTCCTTATATCCTATCTAAATCTACCTTCTTTTAGTTTAAAACCGTTACACCTTGTCTTGTCACTACTGGCCCTGGTTAAAAGTCTCTTCCTGTTTTCTTATAAGCCCCCTTTAATTAGTGGAAAGCTGCCATAAGGTCTCCCTGGAGCCTTCTCTCTCCAGGCTGAACCACCCCAACTTTCTCAGCGTTTCTTCATAGGAGAGGTGTTCCTTCCCTCTGATCAGTTTTGTGGCCTCCCCTGGACCCGCTCCAGCAGGTCCATGTCTTTCCTGTGCTGAGGGCTCCAGAGCTGGACGCAGTACTCCAGGTGGGGTCTCACCAGAACAGAGTAGAGGGGCAGAATCACCTCCCTTGACCTGCTGGCCACACTTCCGATGCAGCCCAATATATTAGTTCTCTGTTGAAATGCCAAAACACACTGTCAAGAGTTAGATACTACTTTCAACTCACTCCTGCATTTTTCTATGCAGAGTACTGGGGAGCAAGGCGGAGTAGATGAAGCCCAAGTTCAGGCTGCTTAGCGGTTTCCCCATCAGTGAAATGGAGATGCTGCTTTGTTCTCCTGCTGGCAGGCTGAGGTTCTTTATATTAAAATATGCAAAAAGGAGTTTGTGATCTCCAGAAAATGGCAAGGGAGAGGTACCATAATGATGCAAAGTGTTGACATAATTTATTGTTAAAAGAATCCCGTTAGAAAAAAGCCTGCCTGAACCACCGGATCATCTTAACAGGTTGGTCTTATCTTTACTTTGTAAGGGTCCAGCAGCTTGATGGGCAGTAAGTGCCAGATGGGCACATTCAGGCAAAGAGGATTTGTATACATTTATGTCACTTCAGAAGGGGTGGCAGGGGAGGTGTGTCCACATGAAACCTTACCCTGCGGCTGTGTGTGTTCCTGTGCGTGCATCCACACGTGCCAACATCAGCGTCTCCAGTGCTTTCCCACTGACCTGGAGGGTATTGAATTCACAATATGTGGTGCTGCATTTACATTCCTCGGAAGATACAAGCGAGCGGTGCATTTGCTTCCTCATGGACTTCTCTTATTCAGGCGTGTTGCGAGTTTTCTTGCTGCCAGCACAGCGAGGTGCTGCTGTGAAACAGGCGCTGTTAAAGGGCTTCAAAGCCTACGAGCCAGCGTTTGGTTTGAGAAGCAGCACTACACGATGCTATTAGCAGGTCGCTGGTAACTGGGGCGTAACGCTGCCTAGAGAGGCACCTCGGCAAGGTTTGCCTCTGACACGTTACCCGCGAACGCTTTCTGGCACACTTGTTAAATAAGCAGTTATCTTTAAACATCAAATGGTGTTGGTGAGACCGCATTTACTACTGTGTAAGTCTACTCGTTCTAGGTGGTGTAACCGCCACACTGGGAGCCAGTTGGGTAGTATTTGGCAGTCCAAATGTTGCGCGTGCTTTGCATGCACCGTATAGATTTACAGGGCTTTCTGTGTAAATATTTAGAGAAAAATCATTAGAGCATTTTTATGTGTTAGAATGTACATTGACTTTAATGGCTTGCATATCCAAATGTTTCGGTTCATAATATGGAAGTGAACTGAATCCAACCGTGATGTCACTGAAGACTTTAAAGATGATTTAGATTTCAATGGTTACTGTCCATCTTAAATGTAACAGAGTTCTTTTAGCAGTACATTGAAGTGAAAACTCTACTTCCATGTTTCTCTTTGTTAATCCAGCCTTCTGAAATAAAAGAAGATGCTGGCACGGAAAGGAGAAAACAGTTGTACCTTGACATTAGTTGCTGAATGTTTGCAGAGTTTCGTTTCCATTGCCAGGCCTAGAAGAATCGCGCAGGATTTTCATTAATTTGTCCACATTTTCAGATTGGGCTCATGCTCATGCCCGTACTCGGCCATTACCAGGGTGCTGAGATCACTGTTTGTGCGTGCTGCTGCTGTACTTACACCGTAGCATCCCTTGGAGTCCTGCAGCCTGGGCAGCATGGCGGCGGCGGCTGCGGTAATGAACCAGGCTGAAAGAAATACTCCAATGGCTGCCTTTCAGCACTTGGCAAGAAAATCCTTTTTATGTTAGTTTCAAGGTCGTCAGATATCATTATATCCAAGTATTAAAAATTTCAAAGAAAGGAGGCAGTGTGTTTGATTTATAGAATAATTATCTAGCTTTAGCTCTAACTTGGCTTTGGCAATGGTTTTGCAAGCACTTGAAAATTAAATCCATTTTTTATGGCACTACAAGGTATTATCTCACAGCAAATGATAATTAAACACCTGTGAAATCAATTAGCCCTTTAAGCAGGGAAAAAAAAAAAGTTTTCCAATTATGTTTTTGCACCTCCAAACTTTCTAATTCCAGAACCAGTGCTTGCGGAGAGGGAGATGAACTGCCAGCCAGTAGCCCGTTAACTGACATTAAGATCACCCCAAAGCATTGCGCAGCCGTAAATCCCAAAGCAAGCAGTTTGTGGCGACGGCACCCTTCCAAGTAGGATGCGTTAGCCTTTCGAGCTCAGTCTTGGGCAGCTATCTATCTGACGCACAGCTGAGCTGTCAGCTTTGCTACAAAGACAGTTACTCACTTGGTTTTTTTCAATGCCAAGCTTTACTTGACAGTTTATTTAAAAGCCAACATACCTTAATGGAAACCAAGCAACGAGACGCTCCGTGTGACAGAGTGGGTTTCTTTTCAGGCTCTCCAGCCAGCAGTTCAGAGCCATCTGCATTAAGCATTCACACACAGAAAACTGGCCGATCGGTTAATAGCTGAAAATTAATATTCTGGAAAACTGGAAAACACTCCGCCATTTAGCCTTGCGTTGTAGGAGTTTAATATCTGTCTTTGTAGCACTTGAACTGATCCAGGGACTTTTGGAAGATGCAGCGTGCGTTTATGGGCTTGCAGATTCAGGGAGGGAGCCCTGGACATAGTTGGTTAAGTGCCATAGGAGTTTTTGGCTCAGGAAAGAAAAAAACAGCTCTAGTCCCATCTGACATCTACAGCAGTATGTGGTAACACTCCCTGCCAAAGATGAGCTCCAGCACCTTCCAAAAGATGGATTATGTGCGGCACTGTTAAAATATGTACTGCTGGGTTAAACCCATCATATTTGGGTTGGGTTCTGCTCCTGTATGTCCATCTGAATTTTGATAGCCATAACATATAGCTGGTTTTCAGTGAGCACTGTTATCACCGGAGAGGAGGGAGGCAGGTGAGGGCGCTGGGGTGAGCATTCCCAAGACCTGTCTAGCTGCTGGAGAAGCCACCAGTCATCTGTATCTCAGGTTTTCCATCTGTGAAATGGGAATGGTGATGGTATCCCGTAACAGCGTTCAGAGGATTAGATCAGAAAATATGTACACTGCTTTGTGATTCCTGTGTGACAGGTGACATATAGCTGGATAAAGTACGACAGTCATTACATCTGGGTAGCTGGACGTATCGGCTGGTCTGAACAGCCCGGCGTCCTTTCAGACCTCTCTGCAATCAATGGTGATGACGATGTGGCCTTGGAAAAAAAGTAGTTTATATTAAAACGGGTAGTGAAAATGTTTCCCAGGCTAGTTTATAATCTCTTAAGTGTAGTGACATGGGGAAATGCTTAAGCTGTAAGAAGGAATGTATGGCATGGCTGATTAGTCACTGTAGAGCCTCTGCAGCCTGCCCGGGCTCCTTGGGATACTGGCGAACCAGGAATCCCAAGCAGCCCTCTAATCCACGTGCTGACTGACAAGGTCGGCACATCAGAAAGAAAAAAAAAAAAGCGGGGGATGGGGAAAGACAGACGCAGTGTGTTGGATCAAGAACTTAAAATGGTAAGAGCATTTGGCTGAGCAGCATTTCTCCTTCGGATAATTGCCCACACAGCGTTGCAGTGTTTACACCTGCGTGATAGATGGGGCCGAACATGTTTTCTCAGCTATGGGTGGTAGCAGGGAGGGGATATTTCAATTAAAGTGTGAATAAATTAGAATTGATTACAAATAGAGCTATTTGTTTATGCTGCCTAAAAAGGTATTAGCTGTGAACAAGGTGCACTTAATCATTACGGAAGGAAGCCTGAAAGTTAATAAAACACACTGCTGATCCTTACAGAGGGATGCCAGCTTTGGGTTAAATCTGTAGCTATTTTTGTTTTAAAGCCCCAACTGTCATTTTAAAGGCATATGCGTTTTGGATTTTAACATGTTTGAATGATGCAGCTGAGGCCCAGGCCAAGCCGACCCTAAAATTGGTAGTAAAATGTTACCTCCATGCGAGCGTGCAGAATGAAGGAACACAGGAATATGAGCAAGAAATGTGTGCCTTCCCTCCACAGCAGTCTTTGAACACCAAAACTGGGAGCTTTCTGGAAATAAACACCCTCCAAGCAAAGCAGAGGACTCCTTTCAAAGCTTTCCTGCAGTAAATGCTCGGGAAGATTAACTGCGATAGTAAAGGAAAGGAAAGCGCCAGAAAGAGTGTGGCACCGAAGCAGCAGAAGTAAGGGAGAAGTGCCCGGCCGGCCGCCCGCGCCGTGCCCCGTGGTGCCGGGGAGACAGCAGGTCGGACCACGGCTTGGTTGTGGCACGGGATTCCTCAGCTGCAAGCGGAGCCCGAAAAACCTCCGTGGCCGGGTAAAACCCGAGCGTCTGGACAGCCAGGTAACGCAGAGCCGTCCCCGCAAGCTGGCAGCTCCGCGTTCACAGAAACCACAGCGATGCAAGCTGGAAGACCGTAACAAATCTCCCTGCCGTACGCAGACGTTACCAGCTAATGGAAATCAGTAGTTCTGAAAACAGATACAACCCCCGTTGCCAGGGGAGAAGAAGAAGAGGAGGCTCTGGGAGAACCTCTTCTGAACACTTGACTATCTTCTCTGTAACTTAAGGCCTCTCCGCCGGTTGCAAGCAGGGTTATAATACTTCATTGCCTCCCCGAGGTCTCGTTGAGATTAGTCAGTGAAGATGGTGGGGAAATCAAGCCTGCTGTTGATGGGATCCCGGTATTTGCAATAGATGCCAGATCAATACTTAATGTACGAGTGTCCTGCTGTAGCTGAGAGGGTGTTCCTGGATGTCTGGGCCAGCTCCGATTTCTCTCCTGGACAGGTGAAGGAGAAATTTCAAGTCCAGCAAAGATTTAACTCATAACTTAAATTTAACTCATTACCTTCAATCACAGAGGTTGTCTCACTGACTCCACTGAAAGCATTTCACGTCAGAGTTAGTGGAAGTGCAGAGATGCTTTCAGGTGAGACACGTGTGCTTCCTATGTGGAAAAAAATGCCAATTGTACATAAGCAATTTTCCCTTCCCAATGAAACACTAGTGAAGCTCAAACCTGGTTCCTACAGGGCTGCCTCGGAAGGAGTCTGAAACCGAGGGCTGCCCTGACGCCTTCTGTCCCCACCATGGCACGTGGGCTGGAGCTTCCTTCACCGGGTGACGGCTTTGTGGCCAAGGTCTCCTCTGAGTGCTGCCTGGCAGTCTGAGAAAAACATCTGACGGTCTCTGCTGCAAACTTGACTCTAAAGTAGTTTGTTACATGTAAACGATTTCCTCTGCAAGTGATGCTTCAAATTACAAAGCTGCGCTTGCAGCTTTGACAGAGATGTTTATGTATTTCTGGCTGGCTACGTGTGGTGTGTGAAAGGCATTTCCAATTTTATATTTAAACATACTGGGCTATGTTCTGTCTTTCAGCGAAGGCAAGGTACCCCTGTTGCTTTGCGTCCTACCCATGAACTAGTAGAAGTAAAATTAGCACCGTGTCTTTAAGGATTTCAAATAGATGCTTGATCCCGGAGTGGTCGCTGAGGGGGGTTAAACTGGAAACCAGTCTGCTAGCACTGTGCTGAACGATGGGGTTGAGTCACTTTAAAACATTTGGGCTGAAATTGCAGAGAAATTTCTTCATGAGAAGAATCTCCGGTGCAATTCATTCTCTGCAGCAGCTCTCGATGGATATTGCTTTACTCTGGGTCTGCTCCCGTTGTATTTGCGTGTTCTCCCTGAAGTGAATGGAAATTTTCTGCCCATAGATCAAGGTTAGGATGAGGCTCTCTGTGTACGTATGATGTAGATAAATTGCTTGATGACCATGAACCGTGCTATTCCAGAGCTCAGCAATAAATCACACGTTAGGCTTTAAAATGCACAAATGGGAGCAAGACGCTAACTGGTTTTCAGGTAGGAAATCGTCAACAAAATCCTTCTTTTTTTTCTTTCCCCTTCCGAGAATCTATCCTAACCTCAGCAAATTAGATATGAAAGAGAAGGTGCCCAACATAAGATGCCACTGATGTATGGAGGACTCACTTGGGCTGGGCTCGTTCTCTGCTGTTCTTTGTGTTCTGGTTCTGCCATCAACGTTTTGTGGATATTGTTGCATGCCGGGGTATTAACAGGGTTTTACATTTTTAGCTAGCTAATGATGGGGGACTTCTGACTGGCATATTCTAGCCCTACGGGTATTCTATTTTTGGTATTTATTAACATTTTCTGTCATACAATATGCAGTGAAAGTGATGAGCCTCAGACCTCGGTATGTGAAAAAGGAATGCTTAAAAATGGCAACTTTTTTTATTTTTTTGGTATTCTAGTTTCCTAATATTTTCCCCCGTGTGCTGTGTCAGTGCTGGCTAGTGAAGTAGGATGTGGCTGCCAATCAATCTCCCACACGGAGAAAAAAGAAATTGCTGCCACTGGGATGGAATATGTATATGTGTATTTTAACCAAATTTGAGATAGGATTTAAAAAAAAATAGTACTTTGAAGTCTGTTTTGTAGTTTTAATTAATGCAACGAGGGTTTTTATTTTACTCTCAGTGGAGATAATCTTAATCCATTCACAGTGACCTTTTCTTGTGCAAATTAGCTATACACGCTTGTTTAAGCAAATAGGCCTTTGCAAGATGTCTTTTCCTAAAGATGGAGCTTATAATTGAAAATTGGCTTACTCCCATCTGTCTGGCCTGCGTGAGACTACAAACATAGATCCGGACTTTTTTATATATAAAATATAATCATATACACATGTATATACATACACATATACACGCATACAAAAAAACTGCCTGCAGGCTGTGGTTAAATTAGATTATTAGTGTTAAAAAATGTCAGTGCCACAAGTTACTGTGCAAATAACATCTGTCTGCAGAGGCCAGGACACTCTGGAGAACGGAGGGTGTTTAATCTGGATGCTTTTGTCTCAGATGATGTTGGTGCCATTCGCAGTTCCATGGGTTTGCCAGAAGTACAATTAGCTAATAACAGGCTGGAAACTGTTAGATTTTGATGTGTGTTTTTGGTAAATGGTTTTGAGGTGATTGATTGAATCAGAAAAAAAAACCCAGGAGTGTCTATAAGCACTTAAAGTTTTAACTCGGAGGAGCAGGGGTCGTTGCAGCTATGTGGTTAATTGCCAGAATTTGGCAGTTTATCCCTCTTACCACACTTGACAATAACCACCAAGTGAGTCATTGTAGCCCCCCCCCCGCACCCCCCATCCCTTTTTTAGTGCCTGCCTGATAAGGGAAGATTTTTTTGGCATAGTTTGAGTATTTTTTGCTTTGTACAAACCTCTTGCGCAGAAATGAACACAGTTTTGCGTGGCTGACTAAATCTGAAAAGAAATCAGGGTCGCAGAAGTGCTGCAATAATGCTTTGGGTATCAAAATATTTAATGTAAGTTTATTGTTAGAACGGAGGCACGCCTGTTTGTGTAGAAATGGCTGATTATTGCAAAGGCAAAATGATTTCCTTCGTTCTCAGTTTCATTACCGCTCTTTCCAGCTCTCTCCCATGGTGGTTGCTCCTTAGGATGAACAAAAAGGAGCAGGGAGACGGCTGGCACGTGTGCACGGAGGGAGCTAGTTAACCTGGTGGTGAGCGGTCTTGGTCAGAGATGATTTTATCCAGATGTGTCTCAACAGCTGTTTGCATTTTCACGCCCAGTTACTCTAGGACTCACCGCTAATTGAATTTTCTCTTTTCTCCCCTGTTCCTGTTAGGTATGATTACCGTGAAATGCTGCACAATGCCACTTTCTGTCTGGTTCCCCGTGGGCGCAGGCTTGGCTCTTTCAGGTTTCTGGAAGCCTTGCAGGTAAGAGCTGCAGTTTAAAGCATCGGCTACACTGACTCCAATTCAGTGTGCAATAGCAAGGAGGTGGGGAGGAGGGAAATGTGTTTCATTTCCCTGGTGGACAGTAATCCACTTTGCGAAAGCCTCTATTCATACTTCTGGAGCAATTGGCAGCTTCTTCCCAGGAGAGGCTGAGCACTGAGCTCATCTGAAGGTTGAATTGCGTTACCTCCAGGAAAAGGGTTTCCCTGGATGTGGTGGGGCTGAGAGGTCGGACCGGTTTAGAGCTGTATTTTGTCAAGCTGTGAGACTTCCCATGGGAGGCACTGGCCTCTACAAGTAAGCCCTGGGGCAGTAAAAATAGCTTTTTGTTTTCACTTAACCAAAACAGACCTGCTTATGCGTTGCCTGTCTTGAGATGATGTTTGCTGAACATGCAGAAGGTGACCCGGAGCTTGTAAAGCCCCAGATGGAAGCTTCACATGAAGGTGGATATAGGTGGATATAGGGAGCTCACAGTGTGTCTGGGACAGCACCCAAAGCCCTTTCACCTTTTAAAAACATTTTGGTTAACGGTGTCCCTTTTTTGTTGTTGCCCAGCAGCAGAGGCGAAAGGCCTTGCTCCTGAGTCACTGTGGCAGCGAGGCTTGGCAACACGGTGATCAAGCCTGACACTGACCTACTCCAGCTGTAGCTGGTGTGACCCTTTTTTTTTTTTTTTGGCAAGCATCAACTCAGCCCTGGGGTCCTGGATCTTCAGCCAGCTGTACGGAGAGTCTTGGGAGATGCTGCAGGGACGGGCATCTGGATTTCCATGGGGGCTGGAGTGGAGGAAAGGGGAGGCTGAGGCACTTCTTGTTGTCATTGAGATGGCAAATGAGGACACCTTACAGGGTTCTGCTTCTGGGTGTCCTTTTGCCATTTTGGGAAGTGTCCCAGCATTGCCAGTAAAGCTGTTAATGAATAGTATCACATCACTTTTCATCACCAACCACAAAACGTCCCAGCTGCTATTAAAGTGTATTGTTTACTGCAGTGCAGAGCAGGATTCACATACCTAAGTGTAGGTGTATAATGTGATTTTAGAAGCGCAGGGGTACCCTTCTGGCATTCTGCTGCTTCTCCAGAACCTCTCCAGTAGACCCTGTGTCATGTCTGCCGGCCTTTGATGGGTTTCTTGGATACCCTAGAGCATCCCAAATGTGCTGGACACTTAGGTTTAACTGCTAAACCCCACACCTACTGTCACATTTGAGATCCAAGTTCTGGACTGTCACTTACCTCTTTACTCCTACTCAGGAGAAGATTAGTAGCCAGCAAAGTGCTGTTCCCCCTCCAGCCTCTTTGGAGGAAGAAGTGGGACTGGCTTATTTGGGATGATGAGTCACTTCAGATCCTCGTGAAGAGCACTGTTCAGCTCTTCTGTCGTCTGGGCCACAAGTCATGCAGCCTCTGTTAGATGCGTTGTCTCAGGAGAATAAAGCAGGGAGCATATCTCACTGAACAGAACTTGGAGGCTCCAGGTCGATGATGGTAAAATGCAGGCACTGATGGTTTTCCTAGCAGGCTAGCAGCAGTATTCACCGACTATGATGAATTCCCAATTTCTGTCTGGCTCCAGAGCACGTTGAAAGATGAAATCCACATTAGTGGAATGTTTTAAACATGAAAACACATTGCTAAGTGTTTTCTGCTTGGATTTTTCATGCATTAATGTCATTTCCTTACAGAAGATCACAGTTCTTTACACGTTATAAGCACTGCTGTAATGCGGAGACTTGACCAGTCTAAGATCCTGTGTGTAATACATGTTACCGAGAAAGGTACAGAAGCCTGAAAGATTCCCCTTTATACCATCTTTTGGGAGGTACAGGAGGGACTGACCCCAGTCGGGACCAAATTCAGAGCACTTAAGCTTGGCTTGATCCAAAAGAAACTGCACCAGAGCACAGGCTCGATGCAAATCCTTTGGTGGTAGGTTCTTGCATCATATCAGGAGGCCTTTGCTTTGGATCTCGTGTGCGATCCAGCTGACCAGAATGTAGTGGCAATCATTTATTTACGGAAATACTGAATATTCACAAACTTGCTGTCTGTGCAGAGGAACTTGCGCAACTCGTAAAAGATTGAATAATTTAGATGGATCATACTGGTACGAAATAGATCCTAAATGTGTATACTTTTTGTTTGTTTTAAGACAGAAAGCAATTCTTATTTTTGTAGACAGGTGATGACAGATGAGTTGTGTTTGTGCAATTGCCTCTGTTTGGAGAGCTGATATCAAACAGGATAGGGAATTCACTCCTCCTTTGTGGAAAAACTGCTCTGGAATTAAATGTGATATACATTTTCTGTAGGGTTGTCATGCAACGTATTATAAAAATTGAGGGAGTTAGTGCCCTGCTGAATGGTTCACAAAGCAGCAAGGGAGGGCATCATTTTTTATTAGATTCTCCGGTGTTACATCTGCAGCATTTTAACAGTTCTGCCCTCACCTGGCAGCATAAGCACCGGATTTCCAATGCCACTCTCCGTACAAACCCCACCTTTCCGTGGATATGAATAAGCGCGAAATGGAAAACCGTAAACATTTGGGCTGCCCTCCTGTGGCCTCTAGCTTCTGGCATTCTTTGCCACGTCACCTCTCCTGAGCTTGTGAAGAAACCAGCGGTCATGGTGTAGGTGCAAACCTCGAAGCTTGCCCTAATCGTCGGGTACCCGCTAATGACCGCAATGCCTCTGTGTGCATGCAGGCTGCCTGCGTCCCGGTTATGCTCAGCAACGGATGGGAGTTGCCGTTCTCGGAAGTGATTGATTGGAACCAAGCTGCCGTCATAGGCGATGAGAGATTGTTATTACAGGTAAGAAAAAGACCGCGGCCTTCAGCAGATCAGTTGATTATTGCTGCCGCCATCTAAATGGACGGGGAAGATGAATCCAAAAGGTCAGGGCTGTAAAAGAATTTTTATCATGAAGGGATTGTCTGTGTCACACTGGCTATGAACTCATTTAATATGACATCATTCATTGTTTGACCTGAAGGTCATTGCAGCCACCAGGCCACATTCTTAAATGCAAGAGACTCTTTTATTTTTCCTAAGAGCATGAAATCTCTTCTGGTGTGGAGCACCTGGATGCCTCTCTGAGGCAGGACTGTCCTGGGCTGGGTGCTGTGATGAGAGAGAAGACATTTGAAGGCAAGTTCTGCTCTCATCCTTCAAAAATAGTTTAGCCTCAGGGATCCCACCAGTGCTGTGTGTCTGGCTGGCAGGTACTGAAGGGACTCATCAGGAAAGCAGGTATTTTCTCAGACGACAGTTACCACCTAACAGTTTTGTGGAAAGCAGAATCTGTCCCTTTTCTGATGTCTGGACCATGTAACATTGCCTTCTGAAGCAGTGTTCGTGTCACTTATTGTTAATCTCCTTGAAATTATGGAACAAAAGTGGGCTGAGAAGTTAGAAGTTAGAAATTCCCTGCTACCTTCAGCACCTACTTTGGTTTTAAATTCACTAGATTTTTTTTTCTGTTTCCCTAGTTGGTTTTATAGTCTAAATACATTCTGTAAAGTATGTGGAGAAGTTGGTGTTGGAAAAAGCTCTTGAAAAGTTGGTTTCCCCAAAGTAGCATTTGATAAAATGCTACTGCCCAGCATGAAACTGAGATCCACAATAGAATAGCCACTAAGTAGCCACTAAGAGGGGTATTTTTCATGGTTGAATTTAACTTATTTCCAAAGTGGCAAGCTATTGTCATCCATGGAGAGAAGCCTTCAAAGGTACAGGTGTCTTGGCACCCCAAAAATGAAGTACCTTTGAAAATCTTGGTAGATGCCTATTTACTTGTCTGAAGAAGTAAATAGTTGTGAAGAGCTGGCCTAGCAAGCCTTGTGAAGTGCTGCCTATTCTCTTTAATGCGATACAAGCTGCAAATATAAAAGGGCCATTTCATTCTTGCTTCTGTGGACAGCACATTTTTCTGAGCAAAATTATTTCTCTCTTTAAATAATAATAATTTGCTGATCTTCATGCTTTCCGGTAACATGCCATTCGTTCTCTTCACAGCTGCTTCCATATTGAACAGCTACTGCACCGTTATTAACAGTGTTTTTAAAGAGCTGGCAGAGGGCCTGAATGTCTGTTCTGGGAAATCTTTTTGTTATGTTACAGTTTTTCATTTCCTGTTTGAGAGCAGCTCGGATGTTTTTATTTGCATATTCTCCTCATCATAGCGCTGGGAGAGCTTAATCCAGCCTTTCTGCATTTATTTGTGCAGGATGGTTTTTCCTTTCCCCCTACTTATTACTGAAATGACCTTTTATTAAGACGTCATCCCGTTCTAATAATTCCAGTGTAATCCCACCAGATTAGTATTAATACATCATTTTCCTCACCTGTCTTTCTGGACAAGTAGATTAATAACTAATAGCCAAATGCAGTTGAAATGGGAGCTCTGATTTTTCTTTCCAGCTGTCGTAATGGAGCAGACACCACAGCTTTTTTTATAACCTTGGTACTGCTTGCAGGCACTCACAAGCACGGTGTGGTCTGTAAAATCATAACTTCTTGCAGTAACCTTCACAGTCAGAGCAGCCCTCGCTTTCAAAAGACGTAGTTGGGAATGAGTATTGATTTTATTTGTCACTCACACACATACAGTCACACGCGCAAGGATGCCCATAATGCAATGAAATGTTTAAGTTTATAGAAAAAATGCCATATCACCACGGTGAAGTGACTTTGATCATGTGTTTGCTGTTGATAATGATCCCAGGTGTGATTAAGACACATCTGCATAGAGCCAGTCCAGGTAATGTTCATTATTCCTTTACTTACTGGAACTTACTGGTAAAGTAATGGAAAGAAAGAATATTCACCCCAAAAGATTAAATTTGAAGCAGTTCGTCACTATTTGTGACGTGATCAGTTAGAAAAACATGTACTAATACAGTTTTTTAGCTTTTACCTTTCATACTAGTTTTGCAGGGAATATTTTACCTAAAGGGCCTATAGCGTAGTATATAAAACGTACAGTACCATCTTCAACAGCCTGAACGTTTTCTTCTGCTCCACTGTGCTGTAGTGCTGACTCTCTCATAAGCTCAAATCCTGTATTATAGTTAACAGTGTCTCTAAAATGAAGGTCTGAGACTAAGTCTTAGAGAGCAGAGATTGTCCCATCTGACACTGTACCCCATGGAGCCATGGTCCTTTTGGACGCAGCCTCCAGACCTACATGCAAAGTGTGCTGTAAAGAATGTACTGATTCTTGTGGAAATTTTTTACATTTAAATTCTTAAAATCTCAAATTTTCCTCAGGAGAATGTTTCATCTGAAATCATTTGATTCAGGAGCATGTGAAAGCAAATAATGATCTCTGCCACCTCTCAGAATATTTTAGGAATAAGTAAAGTGTGTTCTGGTCAGGAAAGGGCGGGATGTGGTGGGGTGCAGGAACACTTCAGAATAAGCTGGGATGTGCAAAAAGCAACACAGCCCAGGTACATGCTTTTACAATTGGCAACTTCAGTGAAAGATTTATGAGAAAGGAGTGAGAACGAAGTGGCCTAATTTGAAATTACAAATAAATAGGCGCAAAAGCACAATGCTTCATTCCTAGAAAAAAAAAAGAACACGAGTCAGCAAGGTATCCGAGATGCCTTTCTGGTGCTGTGAGCAGCTCTTGCAACTGAAGCAAACTACAGTTAAATTCCCTTGATAATGTCAGTTTGCATTGTCAAAGTGGTGTACTGGAGGCCTTGGTGGGGTCCTAAGAAGTTAAGCTATGATACGTGTGTACATTAGGTTCCCTTCAGTGTGGAAGAGGGACATGGGGACGGGGAAAGAGGTAGAAGTGAAGCTGTCCCCTTCTGATCCAGTGAGCAGTTACATTTTTTAGTGGCAAAGCATTGTAGCAGGACAATATGGGTTGTATTTATAAGGCAATTTATACCAGAATTAACGGATTGATTTAATAGAAAGAGGAAAAAAGAAGCAGTGTTTTCCCTTGTGAATAACACGTATTGTGGGAGTTGTTGTTCTTGAATATGCAATTCTTGAAAATGCAATTTGATTCATAGGCTCCCAAAAAATGGGGTCTTACTTAAGAGGTTGCTATGTTTTCCTTAGGGCACTTAGCATTGCCGTGCTGCAGTCAATGCAATTCCAGATCCCTTTAATATACTTTGAGAGTGGGGATTATTGTTGGACCCTCAAGACCTGCAGCTACTAGTTTGTTAAAATACTAGTCCGGGAAAACCTTTGTGCACGAGGGATGTATGGAGGAGCTCCTCACTGTGCCACGCCACAGTGCTGGGGAGAGGGAGCTTTTGTTACCATAGAACAACCAAAACCTAAAAGAAAGCAGATTTAAAAAAAAAATCATATATTCAGTACCAAAGGTTATAAAGGGTTGCGTCTCATTCGTTTTACATCAAGGCTTTAACTGTTGACACACGCATCTCTGTCGGACAGGAGCGCTGAAGCTGTGCAGCTTGCTAATAGAGGACAGGGCTTGTCAGCAGCATATTAATTTGATGAGATTGTGTTGTTTTCTGAAGCTTCTGACTATATTACATCTTGTATTACAGATTCCTTCTACAATCAGGTCTATCCATCAGGATAAAATCCTAGCACTTAGACAGCAGACACAGTTCTTGTGGGAGGCTTATTTTTCTTCAGTTGAGAAGATTGTATTGACTACACTAGAGGTGAGTAAAAATTGTCTGGGACCTTGCCGAGCAGCAAGATTTCCATACCTGTCCAACTGCTCCTGTCCTCAGCCAGTGTTGGACCTTGGTTTTCATGACATGCGATTGGTCACTGAGAAAAATACTCAGCATCTTGATAAGTTTCCTCCCCGAAGGAAATACTTTCTTCATTATCGGAATCCGCATTAGAAAACTGACAAGGTGAAAAATGGGAGCTACCTGACACACGGAAAGGTTGTCATGTGTGATCTTGCCTTTGCAGGGCTTTATGGCTTATGAATCACTATCCTTGTCATTGGTAGTGAATGTGTTTCTTTAAGAAACCTTTCCGGAATTCATTTTGGAAAAAATATTACTGTAAAG
This sequence comes from Pluvialis apricaria, assembly GCA_017639485.1. Taxonomy (NCBI): domain Eukaryota; kingdom Metazoa; phylum Chordata; class Aves; order Charadriiformes; family Charadriidae; genus Pluvialis; species Pluvialis apricaria. The sequence goes on along the minus strand of CM030008.1, from coordinate 154,960,896 downwards.
CTCTTCCTTGACCATTCCTTAACATTTTGAAGCCTTGTGATGGGGCTGTTGGTCTGGGCGAAGGGAAGCGGGGGGCTTGTAAATCACTGTGTGTTATCTTCACACACAGGATAAGGGAAAGACCTGATCATCCTTATAAAATATTAATAAATAATCATAATTAGACTGCTATTAAACAGGGAGACAGATGATCTCAAATGTGGAGAGAATCCTGTCTGAATTCAGAGATGGAGGAGAGATGAAAGGCTCTTTAGAAGCAGGGCCTAGGCTACAATTTCAAAAGCAGGTTTCTCTTCTAATTGTTTCGCAATTTTGCACATAAATTTTTGACACACTTTTACCACTGAAAGTAGCTCACTTTGTAGGTGCAAATGCATTCGTCTTATGCTAATTCTTCTGCAATTGCGTCCGTCTTTGTGAACAGTTGTAAAGCTCCACATTTCCCGCTGTGTCTGCTTTCCCCTGAAAACTGCAAATGAGTGCTGCTGCCTGCAGTACAGGTTGCCCATGGCTGATCTACCTCCAGCTGCTGCAAGACAGTCCCTTAGGTTTTTCTGTGCCAGTGAGGAAAAACAGCCAGGGAACATTTTCGGAGCCCCTGGCATAGCTATCCTCGCAACGCTCTCCTCCCCTCGGAAGAGCATATCTTCATCTGTGCTGCCTGTTGGGAACTGCTTTGCATCCTCAAACTCCCCGTAAGCACTGATGAGGTAGTGATAATTATCACAGCTCACGCCAGGATCGGACTAACGAAGCTGGAAGACCACGTGCCAGTGCTTGCACTCTAATTTACCCTTACAGAAGTACCCTTAGGGACAATCAGGGTGTCTCCTGTATCATCTGCCCCTTCCCTGCACGCACCCTGTTATCATTAGGGATTGCTAAAAGGAGAGGGGTGCACAACTCTCCTCGCGGCCCCTCTTCTGCCTGTACTGGGGCTGGTCTCAAAGGGACGTAACCTGCAGCCCCCATGACCTTGGTGTCCATCACATCAAGCTGCAACGCTTACAGTTGTGTCTTCAGCACTGCCCTGGGACACATTGGCCCATGTGGCCACCAGTGCCCAGGGGACAGCAAAACCCGTAATACAGCTGAAGCAGCTGGGCAACCAGCAAGCTGGCATTCCCGCTCGGAGGGGAAAAAACTAAAGCAAAACCAAAAAATCTTCCTGGAAGGTTTAATTTAATGAAACGGAGTAACGTATGCCTGGTGTTGAAGTTGTGTTCTGGCTTTTTTCATTTGTTTGCGAGGGTGGTTTTGGTTTGAGGGGTTTTTTGTTTATTTTTTAATTCAGACTCTCAGAAATTTTTGAGACAGCTAAGAGGGATTCTGTTCTTATGAACAGATACTTGTTTCACATTTCAACTTGCCTATGTAAAGTCCTGAGTTAACGTTCCTTAGGAAAGGAATAAAACAGTTGAGAATGACTCCTGGTGTCCGAAATCTCCAGGCAGTATATACTCTTCTTAAAATCTGATGCCTGGAACTGAATTCCTGGCAGGATTATTTTTTTCTGGTGGATGTGTACAACATCTGTTGTAAACTGTTGCGTTAGAATGCTCTGATGATGCTGGATGTCATCAGAATAATCGTTTGCCTGTTGACTGCAGTGCCGGTACATGTCCACGTGAGAGGATATCAGTACGGAAAAAGTCTTCACCAGCTCAGATGTCTGCAAGGACATCACAGCTCTCCTCTACCCTTTATCCTGGACACCTCTGAAAACACTCAGTCACATTTTAAGGTCCTTGATCTTCTCGCAGTGTTTGGTGGCCTGAGCCAAACAACTCATAGCCCAAAATGGTTCAAAAAAGTTTGAATCATCCCCACATTGCAGGCACGGAGGAACTGCCCAATGCCGTGGACACGGTGTGGGTTAGGAAATGATGTTCATGAGTGTCTGCTGCAGGCTGGTGAGCGGGACCACTGGCAGCACAGCAGCGGACCGCTGCAAAAACCATCTGGACACATGTTCCAGTGTGTCTGCACTTTTTCAGCTTTGTCTTCTCTGAAAACAAACCTAGAACATCCCTAAATCCCTGTGTGGTGTGCTCAGTCCCCCACTCGGAAAAAGGAGGGGAGAGGGACAGCACAAAGTACAGACACGAAATGTTTGATACTTGGCCGGGACAGGTTGAGAAGCAGCAATGATTACGTCAATATGTGAACTTTCTGAAGTATGAGGATGAGGGAGACAAACATACTGGACTATTAATGAATTTCAAAAAGAAAAGGGAGATCTCGCCAAGAGATCCTAACCCCTTCCTTCTCTTATTAAACTTCTGTCATGCCTCATCATTGGAGAGACCAGGTAGCTGCTGTCTGTCTCTGCAATACGCGCAACGCTACACATTCTGCATTTTAATTGATTGGTCCTCCGTGTTATCTTTTTTTATACTTTTCTGTTCTCTTTCTGCCAAGTTGTCTTTTCTCCCCTCTGTCATGACAGACAGCTAGGTTTCTTATGTAGAGTGTGATAAATTAATCTTCCATTTTTGAACTGTGCTAAATCACCGAGGCCAGCTCCCCAGCCTGCTGTGGAACTGCACTGGGGAGGTTTGTGTGCCTGACATGCACCGAAGGCTGCGTGTGCTGCGTGGCACCAGGGACCTGCTCCGCGTTAGAGCTGCGCTCACTCCGGGTGCGCTGAGGCGGCGTTGAATGCGAGCCATGTGTTTCCCCTGCAGCCTTGTTGGCTACCAGCGCAATGGAAAACTCTACCGTCTGTGAAAACCTCCTGACCGTGTAAATTCGCAGACTTCTCCTTATCTGATTATGCCCCAGTTCTGAGAAAGCAGGAGGAAGGAGCTGTAATATTTAGGCTTTGTGGTAAACACTGGAAAATATGTACTTTCTAGGTTCTGTCTTTGTTTAGTGGCGTAACTCGCAGATGGAAAAACAGCACTCATCGTCTTTTTTTTCCTCTCCCCACTACCATGCAGGAGATCTGACAACTGATACACCTAACTTTCCAAACAGAAATATTCAGATATGCTCCTCTCAGTGATGGAAATACAGTCCTAAGTCTGTTATTCCGAGACAAAAAAAAAAGTTAAATTAACTTAGGCATGTGAGCAAATCATTGTGTATTAGCTATGGTAATTGGCTGTAGGCAAAAGTAAGACAAGCATGCAAACACCTAACATTTGCCCCAGTTTAGCAGTATGTGTATCGCCACCAGCAGTGGGTTGTCTAGCACAATGTAACTGGTGTTTTAATGTCTTTTTGTCACAGCAATCAAAAAATCAAGGAAACCCACTGCTTGTGGCAACATTTATTCATGTTCTGTATTGACCAAATGACAGTATCTGAAGATTTTAAGGCCAGAATGAATGATGAGGGATCAGATTTAGTCCAACTTCAGAGCCACAGTTTCACCCAGGTGTGCCTATGTTAAGCCCAGAGAGGTTAGGTTGGGAGAACCAGTGTGTTCTTGGCACTTGAGCCCTGTGCAATGCATAAACTGCCAATTATGCAAAATCTCCATAGGAGATCCCAGAAGATGAGCTGCAGAAGAAGGCAAGGCAATCCTGCTTAGCCGACTTAGGGTAAAATTCTTTCTTCGCCGCGCTCCTGCCCTTTGCAGCGTCCCATCTCCAGACCTGCCAACCTCCGATGCTCTGATGCAAATCTGTAAGAACGTATGGCCCAACAGCAGATTACACTTAGAAAGTTGCATCTTATTTGGAGGCTGAATTTGTCCGGTTGCAGCTTCGCACCCCGGAATCTTCTTATGCCTTTGCAGCAAGTTTGAAAAAGCTCCCATCGGTGTAAGAACCACTATAGTTCTTGCATACTGGCAATTGCTCTGAAGTAACTGTAATTAGTTTTATAAATATACATTAATTGTACAGCCCTGTATCTTTTTTTTTGTGGCTTGTGGTATTCCAGATGATAAAGTAGATGACCTAGCAATCTATTCTCACCTTAAAAATCTAGGAATCTGTGTTTGTGGCCCTGTACAGAAACAGACAGTAGTTGCCAGAAGACCTTTTTCTATTTTGTCCAACAAGGAACTGTTGTAGAACTGAGACGTGGAATCAGTGATGTATCCGAATGCTAATATCCCTTTATAATTAAGCAAAAATGAATAATTAGTGCAGCCTGATTTGCTGAAAGTCTTTGTGGTTTTGAATGCTCTCATTATCTCAAAATAATACCTAGCTTTGTAATGTCATCCTCAAATAATTATCTTCTGTGAGTTCTGGATAGTGAAACTGGCAATGAACTAATCAGGCTTACAACTGCTAAGATACTCTAATAGACAAAATATTTGACTTGAAATACAGAATGCAATGAATTGCAAGGTCCCCATGTCCAGAGAGACTAATGAGGTGCTCTGAAACCTGCTGCACACAGCCTGAGCAGCTGAAGTGGTGTCAAAGTGTGCGGGTTCTGTGTCATTTTAAGAGAGATTAAGCCGGAATGTCTAGTAATTTGTGTGCCTCAGCTTTTTGCAAAATGGGTGATGATTCCAGCTGTAGTCTCTGAAGCTTCTACCAGTGGCTATTATAGTCTATTTAAAAATCATCGCCTCTCTTGTTTTCCAGATTATTCAGGACAGAATATTTAAGCACATATCACGTAACAGCTTAATATGGAACAAACATCCTGGAGGGTTATTTGTACTGCCACAGTATTCCTCATATCTGGGAGATTTTCCTTACTACTATGCTAATCTCGGTGAGTGAATCCTTGCTAAAATCGAGCGGTATTTGGAATTTCTAGTGGAAATTTGGAATTTGATCGTTGAGTAGCATGTGCCAAGTGACTTACTATTCATTTCTAGTTAATGATGCCTTTTGTTTATCCTGTCTCAGTCTCCCCTGCCCACTGTAGACTGGAATGTCTCTGACTTATCAACATGCATCATGTGCCTCTTACTGGCAAAGATTGTTTTTAAAAAATCTATGTCCCTTCGTACTTCTCAGTTGCCAGTAATTCATGCCTGAGTTGCTGACCCATTCATGGCCCAAGGGGACATAAGAGGAATAGCTTTTTGTTTTCTTTGTTTATTTGTGCTTGGCAAATTGGAAAAGTGGTAATTTACCCATGACACTTGTTATTGGAGTGCATAGTTGGTATGGATTTATTCTCCATACTATGTGTCTTCGTATGGATCCAACTAGAAGGAATAAACAGGGCTTAGGTCCGTGGCTTTTTCCTGAAGCGGAGGTTAAACGGTGAGTTCTGCAGGGGAACGTGCCTGCAGGCTGAAGTGGTCCTGCTTGCCAGGTTCCTGCTACTTTTGGCTCAGCCTGTGCCGTCCCATGTGTGTGGCTCTGTACTGCTTACCTGCTAAAAATTCACACCACCATGTTAGAGATGGAGAAGAAGGTTTCTGTGGGAATTTTGATCAAGAAAGACTATGACCCCACACAGATGAATTTAGATAAGATTGAGAGCAGTAATGAAGGGTAGACACCAGTAGGATCTGTTATTTTAGGCAGAAAAGGAAATCATAGCGAGACAAAAATATCAGCATGAAAGGCAAGGATGCAAGCAGCAGAATTATCAGCTCAGGAGGTAATTGAAGAGGCACATGGATGGGGATCGACCCAGAAAGAGCAAAAATCTGACAGAGGCTGTAATGGAACTGAGGAAACTGAATAAGCTTCTGGAAGTTGTGGAGATAATCTGTAGAAAACATCAAGCATCCAGAGCCAGGCAGCAAAACAGAACCTGTGTCAAGAAAGACATTTGGTGGAACAAACTAGATGTCAATATTATCTGTGGGACAAACTGGATGAAAGAAAGAGATTGCAGGACATCTGTGGAAATAGTAAGGAAAGGCAGTAATTGTGTTGGAGTCAGGGATTTCAGAGGGTGTGGGAGTTAAAGGGAAGTGTGATCTCCTCTGAAGCATCTGGTATCCTAGTATCTGAGACGAAAGGAGATGGCCTAAGAAAACATGGCAAGGTTTGCATTAAGTGCAGATTTTTTTTTATATATCTCCAGAGTCCTTTCGTCTGTACTAACCAGGGCAATTTTGCCTTTACTGAACACATATCTCTTCACTTCAGGTCTGAAGCCTCTTCCCACATTCACTGCCGTTATCCACGCAGTAACTCCCCTGGTTTCCCAATCTCAGCCTGTGCTGAAACTCCTGGTTGCTGTAGCAAAGTCCCAGTACTGTGCACAGGTAAGCAGCTCTGTTTGATCGTCAGTCACATTGAAGACAAAACCGCTATCCCATGAGAGAAGACCCTACTGACTGCAGATCTCCTCAGTCCTGTTTCAAACCTCTGTTTCAATTCTAATGGGTTTTTTTTTGTCTGAGATTTCTACTGCCTGTGGCCTGCATGCATGGGAAACAATGAATTCTGAGTACAGTGTGACTAGAGTACAGACAGTAATTAAGCCCTTTGTTTCATGAGGCAGGTCAAATAATGAGTGCACTTTAAAGATCAGGATTGCATGTGCTACAAACGGCAAAAGGATGTCTTTGCCTCAAGAACCCCTGTGTTATCTTCCTTCCTCCCACTGTGGCTCTTAGCCTCAGCGACGCTGGGATTTTGGCTTCTCTAAAAGAAACCCTGGGGAGTTCAGTAGGAGCACCCTCTTGCAGTGGGGTGTCACGAGTGGTTTAGCCTGTAATGAGAGCCAAAGTAAATCAGTGACATCCATATGACCTGGCCTACATAGAGACTTCCTGAGTTCCTGTCCAGCCTATATTTGCCTGAGAGGATGGATATTGTAAATAGTCAGGAAGGGGGAAATTACTGTAGGAAGTGTTATTTTTATCCAGATTTGCATCATTGTTGTTGATTTTGACATTCCTAACTTGAATATAACATTTCTGTCTGGAGATCTGAGTCCTTAGGGTTTGGACTGCGTTGCCACTAAGGTCTCTGATCGTGGTCCAATATTCTCTTTCAGATTATTGTTTTATGGAATTGTGATAAACCCCTCCCAGCCAAACACCGCTGGCCTGCCACTTCTGTGCCTGTCATAGTCATTGAAGGAGAGAGCAAGGTAGGTGGAAAGAAACATCATAAGATTGCATATATTCTCCAGTGGGACCAGAATTTATTTTTCCAGCTGCTTTGGTGAAAGCTTTGTAGTTCCCAAAGGTGTGACAGCTCCTTTCTGTTCCTTGGCCTTTGTACCAGCTTGGTCACAGATTCATATTTCATGCATGAATCCCCATGCTCTCAGAAGTCATCAGCGTGGCAATTAATGCCATGAATCTGCGATTCACGGGTGGGACCCGGTTTTGAAATGTGGCCCCAAGAGTAGGTAGTGCTGACCCTGTCTTTGGAGATTTCTGTCTCTGCAGGTGCATGAAAGTAGTGATGCTGCTGGATTGAGTCTGAGCAGTCAGATGCGAGACGGGGGTCAGCTGTGGACTCAACAGCAAGGAAAAGAATGGTGTTAACGTGCTTTGAGAAGTACCGTCTCTCATGGCCTTGTTAGGGTCCTGCTGCCAGTGATGGGATCCCACCACCAAAAAAAAGGAAGGGACAATGGACATGGGAACAAAACCACCATGTCGTCTCTTGCTGTGCAACACACTTTTTCCTTTGCACTTTTGCAAAACAGACACTACCCAGAGGAGAAAGGAGGCTTTTTTTAAAATCCACACTGAAATTGATGATTCCTTTCCAAATGCAGGCCTGCGAGAAGCAAGACTTCTTGCTTCTAAACTCTGACTGAGGCAGATTTGGGCTGGTCCTCTCTGCAATTTCTGTCAGCTGGCTCTTGAGCTCTGTGTTTGCAAAGGGAACTTTTAGTTGGTTTGGCTGTACAGTCCTATTTTGAATTTATAGTCCTGTCTTTGGTCTTTTCCCCCAGTCACCTTAACAAGGGAAAAGCGGGAGCCCTGCAAGGTTGGCAGCTAATGGCTTTTGCCTTAGCTAGCCGTGTAAACAGTATCAGGAGAGTTGCTGCAGGGCCAAAAAAGACTGTCGTGATTTCTGAGTCTTTTGAACATTGTGGGGGTTTTTTCTTTCTTTTTGGAAAACTTGCAGAGGTGAGATAAAGGAGAAAATCTCTGACCGACTCTATGGTATTTGTAGAAATTGGCCCAGGCACTGTTTAGATTATAAATGAGTCTCCTGAGTACACAAAGGTGTGTTTATAGTGGACGGTCTCTTCCTTCTAATATCCCAACATATGTCAAATGGCTTCTTGCGTGGAAAAGATGTTTGTTTGGACAAAGCTTGCAGAGCCAGAGCAGTGCAATTCGAAGGCTGCACATAGGAACTGCTTTTCATTTTCAGTCTTAACTGAAGCATACTGGCAGGCACAGTTACGCTGTGCAGGTGATCACAGAGGTCTGCCTTTACCTGACCTTCACTCTTCCTCCTGAAATCAAGATATATTATCACACCTGTTTTACAAAAGGGAGCTTTAACTACAAAAGAAAAAATACATGAGTAGTCCCAACTGTTTTACTATTTGACAATATTACATGGTCTGTAAAGGAGCTGGGGTGAGAACGCTGGTCTCCTGCTGGCCGCTTGCTCTGCTTTGCCTTTGCGTAAAGCAAAGCAAAACCGTCAACCCCTACCAGATCACCTCTTCCTCACAGCCACCGCCTCCCTGGACTGAGGCCATCGTAGCGATGAAGGGACGCTTTCCAGAAAGACGCCACAAACCTCCTGATTATAGAGACAGAGCTTTCCCTGAATCAAGGCATAGATTTAGGGACTTGCTTCCAAACAGGTTGCGGGGTGTGCAGAACTGACCATGGCCGTTATAAAAGATGTGTAAAACTTCTCCATGTCCCTGTTTCCATACAGTGATCTCCTCGTACTGGGCCTGATTTTTGTAGTGTTTTCTTGGCATAATAAGTTGGAAAAGAAGTCTATTAACTAGCCAGGATATTTTTCCTAGCAAATGAAGGAAACAAATAGTGTTGTGCCCTTGTTACTATTCATCAGTTCTCAAAAGGTGCTAATTAGTCTGCTGAAGAAACCATATGGATTCTTATTTCTTGCTGTTATCTTTTTGATCCTGCTTTCCCATCTATTTCCTATTGCTTTGAGAACTGTCTTGCCATAGTTTTTAAAAGCTTATTCTGCATACAGGCATATAGATTTTATATACATAGCTATGTCACTTAAGAACGTGACTTTTTAAAATGCTACAGTACCAATATAGTTCTTGATGCAGGTGAAGCTCAACAGATACACACGTTCGTTAGCATATTCTTCTTTACTGGTGGAGAATGTTGCACCATTTGGCAGCAGCTCCCTGCGGATACAACAGCAATGCACTTTACAGGGGAACCATCCCGGTAGCATAACGTCCTTCACGCACAGCCCGGACTGCTTGGCTTCCCAGCTGCACAACCTTATGAATGCTGCAAGTCCTTCTCAGCGTTCATTATCTGTGATCCCCACACCCCGTAGGAGGGCAGAGGGACAGCCCTAGCTACCAGGGAAAATGTCCTCTCTAAAGAAGCTCTAGGTACATCTGATTCTCAGTACGGACCGTTGCAGTTTGTCGCAAAAGGAAAGCAGCATGCTCCAAAGAGAGAGGTCTGTTCAAAAATTACTCCTCAGGCAGAAGGTGTAGGCTGACTGCTGGGGTTACAAAAATGAGTCTTTCACAGGAGGGTCCTTTCCATCAGGCAGAGATAAGATATCTCAGACAAGAGGAAGTAAGCATGAGGAATAAAATGGAGTATTTCCCTTGGAAATGAGTCCTTCAAGTGATTTTTTTTTTCCTCCCCTTCCTGCCTTGGATACCCACAGGTTATGAGCAGTCGCTTCCTACCCTACGACAACATAGTGACAGATGCAGTGCTAAGCCTGGATGAGGACACCGTGCTTTCAACCACTGAGGTAAGGGTCTCCGTCATCTTGGGAGACTGCTTGGCTCCTCGGCTCATCCTGAGCACAGCAGCTAGGCTCTTTTCTTGGCTTTGCCAGTGAGCAAATGTTATAAGATTTCCTGCTACACTCCTCAGATTTAGCACGCTGCACTTGTTTCAGCAACCCTGCCACTGCCTGCCATCAGAGGAGCTTTTCACCCTGGTTAATTGGCTCATCATTAGCATATGGTTCTTAGGTTCTTTATTATTTTAGTAACATAGCTGCAGGCGGGTGTAGGCAGCCAAGAGCAGTCGGCTTTAATGCTCTGTTCTCACTTTTCTGATTGGGGTAGCTTTTTTTCCCCCCACGTTATCAGTAGGGTGTAGGTGGGGAAGGAAGGGGTGTCAGCAGCAGGGGACTGTTGTCGCTCCAAAAGACAGCGTTGCCACCCTAATGCGGGATTTCACTAAGGAATGCTCTCACCATTGTGTCGCCCCATAAAATTGGAGATCTTTGCTAGTTTAGGTGTTAGAGTGTTTGTGCTAAGAGCAAGATAGCGCTAAGAAAAGAAAAATACTGTAGAAAACCAATTTTTACAACTGGGATGAGTATTGATTTCTGGAACCTCTTCCTGAGAACCACAGGGGAAACTGATGACAGTTTATATAGAGTGCAATATTTGGGAAATACATTATTAATGATGGCTAGGGAATAGCTTGAAAAACTCGATTTTCTTTTGTTTTCGCTTCTTTTTCCCCATGTTCATGGCCATTGCCTTCTCCCCACTTCGCCTTTATAAAAATGCTTTTATATCGGTGGTGGGAATCTTTCACTGATGCTGCTACTGGTTATATGTCAGTGGAGAAATGCCTAACATTAGTCACCCATCACTGCTATATACCCTAGGATGTCACCGAAGGTGTTCTAAATGGATGAGATTGCAACTGCTCTCCTCCCCAGTATGGATTTGTTGTGCTGTGCTTAGACTTAAGAGGTCTTAAGGCTCCTCCTTAGAAAGAGCCGTGGTAGCCCTCTTCTACTGCACAGATGGAAGAAGTAGTTGGCATTGAACCTATTTGATACCAAGGTTACACCTTGGTAGTTTCTGCTAGATGAGAAAGAATACAGCTGCTGCCAAAGTACTTGTGTTCAAACACCTGCACAGCCAAAAAAAATCCCCAAACCAAAACCAATAATTTGGCATTTGTCCTGGGACTGCAGTTCCTAAGCAGGTTGTTGCTCAGGATGAAGGGTCCTGTCTCAGCTGCCCTGGGGGCCATGATAGGACCTGTCAGGGACTTCATTGCACTGTGGTGGTATTTACAGCAATCCAGCCTGTGGATTCCATGAGGAGTTGGGGTTTTGTTTTGTTTTGACTGGTATTTAGTCATCATCCAAACTTTGGAGTCATTCAGGCTTCTGGAACACATATGAAATAAATACTGTTTCTCATGCGGCTTGGCCATGTTTTATCCTAAACATTCTGAAATGCAAATATTTGTTGTCGTGTGAGACAACGTACACATTTCTTTGTGGCTTCTTCCCTCCTGTGAGCAGCTTGCAGTGGATATTGCATGTTTGCATGGCGGGTATTGGTTCTACGAGCCCCACGGCCCCTGTGCTGCAGAGCGAACCAGTTGGCCAGCTCTCGGTAGCGCCCGCCTTGCAGCTTCAGCGTGCCTGTGCCAGGGTGCCAGGGTCAGCAGCTCACTTTGGTGGCTTTCTATGAAGAAGTGGAGTCTTTCTATTACTTCAGTTCCCCCATTGTATGGATTACGCAAAGAAATAGCGCGTTGAAACACTGACATGAAATGCGTGGTGTGAAACTTCCCTTGAAACTGGATGCTCATGGGTGGTCGTTGTGGCAAAGCTTCAGGGCCCAGAGAAGGCAATTTAGAAATGTGGTCAAACATGATCATGTTCCTGTTGGGAGGAGCAGTCACCAGGCACATCCTCTGCTCTGTCAGGCTCTAGCGTAGTAAAGGTTTTCTGTTCACGACAGAACGGCGCATAATTGCTCTTGTGAGAGGAGCTGTGCCACATGCGCAGAGGGATGTTTGTGTGGGAAGTAATTAGAAATCAGCACGGGTCAGAAGTGATATGGGGGTTCAAGAGACTGGCAGCCTGGTTGGCTTTTCCTGCTGATCAGCTGAGTGATATTGCTGCTGAGAATTATGTAGGATGAGGACTGGGGTTTTTTAATAAAGGGAGTTTTCTCTTAGGGTGGTTGCTTTAGTGTGTCTCACTGGTACAAGGACAGATACTTGAAAGCACAAGTGAGGGCACTGAGTGCAGCTGCTTTATTATTTATTTAAGTTTGAGATTCTCAGACTTCTCTAAAGAAAACAGATGTCACGTTTTATGGGAAAGGCCTTTACAGGGAAAAAAAAACCCTTTAGTTCTTTCATGTGGTATTGATTTGGATGAGATCAGAACTATCACAACGGTAACTGGTTTGTGCACATTGTCTTTCTAGCTGGCCTCAGATTCCTTGAAACAACTTGAAAGAAAATAACCAGTCCCTAACTTTGTGTTCCAGTACATGTGCGACTCTTCTGTTTCGTAAAAACACTTGTAAATGAGAGAAGCCTGACAGTAATCACGCAAAATGTGACTGTTCTCAGAGCATCTATTCTTTATCTAACCTCTACACTCTTGACTTTGGCTGGGTTCTTGGAATGTTTTTCAAGCATTTTTTAGCAAAGTTTTAGGTCCCTCTGGTACTGGGGGAAATTTGGTGTGCAGTGCAGAAACACATCCCTCGTTTTCTTGGGTTTGACTGGGACAATTAGAATTGTCTTAAACTCCTTTTAAATTTCAGTCTGGCTTGAGTTCCAAAACCTGAATTGAAGTAAATGGACCCCCAACTTTACTGTGATAAAAATCTTCCAATATGTATTTTTACCAAACTCCTTTCAAATCTAGTGCTGATGAGCCTTCTGCAAACTACCCCAAACATCCCTTTCCCAGTGTCACCAGGATTTGTTTGGTGGGATCCTGGGGTGGCAATGTCCTGTCATCTTTTCAATTCTCAGAGATTTGAGTTATTAAAATAATTACAGCAGAACAATAAAATAAAAACCCACTGTTGGCAGTATTTGACATCTTCTTGTGGCTCTTACAGTATCAAGCATTTTTCTTAAAGTATAGGCTCCTAAAGCCATTTAACTACGTGGGAATCTTATCTTCCTCTTTATTAAGCTATATATTTAACCCTCTTGGTCATATGGACAGTCTTAAAAGTATGACCTGCATGTACCTCAAAGGCTCAGAATGGATGGAAAATATAAAAGGACTCTGCATTGATTGTCTGTTTTCGTCTCACTGAGCCACCCTTATAATTTAAGGTGTTTGACTCCTGATTTTCCAAGCTTTGTGTTGACAGTACGGAAGTGGTAGGAGAGATGCAGAAAGATGTGCAAAAGGTTCAGTTTACCACATAGCTATTACCACTCTATATTGCATCTAAGTATAAATACATGCGCCTACACCCATTCTTTCTGTAACTTGAAAAGGTTTGATATGTAAAGGGCAAGCTTGAAAATGTTAATGTAATGCTGTGATGCTCTAGACTCCCTTTAACAGGAACCATTAAAATGTGCATAATTATAGGGCAAAATGTCAAGCAGTCAGTTTAATTTACTGATGAATACATAGAATTAATGTTTTGCCACAGTTCCAAGATTCTGAATTACGAATTAGTGGCAAGGTACTATTTTGTTTTGTTGACATTTGTTGAAACAATTTCGTTATTCATTTGTCCTATGCGTTTGTCCGCAGGTGGATTTTGCCTTTACGGTTTGGCAGAGTTTTCCAGAGAGGATTGTAGGGTACCCTGCTCGCAGTCACTTCTGGGACAACACTAAGGAGCGGTGGGGGTATACCTCCAAATGGACTAATGACTATTCCATGGTATTGACAGGAGCTGCTATTTACCACAAGTAAGAACCCAAAGCATCTGCTGTCCTCCTTCTGTATGAAACAAAATAGTAAGGGGAGGTGTGGGGGTGAAGAACATTCTTCCGGGGAGGGGAAAAACTGGAAAGATAATAAATGGGTCTACTTTTATGGGGTAATAATTTAAGTTCTTGGTTTAGCTCTGGGGATCTGGTAATCATTATTGCGCTAGTTGGGTCTCTTTGAAGTCACTTGTACTTTGAGGCAGTCGGACTGCTCTTTTTAACATCAGGAATTACACACTTCAAAGAGTTCCCGAATTCATTAAGCTGCTCGGCTGAATGGCCTGTAGCACAGCAGAAAGGAGGTTACTTCCAGACCAGCTCTGGGTATGTGTTGGCTGACAGCCGCAGACTGCAAAGTCTTCTGGCTACTCTAGAAATGTAGTACAGTGGACACATCACAGATGAGCGTATTGCAGCATGTGGGAGAAAGCCCTGTTGTTAGGACTTCAACAGACCAAAGGCCTCTCTAGATGTGAGGAGAAAGTCAACAAATCCTGGAGTGCCTAATCCACATCCCCACAAAAGAGAAGACAGGCCATAGGGGATGACATAGGCCCAAAGGAGAATAATTTCAACAATAAGGACAGTAGTAGGCCAGTTTAATAGAGCTCTCCAGCTGAACAATTTTGAAAGAAGAAGCGGAGGATGAATTCATCAATGATGTTCTCTATGGCATTATAGTAATGTGGTGCTCTCCTTCCCACTTCTCCATTATCCTGATTCTTAGGCCTGCGTTATTTCTTTCAACCCAGTTACAAAAAAGGCATGTGTTTTGTTTCTCCATTGGCACTATTTACTGTCTTGATGAGATACTGGTTTGTTCTCCCTTCTTGTTGGAGGATGAGACCGAAGAAAGGAAGTGGTATATCCAGAGTTCAGTACAAAACTTGTGTCTCAACTGAGACAGAAATTTCCTGGAGTTTGTAATCCCTGAAAACCCAGTGTCTTGTCTTAATTATGCTGCTGTTGCATTCCAGATATTATCACTACCTGTACACTCATTACCTGCCTGCCAGCCTAAAGAATATGGTGGACCAACTGGCCAATTGTGAAGACATTCTAATGAATTTTTTGGTGTCAGCCGTGACAAAATTGCCTCCAATCAAAGTAACGCAGAAAAAACAGTATAAGGAGACCATGATGGGACAGGTATGTATCCACAGCATGTTGTAGCAGTTGGGATCTGTTGATAATATAATGGTTTGACTTCTGGATTAGGCTTACAGAGTGATGCAATTCGGACAATTTTTTTCAGTTTTTAGTTTAGCAAAACTGTAAATAGACTTTAGATATGCTTATTATAGTGAAGGAAAAGGAGAAATGGCAAACATCTACCATGGATGACAGCTTCTTTTCATAGTTTTCTCACACAGTGTTACTCACGGTGATTCCGAACTCATGGAACTGATGATTGTAGTGACCAAATTTCTGTTAAACTCCAGGTTTCTAATTAAATATTCTAGACTTAAGTCCTAGTCATGCAATGCTAGAAGCAGAAGTAAATTCTAGAAAGGTTTTCTATTTTTAATTATCATAAATGAATATAATGTACCCGGCTGTCCCTGTGCTATTTTCAAGTATATAGTGTGATTCAAGCACTGACATCGGACTGTCACAACAGAGGTAATTTGTGATATTGAAGCATTTTTTCCCACAAGGAACATTTTGTGCCATGGTGACGCCATCACTCAGTAGCAGCCATGAAATGCTTGCTTTAGATCCTCTTCCAGCTACTGGATGAGCACTCTGTCATTGCAGAAATGGATATACCTTCTAGTAACAGGGATACATGGTATCCTGGGGGCACTTTTCCTCTTGGCCTGTGTGAGAGAGCAATGGGAGGAATAGCAAGTCCTGCAAGACCTGCAAGTCCTAAACAACCTCCCATCTGTGCTGCTGCGGTGGCTGTGATCTGCAGTACAAACCAGTACCATGATTACTAGGGAGCAGGAGAAAGAAGGGGCCCTCTACTTCCCTTCCAGCCTAAACCATTCTATGATTCTATTTTTCCCCCTCACATTTTCTCCTGTTAGCTTTACTTGGATCTTTGACTGGGGAGTGGCTGTGCCCGTTTGTAGACTCCCTTATCTGTATGCCACTGCATTTTCATCTAATGTATAGGTGGCATTCAGCAATCCTGACTCATCTGGGTACCCAGGAGACCTTTTATGAACAAGAAGGTGCCGTCCAGAATGTACCTATTGCTTCCAGTTTGAGCTTTACCTCTCCACAGGGCCGTGCTTTGGCTGTTTGGCAAAGTCTGAACATTAATTTTTCTTTTAATAGCAGGGGTGACTTGAGTCAGCCGTGAACTATAACTCTCTCCTAAAGACAAGTTGTTCCTGCAGCTTTGGGAAATGTAATGGACCATGTTCATAATTCCTTGAAAGACAAATAAAAAATTAACATAACCTCAATGTTGTGACAGAGATTAATAGTTGTATGGAAATTCACTGTTAATGGGCAGAATGTCTGCTATAATCCTCTAGCAACAAGCTTTTGCTTGCTCTTTAGTGGCTCGGTATAATCAAGAGTCTGTAATCAATGCACATTATAACCTACCACTTGAGCTAAACTGGACAGGCGTTGGACAAAGATCAAGTCTGATACCACATTCATTTGGCAAGTCCCTGACTTTATCAGTTTCTTCGCATTTTGATTAACACGCTTGGAGTTTATGAATTTGTATTTGTTTTTAAAGTATGGTGGAAATGTAAGTGCTACAGGGAGATGCATGAGAAGTGGCGCCAAACAAAACCTAGGTTCTCAGCATTCATAGATTAACTTAAATAATAGTTATGTTTATGCAGATAGAGAATAATAACTGCTTTAGCAGTTAGGGCCTTATTTTTCTGGAGGTGCTGAATACCAATGGACTTTCATAGGAAAATCCATTGTTTCAGAGTTTAACGTAATGTAACTTGGAACTTCAGTTAATTTTCTCTGTCCGTAAGACGGTACTGTCTCATGCACTGGCCTCGGCCGGTGGGATTCCTGGAAGCACCCTGCTTTTCTCTGCAGGACGTCTACACACAGGAGTAATGCCACGAACCTAAGGACTTCTGCTGAGCTCAGTTACAAGCTGGTTGAAATTACTTGCGTATAAATTTCTGCAGATCTGGACTGCAAAAGTGTGGTTTTGACCTGAGAAACTGTAATAATTGCAGCGTGTTTTCCTCCTTCGGTGGAATGGGCAGCAGCTGGCCGGAGGATGTGCTCCTCCAGTGGAAAGCGGTGGCCGCCTTGTCCCTCCTGGTGGTTTTTAAGGACTTGTTCTATCTCTGAAATAGCTTGAGGGTTTGAAAAAAAAAAAAAAGAGTGAGGGCTGGGGTGAAGTAGTGTGCTGGCAGGCTGTGGGAGGCCTGCTGCGGGTGCCGTGCTCTGGGTCGGGCTGGCTCGTGGTCGGGCTCAGGTCACCACGCTGCACGGCCCTCAGCGCTGCTCTGGCAGTCAGGGATGGCCGACTCGCCATCGCTGCCTCCCGCTGCGGGCAGCGCGTCCGTCTCCTGGTTTGAACCCCCCCGCCGAGCTGATTTCGGCTACCGCGGAGCCAGGTGCTCTCAAGCATGGCGTCAGCCCGGCCGCACCTCCCGCCCTTTCCCGCCATTTTGTTGTGTCGCGGCCGCCGTCTGATTTCTCCTCTCCTCTCCACACAGACCTCCCGGGCCTCGCGCTGGGCCGACCCCGACCACTTCGCCCAGCGGCAGAGCTGCATGAACACTTTCGCCAGCTGGTTTGGCTATATGCCGCTGATCCACTCTCAGATGAGGCTCGACCCTGTCCTCTTTAAAGACCAGGTCTCCATCCTGAGGAAGAAGTACCGAGACATTGAACGACTCTGAGGAGCGCTGCTGAAGGGGCCGAGCCGTCCCCGGCCGCCGGCGCGTGGAACCAGACTGTGCTGCCGACAGCAAGCGCCCGAGCCCGGCCGGCGGCCGCCCGGCGCCGGGGCACGCTGCTCCGGACTGCGCCGAGCCGCCCGGCAGCCTTCTGTCGCTCAAGACTAGGTTGTGTACAGTTTCATTATGGAACATTAAATAATTATTTTTGAAATGATTGCTATGCAGGTTTAAACTTTTTTAATGATCAAAAAAAAAAACCTATTAAAAACAGAGTTCTTTCTTTAATCAAAATTGTGTTGGTTGTGAATATTTCAAAGCTGCCGTTTCTTTCTTTCATGCATTTGATTGTCATTGCAATTTTCATTCGTTTTCCCCTGCAAAAGTTAAACGCTTGAATCTCACGGGGAGAAAATGCAGCAGGTTCAGAAACAAACTGAGCACAAGCAGGACAGAACCGAAGTATTAGCGTTTCTCATCTACTGCTGACTTTTTAAGTTTTTTTTTCCTCGGTTTTCCCCAAGCCGGGAGCAGCCACTATGGCAAAACCCCTTTGGATGGATGGAAAACTGGAGATCCTCCAACGAGCCAGACGAGAGCGTAGATCCTCCTGGTTGGGGACCCCGTTTTTAGAGGCAATCTGCCTTGCCTTGAAGGGGGAGAGGAAGAGCGCTGCTGGGGAGCAAAGGGCTGACGTGGAGCTCGGGGAGGGCTCCACGCGCCGCGGGGGTGCGGTGCCGGTCGTGTATTCGGGTAGGAGAGGTGCATCCCCGTGGGTGAGCACCCCAGGGGCAGTCAGCACGGCCAGCGTGGGACACGCACAGCCTGCCTGAGTCCCTGCTGCCCGGGGGCACTGGTGCCGCTTGGCCGCGGCTGCTACATTTCTAGAAATAGCTTTGTTCTGAGGGCAAAAGGGGTGTTGGCAAAAAAACCAGAAAGCATGTTAGTGCTCGCGACGCAGGAATTTGGCCTGTAACAAATTGGTTTATATGAAATCAAAGCATGGGCTTTTCCTTTTTTTCTTTCTTTTTCTTTTTTTTTTTTTTTTTTTCCAAAGTGCAAATAGGTGGAGAAATTCCCCCCTGGAGGTCTGACCCATGAAGTAAAGTGTGTGGTCAGACACTGGGTACTGGCGGCAGCGGGTGCTCCCAGGCATACTTGGGGCAAGGTAATTCAGACAAAATCCTGCCCCTGAAATACCAGCGTTGCTCACGCTCCAAAATGGTTTTATCATTTCAAATGGAAGTATTTTTAAATGGAAATATTCCAGTTGCTTATTTCTCTGTAGTGCTTTGCTTATTTATGTGTTTCTTTCAATTGAAGAATGAAAACAAAAGCAGTGATTTGGGTCAGGAAGATGCCATTCCGATTTGCTAAGAAAATAAGCACTTTAAAAACATTCTGAACTCTCACATTTTGATGAGGTGCGTTTGGGGTGCTCTGTAACGATCGCCACCCCCAAGAGCTCTGTTAAAGTCGCAGCAGGAGTGTTTAGTTCCAATGCCCAAAAGACCAGCAAGCCTTTCTATACCTCATTCCTGTGTGAACAGACGGTCCGGTAGCAAGGGTGAAGAGTAGCTGGAGTGAAAGGAAAGGTTGACCAGGATCATCACCAGTTTCATTCAGGCTCAGGCACTGATTTATTGCGCAGCTTTAAGCAACTCCCATAAATGAGGCGTGCCTCAGTTTCCTCACTTGTAAAAGTAATAGTTATTGGTTGTAGAGGGAATGCTGTGAAGCCTAAATAATTTCTCTTGCTGGTAAGATCGGAATCCCTAAACAGAAAGTTGCTTTAAAAGTGCAAAGTACATATTGCTAAATGTTTGTATGCAACCTGACATGTAAAGACTTGCAAAGAGTGCTTTGCTTCACGTATGTATTGCAATATTTGAACGGAGCAGAGAGAAGTAGGGCAGGAACATCATGTTCCTCACATTTTGTGTTAAATCTGAACCAAATCTTCAAAGGAATCTGCCAAAACACGTGTGAGACTGCAGCTAGTGACTTATGCTGCTGAAAGGAAGAGGTGCCACTTGTTCCCCGGCTCCCGTGGCTCTCCCAGCCCCTGGCCACACAGTCTCGCCTCACACCTTGCGCCACGCTGGTGACCACCAGATGCTTCTGTGAGCCCATTCAACTCTAAAATCACAGAAAACTGTCTGGTGATTTACTGGATTTTTTAAATGCCATTTTAGTGAGTTAAATCAGCATGCGGAGAGATGTGTGAAGAGGCAAGAGAAGGTAGGCAGGGCCAGGGAGGGACAGGGAGCGGGTTATGCTCCTGTCCCTGTAAGGTGCTCCTAATTCAGCTCCCCACGTCCCGTAAAAACCTGAACCTCCCTTCCCTGTGCTCTCAGGTCTGCGCTTGCTGATCTGCGGGGGAAGGTGAAGTCCTGTGGTGTGATTTTCCAGGGTGAATGGCTCAGTAGCTCCCATGCCACTTTTTGCTCTTGGAGATCAGGCAGCTCCTTCGGGGACTGGAACGGGCCTTCTCCTTAGACTCAGTTTCTGGAGAGTGTGTCAAACATTGGATGAGGTTGGCAGGGCTCACACTTTGCTCGTGTCCCCGCGTGCAGGCGGGCGTGTGGATGTGTCCACAGGAGCACCAGCAGCTCTGGGAAGCAGTCAGTGGTCTATAGCCAGCAAGCGGGGCCAGGGAGAGGGAGAGGGAAAGAGGGGACCCTACAAAAACAAGAATTGCAATTCTGCTTGGGTTTTAGTTAATGCCATTTTGGGGCACGTGGGTTGGGTTTTTAGTATAAAAAGGGAGTAGCGAACCATTTTTGGAGTGCAGCGAGTCAGGCCAAGCTTTTAAGCTGTTTGACATTCTGTTATCGTCACTTTTTGGGGTGGCTGAAAGAGCCTGCGCTAAAGCTCACTCTCAATGTGATTCGAGGCCCTTTCTGTTTACAGATCGCTAATTAAACAAGTAACAATGAAAGGCTTAGCTCCAGACGGGATGCGGATAGGTAGGAAAGTCTCTCTTTGCAGCACCGTTACCCGGGCATAGCCGTCCCTCTAGGAAAGAATGTGCCTTGCGGCCAGTCTCCAGCGCGGCCGTCGGTCTCCGTGTCCACGGCCCGGGCACCCAGGGGAAGAGCTGGACACAGGTCCAGCTTAGAGACTCCGTGTGTTCCGCTCAACGCGGACGTTATCGGCCAATGCTCCTAAGGCCACGAGGCGTGCTTCCCAGCCTCCCGTGTGCGCATCTCTGCTGGGCTGAGCTGTGTTGTTTCCTTAGTGAATGAAATCACCCTTTTATCACGTCCTGTCAGTTAATGGTTCTTTATTCTCTCCCCCCCCCCCCCCCCGCCCCCCTTAATTCAGATGGTGCTGAAACAAGGTTCACTCCTTGTTGCTCCTTTTGTAGTTTGTTTTTTTTTAAATTATTTTTCTTTAACAGCAGGCTATGTTAGCCTTTACTTTACAGGTACTTGAATGCCTGATGACTTGACTGAGTGTTACGCATGTGGCCTTTCATAAAGGTTACTGACCTTAATTTAATCAGGGGTGAGATGGATGGATGAATGTGAATAGATCCATGCCATTAAAGCAGAATAAAAGTAGGGATTACAGTTTGGGAGAACTGATGAATTTTTAATTGAATTTATTAAAGAAAAAAAAAAAGAGAAAGAAAGAAACCCTTCCCAGTTGTAATTTGAATGAGATCTATTGCTGGAGGAGGGTTTCATAATGAGAAAAACGCGACACAAAAATAGGGGCAACCTTCCAAGATAGAAAGTGCCTGGCTCTCCTCGCAGTCCCTTGGGCCTGTACAACATTTTATTTGCCCTCTTTCTATTTTGTGAAGAACGCTAATTATTACCATAGTTTTTTCTAGATGTGAACGTTTAAGCTTTGTAACAATTTCATAGTGGACGCACTGGTGTGCTAATGCATGGCTATCGAACGCTTTGATCTTTTCCATCGGCAAACATCATGGATTTGATCAATTTCAGATTGCAATTTCTTTTTTTAGAGCCAACTTTGACAAAGAAATTAATCTTTCACCAATGAGCGCCTTTTAAAATAGCTCATTTACCAAAAGATGTCATTTGGAGAATGGAAGTAATCATTTGACACTGAAGCAACGAAGGAAACAGCTAGAAGTAGACTTGGATGTTTTTTAAAATCTTTTCATTCCCAGTGTGAAATACAGTGTCCTCCTCTTTCTCTCTCCCCCCATACCAAAATTAAAAGCCTACTCAGTGTTTGTCGTAACATCTGTATTGACTGACAACAGTTTTAATAATTCCTTCAGCTAAGCATCCTCTTAAGGCACGGGGTGGATTGGTGGTCTGCTCCATTTTTTTCCAGGCTGGCTCTGCTGTCTGTCGCAGAAATGTGACCTTCAAGGGCGTCAGCCCGGTAGAGCCGGTGCCCTGGGCTCCGGCGGGATTTCGCGGGGATGGGTCTGGGGTCTTGCGAGAAGGGACCTGCCCCACGCAGGCTCTGAGCTGGTGTCTGCTGGAAATGAAACCGCATCTTCCAAAATTTTGTACATCTCACCCTTGTTTAAAACTAAGTCAAGCTGGCCTTTATACCACTATTTTAACCATCTTCACACACGTTTTTTGAGTTGGAGTTATATTTGGGGGAGTTAAATTGGGGGGGGGGGGGGGTTATGGGACTCATCAGATGCTTTTGGATGCTCCCTCCCACCCTTTCATGATGTTTTTAGTGACGATTTCAGAGTGGATTAGTGATGATCCCATGGGCCTTGCGACCTTGTACATAATCCTGTATATTTATTTTGAGAGAAAATATGTATAGTGTTTGGATGATGAGAATGGAAACCTGAAATGGGAATTCTTAGGTGGGCAAATGTAAAGCAAAAAAGCAAACAAAAAATACAATCTTATTTTGTATAAAATGTACATTTTTGAGAAAAATTTTCTAATGCATTACCAATGTTTTCATAGTGCTGCCACATCTTTTTTAAAGTGTTTCTCCCTCTTTGTTTGACTATTGACAACATGGTGCAATTAAACCTACAGCAAGCGTGTGAGTGAGAGAAAAAGAGAGAATGAGAAATTAAAAAGCCATATAATTTGGTTTACTTCATTAACCTGTATAACATCATAGGTTTACCATCTAAGATAGGTTGTTTTTATAGATAGTGTCACCAAAGACTTTTTTTCTTCAGATTTATTTTGAAAAGTTGTTAATAAAGGACGTACATTTCTGTTGCAGTGTGTTTTTATTTTTAAGCTAGAATAACAAATCTTACCTGTGCTCTTGAGAATGCAAATTTGGGAGCACGAATGCCATGTGTCTCAAGTTCGGGATAGTTAAACGAATGGCTCTTTATCTGCTTTCTCCTCAACTTGAACTGAGCAATGGCTGAATGTATATCCTCTGTCTGTTACATAGATAATATACGTGGTATAGCATCTATACAGTGCTCACTGGTCCGGCAGCGTTGACAGGTGTTGACTGTCTTACCTGAGGGCAGAAGAGCATTCAGTCTGTGTCACTGGTGCGTAGCAGGACAGTATCCCTGCGTGGTGACACAGTCATTGGTAGGTAATGGTGACTTTTAGAAGGAGTCACTCTAAATGCGTATGCGCAAAAAGGGTGGCTCCACCAGCCTGGAGGCCTTCGAAGGCGGATCCCTGCAGGCTGAGAATATATTCATTTATTGACCCGTATTGTTAGCGGGTTATTGGAAGGCTGTCAGATTCATCCCACCTAACCCCAGATGCCTGCAAAGCACTCCTCTCTGTCAGGGAGGGACCTCACTGTCTCCCTGCGTAGTCAATGGACAGAACAAAGTATTGCTCAGCGTTATCCTCCTCACCTGTCCCAGACATGGGCTTTAGCGTGGGATAAGTTGCACCTCACGCGTGTTGGCTTCTCTCTGCTGACAGTACAGGCACAGTGATTGCAGGTCCTGCGGCACAGACACCAACATTGGGTCAGATGAATCCCACGCTGGGAGAGTTCTTCCCCACCAGGGGGCTCGGGATCATGGCCTGTAAATTTGAGGGATTAGTCGTGGGTTTGTTCCCGTCAGAGATGTCCAGGTTGGCCTCATCCCTTCTGGGCTTCAGACTACCAGAGCACGGCGAGGTCCTTATATTGTTATCCCATCTGATGTGCCAGTCATACAAGACTGATGTGTCTTGGGAAGAGGCTGAAAGATGCGTGTGAGTCTGCTCTCCTGGTTATCTCAGTCACTAGGGGTTCCTCCGAAACAGAGCATCCCACCAGCCATCGGTGTTTGATATTGGCTATGGGCCTGTTGCTGCCAGAAAACGAACAAAAAATGTTACCCTGAAAACGGCCCAAGAACAGCATTCCTACTCCTTCAGCACTTGGAATTCTTGGGTTCTGGCCGTGTTATTTATACAAACCAACTTGGGGTGGAAATCATTTGATTGAATGCAGATAGCTACATGTGCAGGAGCTACCAGAAGGCTGTTGTCTACGTCAGCAGTTAGCATGGGCTAGTGGTTGCAGAGCTGTAGTCCGAAACCTGACTTCCACACTGTACACATCTTTGGGGGCGGGAGGAGGGTGTGGGTGGTTTAGATGTGGAGGTGGAGTGTGTGAGATCTACGTCTGCACCTTCCAGCTTGGTTTCACCTGAAAAGGATCCAGTTTGTGTGCTCCCGTGCTGCCCCATGATGTGAAGCAAAATGAGGTAAGTGGGGGAAATCAGGACGGTCGCCTCAGAAGTGCAAAGCCGAGCTGAACCCAACCTCTGCCGTGGCTGTGCGCCCCTCACAGGAGATCAAATCCAAAATCGGTCAGATGAATGGGGCCCTCAGAGACTCATGCCTGCTTCGTCTCTGTTGTATAGAGAAGCGGCTGTAAAGGAAGAATGAGCTTCACTGGAGATCTCTGCGTCGCACTTGTTAGGTGAGGGCGATCCCACGCTGAGTGTCGGTTTTGCTTGCTAACCTGCCACACTGGGAATGAAAACTGATTCTTAGCTGGAATAAAGCATAGCCAGGTCTGTGAAGTGCCTGGGACTTTGCTTGCTTACATGAACTGAGGATTTGGCCCAAAATACTTAACGCATAATCTGTTTTGAGGGGTTTTTTGAACAATCTCACTGGAACTCATTGTGCTATCATTTGAATGGAGATAGATAAGAGAGTTGGCACTCATCGACGCCTTATTTTCTCTTTTAAATGATTGGGAGGGAGAAAAGAAACAAGTCTCCGCTTTCCCTTTCTAAAGCTATTAGCTAATTGTATCCACGTTATCAGAGAGAAACAGATTTTGCTCAAGATTTTGAGCACTGTGACGGTGACATTCTGGTGGCTGCATGATGTGCTTTATTCCACACTTCTGTTTCTTTACGTGGCGTTCAGGGCTGTACGAGGGTTTTATGAGCTGCCTGCTCCAGCTACTGCCGGTGCCGGGTAGCTCGTTTTGCACATCACCTGCATTTCTATTGCGCATTACGGATGGCTGGGTGCTCCACCACGCAGTGGCTCCTCTGCAGCTTGCGCTCCTCCCCAGTTCTTCTCTGTAATTAACTGTTGTTTTGCTGGTGGTGGTGAAGCAAATTAAGGAACAGATATTTTCTTTTGCAGAAAACATAAGATAAAGCCACTCCTGAGGAAGAAGAAGAATGTAGTGTTAACAACAACTGCTAAGGTAGTGACTGCAAAAAACCAAAAAAGCGTTCTCTTGAAGTTGCAGCAGAAATGAAAATTTTTGAGTCTGGAATTTTTTTTCCCTCAATTTTCTCCCTTTGTCTCTACGCAGAAGCAGATCCCATTCACCATCACAAAAGAACCGCAGGACAGACCAGTTGCTGGCAACTGAGGGATACATTTTGGGGTTTCTTTGTTTCTAAAAGGGATCTACATTCAGTTCCTGCTTGTATTGTGTCCTGAGGTCTGTGGCATCCCCAGTAAGATTTTCATTTGGTAGCCCTGTAGAAAACTGAAAAGGTCCTAAATTTTTAGGAAGAGTTTAGGACCTGTTATGGCATCTTGACTTGGAGATGGAGAAAAAGAGGCATCTGCAACAACTCTGCTCTTTCAAAAATACAACAGATATTAAAGTATGTTCAGTTTTTAGTTCTATTATGATTTGCTATATGGGTACTAAGGTTTTTCCGAAAATCTGCCCCATTTTACTGTATCATCACCCAAACCTGCTGTGGAGCCATACGATGCAGTAGATAATGTGCCATATACATATACATGACCACCATGTACACTCTGTTGCTACCACTCATGGAGCATCAGGGAGCTGGGAAGACAATATGAAAATGGACAAGTTAAGGGTATCTGAAATTGGGTTCAAAACCCAAGAATTTAAACCACAGTAACGAAGGGCAATACAGCAATAGGAAATGAATTTTCCTCTTGCTTCGATTGCTGCAAATCCCTCTTGTTTGTGTTGAAAACCATGGATTGTTTTGAGCCTGAAAAAGGGTGGAATTTGACTTTCAAAGCGTGAAGTTACAATACCTTTTTATTCAGTGATGTCTTGATCCTGCTAGATAACCAAGCACATTTACAATGTGAGCAGCACCTTGTGAGAGGCTGCCAAGAAAACACACAACCCTCTGCTTTCCCTGAAACAGGCAGTTAAAGCACTATGTTAATGCCAACCAGTGACTACATTAAGATTATTTTTAATATCCAGCAAATCCTCAAGAGAAGCTGAAATAAAACATTTGTCACTTTATAATTTTTAAGGAAAATGTATACCAGTTCATTGCAATTCCATTTCCCTCGCAGCAGTAATAGAATTGTTGCTATTAGGACTAAAACTGAGTCGAGCTCAGGAAGATCTAAAAATTGGGAATTGCTTGTGATACCAAGCAATAACGTTGTTTTCAAAATCCACAGATGATTTAAATGCAATCCCCTTAAGTATTGAAATCTGTCTAGTTCCCTCCAAAGGCAAATAAATCCAATGTATATTTTTCTCTCCCTGTCTTTGAGCAGGGCCAAATCCTGCTTTCAGCAGCACTGGAGTAAATACAAAATTATTGCAGTCTTCCTCATGCTTCCCCTGAGCCCCAAGCCGTGGTCCCACAGCTCAGCTCACTCCCTTAGCCATGTGGCCCTGGGGTGAGCGTGGCTTGAGGTCACCTTGGGACTGACTCTTCCCCCAAAGTCAATTGAGAGGGTGCAGTGGCTTTGCTGTGCATGTTGTGCTGCTGTGCAATACAAATCCAAAAGTGGGACGTGATGAACAGAGTGGGGATGGGGCTCAGCCTCCCTGAATTGCTTTTTATGGCCCTTGTAACAGAAGTCAAGTCTGATCCATTTGGAGGAATAATGTCAGTACTAAGTAAAATGCCGAGGAAGACAGTTTTCATGTAATGAGACCGAGGACTGGTTGATAGGTTTCTTGGTCCTATTCCCAACTCTTCTAATGATTTATTCTGAGTTAAAAACTCGTTTAACCTCTCTGCACCTCACTGTTCCTGAACAGCAAGTGGATATTCGTAAATATCCTCATTTTGCAAGGAAGAATGTGAGCTTTAGGGGTTCATGCCAGCACTTTCTGGTCCTCAGGTGAAGCACTCAGTTTAAGAGTAAATTTTTATTACATCATGTGGAAGAAGCTCTGGAACCAGTATGAGTAGGTGGGAGCACTGGAGGTGCTTCTAACCCTCATTTTGTTGCATATGTAATGGGTTGCAGTCTCCACTCATTTATTCTATTTAACCTCCAAATGAAGAGAAGGCTTGGAAAAGCACAATGATTTATGGTGACACACAGCAATAACAATATCACAGTCACAACCACTTACAAAAATGGTTCAAAATCATTATCCCTGTGTAACAGAGGGGCAGACTTTTGAGGTCCAGTCTTGTACGGCATGGCCACCCCGGCCTGTTGAGTCCCAGTTCATTACAATTATGGATATACACTGTCTGCAGCTCCAGCTGTTCTGGAGGTTACCTCTGTCCTCGGCATCAATTTAGGAGATGTCTGGGTTCAGTGTGATATTTCTCTATCCGCTTGTATGCTGCCCAGAAGGAGCATCACTGTAGCGGTGGATGTGGCAGTGGGCAAGTCCATGGGAGGTGTTCATCACACACAGAGCTTGCAGATCCCTGCAGACCTCCTGACCAAAGCACCCATGAGGGTTCTTCCCAGCCTAGCTTCTTCACAGTAAGCCAGGTTAGAGAAGCTCACAACTTCAGCTCTTGGACTGGGTGGAGAGTAGCAGAGAAACCTCCCTATTGCCTGGTTCATGGGACAGGAATTTGCAGAGTTGGGCAAGGGGGATCTTTGGAGTGCTCGATGTTGTCTCTCAAGGAATCTCAGAGGGTCTCAAAGGGTCTTCAGCATCTTCCTTGATGACAGTGGTGAGCAAAAAAAAGAGAAAAGGCAAATCAATGCCAGGACAAGGAGAAGAACCCAACTTTCCCAACAACTAGCATCTTTCTAGGTCTGCGTTAACTTTCTTAAATCTCCACTCTTCTGGCATTGGATATTCCCCAGACTGTCATGTAAATGAAGAAATCTGAGCCTTCACATAGCCCTCAGAGTTGAACTTTCTGAGGACAGCATGCCTGGTTTGTGTGTATGGACTGATGCCATGCGAATGAGTGAAGTCCCACTATATTCTGCAGCTGGCAAACTTGACCGCCTATTTAGTTTTCCAAGATCGTACCAAGCTTTCTTGAATTCTTGGTCTGAAAAAAAAAAAAAAAGTAGCAGCTGTGCTGTTTCAATCAAACCAAATCAAGGAAACTGTCAGAATTTTTGCAGGGCTGAAGCCCTGACTGCTGATCCTAACACAGCAAACTCAGTGGGAACGTGAAGTCAGTGCCGAGGCGATCTCAGAAAGGTGCTACCAAATCCAGTGTACCACGCAGGAAAGAGTGAGTATGTGCGTGTGTGTGCAGAAATGCTGAAAACTTGAGATGCCCAGACAATTTGTTTTGCATCCTGAGACTTTCCAGCGATGGCTTCTAGTGCTTTTCATGCGTTATGCATCAAATATAATCGGCCACACAGCACACTATGATGAAGTAAATGCATTGGGTCACTAAAGTGCATTAAGTGCCATTTACTGCATCGATTTAATTCTGTCCCTAGTCAAACTTATAATATCTGTCTCTATCCCTCATTGCTGCTTCCTTTTTCCTTTTACTGCCGAGCAGGGAAGAGCATCCATTTTCTTACCCGGCAGAGTAACTCCGTCTAGCTGATAACCCAAGCCCGCTGCCATCAGTCCTGCCTTGCGCAATGCAGTAGATCACGGGGCTGTAGACATTCCAGGCTGGCAACCCGCACGGGCTCAGCGTGGGTTAGGTGAGCCTGCAAAGCCAAGGGCTTTTCTCACTGCCAGAGCATGGCAGCTCTGGTGCTTGAGAAATTCAAACCTGCCCGCATTGATTTTTTCGCTCTTGTATAAGCTACACTTTGTGCGGGGCGTTTTCCATTAGAAAAGCAGGAGTTGTGCGCTGCGCAAGAGGCAAGCGTGTTAGCACGGTGGGTTTGAGTCTGGAGAATGGATGTCTCCATCAGAAGAGTTTCCTCTGCAGGAATTTGTTTATGTCATTTGCTCTATGTCTGCGTTTCCCCTTGTACCTCTGTGTAAGTGCCAGAGCAGGTTGAAGGTCAGTGCGCAGATTAATTCTCCATGTAGGAAAAAGCTTTTTCTTTCTTCCTTTTTTTTCCTCACGAGTGCTTACACAACCTCCTTCTTTACTGAGGAGTGCTGAGTCTTTCTTTTCTTACTTTAACTTTCCAAAGCACTGGTTTAAGTGTGCTCTATCTTGCACTCTTTTGCGATTATCCATTTTTTCCCGGTTACAAAGTTATATTACTTCTAATTTAAATCACATCATATTTGGGGGTTTTGCAAACCTTGCGTGAACAATGAACTTTCCACGTGTAACTCCAGGCTAAAAGAATCTTTTTGCCACCATGGCAGAAAGTCAGAAGCAGGTAACACATCAGGCTTTTTCACCCCACAGCATAATTTCAACGTTCAAACATGGGTTGGGCTGGGGAGTGAGGAAGGTGTTGCTGGATAAGCTCATTGCAGCCACTGCTGCTCCTGGGAGCCTCAGTTCCCTCCTCTGTGCTCCAAAGCAGCCGACTTCGAAGGGTTTCCCATACAATACTTGCTACGGTGTAATTTTACACAGGCAGTGCATCATTGTCTTTAACTGATTGCACTGCATTTCCTTTCACGATCCATGGTGCCCACCCTTGCCATCTGAAGTGAGCTGATAAAGTGAGGTCTGACACAGCCCCAAGAATATTGTAGGGGCCAGTTCCACTGGTAAACTCCAGATGCTTTGTGCCAGTTTGCTAACACAAAGCAGCTGTAAATCCAGTTTAACTGGGTTTATGTCTACTCTGCTGCATCACAGTGGCTCTCAGCAGTTGGAGTACCGCAGAAAATGGGGTCCTCAATGTTTAATATCTAGTATATGTCCTCTAGCTGGAGTATACATCTTGCCCTTGCAAGGAGATGTTATGGCACAAGTCTTTCATCTAGAGATGTTGTGACCATGTATTGAATGAAGGCATCTGGAAAGATCCCGTTATGGGCAGCAGTATGCTGTTACTTTACTTTGCTGTTGACAGGAGCGCAGGATGGGATTTGCCTGTTTCTCACTAGGTGTCTAGTGGATTTAAAAATACTTATGGGAAAGAAAGGGACAGCCTGATTATGCTGAAGGTAGAAATGAAAATATAAAACTGTCATTGGAGCAGCTGAAGAGCGAGGAACACCCCAGAGCTGGCTGGGGAGGGAGTCTGTGACAGAAGAAGAGCCCCGATCTGGATCACCCCCTTGGCAGTGAAGTATGACAGAGCCGTGGCACTCTCACAGAGCTGTTGTGCATTTTGGGAAGCCAGGTCTGCTTCAGAGGGTCCTTCAGTGCCACCATTTCCACAGAGGAGGAAGAAAGGGGAGGGACAAAGGCTATTCCCTTTCCAGGAAAGCTGTCGGTATCTTGGACACTTCAGGAGGTGAGAGCTAAGAGAAAGGAGGCTTCCAAGCTTTGGCCTCCCATGACCAGCCTCCCTGCTGTGCCGCAAAGTCTATTTCTTTGTCTGCTTCTTCCTCTTCACTCTTTTTTTTTTTTTCTGTTTCTTTTTGAGAGGTTCAGTTTTTATGACTAATTAACAATTAATTTGACTAGAGAGCAAGTGATCAGAAAGATGGGGTAGAACATATGGAGGAACACACTGTGCTCGTTCCCTGCAGATCTGAACTGAAAAGCAAGGTCCAGGAATGATCAGTTTATGAGCAGAATAGGCTGGGAATAAGCTTTCGAAGAGGAAAAGAAGAGAAATGGGAGCAGGGATGCACATCATTTCTCCCTGAAAGTTGTAGAGAAGGTGAAGAAAAGCCCTGAGGAGTCATTAAAAAGATATGAGAGCAACCAGGGAAAGTGGCAAAGGTTTCCAGACTGAGAAGGAAGGGGAAAACAAATTGGGCCAGACTTCTTGTAAAGAACAAAAGCATCAAAATTGTGTTTGTATAGCCATGAGAGGACAGAAGGTGTTCTGTCCTGTGGGACTTTGGGGACTAGAGGGAGATAAATCCGTGACCTGCTGGTGGAGGGGAGAGGGAGGTGAGAATGAAGTGAGCAGAGGGAGAAGGTCACATGTTATTTGCCTGGTTTCTTTTGCAAGAAATCCCTGGAGACAAAAGTTAGATGGGACAAGCTGAGGATTTGAAGAGTGAGAGAAAAATGTCTGGCTGGGAGTCTGGGTTGAGTTATGTCAGACACTGGTTGTTTAGCAAAGGCAGCAGAAATAGAAGATGAGAGCTGTCTCTGAGGCACAGAAATTTGAATCTCATGTGATTTCCACCATCAATATCCTGTAACACGCTAATGAAGGCATCAAGTCCTGCTGCTGGAGCGAAGCAAGCTAGACCCAGAGCTGGGACTGTGGTGTTTGGTTCAAAGAAAGGGAACAGAGGGAAGAACTTGCTGACACCCGTGAACTGGACATGGGGAAAGGCTGGAAAATGGCTCCAACTATACAACTAAAACAGCGCAAGGTCTGTTTTCCAGCCCCGAGTCTGAGTGTCACAACCTGGCTTGCATCCACTCAACTCAAGTTTTTCCCTTCCTTCCCTTTCCATCCTCAAAACCATTATGAATATGGTCAGACGCCGGTAAGGACCGTCCCCAACCTCTGCCATCTCCAAAATGGTGCATGAGTGATGTCTGGGAGACAAGGAGTTGGCATGGGCCGAAACTATGCCAGGAAGTGAGCTGATGGGGAACAGCGTGGGCAGCTGGGTGCTCTGGCCCTGCTTTATTTATTTGCAGAAATACTGCCAAGATGTTCATAGACCGAGAAGGGGGATCTACAATACGAAGCCAATGCTTGGTGATGCCTGGGGTGCTTGAACAGCCAGAAGAACCACTGGAGCAGAGTCCATGTTGTTCAGGTAGCTTAGTGCAGGTTTTTTCTTTGGTAGATCATGCTTTTCCTTTGTGTGTGTGTGTGTGTTGGCACTGGCCAAGGTCAAGCAATGTCTCTGTGCCTGCAGGAGGAGAGGTGCTGCCTGGGGTAGTGTGGCTGTTGGGTCCTTGCCCTTCCTTCTACTCACGCTCTTCTTTGGCTGCCCACATTGTCTCATCTCCTGGACCAGGGAGTGCTCCACGAGGTCAGGCTGCTCTCACTGCTCCTGCCTTGGTCCAGAATGCATCACCTCCATGCCCTCCCGACAAGGGAATAGCTCCCTGCCACTCTCACTGCCACTTACTGGGCTATTCAGAGGCATGAATTTTCCCCAAGGCTCAGCTCCCATTTAAGCATCTGCAGATAAGGGCCAAATTTCCTGAAGTGCTCATCAGACAGCTGCCTCCCCAGGGACACTTAATCATAGATTTAAAAAAAAAAAAAAAAAAAAGCGCCATGCAGAACTGTTCGGAAAGATCCAGCCATTTGTAAGCCCTTGGGAACAATGACTGTGGTTTGTTTTATGCCTTTGCCTAGTACCACGAGGCTTGGTGTTGGGCACATGTCCTGATGATTTATATAAAATTAACTCCTTAGTCCCCACTTCGGAGCAATCAATAGCAATTTGTTTGGTGTTTTCTTTGGAAGCTGAAGATGTTAATGGAAGATGAAGGCTTCAGATTCCTGCTTTGTCCTGGTGCACGAAGAGGCTGTTTTCTCAATTGACACTATCAGGTAGACATGAAACTCCTGTTTCACTCTGTGTTAACAGGTGGATGCTGGAGGAAGAAGTGTTAATTTTTAAACATATCCAAAGAAGTCAGAAGTCCACCTAGGATAGACCCATTTATGTTTAAAATGCAGGTTAAATTTTTCTCCTGGGCAATTTCCTATCAGGGTGAGAAAAGCAGCAGTTCCAAGAGCTGGGCTGCTGAGAACAGACACTCCAATTCATCTGGCTGATGGCCAGCCGGTAAAACCTCTGGAAGTGAAGGGCAGCCTTGCCACAGCCTCACCGTGTGCTCTGCCCTGAGACCTGCTTTGGCAACGGTCATGGCTGTGCAGGGGCAAGCTCACAGTTGGGCACCTGCAGGCCAGGGCCCACGGTTCCTCAGCAACCGATGCTTTAAAATCCCTTCCTACTAATAGTTACAACACTAGCTCTGAAAACCTGGCTTGCAGCCTGAGCGTTTATTTCTTTCCCTTTTCTGCTTTTCAGTGGAGAAGCGTGACTGCTGGAAGCAGTATTCCCTTGATTGGAGCAGGGTGATGGGGAGGATGCTGAGGTCTGGAAGCAGTCAGCCCTGGTGCCCTGCCCTGCTCTCAGCCACACCTTACTTTTGGCTGGGTAAAAAACAGGCTGGATGGCTGGGCCCAAAGAGTGGTGGTGAATGGAGTTAAATCCAGTTGGTGGCCAGTCAAAAGCGGTGGTTCCCAGGGCTCGGTATTGGGGCCCATTCTCTTTAATATCTTTATCAATGACCTGGGTGAGGGGATTGAGTACACCCTCAGTAAGTCTGCAGATGACACCAAGTTGGGTGGGAGTGCTGAACTGCTTGAGGGTCAGAAGGCTCTACAGAGAGGTCTGGACAGGTTGGATCCATGGGCCAAGGCCAGTGGTGGGAGGTTCAACAAGGCCAAGTGCCAGGTCCTGCACTTGGGTCACAACAACCCCATGCAGCACTACAGGCTTGGGGAGGAGTGGCTGGAAAGCTGCCCGGCAGAAAAGGACCTGGGGGTGTTGGTGGACAGCCGGCTGAATGTGAGCCAGCAGTGTGCCCAGGGGGCCAAGAGGGCCAACAGCATCCTGGCCTGTATCAGGAATAGTGTGGTGAGCCGGACTAGGGAAGTGATCATCCTTCTGTATTTGGCACTGGTGAGGCTCCACCTCAAGTACTGCGTTCAGTTTTGGACCCCTCACTACAAGAAAGACATTGAGGTGCTGGAGCGTGTCCAGAGAAGGGTAACGAAGCTGGTGAGGGGTCTGGAGCACAAGTCTTATGAGGAGTGGCTGAGGGAACCGGGATTGTTTAGCCTGGAGAAAAGGAGGCTGAGAGGAGACCTTATCACTGCCTACAACTACCTGAAAGGAGGTTGTAGAGAGGTTGGGGCTGACCTCTTCTCCCTAGTGACAAGTGATAGGATGAGAGAAAATGGGTTCAAATTATGCCAGGTGAGGTTTAGATTGGATATTAGGAAAAATTTCTTCACTGAAAGGATTATCATACATTGAAACAGACTGCCCAGGGAAGTGGTGGAGTCACTGTCCCTTGAGGTATTTAAAAGATGTGTAGACGTGGTGTTTAGGGACAGGATTTAGTGGTGGACTTGGCAGTGTTAGGTTGATGGTTGGGCTAGATGATCTTAAAGGTCCCTTCCAACCTAAACGATTCTATGATTCCACTATTCTAAAATTACAAGTCCTGGAAAGTAAAATTCAATGACTAAAGCAAAGACTAAACAGCCTAAAGCAGTTGTGTCCCATAGCCTAATGTAGAGACACTTGAGCGCTGCATATCTTCCTATAGCACAATTGGAAGAGTCTACACTACACGAACAAAATATTGATCCCCTTGATCAGACGATGGAGAAGGTTGTTGCAGCCTTCAGAGACATAGGCAGGCAGTTGGCTATGGTCAAAATGGACCATTCAGTCTGACTGTACCTGGTTTGTAGTGGTAGATTTACCCTGGACTGTCAGGGCTTTTCTCCTGCTGCGCAGAGCTTGAGAGGACACAGGGAAGGCATATGATGCAGCAGGGCCATGTTCCCTTCTTTGATATATCACTGAGATGTTGCAAGAATTTGGCCAAATCACTTCTCAATTTCTGGGCACCAGTTTCTCTGCCAGTAAAACAGGAACGCTGCCATCAGCTTCCTCTGCAAAGCGCTCCAAGATGGAGGTTAGAAAGCACTAATGAAGAGCTGGCTACAATTACATCCAAATTTAGAAAGAAAAAGGGCTCTTGTTCCCTTGGACCTAATGTAATAAATAAATAAATGGAGCAGTCCCGGCTTCATTGCCAATTCCATCTGATTAGATGGAACTTAATTTCCGACATTATTTCTGCTGGTGGCCGCATTATAAAGGCACCCCACAGAACCAGCCTGACCTCTGGGTGCCTCATAATTTTCCTGGGTATGAAGTTACTCTCTTACAGAATTAGTTTCCTCAGCATGTCTTTGTGGGGCTGGTGCTTTAAATCAGGCAGACCCAAGCAGCTGTAGCCCTGACACGGTCATTTTACAGCTGGCTGCTGTTTGTCGCCTCTCCCTCTTTCCCAGCTGGTAAGTACTGTTTTACCTTTCTTATTGCTGTGGAGATGACATTATCTTACACTGGAGAATTTCCCTGCCATACAGTTGCGCTGGATAATGTTTGTGTACAGATGATGTTTATGAAAGCCAGGGGGCAATTTACTTACTGCAGTGGGCACCATTGCAACATGTAAAATCATTGTACACAAATACCATTGACTAAACGGCTCCCTTCCTTCTCGTAATTCATTATCGGAACAGGTTACCCGGGGATGGGAGGGAATCTCCATCACTTGGAGCCTGTAAATCAGGGCTGGCTGTCTTTCCAAGGAGCGTGCTCTTGCCGAACTGCACAGCGTTGGGCTGGACGGGGACATCACCAGGGAAAACTGACAGGCTCCCTTACGCAGGCGGGCAGATGAGACGACCACAACGATCCCGCTGGCCTTAAAGCCTGCAGATCTACTGCTACAACTCTGGTTGTGCCAATGCAGAAATCAGAAGACCGGTAGATAAAATATACCCCTCTGCCTTCCTGAAACCTCTCCAAAGGCCAGTCCTGTGATATGCATTGAGCACACCAGTCTGCTCCAGCAATGGTAGATCCAGCTTGCATGGAAAACTTAATTGCGTTCCCTGCTTGGGCCCCTTGACTTGTTGCCATTTGTGGAAACCTGAGTAAAGACTGCCGGGCTCCATGACAGTCAATGGAAAAGGGCTCTCTCCCAGCCAAGAAGGAAAGGGAATGCTGAGCCAAAGCCCTTGCTCTGGATGCATTGCTTTCCCCAATTCAGCTGCTGCTGATGGCCTGAGGAGGGGAAGACATACCTTACCACTTACTCCATGAAGCCTCTGCTTTGAAATAGTTTCCTGAGCTCCTTTCCCAATTTCATCATGGGGCTTGTGTATCCCAGCAGCCAGCTCTGGCCACCTGGGATCACCCCTCGTTTGCTCGTTGGATGGGGAGCGTGCCGGGAAGGCAGTGTTAGCACCATGAGGGACATTTCCATGCTGCTTGGCTCCGCATGCAGGATGGCAGGAGGCTCCTTAGCCTCTGGTGCTTGTGGTGTGGCTCTGAAGACATAAGGTAGAAATGAGCAATACCACTCAGCTTTTAAACATACAAACATGCTGAAATTATTATGAGGGGTGACATCCTTTAGTTCGTCTTGCACTTTAACTGGGACCATAAAAGTGCCTGCTTGTGATAAGAAGTTGCTTTTATTATCAATCAATTTTTGATCTGTGCAAAGAGTAGGTTTGCACTATTTTATTAATGTTGTGCAAAGAACAAGAATAAAGTTATTATTTATGGTCGGGTATACTTGTTTTATGCTCTCTGTGACGTCAGTAGCCACCCGCTCTCCTTTACTGCTGCCCGGTCTGTAAATTCATTAGGGCAGGGGAGCTGCTGATTGGCACCTACCACAGCGAAACTCTGACCTCCTGGCTCCCAGTGATGGATACCCTCCTTATCTCAGGTATAAAGTTTCTTTACCTCTAGTCTGTGATAAAAAGGGAGTGCAAGGACAGAGATAAACAGATTTCTGCTGAATTTGGGTTCAGATAGTGCTGACAGCAATTCCAGGTTGCTATCGCATGGGCACGGGTGGTGAGCAGCTGTGGATCTGCTCCAGGCCTGCCTCATCCCCGGTGCCTGTGGATGGAAGAAGCCAGTGCCTTGTCCCGTCACTCCTGGCAGCCTTCTCCACTGGTGGGTGTCAGGGACGCTCCTGCTCACCCTGGTGCTCGCTCCTGTGAGATGGACTCTCTGCAGCCCCAGTCCCCAGAGAGCCAAACAGAGAATGACTCTGTGTACACCAGCTCGCTCCAGGCTCTCTGAAATGTCCCTGTGTTTACAAGATGAAAAAGTACAGGCCAGTAGCAGCAAAACAGTGTTCCCCACCGTAGCAGAAAAGTTCTGCACCCGTGGCTGCTAAAAACATCAGCCGCTTAGTGCCCAGGAAGCTCCTCGGATGTCAGAAGCAATATTCCCTCTGGTTTACATCCAGGAGTGAGGAATTTGCTCGACCCACGGGGAAAACCGGTGCATGACTGGGAACTGAAGGCACATGTCCGTAACACCAGCTCCATTGTATTCTTGGGTCTGTCAGTATTTCCCTGTGTTGGGTCTGTGTAGACCATTAATGGCTGTGTCATTGCCTTCCTGTGCAGCTAACATAAAGCAGCATATTCCATTTTCACTTCATACTAAATAATCATCATGTAGTCGGAGTTTGCTGTTTTTGTTAAGGGTTGTTTACGTTCTGCATGAGATGAAGGTCATAGGGAGAGGTGTTTTTTTTTATCAGACCAATTAATATATCTGGAAGAAAGCAGGGAAGTTCTCAGGCATTCGAGCCCTCTGTCTGGTCTGAAACAGAAGCAATAACCTTCCTGCTAAGCTGAGGCTGAGAAAGATTGCTCAGCGGCCATGGTGTGACATCTCTTTTCATCAGCATTACTCTCCCTCAGGTAGCCCTGCTGATCTCTGGCCCTGGTCACGTTGCTGCCCATGGCCGGCTGGGCTATTTGTGTGGCCACAAAGGCAGACCAGAATACTGGTGCAGCGGAAGAACCCCCCTTTTCGTGGCTGGCATTGGCCGTGTTCCCCACCAACCCACCACACTGTTGCAGGCACGCTGGTACCTGCTGAAGGCAGGCACGTGGGAGGGAATAAGGAGTGGCGGGACACTGGGGCTGACGCTGGAGGGAACCCATCCAGTGCAAGCAGCGCTGCTGCTGCATGGGAAAGTGTGATCGGACCTCAGTTGTACCAGCTGGATGGGAGGTACCAAGGGGAGACCCGTCCTAGGCTGTTCCCAGGCTTCCTGTTAGTCTGCAGTCAATAACGACTTTGAAGGTTAACAATTAATTAACTACAATATCAGCGTCACGGGGGTTATTTCAAGCAAGTAGCTCCCAAGTTTTTTCACCCTCACTGTGAGTCCTGCTTGTGCTGCAGGGGGGTCTGCCCAGCAGTATGGACATGGTGTGCTGAGTCACCAGGCAGTGCTCAACGCAACCCACTAATGCTCACCCCTAAAATGTGATTTTTGGCTGCAATGACTAGGCGAAAGCAGCCGTACTTTCAGCCTCAACACCATCAAATCTGGGTCCACTGTCTTTTGTCCTCCTCTCCATTTAGTAAGAGGTTTACTACCCGAGTTCTCCTCTAAACACTGAGAGCAAGAACTGAGCACGAATGCTTGATTTATTCCACACAGGCCATGATAGGAACATGAAAACTTGGGTACCTTTCTGAAAAACAGAGTGGCTTTAAGTGTTTGAGATGAAATTTCCTTTCACCTATATTTTTAGCCCTCAGAAGGCAGAAATTTCAGCAGTTGTGTTTGCTGTCCTCCCTTAGGCAAAAATGGTAAAATCAAGCTTGGAAAGGTCCGCTGAGATGAAGCTGATTGAATTGAAAAATCATCCCTCTGGAGCTTGGCATAGTGGTTACAACACAAAAATTGTAGGTTGGGTCAGCTTTTTGCCCAGCGCAGGAAGATCGTCTGGTTTCTGGTAGCTGTCCTAGTTCATCCGACCCATGCAGTTAGATCAGGCAACTATTAGTTTTCCCCTAGGAGGACAGGAACAAATAACATCATACATAGCAATTTCTGGCCTAGTTTGCCCATCCCATATTTCAGCTGTTTCCTTTTGCTGCTCAACATTGCAATGCGCTGTTGGTTAAACGCCCTGTGGTGTCAGATGGGATGGCATGTGTTGGACAAGCAGCCCCTTCTCAACTATTGATGAAGGCATGTCCCAAGTGACATTGGACCAAGACTCTGTAGCTTTTATGGTGACTGCCTCTGTCTTACAGACTTGGGTCACAACAACCCCATGCAGCGCTACAGGATTGGGGAGGAGTGGCTGGAAAGCTGCCCGGCAGAAAAGGACCTGGGGCTGTTGGTTGACAGCCGGCTGAGTGTGAGCCAGCAGTGTGCCCAGGTGGCCAAGAAGGCCAACAGCATCCTGGCCTGTATCAGGAATTGTGTGGCCAGCAGGACGAGGACGTGATCGTCTCCCCTGTACTCGGCACTTGTGAGGCCCCACCTCGAGTACTGTGTTCAGTTTTGGGCCCCTCCCTACAAGAAGGACATTGAGGTGCTGGAGCGCATCCGGAGAAGGGCAATGAAGCTGGTGAAGGGTCTGGAGGACAAGTCTTATGAGGAGTGGCTGAGGGAACTGGGGTTGTTTAGCCTGGAGAAAAGGAGGCTGAGGGGAGACCTTATTGCTCTCTACAACTACCTGAAAGGAGGTTGTAGAGAGGTGGGAGCTGACCTCTTCTCCCTAGTGACAAGTGATAGGACGAGAGGAAATGGGTTCAAGTTATGCCAGGGGAGGTTTAGATTGGATATTAGGAAACATTTCTTCACTGAAAGGGTTATCAAACGTTGGAATAGGCTGCCCAGTGAGGTGGTGGATTCACCGTCCCTGGATACGTTTAAAAAAAGGGTAGACACGGTACTTGGGGACATGGTTTAGAAGTGGTTTTGTCAGGTTAGGTTAATGGTTGGGCTCAATGATCTTAAAGGTCCCTTCCAACCTCAACAATTCTATGATTCTATGTTTTTTAATGTCCTTGACCATCTACCTCTGCACTCCTAACTTTCAGACCACCTGTGTGTATAGCAGTAATTTCCCCTCTCTGCTGCTGTGTACCAGCAAGAAATGAGAAAAAATACAAAGCTTTCAGCAGTAACCCTGGGGTCAGAGGAAAGAGTGTCCTGATAACAAATAGTTCTATTAGGTTCATACACGACTTTATCTTGGAATTAATAGTGTTAATCTCCCCCATTTGTAGCACAGATTTTGGCTCCAAAGCACAGAACAAAAACTCGTGTACTCCTCCTTTCAGCACCTATCCTGCAGCATGTGTAGTTATCCCTCTTCTACGACTGGGAGAGAGAATATGCAAGCAAGAGGCCAGGGAGGCCACATGTCTTGCTCAAGAACTCAGTGGTCCTGGAGCAGATCTGTGTGAGTGTCCATCTCCCTTTGCTCTTCTCCTTTATTCTGTCTTTTGGTGAAACAAGTGAAGTTACTTCCCCTAAGAAAATACGTGGGTTTGAACGACTGTGCCTGGTGTCCCCCATGACCTACCTCAAACTTGTTTCTTTTGGAGCTTGGCATTCACAAGCACCTCCCAAACTCGTCCCTCCTCTCTACCACCAAGCACTTAATGCCTTTTGTTCTCTAAGGATTTCCAAGAAGTTCCCAGCAAAAGCGACCTGCAAACCCCACTGCAATCAATTAGAGGAATCCAGCTGACTTAGAGAGCATTTTGTCAGGCCCAACAGATGGTAAGGATCACATACAGCAGGATTAGGAAGTTCAGATCAGGGGACTCCCCAACAAATGTCTCCTGTTATGAGATGTGTTGCAGGATTTCTCCTGTCCGGGGACAGCTCTAGGGCCTTCATTTTCCAGGGATATTTTGAAGAACAAGGCTGCAGGGTACTATGGAAAGAGGCTTTTGCTTGTTTGTTTGCTTGTTTTTAAACTGTGAAAGGAAGCTGAACCATTCTGACCCTGCCAGGAGCTGAACACTTGTTGCTGAGATAATTTTGCAATATCGATTGGATGCTTGGAAGTACTAAATCATCTCCTGCTTGTAGATAAACCTTCTCACCCTTGTTTTCGTGTCTTCATCCAAAACCCTTACTCTGCTCTAAGATTGCTAACTTGCTGTGGTCCAAACAGTAACGGAGTCTGAAAACACTTTATAAAACAAAACTTTATTGATGCAGTGGGAACTATGAGCAATGTGCCCATACGTCGACTCAACCAATCACTGACAGCAAACACAGGATCATAAGCGATGCCATGGCGCCTGTGCACTGCCAGCGACACTTGGTGTCCTGTCATCTGGCAGCAACAGCCAATGATGCAAATGCCTTTTGAATGCGGTAAGAGTTGTGCCATCCCTTGGCTCCACCAATGGAAGTGAGATGAGAGGAGCATACCGTACATTAATAATGTGGGCAGTGTCCTGCCCACACTACTGATGTCAAGCAGAGGGCAGGGTGCTGGCAGTCTGTCTATACTGCCGATACTGGTCAAAGGCAGAGTGTCAGCAGTCTGCCTACGCTGCCAGTACT
Source organism: Pluvialis apricaria (assembly GCA_017639485.1). Classification (NCBI taxonomy): domain Eukaryota; kingdom Metazoa; phylum Chordata; class Aves; order Charadriiformes; family Charadriidae; genus Pluvialis; species Pluvialis apricaria. The sequence continues at coordinate 154,919,594 of CM030008.1, read as the reverse complement.
GGTCATAAGGCAGGGTGTCAGGAGGCAGGGTGTCACTTGGCCAGTGTCCCGTAGCTACAAAGGCATTGCAAAGTGGCCTATTACTATATTTTGGGCAGATGTGTATGTTTGAGTCCTTCATTCTCAGCTCATCTGGAAGAATCATCAACACCGATAATATCAACAGAAATAGCTCATCTCTACTTCAAAGCCACCCCCTCCCCTTCCATCCCCTGTGCAAACAGAGGAAGAAAGGTCAAATGCTCTTTACTCTTAGTGACCTGGCTGTCATTTACATTTACCCAGTGCTTTACACAGCATCGTCTCAAAGCCCTTCATGTCACCATAGTAAACAGGGTTTTTTCCTCCACTGTGCAGATGAGGAGACCGGGGCTGACAGGGACAGCCCCAGGCAGTAGTGGGGACAGATAGCTGAAAACGGCTCCTTTCTGAGCGTGTGGGAAGACAAAAGCATCATCAAGTGTGAGTGGTCTGGTGACATCCACAGTGCAACATGCCGTGGACAGAGGTGGGACTCCCTTGCCATGTCTTCTCTGAAACCTTATCCAACCCTTTCCCCTCTGCTGCTCCACAGTGCGATGCACTCCCATACTCTCATCACTCAGGATTTGGGGAAGGTGGTGCAATATGCCTTCAGGCAGCAAGTCAAGCATGTTTGTAAACCACGCTGTGTTTGTTGACATCTCTTGTGTCATGCCGTGTAGCAGGAAGCCCTTCCTTGCTGTTGGGTGTGCCCGCCCAATAAACGATGCATGTGCCTAGTCAGGGCCTCATTTTACTTCATCTACTTCTCTGTCATGAGCAATATTCTCTTAATATTTACAGTGTTTTTCTGGTGCTAGCATTCATATCCCCTCAGAAGAAGAGCTGTCTTTACCAATGTACTGTACTAACATTCCTATACCAAATCCTTCAAAAATATTGACTTTTCAGAATAAAGTGGAAGAGGTCCAGAATTGCATGAATCAATGATCTAGGCATATTTACTGAAATTCTCTTGGGCAAGGGCTGACACATCTAAAGATTCGCTTAAAAAATCTCTGCCTGTACGAAGCACATTATGATCTTATTGAATAAAAATGAGTCTATCCAGGAAAACAGTACAATTCTGTTAAGTACTTTCAGGTCCTATGGGACAAAGGTGTTCTACAAACATGAGATGATGTTTATTACGACTGAACTAGATAAGATCATGTAGTGTGAATAACTCACTAAATAGTTGTATGTGTTAAAAACAGACAGAGAAATAGCAACCACAATTTACGCTCTACAATATCAAGTAGTAAGAGGAAATACCTGTGCTGGTTTGATACTACACTGAGACTAAACAGTCTTTCAGTAACAAGTAACTTGCTAAAGATGTGTGTGGTGCATATGACCAATCACGATTAAGAGTGATGCTTTGAAGATGTAGGACTGCAACATTCAGTTGCATTCAGTTCTTCCACCATTTCAGAGAATCCTTTGCTCGTAGGTCGGTGGTGCTTAGCATATGCCAGGTGCCTTCCACTAACTTTCAGTATTCTAAAAGTACTCAAGAAGTGCCCTACTGATAGGACTATGGACCCATTTGATATGGGGGTTTGAAGGGGTAGGGGAGATGTTGGAGACACCCTGAGGAGCTGATGTAACAGGGGTCAAGGAAGAGAGAGGAAAACACTGACCAGAGCAGGGTGGATTGGGACTATTCAGTACGTTGCCTGTGGCTGGGGAAAGACCCTCCAAGGCTGCTGCTGGCAGAGGGACGCAGCGCTGCTCTGCCTGTGCTGAGGCACCGTCCTTGCAACTGGGTGGATCGCAGAAGTCCCAATGGCATGTTACGTTCCTGTGAAGTCTTTACAGAGCATCCTGAGCAAAACCTTTTCGTGCAGAGGCCAGAAAACATTTTTCTTCTCCTTTCCATTCTGCTTTCATGCAGGCAGGTTCTGGATCCAGCTGCTGGTTCCCAAGCGTGTGGCGTGAGACGCTTGAATCCACACTAGCTTCTGCCCTAAGTGCAAAGGTGTGCCCAGGTTGATGGGAAGGCATTTGGCTGTCAGGGCAGCAGGTGTAGTTTGAACAGCCATTTTCTGTCATCTCTGCCTTATGTACAATTTACTTTATGAGCTTCTAGACAGACCATGTGGATAGATTAACACACACGAATAAACACAGACATTTACTCCTTAAAACCAATGCAATTCTCTCCTCACTCGAGGAGGAAAGTTCTGCTTACTCTGTTGGTGTCCCTCCTGGCTTGTGCAGGTCTTTCTAATCTGGGACTCAGTCTCTACTTTCTTTTCATCCTTTAAAACCTTCAGACTGCAATTTACTGTATTCCTGACTCAAAAGCAATATCCACTACACAAATTATTGGCAGAGAGAGATCATTTTGTATCCAAGGTCAGCACAAATTTACACTGAATTCCTTATACTGCAATTGGCTTGGAAAGGCTTTTGAATGCTAAGATTGTTTATACAGTCTTTATTTCTTTATCTTATGCAGAGTTAGTCTTACACCTAGAAAGATATTTTGATGTTTTAATGGAAATATATAGTCATTTTGCACAGAGAACTGGAAAGAAATAGGAGTGCTGAAAAGGACTCTCTGTCCCTTGCTATTGCTCTCTCTGAATCTGCAAACAGGCCAAGAGCAGCTGGCTGCACGTGCAACCGCAGCTTTTGCATGTGTACAGTAGGTAGGTGTAAATGAAAACCAGTGATTTAGCAGCCCCGCTACGCTAATGGCTGCCAGTCACATGCCCTGGGCGACTGTGATTCACTGTGTCAGGCAGGATCTGTCATGGCAAATAATGTGCGTGATGGTGGTTGACGTGTTGTGTCATCCAAGGAATCTGGAAAATGAACAACGTGATAAAATTCCTTCTTTTTTTATTAGCCTCTCTTTTAAGGGGATCTTACTGATAGTCATGCCTCCTGAGCAGTTTCTTTCTTTCTTTCTTTCCCTTTTAGGGGAAAGAATTTCCATCTTATCAAAATGGAAAATCTCAACAGCATCCCACTGAAAATTAAAAAAAATATATATAAAAAATAATTTCTGAAAACCATTCAGTTCGAATGAATTCAGCAATTTCTGCCAGAGAACTCTTCCACTGGAAATTTTTTTACCAGCTCTACATAAAACTTAGCTGAGCAAAAAGTTTCTTCAGACTGAGGAATTACATATCAGACTATGTAAGAAAAATGACTTCCTGATCACACTTTTAAGCAATCGTTTCATGGAGTTTGACTGCCCCGTAGCAGTCTATCTTTAGCAGGATCATTATGAGCTATTGGATATTGAATTAACAAAATGCCAGCTGGATTCCGAGGGTAGAAGGGTGTAAATCAATAGTAGCTGGAAATAAAGAGTGTTGTCCAATAGCTAGATGACGAAAATCAGAGCTCACATGTTTGTACGCTTCAGTCAACCTGAGATACTGATTCCCGTTGTGACCTTGGGCAATCTTTTGGCCTCCTTGTGTTTGGTACTGTTTTACTGCATAACTGAGAAGCAGTGAAACTTTACCAAAACCAGAATTCTGCATGAAAATCTTGTATGTTTGTGGAAATTGATTTCCAGAAATATTTCTTATTTCCACAGCGGTCCTAAGCAATAGATTCTTTGGAGTGTTTTCCGTTTCTAAAATGGGAGTGGAGTGTAAAAGAAGGAAAGTATCAAGGACTAATATGAAAGACGAGGAGCATATAGATACCAGGAACCATAAACTGCCATAGTAAGAGTGCATTCCTCTCCTGGGAGGATGTCTTCTTGATCAGGTGCAGCCATGTACAGTTGCATTAGCTCCATCTGGTCTGGAATCTGCTTAATAAGTCAGCCATTTATTGCTCTTATTCTCTACATGAATCCCCGAGGGATGAAATTTATTAATACAGGCCCAGACATGAGCAAAAGGGACTTGACTTTCTTGTCCTGCCCGCACAGGCATACTCAGAGCAGCAGATTAATTTCTAGATGCTTCAGAGAAGTAACATCCCCTTCTGATGTCCTCTTGCCAGGATGTTTCCCGCAGCAAGTTATAACCAACCGAACAACAGCTGGAGCAGTGTAAATGTAGAACACCACATTTTCCACTGAAAAACAAGAGGGCAGAGAGGTGGAAACAAACAGAAATGGCACATTGTTTGTCCTGGTTACAATACACAGACATAATGAAAAACCAGCACCAAGAAACCTTAGGATACGTGGTTCTAAGAGTTGGGTTTACGCTTAAATTTTGTATTTCTAGTTTCTGAAAAAATCCTTGGACAATACTGTATTAGAGACTCCAGATGCCTTGTGCAACTGACTAACAAGGTTAATAATTTATTCATTTATTTCTTAGCTTATTTTTAAACAAGTGTGTTACAGCTAATATGAAGCAGCTGTTTAGGGAAGTCTTGGGACCAGATGTGACATTTTTAATATGAAGATAAGATAGATGGTGTCGGTCCATAGCATCTAAAGGAGTTCAGTTACCTGAAATCCTTTTGAAAAATAAGTGGGGGACCTGGGTGCTCTTTCTGGGACTGACTCACTTCTCTGAGTGTGGAAGACGGCAGGTCAGCCATGGCAATGGTTAGTGGCATATGTTAAGTTGGATAATGGAGTTTTCACCAAAAAAATACACCAGGTGCTCTTGTGCTGTGGTGCAAGGGAGGCAACACACGCTGTCTTCTCCACACTCTAAAGTGGAGCTTTGGTTGCTGTGGTACAGGCCCCACTGTGTGTCTCTGAGAAAAAATGAAAAATTCTCATTCTGTCTTAGGGTCTCAGGTGCATTGCATGGGACCCAAAGGAAATGTGGGTCCTGCTGGTGTGCAACCACTATGGAAGATGCTCCAGAAGGTGGATTTAGGGAACTGTGGGCTTGCAATGGCTTTGCACCGCTGGATCGGGGAGCCAGCAGCCATGTTGGAGGTTGCTAAAGCAATGCAATATGTCCCAAATGTCCTACCTGCCTTTGATGATGTTGACTGGCCGGTTTCCCACTCGTGGACAGTCTGCATGGAGGACTTGGAGCACATTGCTCTGCCCAGATGGATGGAGCCTCTTGCAGGATCGCTTTGTTAGTGGAGGCAAATGTGAATTTAAGGAGAGCTGCTGGGTCTTCCTTTCATTGGCATAGCCACGGGTTTCCCACTTCCTTGACGGAGGCAGAAAGGTATTTCCTCAGTCTCCCAATATTTCTGAGAAAGACATCTAAGAAAGGTCTTTCAGATGAAAAATTAAGACCTTCAAGGAGAAGTCAATGAGCAAGTTTGCTCTAACAATCTCATGTCATGGGGGATCACAGACAGTGACGTGGAAGAAAAGTGGAAGAAAACCAAATACCTTGTATTTAAATGGTATCAGTAGCAGTGAGGATAGTGTCTTCAGATGGCAGAGGAGGATAGTGGAGTTCTGCAGAAGGAACCTTCTTGGCTTTAATACCTTATAGAAAACAAGAAAGAGCCATTCAACATCAACAGCACAAGCAAATCAACATCAGCAACCCAAGCAAAAGACTTTTGGTTACTCAACAAGTCAAACTGACTTGCAAGTGGTTAGAGACCATGACTGCTCAAGCACTTCTCTATCCTGTAACGCCTGGCCGTGGTGTCTACTCAGGATAGCTGTATATGGAAAAAAAGGTTTAGAAATATTTTATGTTTATTACAGTTCGGATTCACTCTTGCCCCCAAAGTACCGTCAGGACAGTGAGCAAAAAGAACTTACCACCTTGGGAGTAATCCAGAATTTATAGTTGGATGACGGTTTCAGGTTAAATTAATCTAGCCAACTGTATTACTTTGAGAAGAGCTAAGAGGAGGGAGCACTGAGATGGAAGATATGACAGCACTGAAAGCAGAGAATAGGCTTTAAATATGGAAGCAGAGGGCCGTGTAGGGAGGACATGGTTTCCAGTTTAGTTTTCAGAAATTCCTGGATTTCTATCACATAATGCTTTACTGTTTTTTTTGTGGAATTGGGATTTTGGCTGTAGGAAAGGGAAAAAGGTCATGTGTGTCTCTCCTCAACTCTTGCCCCAGACAGCGACTTGCATGGCTGTGATAAAGTTGACACTTTCACTTTGATGAAATAGGATCTCCTCAAATTATTTTATGCCATTTTTAATTTTCAAAATCAGATTTTAGAGTTTTTTCTTTTTTTTTTTTTTTGTGAGAGGAAAAAATCATGTTATTTCTGTTTCTACCTTCTCCCTTTTCTCCCTTTCAACAAGAAGGCAAATGTAAGTAAACAATGTTAAGTGTTTACTTAAGAGGATCACTTCTGATTTTTTTTTTCTACTTGTTCACCTCTTTCAAAGATAGACAGTCATCTCTGTGTTACACAAAGTCAAATTTAGACTGGAACATCTTTCTTTAAGAAATAATGCTCATTATCCTTCCCAACTTCTTTGCTCCCTCCCCCCACTCCCCCCTTATTTCCCTCTCTCACAAGAGAGAATTTACTAAATAAAAAAAATGAAAAATGAGCATTTTTGGATCCAGTTCTCAATTAAAAATAGGTTTTCCTTCAGTAAAGAGATTTTCCTTTTTTTGTTGTTTGGTTTTTCTTTTTTTTAGTATTTTTTTCAGTTATTAAAATGTACAAAATAGATTCATCTTCAATATCTAATTTATTTTTCCTTTCAAAAGTCTGCCCATGCTGATTTTTAATTTAATTTCATGAAACCTTCTCAGATTGAAATTCCTTACTTAAAAAAAAACCCAATACTCCTGGCACATTTAAATTTACACTGCATGTAAAAATAAAATATATATCCATGATACTAATGCCAAGCTTATATAGTGAACCTAAGTGTGTGCTTTGAGAGATTGGCAGTGACTACTTGACCTCCAAGGTAGGATGTGTAGGCAAAGGGTGAGTGAGATCGCCTTGGAGTGAAGTTAAGCTCTCAGCATATTATAGTGCCAGTTCTCCTTCAGCTTCCTCTCTTGCATTGACTTTTGTACCTTTTCTTGGGGTTACAACCCAAAAGCTGAGCAGTGCCAATTCAACCTACTTATTCTTTCTTGATCAGTTCTGTTTCTGCTACATCTTTTTTGAAATGAGGTGACCCAAGTTAATGCCATTTTCAGGACATTTTTTTCTTCCCTCATTCACCTTTTTACTCTTCGTAGCTCACCTCTAACTGGAAACTTTCAGAGCACATTAATGGTGTTTCTCATAGTAGAACACTTCAGTGACTTTTCAGCAGGGTAGTCTGTTGGGAGGTCACTGCACAGCGGAGTTTGATTCCCCCGTATACTAATGCCTGACTCTATGACTTTGTGGATGACCTTTAACTCCTCTCTTCTTATTTTTTCATCTGTATGGTGGTGATAGTGATTCCTTTCCACCTTTAAAAGTGTGAATGTGAACCACTCTGGTAAGGTTCAGCATCATTACTTTACCTATGACTTCATTCATCTGAGGTTTAGCTACTTTTACCTACATTTCTTCAAATCTCCTTAACTCAGGCTTTCCATTAATTTTACTGTTCGTTATCTTGGTAGTATTCTTGCATCTCTTCCTCCTTTGGAGTTTGCAAGTCTATCCTGTCAAAAACTGCATACATATGACATGACCTTGATAGATCAAATGTTCAGCTAGCTTGCTCTGAGCCTGTCAGCATTGTTCTGCGTATTTGTTTCACAGTTAATACCCTGTGTTTTTCCCATTCTGCACAAACGTACAGAAAACATAAAAAAAATAGTTTGTAACATACAAAATGTATAGCCAAAGGGGGAAAACCAGACAAACACAGGAATGTGAAAAACAGGCACAGAAAGTTGAAACAGCTGACTCTGGACCCTGGCTGCCCCAGTTGAGGTCCACCACTGCAACCACTGAACCAATGACTATGGTTCCCCTGGGACTAACCTCTGATAATCCGTTATATGTAGACTTTTGCTACGTATGGGAATGTCTACCCACAAACAAACCTAACCACCTACTCACACTGCTTCCCATTCAGCAGTCAGAGCAGGCCTTTATTTTTCTTTGCTTTCTTGCTCTTCTTCTCCTCTGTCTCCGGTCTTCTCTAGATGGAAATTCTCTATCTGTTGTGAAGTACTGCAGTCCTCATCCAGACTTCATTTCAACCCTTTGCTCTTTACTCAGTTTGTGAACAGAGAATCAAATTTATCTCCCCTTGTTATTATTTAATTCTGCAATTAGGTTGCTTTGGTTTGCAAGGCACTTTGGGCTGTGGGTTTCAGGAGAGGTGGCATACAAAATAAATGTCTATTGACTTGGCAAGGCTGAGGATGTCTCATTGATTCCAGTGTTCTCTCTGTTATTCTCTGTCTGTTCCATGCTCAATATCCCCTAGCTTTTTATTCTTTTTTTTTTTTTGATTGCTGCTGCATGTTGAATACATTTCTTCATTGAACTGTCCACAACAATGCCTTTATCTTTTTCCTTGAAGTTTGCAACTAATTCAAAGCCCATAAATGTTTACAAGTAGTTTTAAACTGTTTCCTGCAGACCACATGTCTGGGCTGAGTTTCATCTAACATGCTACTGTCCAATTGCCTAGTTTGGTTTAGTCCATTTGGAGCTCCTTACAATCTCCCGTCTTGGCTAGGCTGACTTATTTTTGTTTCATCAGCACGTTTTATCCCTTCCCGTTTCCTTTCTGCAGGTTAATGAATGTGTATTTTTTATTACACTTTTGTGATGAGTTACAGTGCGATATATGGCTGTTTCTTTGAAAGGGAAATGAGACAGCTATCTATTGAGAATGACCCCAGTCTTGAGTTATAATCTTTGGACAATGCTGTTTGCTGATCTCCTGGGAATGGGTTTATTGACTTCTTTTTATGGCATTTTAAATTGTAATTATTTACAAGCATAAGAACACATGGTTTTGCGTGATCTGCATTTATCTGAAGATCTAACAGCCCCTTATAATAGTGAATATAGTCTGACAAAGTCCTTGCATTAGTGCAATAAAGGTTTTCTCCCCCATTTTATGGATAGAAATCAAAATCACTTGGGAAAAAAAAGAGTACAAAAGATAACAGGAAAAAGTCTACCCAGCCCAGTCCCTCATAGTAATGGGACAGAAAAACAGTAATACTTTTAGGATACTTTTCCAGCCTTCAGCAACTTGGGTTTCTCAGGGATTTCCACAGGCAGAGTCGGTGTGTTTGCATTTACTAGCCCTCCATGGCAAACAGGCATTTAACCCAGGATAAGAAAAACTTTGGTAAAAACGGTGGAAGTTTTCTGAGTGGTTGCTGTGCTGGTGGCTGCTTCTGCTGGTGAGGTTCTCTGCATGGTTTCTCCAGAGGTAGGAAAATTCTTCTCAGATAGGACCAGGCCTGGACCACAGGTCTCTGCTGGAGAGAACATGCCTGTGAACATATCTGTGTATCTTCAACACAGTCATCATCATCATGCCCTTGGCTCCAGGAAAGCTGCCTCTGCTTTGGTGGACACTCCCGTGGCTGGGTTGTTGGTTGTCTGTATTTTTACATCAGACAGGCAGGAAATAGCATGGCTTTAACCACTGGGTAGAACTTTCCCTGAGACTTTTGCAAATCTGCACGGCAAATCAAGGACAGTGCTGGTGAAGCAACTTTTCTGCCTTGAACTATAGACTCTACCCTTGCTTCTATGTGCCTCTTTTTTCCCTCTTGCTGGTTAATCTCTGTTGCTAATCTCAGTTTTAGTTGGTGTTGCTGCTATTCCTCTTCCCAGAGACTTTCGAGGGTTTTATTCTTTAGCATATCTAAGTTTCCAGGGTCTAATTGGGCCTTCAATTGTTCTCTTTTCAGATGGCTCCTCTTTGAACCCCACAGATCATAGGACTGCAGGATAATTCAGGCTGAAAGGGACCTCAGGAGGTCTCCGGTCCAAACTCACCTCAAAGAAAGGCGAAATGTAAGATCAGATCAGGTTGCTCAGGACTTTATCCAGTTCAGTCTTGAAAACTTTCCAGGAGGGAGACTACACAAGTTCTCTGGGTAACCTGCCCCAATACCCGACTGTCCTCACAGGGAAAAAAGTTTTTCCTGACACCCAGTTTGAACCTTTCTTGTTCCAATTTATGCCCGGTGCCTCTCATCCTCCCTCTGTGCATCACTGTGAAAAGCTTGGTCATCTTCTTGATGACCTCGTAGGTTCTGACAGGCTGTTATCAGGCCCACCTAAAGCCACCTCTTCTCCAGGCTGAACAAATCTAGTACTCCAGCTCCTAACATTTTTTTCTCTAATTATTTGATGTCTTTCCTGTACTGAGGGGCTCAAAAGAACACAGTGTCTAGATGTGGTCCAACAGGTGCTGAGTAGGAGGATAATCCCTTCGCTCAAGCTCCTGGCTGTGCTCCCTCTAGCACGGCCCAGGATGCCGTTTGCTGCCTTTGCTGCCAGGGCACACTTCTCACGCACGGGCAGCGTGCTGTCTGCCAGGACTCTCCAGAGACTTTGCAGTAAATCCAGTCAGCCCCAGCCTGACTCTGGGTAGAGTACAACCCATTAACCACTCTCCTCTGAGTCCTCCAACCAGTTTTTGCATCCTGGTTGTCCCCCTGTCCAGACCATAGTGTCCAAACTTGGATACAGGAATGTTGTTTGAGACACTGTCAAAAGCCTTGCTAAAGTTGACCTAAGTGATGTCCACTGATCTCTCCTTGTCCACAAATCCAGTTATTTTGTCATAGAAAGCAATCAGTTTGATTAGAAATTATTTACCTTCAGTAAATCCAAGCTGACTCAGTTTAAGGGGCTCCTTGCTGTGCTCTTCCCAATGAGTGGGATGGGACCTGTTCAGCCCCAGAGTCTCAGAAATGTTCTCAGAATCTAATTGCTTTATCACTTTATATTCTTTGACCTTGAGTTCTTTTTCATGTTTCATTTTTCTCACTCAGGAAAGTGCATTTCTCTCTTTGGCAACAGTTCATCCTCCTCCCTCATGAACAGTGAAGCAAAAAGTTCATTTAATTTTTCTGTAATGCCTACCTTTTCTGGCATCTGATCTCTGCTCTTCTTTCTCTGGGAGACCCTAATGATTCCTTTGTTGACCTCTTCTTCTTTATATATTTGAAAAAATGTTCTATCATTTACCTCAAGTCCTTGTGCAGTCTTCATTTCACCCTTTCCTTAGCTTTTCCTGTTTGTTTGGTGTGGGATTTTTTTTTGCTACAGCCATCACCTCATGCTGCAAGATTTCTCTGTCTTCCTTTGTACAGTACCTGCTGTTTTTTAAGATTTATATTCTTATCTTTGAATACTTTTTGTTAAATCTGAATTTGCTGCATTTCATCTAGCAGAAGCACAAGAACATTTGACTTTTTTATTATTTTTGGTATCACTCTCTCTTTTTTCCCCCCTTTTCTAAGTAATTTTCTAATATTGCTGTTCTCTAAAATGCTGACCACTGGAAGTCTGATACCTGTCTGTCGTGGTTTAGGCCAAATCGGCCACTGGGGACATAGGGAACCCCAGATGGGACCGACAGATGCTCCCCTCTACCCCTCTTCAAAGAGAGAGGCAGAGGAGGAAAAAGAGACTTACGAGTTTAGAAGGATCTAAACTACTTTAATGAAGTATTAATAATAAAATAAAAGGAAATAATGAGAAATATACAAAACCGTATCAAGCTCCCAAGATGACAATCACAACACCGGCTGGTACTGGGGTAGTCCCAGGCTGGACTCAGTGACGGACGGGAACTGGATTCCGGATCTGGATTCAGGATCGGGTCCAAAGGCAGACGAACAGACAGAGTCCTCCTCAGACGTCAGCCGTTGAAGCAAGAAGGCAAAAAGAAGGGCAAAAAGAAAGAGAGCTGACCCTTTTCTCCGTCAGCTTTTATACTGAGCATGAGGCAGATGGGATGGAATACGCTGTTGGTCGGTTTTGGGTCACCTGTCCTGTCCGCTCCTCCCCGCAGGTGGGACCCCGTTATGCTTTTCTGCTTCCGACCCTCCAACGTGGCAAATAACACAGCCGGTTGGCCTTGGGTGTTAGAACAATAAGTGTAAGCAAGAGCCTCCCTGCATACCATGTCTGGACATCAGCTATAAACATCGGTCTTATCACTCTGAGAGTGAACATTGTCTGCACAATACGCTGTTAATCTCAGTAGTTAAAAGAGGCCCAGCTAAGAAGCGAAGCTACTGAACAAAATTGGTCCTGTTTTACCTCAAACCAGGACACTGTCTTAGGAAACCTGCAAATACACAAGATTCCCTTTTCTTTTTAGTCCTGTTTGGGGAATATAGGAGCAATGGAGCAACCTAGGAATCCTTCTGCCGTGTGGGCTGCATTGACAACTTCCCTGCTGTGCAGCACTGTGATCTGTTTTACATGCATATGATATCTCAGTTACCAAAAGGCATAGGGGTAGTACTATCTGTTTAAGGTCTTTCTCACACAAAAGCCCTTTGCAGAGGATGGCATCATTTCACCCGTTACACAAGCAATGGTCTGAGGAAGAGAAGGTTAAATAACATATCTAGGCCATGGGAGGCACAGAATTGTAGGACTGTACTGATCAGTTTCTTTGGTGGTCTCACAGTGTCCCTGAATCCACTGGTTTCTTCTCATAACAAAATCTTAGATAATATGCAATGAAGTACCCAAATGTACTTGCCAGAACCAAGCGACTGGCAAAACAAAGGCCAGGTGTCACTCCCGGATTATAGATGTCCAGAAAGGTCAGTGTGTATTTTTGAAAGGGTGGGAGGAGTCTTGTGTTCTTGAGTTTTACGTGGGATTTACAAGTATAAAGCACAATGTCCTTCCTAGGGAAGAATCATGGACAGATTTTCTCTTGGGTTTGTTTATTGTTCGGTGTTCTTTTAAAGAAATCTCTGGTATGCTTTTCACCTCCTTAGTACTTGCACTTAGGTTATTTAGGGTCTCAGCTCTGTGTGATGTTTTATTTCAGTCAAGAATTTCATTCTTAGAAGTTCTGATTACAGTGTAGAAGGCTGCTCCTTTGCTTCAGCACAGAATTTTTCGCTATTACAAAACACTTGATAAATCCCCTTGTAATTAATTCATGGAATATTTTACTGAATACCTGTCGATTGGTAGCTCTTTTTTAAAAAAGATCAGAATAATTGGGCAAAGACTATTGAAAAAAAGGTAACCAGTATTAATAACCTGCTCTGTCTCCTAGTCTAACCAGAAACCCATCCTGCTCCTGGATATCTGGTTTCCTTCTTGTACTCTTTCAAGTGCTTTTTTTTTTCAGTTTGTTTTTTGCTACAGAAGAAGAGTGATTAAAAAATAAGGCACAACAGCTTTAAGTATTCCCAACTGTTACTCTGTTGTGCATCTTTATACTTTTTGCAAATAGATACATATATGTAATATGTATAATATATACATATAACATTTACAGAGATCCAGTTTTCTAAAAGCAGGCTGATGATGTTAGCCTCAGCTCCATATCCCTGTAGGCAATTACTTGACATGATTTCTGGACATGCCAAGTGTCAGTAGCTCCTTCTCCACTGCTTGGAAGAGCTCATTTCTTGAAAGAAGGGAAGTTGCTGCCCTTACCCACATGACCCATCCTAACTAGTGACAAAAATCTGAGGATTCAAGGAGCTGCTGGAGGCCCCCCTTGAAACCTCATAGCAAAACAGGAGATGGCACCTTGCCAGGCAGACAGCCCCCTGATCTAGCCATCTAGATTGTGTTTAGGGATTGCTCATAAATGCCTTTCTCATTTCATAAAGGAAGGCATTAATAATTCCTGGTGGGGGACAAGTATTTCCCCCTCCAGCTTTTTACCACCCATGAAGATCACACAATAAGGCCTCCAGTGAAGGACATTGTCTGACACTCAAACAGTGGAGGTTTTTGTCTGTGGCTTTACAGCAGTCAATGGGCAGCTGTGAGAAGATGCCCAAATCTGGCACTTCTCATGCTTGCCCATGCTGTGACTCTGGCTGCCTCACTGTGCCATGCTTGCAGTGTAATCTGGGTGGCCATATGAAGTGATGCTACAACCTTGTAGCTATCAGTGTCCACCCAGCAGCTGAAGGACGGCACGTGCTGGTGATCCCTGCTGGCAGAATGGCTGGTGTGTGGGTCATATGGCTGATGAGCTCAGACTCCCAGGTGGGTGGCCTCTCCAGCAGCATGCTGTAGGCAGGACAGATGTCTCCTTCCTCATCCCAGCTGCAGGCATTTTTGCTTCTAAACTCATGCTTGTGTGGGATTTTTGAGAGCTTCTAATCAGGTGTACTGGTTTAGGCTGGGATGGAATCTCTGCTTTTGCATTGAGAAATGCAAATGGCTGTTGGTGGGCTTTAGGGAGGGAGTCAACCTGTCCCCCCCAGCCTACACTGGGCAGAGACATCCCTTGCACATACATAGCATGCATATTACAAGGTGTGGAACAAAACTCAAAGCTTACCCTTATCCTACCACTATAAATGCCGCCTCAGTGGTCCTTTGGCCAAAAGCTTTGGATGACCACATGTACTCCATTGCTGCTTTGTATCTGACATAACTGTTAGTCCATCCTAGAATCATAGAACCATGTCTAGGTTGGAAGGGACCTTTAAGACCATTGAGTCCAATCATCAACCTTATACTGCCAAAACCACTACTAAACCACATCCCTAAACACCACGTCTACACCTCTTTTAAATACCTCAAGGGATGGCGATTCAACCACTTCCCTGGGCAGCCTGTTCCAATGTCTGACAAACCTTACAGTGAAGAAATTTTTCCTAATATCCAATCTAGACATCCCCTGGCACAACTTGAGGCTGTTCCCTCTTGTCCTATCGCTTGTTACTTGGGAGAAGAGACTGAACCCCACCTCACTACAACCTCCTTTCAGGTAGTTGTAGGCAGTGATAAGGTCTGCCCTGAGCCTCCTTTTCTCCAGGCTAAACAACCCCAGTTCCCCCAGCCGCTTCTCATAAGATTTGTCCTCCAGACCCCTCACCAGCTTCGTTACCCTTCTCTGGATGCGCTCCAGCACCTCAATGTCCTTCTTGTAGGGAGGGGCCCAAAACTGAACACAGTACTCGAGGTGGGGCCTCACCAGTGCCAAGTACAGGGGCATGATCACTCCTCTAGTCCTGCTGGCCACACTATTCCTGATACAGGCCAGGATGCTGTTGGCCTTCTTGGCCCCCTGGGCACACTGCTGGCTCATGTTCAGCCGGCTGTCAACAAACAGCCGCAGGTCCCTCTCTGCCAGGCAACTTTCCAGCCACTCCTCCCCAAGCCTGTAGTGCTGCATGGGGTTGTTGTGACCCAAGTGCAGGACCCGTCACTTGGCCTTGTTGAACCTCCTACCATTGGCCTTGGCCCATGGATCCAGCCTGTCCAGACATCTCTGTAGAGCTTTCCGACCCTCAACCAGGTCAGCACTCCCACCCAACTTGGTGTCGTCTGCAAACTTACTGAGGGTGTACTCGATCCTCTCATCCAGGTCATTGATAAAGAAATTAAAGAGAACCAGCCCCAATACTGAGCCCTGGGGAGCACCACTTGTAATCCTGTACTTCTTTACCTCATAACCCTTAACTCTTTTTATATGAAGGGTCATTGTGACTACCGACTCAGTAAATATTGTTTTAATTTCTGAAGCAGAAAAAAATGGTTGGATAGTGAGCTTGAAATGATTCACTTAAGTTTCCAATGTGAAGCAGAAATACCGAGTGCTCATGGTTTTGAGGCTGCCTGTGGGGAAAGAAAAATAAAATGTATTTTGTTGTTCATGGATTCGAAATAAAGATGTTGCTCACCAATACAATAGGAAAATCATCAGGCAACTCTTTTGAAATCATTTAGTGACCTTTCTAGCTTGTCAAAAGTTAGTGAAGACATTTAAAACAAAACAAAAAATTATCAGATGTTATAAGATGAGAATTGGTGTGAAAACTAAAGGGAGATTTTTTTTCGTCATCAGAATTAAATATTTGGCATGAGAAAAGTAGAAATAAAATGAATTTAGCCCACCCAATGTGATGCATGCACTTAGACTGACATGACAGGGAAAGATAGACTCCCACCAGTCATGATATAGATATAGATATAGATATAGATATAGATATAGATATAGATATAGATATAGATATAGATATACACACTAGCTCCACCACTTCTTTTCCCTTGGTCTATGCTCTATTCATGAAATTATATGTGTCATTTTGGTCTACATAAAAATATTTTATTGTAACAGAAACACAGACCCACTATGTAGCCTGTGGTTCTCTCTATGAAATTTTAGATCATTAGTTTCAATGTTTTAGAGCTTCAGGCACTGCTTTGCAGTGATGGTCTAACGAGCTATGTTACCCATCGCAGTTAAAACTTATAAGACGAGTGCTTTAAAAATGTAGTATTTGTGAGAAACAAAGCAGTGATTCAAATCTGTTGGGAAAATTTGCCAACATAGCTACAATATCTTCTCATCTGCTCTCTGCTTCCATTATTGATCGTAATGGAGAAAATGTATTCAATGGAAATTACTCACACTGGGTGACTGTAATTTTGTAAGGGAAGGTCACAGAATAAATGAAAATTAGTTTGATATGATTTTGCTTTGTAATTTGAGACAGATCCTTAACTGGTGTAAAATGGCAAGTTTTGCTGAGATCGAGTAGTAAACAAATTTACTTTGGCTGAGCAGCTCTGGAGTATGAGACTCAATCAGAAAGGTGGTACTTTTAAGTCGATTGATCTGAAATATGCTGTTGATCAGATTTATTCAGCTGTCTTTAAAAATAATTTTTTTTTCTCAAGATCAGTTGCATTTCATGGAAGAAATCCCATCTTTACTGAAGTCAATGGAGAAAAAGACATCCTGCTGTCTTCACTGGAGCATATGCAGAATTAGATCCTTCATATGCTGCTAATAAAAATGAAGGGAATGGAGGGAGAAAAATAGTCAGTGGCTACACTACAGTTCTAAAGTCAGAAAATAACTGTGCTGCACTTAGTATTTGTGCTTGTGTAACATGTAGGTGTCCTGATCTCATTCACACTGAACACTTGATGTTCAGTGAATATACACTTGAATACAAAGGGGAGTTTTAACAGTCTCAAAAGCCAAGGGCTTACACTTTGGTAGTACATCATGAAACTACAGGGAAGAGCAAAGAACTACGATTACTGAGGATGTGGTGTTTTTAGAAGAAGACTGGACAAGTGACCAGAAAGGTATAAAGAAATGCTGTATCCGAGTATGACTGCTGCATCCTTGGAGACTTGAATGAAAGGCAAAAAGCAGGGGAGAGATAATTAGTCAAGTCTGTCTGAGTTTAGCACCAATGCATGAAGCCATTGCAAGGCTTTGTGCACTATGCAAGCTGTGTGAGTACTATCACAAACACTGTTACTCAAGCTCCTTGCGATGGGATGAATTTTGATCATTTTGAAAGAGTTTCTGCACTTTGAAAAATAAATATTTTTTTGCTAATATGTACTAGATTGCTTTTTGGAGCTCCAGTTTTTAGAATTACAAAATCATTTTTCCCAAGATGGCCTTACAGATGGACTTGGCCATAAATCTGCACATAGGATGTGCAAGGATGCCGTGTAAACCCTGCAGCCTGGGAAGCTGTGGTTATTCTGCTGAGGGGAACCGCAGCTGCTGATATCTGTGAGTCAAATAAACCACCGCCTTATTATCGCATTGGTATTTAAAAATATGGAACAACCATCTCTCTTCGAATAATAACAGAAAAGTTGATTGTTCCATGCCTCGGAGGCACAAATTTCTGAGGTCAGTGGGGATAGCAAAAAAAATATTGAAATAAAATTAAAATGTTGGAGGTTTGGGGATCTCTCTGAAAAATAATTCAGCTTCAGTTTCATTCCACTGGGGCCTGGGGATCTGGAAAATATTCTTGATCTACCAGACATTTGCAGAGTTAGTGCTCTTTAAAAAAAAAGAAATGTTTTCATATGATTCCTAATTATATTCTTTTCTAATGAATGGAGACAATTTCAGATGATTTGTGGCAGGAGATAGACAGAAATGATGAAAAATCAAGTGGGAACAATGTACGCTGATGACTTTCCTTGAGTCTCTGTAGGGTGATTATTATTGCCTTTTACCAGACATAGTGAGGAAAGTGTATCAGTGAATTGGTAAAAGGTCGTTCTACATTTCTTTCTCATTTCCCTAAGAATACAAAGATTAATCTTTATTTAACTCCCTTCTCTCTAAAGTAGATCCATTAGCAAGTCAAGAATCAAGCTATCAAGACAGACATCCTCAGTGCTGTCACACACTGATGCTTTCCTTCCTCCAGGGTCTATGGAGAGCTGGTGGCATCCAGCACTGGCTCTTCTCCCACACATAAAGCCTTGTAGACCCCAGGACTAGTCCACATTGTCATTCCTATGTGGAGTCAACTTTCCATCTTTCCTTCCAGAATCTCACAGGACAAATCTCACTAATATTGAGGTATTAAATGTTTAACCTGGCTCTGTGGTGAAGTACGTGAGGCCATCAGATACATGTGACAGGAGACACCAGCTACTCCAACCTCCTGCTCAAAGCAGGGCTAGCTTACTCCAGGCTGCTCAGAGGCTTGTCCAGGCTGGTTTTGGATACCTGCAAAGACAGAGGTGGCACTGCCTCTCTGGGCCCCTGCTCCCTCTGGGAAATCTTCTTTCCTTATGGTGGATTAGAGTTTCCCTTGCTGCAACCTGTGACCGTTGCCTCGTCCTTTTGCTGTGACGCTGAGCAGGGCTCTGGGGACCATCCTGGGGCTGCAGCCCGATGGGCCTGGCAACGAGCACAGGATATGATACAGTGGGCCAGCTCTGATGGTACATCTAGAAGTGCCTCATCCTTCTTTCAAAGGAAGGTGCCAGAAGCCCTCCATTGATAAGAGCTACTGCTTTAAGCATCCTCTTCATGCTACTTATTACAGATTGGTTCCAGCAATTAAGTAATACTTCAAAGTAAACATAAGAAAGATTACTATTCTTTTTAGTAAGAATCAAAACTGTAGTAATTTTCACTTACACCAACTTCAGCAAAGCAGTATTTGTATCCAGTTCTTTCACCTTCTCACCTTCAATGGTGCCCTGCAGCATCAAGGTCCACGACATAGATTCATTTGTCAGGAAGGAATTTTCTCTTGTATTTGAGTTGGTTCAGTGTTTAATTTCATTGCTATTCTCTTTCTACTACCTCCATTCCTGCCTCCAGCTGGTGCCTTGAGACAGGAAGACCACAAATGGTCTTCTCTAAGGTCTTCACTTCACAGCCCAGAAGGGAGCTGACCCTAGTGGTCCCCCTCCAGCTGACCTGCACCATGGGGCTCAGCAGTAGCTCTACAAACATCTCTGATATAGCACTGCTGCAAAACTGGGATTTTCCAAGAGGGGAGAGCAAACATCTGGAGGTCAGAAACTGCTGCAGCCATCCTAAGCTAACTGGTTCCTATTCATGAACTGGGGCTTTCAGGTAAATAACTCCAATCATTGCAATTACTTCTCCTAGGAGAATGTTTCCAAGACTTTTATTGTGTCTATTGACCTGCCTTACTTTCCTGTAGCCCTGCGGCTCTGCAATATTCTCTCTGAAATAAGGGGACCCGTAATTCACACAGTGTTTCTTTGACAGCCTTTGTGTAGTCAGGGTAAGGGAAGACAATGCTGGGGAGGCACGTTTTCCCCGTTCCACTTGCTGTGATCCCAGTATGTTTTGTCTCTTCTGCCTGAGTTGATGTGGTGTAGTTGGCACAGACTGAAAATGTCCTGTGGTTGTAATGTTCTGCATTTTACCTTCTGACTGTTTGCTGAGCCTGACTCATGAACAAGTTTAACAGTCAAGTCAGGGTGAATATTTTGTCAATGCGACATTTTTAGAATAATAAAGAGACCAGTAATTTATTTAAAAGATGTTCTTATTTCATAAATATTTCCATAAAAGCTTGAGGAAGCTTAATTGTATGGCAATTCTTCACCCCATTGTGGAGGAGCAGAATTATAACTAGCTTCACTTTTGCTGCTCAGCAGCTCTGTGATTTCTGATCATACCTCTAATTGCTCAGAAGCAGAACCTGCTCTCCTTTAAATGATTGTTAAATGATTCAGGAATCATATTTATCTGGAACAATTGTTCCACCGATCTTCACAAAAGCCCTTGATGGGAAAAGCATCACTCATTTTGTAAATGGCAGTTCTTAAATCTCTTGTATTTCTTCCTTTGAATAAATGTGCATCTTCTCTAATATAGCATTGGGTCATTTTTTTATTTTTCTCTAAAGAAAACCATGCTAATTAGAGCTTGATTAGATAAGTTGTTAGTGAGAGATACAGTTGCCTGCATAGCCTGGAAAAGCTGTTAAAAAAGGTTTTAGCAATTGAAGCTCACGGGAATATACAGCTTAAACTTTTCAGAATGAGACTGGGCATCCAATCAATATTTAAACCTATTTCACGACCTTTTCTCCCTGTGATTTTTACTTGCTGCTCAGCTAACCAAGAACCTGTGATATGACCCTTTCTATTTTAGCACGTCTTTTTTTGCAAAGATTGATAGGGGAATTCTTCTTAACGCTGAAAATCATTAGAACTATTTCACCTCACAATTTCTTTGTTAGACTACAAACAGAATTATAGATGGATACAGGAATCTGGAGTCTGAATAGTTCGTATTGACAACAGGCCTCCACTCTCAGCTACACCAGAGAAAATCAGGAGAAGTTTTTTAAAAAGTCAGTGTAGTTATTTCAGTTTTTAGCTGGTATAATTCTTAAGAAGATCATTTTCAGGAAGAAAGTTCTTGCAAAGTCAAAAACAGTACATATATACATTGCTATTCTTTGTATTCATCAATTTACACTTTTGTTTTCCACTGAATAATCCTGGTGGAATTTAGGGATTCAGATAGACATTTGGTAGCTCAACAAAGGGAAAATGTAAAATGCAATGAAGAGCCCCTCTAATTTCCTTTAATCTCATGCTGAGTTACTACCAGCATGACCCTGAGAGAAGTATTACTTCCTGAATACATAGCCTTGATGAACAATAAATTTTTCTTTCATGACAGGTTTATTCCTTTGTTGAGGAATTGCTTGAGAGCTATTTCATTGTATATAGTGAAGGTGTAATTGGGCGACAGCAGGCTTATTCCTTTAATAGGTTAGGCAATAATTTCACGTCACCTTTTAGTACACAGGGCTTTCATTCTGTTAAACTGATTGATTACTTTATCAGAACTCATTTGCTGGCATTTGTATAAAGCAGTGTGTTGTAGAGGGAAGAAGTATACAACTTTACTCCTTTGCCAAGGGGGCAGGATCTGTATGAGAGGAGATGACAGCGAAGCAGCCTGTGCAGAGAGGTCTGCAGGGGAGTCCAGATCAAGAAGTTGTCCAGTCTCTCTCTCCGACCAAGGCAGACCCGATTAAACCCACCGTTTGCCTTCCCTGTCAGACATTTGTGTAAACTGTTCTTGAAGTCCTGCACATCCTTTGTGGCCTGAATCTGCAGCCATGCAAACCTCTCTTACGCCTCTTTCCACTGATGTTGGGGAAACCGATGTTGATGCCCACAGAGGCAAAGATGTACTTTTGGAAATTGCACCCTGTCATGACTGAGTGGTGCCTCACCATCCGTGAAAAAGGAATTGTCCCTAAGTTCTGAAAAATATTTATCATCGGTCTTTCGAAAGCACCTGCTGTTGTTCTGACAATCATCTAAATTGGATTGTGCTGAGGAAAAGCTGACCTCCTCCTTTCTCCAGTAGGGTCTTCTATTGGAATTCGATAAGTAAAATCAGTCAAAACCCACTTAAAATTCCTCTTAGAATATTTCCCTAGATAGAAGCTAGAGTGAGGAATATTAGGCTAAATTCTCTCTTGACATAAATCCATTGAATCTAAATTAATCTACCATTTGGAGCAACTTGATTGTAGCATCAGGTGAAGTATCCTTTCGACATGGCACCCAGGACCTAAACTAAGTTATATCAGCAGAGAATTTGTTTTGCTATCACTGCAGTCAGAGCACTGGCTCTGGTTTTAGTAGCACACTAATAAATCTTCCTCGCAATGTTGCATGATGAAGATTCAGCAATAAAAACTTACTTGGGTTTCCTTACAATTTTAATTTACAGAATTGATCCAGGCAGAAAACTGGAAGATTTTCTTTCAGAACCAAGAAGGATGTTGCTGTGAAGTTTTGAAGAAAATCTATTAAGCTATGTTTGAATCTCACTTCATTAAACATTTAGGCTGACTTGCTGTTTTGATATTTGTTATAATGGCTTTTGTGTCTCACTGAAAAACTTGTTGCACTGTTGCCCTCAGTACGGAATTTCCGGAGAGCTACAACTTTTTGGAAAGCAGAGTGCTAGTTACGTGTGAAGAAGCAGTCATCAAATGAAAAAACTGAAGTAAAAATACCTGCTTGGATATTTTTGCCTATTGTTATTACGAGGATCCCAAAGCACAGCCTGCAGTAGTGAGGGTTCCCAGCCATTACCAAACCTAAATTCCTCTGAAAGAAGCAAGACAAACTTTTGCCCCTGTATTGTCTCTCGCTTGCCTCTATGTTTGGTTGTGGAAGGTCTTCTTATTGAGGCACAGCTTTCGTGCACATTAGTCACCCTGAGCAGTCTGCACAGAGTTGATCCTGATCGGCACTGTGCCGTTGCTTGCCAGCAGGCTTCGCTGCTAATCTGCCATGAAGGATGCTTCATTTGCTGCCAGGTGGGTTGCACAGAGGGGCTGTGTTGTCCCACTTTTCTTGCCCCTGTCCAGAAAATTGCAATCATGCTTTAAAATGGGCAAGTGCAAAAAGGCAGCCTCACATACCACGCGCACATTCTGCCTCATTTAGCACCTACATGCAAAAAAAAAATAGTTAATAGAGCTGCCAAACCAATTACATTAGATTAAATTAGATTAGTGAGCCAAAAAATTAAGACATCATGGCAGACAGGTCTAGGAATGTTGTGGCAAAAGGGAGTATGGGGTACTCGGCTCTAGAAGAAATGAATTTACTCAGTGAGCTACCACTGAAATAAAAATATTTTAAAAATGTCAGATGGAACTAAAACATTTTAGACATATGGTGCATTAACCAAATGTTTAAACATTTGCCTTTAGCTGCATAAATGTAAAACTGATGGAATGTGTTTAGCAAGCGATACAGATTATCTTTAACTGCATTAAACTGCACATGTTCATTGTAATGCAGGCCAGTTATAAATGCAATACAGGCCACATCTCTCTAATCTCATCTATTGATGATATCTACAGTTTTCTATTGCTTTGAAAATTGTTGGTCATCTCTATCTCAGGGTATTATTTCTGCTGGCTGGAAAGATTAACGCTGAACATTAGTAATCAACACTCCCCAAACACCCAAACCAAGAAATGCTTTGATTTCTCTAATTAGGGTACTGGGCTGGGTGTCAGAAGGAGCACGTATTATAAATGATCTTGGGAAGTCACCGCAATTCTCTGGGTTTAGGGAGTTTGCCAGATTTGCAAAGATAGCCATCTGATAATTCAGAAGAAGCCTCCTCTGTCAGCCCCTCTCTGGTTTATATAGATGCACTGGGAGTTGTAGGGAGCTTCGACAATTCAAACAATAACTGCAGAAAATATACACTCAGCGGGTGTTCTCAGACGGATAGCCATCCCTCCCACAACTTACGGAGTTTTCATAAATATCCACTGATTGTCTGAATTGGAAACAATGTGACAGAAAACCAAGCTCCCTATCGTTATGAGTAAATCTGTGAAGAAAGGAGTCAACTTTTTCTGTTGAACAGCAGTTATAGTCTTTATAAAATTTATATTCTTTAAAAAGTGCCAAACCAAACAATTTTCTGGACTTTGAAAGTAGATGTCTGACAATCCTTACTTTAATTGACCATGAAAGCTTCCCAGTGAAGCAACTGAGAGCTCTACAAATTGTATGTCTTGAGATGATGTTTAGGGCTGGTTAGGATTCCTACATCCTGTTATTGAAAGCTTCAGACAGGCACACAGATCTATTGGGTGGGAAAGGACGGGGGCTGATAAGTCAAAGGGGAAAAAATGGAATTGCTGTGATAGCAGTTAGAGAGCAAGTGAACTGACTGCAAAAAGGGAAGCAGTGCATTTGAGTTAACCTGTGGCTAAAGAGTGGCTGCAGTATATCGAAACCATCTGCAGGTGCTGCAGAAATGTTTGAGGAAGGCCACTGAGCGAAGCATGGTAATAATTGATGGTCCAGGTCAGGAACGCCTTAAGTCTTGATTTAAAATCAGACAACATCAGAAAGCGGGTGATACTGTGTGGCAGTGATGGATTAACCCTTTTGTTTGGCCCGTGATGAGACTGAATACAATGCTTCCTCAGCCTCTTTACCCAGGGACGAGAAGTGGCAAGCTCGAGCATTGGCATAGCTGTGCTGGGAGTGCAAGCCCTGAGCAGGGCTGGTGAGCACAGCACGGCCCCGGAGCGGTGGCAGGAGCTGCTGCGGGGCCTCAGGGCTCTTTGCTGCCTTTTCCAGCACAGCTCTCCTCCTCTGCCTTCTCCTCTTCCTCCTCCCTGCTCTCCTATAGTGTTTAAGTAAAGGTGTTTTTCTCTGTTGTCAAGACCACAAGAGGGAAATTTTATTGCTAGTTGTCCCTTTATCTTCTGGGCTTGCTAGGAAAGAGCAGAGCTGGAGCTTTTCCTTCCCATTCATCTCGTACCATAACTTAACACCATACGGGGGACCTACTTGCTCCAAAGAGCATATGCAGGTACGCTGTTTTGGCACACGTATGAGCTTCATGAAGGATAGCGTGATTCAATATGATTTCTCCCCCAGAGGAGAACACAGCGTGCTCAAGACAAGTTAAAAACCGTTGGCAGTTTTTCTGCTCGTCGTTGCTTCCCAGCTGCGCTCCCTGAAGTGCGTCAAAGCTGGGGAGCCAGTGGGCTCGCTGGCTAGCAGAGATGTCTGCTCTGCATGCTAACAGCAGCCCGATACGGCCTCGTGGCCAGCCCGGCTTCTCGTGCAGCCCATGCGTCTGCAAGCGCAGGCTGAAGCAGAGCTGAGGCACTTGGAGAGACACCTTCCTCCAGATGCCCGCCGTGGGGATGAGAGGTCTGGGACGGGAGGTGGAGGCCAAGCCCAGCCAGCTCCCGGCTGCTCGGCACGCTGCTCTTTCCAAGTGACAGAAACATGCCCAAAGTGATTACTCACCTGCCTGAAGCAGAAGAGGCCCATATGTGACGGGATGATTTGGCCTCTAGTTGGTTCAGCGGGTTTCCATATCACACTAAGAAGTGTTCAACAGTATAAAACCTGACATTTTTCTACATTTGTATCTAGTTCAGTCAAGGACAACCCAAAAAGTAAGTGCAAAAGCAAGCTGGCAGCACAGGGTTGGATTACCTTGAAGAGAGCTGGAGGGAAACAGATAAGCATAGAGGCAGAGGAGGGAAATGGGGATCTCTAGAGTCAGTTTGCTATATTAAACTGTTGTTGTCTTCTCTAAGACAAGCATGTCCAGGAGCTAAGCCTGGGCTGCACCTCTTCAGATGAGCTGTGAGTCACAATGACTCTGGACCCGCAGGACATGTCTGCTGGCACCTTGGGAGACAGCGGCCAGGTGAGGAGGGTCACTGGCTAAATAGCTGCAATACTAAAAGACAGCTCATACTCTCATGAGCTTTTCTTCAGTCTTTTATCCCCTATTTCTCCTTCTCACATAATTTTTCAGGCATTCAGACCAAAGTGGACATGGACCATACCCAAACAATGTGCAAGGCGCCACTGCCCAGAGGAATTTAGCAGCCCTGTTTACCATGATATTGAATCGCCATTTTGATTTTCTTCCACCTCTGATCACCATTTTGCATCTTGAGTTCTCAAAGGCAGTGCAAAGGTGGATAAATGTTGTTTGCTGATAAGGGCATGGCACAAGAGCAGTGGTACAAAAGGTCAATAACCTGACGAGTTTATGTGGCAATTGAATTTCCCGTATAGATAGGCATTTATTTAGCTCTTGAGAGTAAATCTCTCCAGTGAAATTCAGAATCTCCCAGACATAGGAATACTGAGCCTAGGGCATATTGCCATCTTAATACTGAGCTTCTGCGAGAAGTCTTTCTGTGTGAATCGGCCTTGTTACTCCAGATGATTATAGTGCCTTTCCCAAACAGCAAAACTGCCCTAGAGAATCCCATATAATTTAGAAAGAGACGACTAGCAACCAGTTCCGTGAAAGGAATGAGTTTTATGTGAAGATAATAAAATTGGATGTGAGAGACATACTGAAGGAAAACTGCTTTAAAATAATGCATGTGTGCCTCAGAAGTTGTGGCTATCTGCCCATCCTTTCCTGCTTGCACTAACTTACCCAGATGTATGTGTGCCTCCTCGCTTGGAAAATACTTTCTAACTCCCCTGCCTTTACGACTGACTGGCCTAAGTCCAAAGTCTCGGTAGTATCATATTTCTGTCTGCATGCCTTAGTGTTCATAGCTAAACTAATCACGGCAACTAGAGTCAGCTAAGTACCTTAGTGTCTGGATGACTGGAAGAACACTGCTGGAGATTAATTTCTCTGCTTTAACACTAAAATCCATGTAAGAAGGCTGGGTCAAATCATCCTCACCTCTTAGTATGAGGCTATGTCAATGGACATTATCATGTCTCTTACACTGAGGGGCATAAACTGGCACCTAGAAACCAATGAGTGACCCTTTTTTGGTCGAATTGTGTGCACAGCAGCTGATATTGGGCAATGGGGCAGATGGCACTTACTGGACACAAGTGACTGTTGTCCAGCAAATATGATTTTCCATGAAATACGGTAAGAGAAGCATCTTCTTTTTTATGAATGTGGACCATAATTTAAGATCTTCTGGCTGCTTCACAACTGTACCTCTCAGGAGATTCCTTAGCATTATGGAGAAGTTTCAGAAGCTGAAGCAAGTCTATGGTGCAGAACATCACTTGCTATGGCAATTGTTACTCTTGCAGCACGGACAAAAGTTGCACTGCTTACCCATGAGCTTGTACATTGAATTCAAAAGTTTGGATAACAGTACCAGAGAGATAACTTCTCTTCTTGAAACACAGTTGTCACTTTTGATAATGCTTAACGAAAAATATGGGGTCTTCTGTTTCACGCGTTGGCAGCCACAAGCAGCTCCCAGCACAACAGTAGGTCTATAAATATCATTTGAATTCTCATCCCAAACCTGCAGAAATCTGTGATCCTCACTAGTCTCCATGGGTGTTGCAGATGGATGTCATTCTTACTAGTCCCTGTTCAGGTTTTAAAGTGTACAGTGTTGAACAAGCACGTTCACCTTCCCCTTACTATAACTCCTTGTCTTTTCTTGCTGCCACTCCTTCTTTAAAAATAGAGAACATTTTTGGAGGGTAATAAATCAGGAAACATACATTTTACTGCCATCTTTGATGTGAAACTAGTGTGTGATGGTAAAAGAGCTAAACTGGACCAAAATCTGGAAATAAACAAGATAAATTAACTCATATCAGAGACGGATGTGGACTAGCAGTGATCACTTTGAAAAAACTCGTCTTACCTCCATGAAGATGAAGGTGCCTCTGTTTCCACAACTGAAAAGCCGAGATAAAAAGGCCTGCGTGTCTTTACAGGGGTGGTGCTACATTTGTGCGCCAGAAAAAAAAAATTATCTGCTTACTTATTATGATAGAAATCACACTATGGCAATCAAAACTAGGATAGGAATGGTATTGCTAAAGCAAAAATGTCCAACTGACAAAGAACACTTGGAATACCCATAAAACAGATACCTCTCTTCATAAGGGAAGTCTTTCTCTATTAGAGAAGCCATCTTTTCAAAGGTGTGTTTTTTGGAGACACTCTGACTGTGTAATAAAAAGAATTTATTGAGATGGATCACAGCATCTTATTTATATCATAGCACATCACTGTATTGCTTGCCTGGGTCTTTGGAGCTTTTGACACATCAGCCTTGATATGCATAAGTTTATTGCTTCTTTTGTTATGTTGATGGTCATGAATTCCTAACTCCTTTGAACTAGATTTTTGAAAAGACCAAGTGGAAAAAAGTGCTCTCAGTAAACATCTGTTAAGTGCGAGAGACACAAGAAAGGAAACTTTGCTGTCACGGCAGCCTTCTTTGTTCAGAGTAATCTAACTAGTCATCTGCTGTACTTGGAGTTATCTTGTCAGCTAGGTATTGTTTCTCTTCTGCTGAGCAAAATCAGACTGACTTTTGTGTTACTAATTCCCTGAAGAAACCAGAATCTTTACACTTCTGAACCATTTCTCAAACTATTACCGTTTTCAGCTTTTATTTCACATACCATGCTGGATTTGGGATTTTCATTTCTTATCCAGCTCCTCAGTGTAGGGCCCCTGTTCCCTCTTTCCCACCACACATGATGCGAACACCACTAGGATTTCCTCTCCATGCACAGCACATACAAGGGCTTTTCCTCCTCAGTGGCCTCTCCCCAGCCAGCATTTGCCTGGAGAAAAGCCAGCTGCGTCTGAAATCACTGGGAGAACAACAATGGTATCAAAAGACACTGCCAAATAATGCAGGAGGGAGCTGAAAAAGATGCCCTGAGATAATATTTCAAGTCACCCCAAGCTTCCTGCAACATTTTCTTTTGGATCAGACTAAACCAGGTGAGGTTCAATCAGATTTCAGGTTGCAGACCCCTGTTTCTAAGGCTTTTTCCCTCCTCACCTTAATATACCGTAGTCTTCAGGTGGCTGTTCTTGACCTGGTCGGGAGATGTCTCTGAGGTCAGTAGCCAGCGCTCTGTAGATTGCTTCAGAAGTGAGGCAGATTGGTGCACTGTCTCTTTTTCCACTCCTTTCTGATAAAACCATTAATGCTCTTCATGAGCAAGCTGTGGCAGTCCGTGAACCATTAACCTTAATCCATTTGACATTCTCCTTTCCATGTTTTAATTATATTTACAGCTTTTCAGGAGGTTCTTAGCCTTTCTCTTTTTATCACAGCCTTTTCTCAGCGGACCCCAGCTTCACATCAGTTTCCCCTTCATGCACTTAGTAACCTATGCAGTGTACCTTTCTTGTGGCCGCAAGATTCGGCTTGTAAGAAGTGATTTGAAAAATAGGAACATAAGTATATTTTTATATTTGTATTTCCGGGGCACTTATCTACTAGTGATTTTCCGAGCCCTTTACACAAAACCACAATAAATCAGATAAAAATAGGAAAAAAAAATATCTAATCGATGCTGACAGCCGTCCAACAGAAATGGCTTTTGCACTGTGTGCACCTTGACCTTGATTCCCCCTTGGTTTCTGGAACCCACTCATTGCGATGCGGCTGCATCTCACGGTTGCTGTAGCCCAAAGTACAGCCATGTATATTGTTATTTTTTGACACAGGCACTGGGCTTGAGATAAAAGGCATCTGGTTTACAGTGTAGAAAAGTAGCTCACAGCGCAGTTTTGAAAAGAAAAGATCATCAGCTCCATGAAGCTGAAGGGCCTTGTCAGCGGGTAGTGATTCACAGCTACCAGAAGAGCTCTCTTCTGCCACTGCAAAGGCCAAAGGTCCCATCCGTGCTGACCAGTGGGGCAGGCCTCTGCTGTCATTCTGGGCCTCAGGGGTCAAAAACCAAAGCAGCTCGATCTAACTCAAATCACTCCGTGGCTGTAAAAAACCGAGTGCAGTTCATTGTGCCACCGCAGATGCCCTCGGCACCTCTTTCTCTGCAGCCAACCCTCTGAAAGTGATGGGTCACCTGGAAACTCGGAGCCTCCTCCGGCAGCCTCACGTGGCTGTCCTGGGTACCCAAAAGCATCTCAAAAGATAGTAGGTGCCTGTTTGCAGTTAAATTAATTGGGGCAGGTTTTGTCTACCTTATACTGCTGAAGAATATTGTTTAACCCTTGCTGACAGTCTTTAAACTAGATGAGAGCTCACATGGGTTCAGTTTCCCTGCAGATCTCTCTTAAATAACTTTTTGAAGGGCTCTAGTTTTTTCCTTCCGGGCTGTTAATGCTAGTAGTGGCATGATGGAAGCCATATCAAGTCATGACTGGGTTTCTTTGAGAGTATGGAAATTGTAACCCAGGGCTTTCTTCCATTACTTCACAGGAACATGGCTTTCAGGGCTATGTCAGCGGAACCACAGACGATAGTATTAAAAGAAAGAGATTCATTGTCACTGTGTTATTGCACACTGCTATGCTTCCAGGTAGCATTTTTTTTACCCTGCTCTCAACTTGGGAGCCATTAAAGCATTCTGCTGAAGTGAATTCTGTTCTTTATCTTTCATAAAGCCAGGGACAGACCATGTCTGTATTCCTACAACACATTTTTTCCAGTCCTCTCTGTAAATAGGGTCTCTATTGTCCCTCATTACTGCAAAGTCAAGGCACCTCTCAGTCTTTCACATCACGTCAGTGAGGCAGGGAAGTTGAGCAACTGCCATCTAATGAGGAGGGACTAAAGTCCAGTGGGGAGAAAACTGAGAAAAGAGAGATCCAAACTCATTCCCAACCAAATTCCCCGACTTGGTTTCTTACTCTGACAATGATCCTTTTTTGCTGATTAATGAAAAGTGCTGAAATGATCAATAGCTGGATAAAATGACAAACAGTCAGACCAAAAGCTTATGTAGTTTGGCATCCTTGTGTGTGTAGGGAAGAGTGAAGATGTTTGTACAATGAAGACTATAAGAACAAGACAAACATACATGATACTGGGAGCAGCTTTCAACCGTTTTCAGCTCAGGGGTTTTCTGTACAAGAAATGGTTGTTACTTCCTCTCCCATTAACTTGTCTGGTGTTCAGTGAAATCATGCAAAAAAAATTCATGCACAAAACCCTTTGGCAAAGAAGAAGCCCTTATGTTTGTCAGCTCCATCAAAGGCCTGTCATGAATTCTAAGGCAGGACTTACCTTTTTAAAAGCTGTGCTGACTTCCAAAAATACATCGTATGTATTCAGGCATCACCTATTTCTATTTTTGCTACTATTCCTACTAATCTGTCTGGTAGCTGTGCCAGTCTTAGATTTCAATAGCTCCCTCAATCTCCCCTACAGAAAAGGAGGACATTGCAGCTTTCCAGTTCCAAAGTGGTTTTAAGGGAGAAGTTAAAGTATCACAGCTGACCATTCAACAAATTGGCTGAATGACTCAGTATTCAGATTTTTAATCTGCATTGGTTCGTCTTGACAGTATCTGAATGCTTTGTACTGATGCCTTAAGTGATGTCATTAATATCTATCATGTGATGTTTACTCTTCTCCCCTCCTCTGGAGAGAAGTGTGTGTCCTGGAATGTCTTATTTTGGTACAGCTTTATCAGTTTTGGTTTTGTTTGGCTTTGTTTTCTTTGAAAAATGCACATGTTGCTGTGTATTTATTTTAGAGAAGGCAAGGTTAGAGAAACAGGGACCTTAAGTCTTGAGGGAGCTCATTCCACAGACAGAATTTGCCTTAGAGAGATCCAGTTCCAGCAGAAGAGTAAAGTTACCGAGTACAGATTTTATTGAGGGCTTTAAGAAATCTTTAAGATATTTTGGGCCAAAGATGTGAATTATTTGAATGATCCATCACATTGTAAACTCCATTTGGTAGTCTTTGGGAAGCCAGCACCAGACCTGGAGGAAAAGCCTGATTTCTTGTGGTCAGCTCTATTATTTGAGAGGCAACATGCCTCAGCCAACGGCAAAAGCCATGTGCAAGCCCTCATGCAACAAGTTAGCATCAATACGGAATGGCTGCTCCACAAGCTAAGACCAAGGAGACCACCCCAGAGGGCCTGGGTTTGGGCTCCAAGCTTCTCAACCCTGTGACATGCCACAATCCCTCTTCACATGGACTCTGCGCCTGGTTTCAGACTCACAGAACATGGATTGGCTGAGAAATTAATGCCGAAGAGAAGTTCAGCACAGGGAGCTTTCTCATTAATATTAATCTGTATTTTGGAGTGTTGTGGGACGCCTAAACAATTGCATTCCTGGTGTTCAGGAGCCAACCTCACGTTCCTGCTAGCGCTTTCTGTGTTGCTCTGAGCAGCCACCAAAAGGGTTGTTACAGAAGGACTTGAAGTCTTTTCATATTGAAGAGGTTGAGACTGATGCTTTCTAGCCCTGCTAGCTCAGGTGCCTCTGCTGTCGTCGTTTTAAATCCTCTCAGGCTGAAGCTGGGCAACAGAAAATGATAAAAAGCAACAAAGGACTCACTAGGAACTTGGTACGAGGGGAGGGCATCTAAGCTCGCTGGTGCACTCATAGATTTTTTCAGGCATGCATCCAGTATTAGACTCAGACTCTTAATTTCCTTTAGGCTATGATTTCATGTGGCTCAGTTTATTCATAGGTACCCCAAGAGTTTAAAAGTCTCATGCAATCCAGAAACTTCCTAATGACCCCAGACAGCTCCATAAAGCAAGCAAGCACTGGAAAAGTAATAGCAACCGTAATAGCTGCAGATTATTTCCTAGAGCTTTAAGTCCTCCCTTCAGAGCAGGCAGCCCGGCAGGGTTAGCTGGGTCATCTGCTGCGTAGGATGCACCCAGGTAGCAGCCTACGTGGGGCCCTTTGCGAACTACAGGGCTGGCTCCAAGGTGTCGCTCCTTATTCCCTCCCGAGCTAGTTATAAGGCGGCTGTGCAGTTTAGTAGGAGGTGTAAGAGATCAACCAGGTTTTAGTTCTTTCAGAACACCATTGTGCCACTGACAGCGGTCCCCCCGGCTCCTTGGCCCCGTTACAGCTCAGGTAGCTGCAATCTGCCTGCTTACAGTCTCCCTGGAATTCCTGTTGGCAGCATTATTCCTTTTCCACTTCTTGTCCTAATTTAGTCAGGTTATCTTGCTGTGCACTGTTAAATGCTACCGCAATCCGTATCAGAGGTGGCTACGTGTCAGGTTTGGGTGAAGCGATCTCTCATTAGGAGAGCCTGATCTTCCAGGCTTCACTCCTGTGCATAATCCAGAGGCATGTAATTAGGCTTCCAGAGGTCCAGCGCTACTATCGCCAAAGCACTCGGAAGAATAACATCGCTTGAGTGGCCTAGAGTTTATATGCACATCTACACAACATCCTTGCTGCAAATGTGGAGTTTTTGTTTAAATTTGCTGTTTCAAACCAATTTGAAAATAAGTATAATACTTGGGGAAAAAAGTGAGAAGCTGAAGGGATTTATCTTCCTTGCTCTGAAGCCATTAAAAGCTTGGGGCTTTGAATACTCTTGTATAGTGAACAAAGATATCCACAGCCTTTCAGCTCAGTTTGAGTTCAGTGGAAGCCAGAATTAAAAACAGAGCCCACTGGGCTCAAGTGTAAATGGATTAAAACCAGTGGAGCGAAAACTCCACTGTTCTTGGGAGTTTTGCACAGATCTACAAGCTATAATGCTGCTGATCAAGAACTTCAAGAAAATATTTTTTAAATAAATGCAAAATGCTAATATGTCTGTTTTACCAGTAGGCATTCATTTTTCTTTCTTCCTATGGTTTCTGGGTTAAGCAACTCACCAGCGACACATGGTGAGAGGTGGGCATCTCCAGAGAGCAACTCCTCCCATCTGAAGACAAGATCTAAGATAGAGAAGGTGGATTATCCATAGGGCTACCTTGTCTTCTGCTCTGACTATGGAGGAAGCTTTTATTCATCAGTTAGCAGGGTGGAGTACAGCCACCCTGCCTAAGTAAATAATGGGAAAGGCATATAAATTTCCTGCGTGTGATGTAAAATAGAACCTTGATTGAGCAACATTGAGTTTCTTGAGCAACAAAACACATCAGCTCTGAGTTTTGCCCAACAGGAACTACATACAATATGTATGCACATATTTAAAAATCACACAGCTTTAAGGTAAGTTATACATGGTGAGTTATACACGCATTTGTTTTCAGATGCAGTCAATATCCATACTGGCAGGAGATTTTTAGGTTTTGATATACTGCTCTGATGATTGCCTGTGTAGGGTGAAATGCATCCTTAAACACTGTGCTGTCAGAGTAATATCCACAAATCATTCAGTGCCCATCACTGGCAGATAGTAAATATTTTATACCTTATTGAAA
Organism: Pluvialis apricaria; assembly: GCA_017639485.1. Taxonomy (NCBI): domain Eukaryota; kingdom Metazoa; phylum Chordata; class Aves; order Charadriiformes; family Charadriidae; genus Pluvialis; species Pluvialis apricaria. The sequence goes on along the minus strand of CM030008.1, from coordinate 154,885,645 downwards.
AATAATATTTCTTCTCAAGTGTTGCTCATGCGTTCCCTTTGGGCAACTCTCAGAATAGCCTTTTGGGATTCATAAAAAATAATAGTACCCTTTACGCTTTTAAAGCTTTTGTCACATGGGCTCCCCAAAGCACTTCTGCGGCAGCAATCCTAGTTACTTAGTTTGAAAGATCAAGGGGAACCTAGGGAGAGTAAAACTTCTTCCTCTGTTCCAGCATGAAGATGTCACCTATGCTGTGTGGAGGGCTGCCACTAGCATGGATGGCCTCTCTGCAGGGATGCCATGGAGGAACAGCCCTGCTCTGGGAAGGTGCTTCAAAGCAGTGTACAAAGAAAATGAACTGTGTGCCTGGGGAAGTCTACTAGGCTCAATAGAAAGGCTATGAAAGGAAGATGCTATATTTCCTTTTTTTTTTCTTTTATTCATGCTGTTGTTATTTCCCACATCCTGAGTCATCTTTTTATTGTCGTGTTTGCAGCTGGATATTGGCTTTGCTGATAAATTTTGCTTTAGAAAACAGACATCTTACTAGATAAGACTGACACTCAGCAGGATTTCTGCAGTGACATTCAGGGTGGCCCACGGGCACCTCCACCTTGCCTATTTGTGGGCTGCAGGTTAGCATGGCATTGCTCAGTTTGGCTGTAGCAAGCAATGTTTGTCTTGTCAATCCAAAATTAGACAGAAAATTGAATTCTGCCACTCTTCATGACCTGTGTGCATAGCATGGCTCTTAAAACCTGCAAATAGCTTGCCCTCATGTTATCCACAAAACTGAGCTGGGGATGCCTTCTGGAGAGAAAGCTTTTGGTCTTGTCCATGGGCAGCCTGGCCAAACACTGTGTGATGGTAGAGTTTGGCAAAGGTATGTCACTCTCTGGGGATCTCCTTCTTAGCAAGTACCAAGAGCTGTGCTCAAGTCCATGCCTGAGACACCACCAGCTGGGAGGTGGGGCTCAGCCAGGCGCTAGGTATGGACTTGTGTGTCCCTGCTCCGCGGGCAGCACGTAAGCTGCGGGGATGCACTACCAGGGCAGGCAGTAAATATCACTGTAGAGATTGAATAGGGTTCTGCAGGTGGGGAAGAGAAGATCACACTGCTGGCAAGTAATTTCTTCCTCCCCATCTGTTGCTGAAATTCTTTGCCTCCGGTGGTGGAGCAGGCTGACATTGCCTGGGCAGTCCCTGCTCTTCGTGGTCTGGGGGAGAGGGAGTGAGCCCAGCCATCCATGTCCTATAGCCCTCATAAAGCTAGAAAATGGCACCAGGGCTCTTAGCTGCTACTATCGATGATGCTGGCCCAAGTTTCATTTGCCATGCTTATAGTTTTGAGAAACAGCAGCGTGTCATTATGTCCCTGGAAGCTGGAAGTTATAAAAAGGAGAACAGAAACAATAATAATAATAATAATAATAATAATAATAATAATAATAATGATGATGATGATGATGATGATGATGATGTGGCTTCCAGACCACTGTTTGTGAAAGCAGTCTAACATTCTGCCCTTGAGCTATTCCTCCAAACAAAATTTCCAGCATGTATTCTTCCCTTTCAAACATCTAATGGAGTGTTGAGCCAGCAAGACAGCTGGAAAGTTCGAGTTTCTGCCTGCACAATGGCAGCAGTGTCTCTGCTGTCAAAATTAACTCTGCATTTTTTCCTGCTCGTGCTGGAAAAAAGATCTTTCTAACCTTTGAAAAATATACTGTGTGCTCAGAGATCTTATGTTCCTCCTCTGGCTTAGTTCAAAGCAAACTGATAAAAAAATTCAATTCTAGCGTCGTTCATGAAGGTCTATTTTAAACACACGATCTCAGGGTGTGTGGAAGGATAATCACAGTGGATCACTGCTTGGCTAATGAGGGGGTGGGCACTGCATAAAAACGTGAAAAGAAGCATCAGCCCAGCTCTGTAGATGTTTCCAGACTAGGCTGACACAATATCTGCTGTTACTGGCACTTGCCAGGTACATCCGCTCCGGGTTGCACTTACCCAAGGAATTTCATTGTGCTCTGTGGGGTTCTGCAGCTGAAAGGGAGGACAGGATCCAGCCGATTTTATTACACACCTAATTGCTGTTGAATGGTGGATTTTGTGACACATTTATCAGCCAATGCACAAACTGCATCAAAACATCAGGCACATGAATTGGCACTTTTTGACCTGAGCCGCTAGACAAAGAAGGTTTGTACAGATTTGTAATATCTATTTTGACCTCTCTGCCTGTGATGGTAATAGCACATGTTCAGTGTGAGCCCAGTTTTTAAAATATAAGTGACCCCCTTGAGGTTCTGTTCTAAAAAACTGAGGCTTCTCAATAATGGAAAGCAATGTTTTTCTCTTTAAGGAAAGGAGGGAGGCAGGTAAGGAGTGAGTACTGTGCTTCTTGGATATGGAAGGCACATGTAAACACAAGATGCCATTTATCATTATTTGATATATAGCAAAATACAGTAATTTCGTTTAGCAGCAGGTTTTAAGAAGATTAAACATGCTAGGAAAATTGTTTTAAAATAACAATGTAACAGGATATTGTAAATTATTTTGCAGTAGGCTGTCATACCGTGTCACCATAATTCTTCAATATTTAATTAAAACCCACAACAACTTAATATTCAAGTCCTGTCAAGAAAACTAATTGGATACAGGGACCAGCTGCTGGAGAAGTTTGGATGTCAGCTTCAAATGGTAATGTGAGTGGTTCACACTTGCTTGTGGGTACACATTTAAAACACTCGATCACCACGGACTTATGGAAAAGGCTGGTTTTGTTTAAAGTCAAGTCTTGGCATTTTAGCCAGAAAGATTCATCTTTAATGACAAGATACAGTAATCCTATTTAATTAGACACCTTTTTTTTTAAAAAAAAAAAAGCAATTCTCAGTTTAATGCTTTGTGATAGAAAGTTCTCTCTTGGGAAAGGGGATACCCACCGGTGTCCGTGGTTTTAGGCACCTCTGCTTCTGCATACGTAGAGACCTTCCATTTCTCCCTCTGTCCCTGAGATTAAGCTCTTTTAAGGTAAGGAAGGATATTTCAAATCACCAGTCCCCTTTTTAGCATTGTAATCATCGCACCGGGCTGAGTCGCCACCAGATCAGGCTACCTGATTACAGGGGGGTGAGTTTGGGAACTGTAGTACCCATTGGAGTGGGGCCAGCCACACCGGCCCGGTTTCATGCTAAATAATGAAAGTCCTGACATTAAATGCCTTGCAATGAATCATACGCCTGTTCAGGGTGATACTTTATAGCTCTGCAGTCTCAGAGCTGTGTGTGTTTTTTAAAAAATAAGTTTTAAATTACAAGTGTTTTGTAGAGAACATTTGTAAATTCACAAGTGCTGGGTATTGGAAGGTATCTGTATTTCAGTGTTTATCAGAAAACAGAACATTGTTTACAAATTGCTCAGGAATACGAAAAAAAGTTTAAAATGATGGAAAATGGCATAATAGGGATTTATAAATATTGTGTTAGCAGAGCAAGTAGGCTATGTAATTCTCCTACCTTTGCAGCATTATAAAATACCCACAATAAAAGATATTCTCTTTTCTAGTAAATTGTTACAATTTTTTTCCATCATTGATTTATATTGAAGTGCTGAACTCCAACACTTTTGTTGCTAGCTAGCAATTAAGATGAAAGCACTGTCCTTTCTGAGAACTGCATTCATTCAGGTGATATGGAGATCTGACACAGTTTTGCTCTTTTACTCAGCAGTTGTTTGCAAAACAATAGAGAGGAACTGTACTTGATGTCATTGCCTTAAAAATAAAGAAAGAGAAAAAAAAAGAAAGAAAAAAGGCTGGAAATATTTAGCTTACAAAGAGATGAGAAATGGGTTTTGCAGGGAGCCAGTGCCATGCTGTATGGAAGCTAATATAGCAAATTCCGAGTGAATGCAAATTCTGTATGCTAGGCAAATTAGAGATGGTTGAATTAATCATGAATAAGTGACCAACATTGTGCTGCTTCTGTCAGGGTTCTCCAGCTGGTGCTGATTTCTCGTTATGCTCTTGATGCTGTTTAAGCAGATTCTTCTGTGGTTTAATCCTGTGAGCACCTGAACTGCTTGTGCAGACACCAAGGACATCAAGCCATCTCATGACAAAGAGTGAGGAAACGCCCCTTGCCAGTGGGGAGATGCGCTGGACCTCTGTGGGGGTCCCGGCGCTGGGACTTGCTCCCCGCTCCTCTGAGACAGTCGGGGACCTCAGCCTGGGCTCTTGGTGGTCTGGATGTGGCCCTGGAGAGTTCTGCGTGCCCTACTGAGCCTCGTCCTCAAGTTTCGCTGTGCTGCCCTTGTGGCTCTTGCCCAGCGGCTGGGAGACACATACACCCGCACAATGGAAGAGTTCAAGGCGGACAGAAGCCACGTCTCTTGCCTGGCTGGGAGCTCTTCATCCAGAGAGTGATGCTGGGTGAGCTGCTACACCAAGTGAGCGACACACTCAATGTTAGTCCTGCTTATATCACATTTTCTGTCTTGACAGTGCTTGGGCAGGGTCTCCCTGCAGCCCAGTGACACGATTGCCATGGGGAGGGCGAGCAGCTGTCCTTGTCCCCCGTCATGCAGAATGAGCACCCACAGGACTGGGCAATGAGTCCTTTGAGTTTTGATTGCTTACTAAATTCACTGGAGGAAGAACGATATCCTTCCAGGCTTTGGTTCGACATCAGGTAGTAAATACCTTGTTCTTGTAAAGCTTGTTCTGCCATACAGAACAGTGTTCCTCTGCGTTAGATTAGTGTACATCTTCCACGTGCAACTTCTGCTAATTTAATGAATTATTTAGCAGTGCCGTGCTCACGGGCTCGTGCCAACACGGTAATGGAATTCTGTACCGGCTACGCATGTAGCCAGATGTTCACAATTTTTCTCCCTCTTTCTGCGCAGATTTTATGCAAATTTCAGGAAGAACAGCACTGCCATCACCACCTTCTCCGTTAATAAATCCCATAATGGACTCCACGCCTGTACAACCCAGCCCACAAGGGACAAGCTGTCGGGTGTGATCCTTAGTCTTTGTGAGTTAAAGATGCTCAGTGGTGGGAAGGTAAGGGCCACCGGGGCCATTTCTTCACTCACCCGCTCCTGCTGGTGTAAATCGTGTGTAACCGCAGTTGGTGGATTTACACTAAAGTGTTGTCAGGGGACAACCAGGCTCAGCAAACTCAGGAAGAATTAGGTAAGCTACAAAGTTAAAGGGTGATCAGAAGGTGATGACAGAAGCACAGTAGGAAATCCTGAGCTGTTGTGCGTGACAGTTTTACAGAAACCTTTTCCCTTTTTAGTTTTTTTTTTTCCTAAGGATTGTTTTTCCAGTGCTGGTGCGATTTTACAGAGTACCTACGGAGAGAAGAGCTGGCCTCACTCTCTCCCTGTTTCCACTACTCGGTCCCCTCCTTGGAGGATTTACTTGTGATTTACACTTGCAGAAGCGAGAAGAGTTTCAAGCTGTGCTCATGCAATTATACTGAACGGGGGAGAGAGGCCAGCAGAGCCAAAGTCGGTGGATTTTGGGGCTGGGGCTGTTTCTGCACAGCTGTGCTCCCTGCTCGGCCATTCAAACTGCTCCAGAGTGAGACGGAGTGGATGCAGCCGCTCTGGAGTCAGAGCAGTTTAAGTCCAGGGCTGCTTTTCAACTTATAATGACACCGCTGGCTTTGCAAAGTATTTAAATATGAGCTTTACTCCCAACAACTTCATTGCAGCACTTAAACTTAAGCTTAATGTTTTTCTGAAGCGGGTCCTTGGTTTGATAGCATTTTATACATGAGGTCAAAGTTAATAAGCATCAGGCTCACTACACAACAGTGTGAGAATTACCCATTTATAGAGATCTAGAAATGTCATTTATAATTCAAGTCTTTCAAGGGAAGGATAATTGTCCAATTTTGCACTGCTGCATGGGAGAAAACAAAAGCGGGTTATGTGTTTGTGTGCTCTGCGCTTTTTGGTTTTATGTTGTTTTGCTTTATAAATTGCTCCAAGTTTCCAGGGGATTGAAATCCACCTGATGCTGTAAAATCACAGTATCGTCAGGGTTGGAAGGGGCCTCTGGAGATCATCCAGTCCAACCCCCCTGCCACAGCAGGGACACCTACAGCAGTTGCACAGGACAGCGTCCTGGCGGGTTTTGAATGTCTCCAGTGTGGGAGACTCCACAACCTCTCTGGGCAGCCTGTGCCAGTGCTCTGCCACCCTCAGAGTAAAGAAGTTCCTCCTCATGTTAAGATGGAACTTCCTATGCTCAAGTTTGTGCCCATTACCTCTTGTCCTATCACTGGGCACCACTGAAAAAAGACTCTTCTCATCTACCTGGCACAATGCTTCCTATAAAGCAAAGTCTCGCACCCTACTGTAGCTGTGGGCTTTTGGGGCAGCATTGCTTCCTCCAGACTCCATCTGTGGTCCTGCTCACCCCGAGTGCCTATTAATTACATGCGAACTTCATACCCTGGCATAGGGACTGATGATGGATGATCTCCGGCCAGAGTGATCTCTGCTTTCTGGTCACTTGAGTCTCCTTGCCAATGAGGCTGCGTTTCTGTTTACTCAGTTAATGAGGATCAGTGTTACGAAACGCATGGCAGGGATTCAGTATACATTACCGGTTAATAGAGATAATTGAGTGGAAGGAAAACTAGTTTCTGATGTCACAAAATGTCTCTTGTGATAAAGCATTTGGAATACAGTGGTTAACATTTCATTTACAGAGATTTGTGTACCGGTTAATGCGTATTGTTTGTGAAATTATAATGACATAATAATTGCCTGCAGATACTTTCCTATTATATTGGGTGAAGCTTTCCTCTCCATTTTTCTTGTCTATCCAGTCTTACTAATTCTCCAAACACGCCACCAGACATCTGGTGCCAGGATTTGAGTATCTATTTTTCTGTCTACACATCTAGACTCCTGAAAAGATAGCCAAATCTTTTTCTTGTTTTGTTTTGTGGTTGTTTTTTTTTTCCCCCAGAAGCCTAAACAATGAGATCAGTGGGAGCTGAAGACTGAGTAATACTTCAAATTAGGCAACTTAGCTATGCTATAGCACATATGTATATAGCAGATCAACAGATAAATGCCAGGAAGGGACACTCAGAGCATGTAGCATGATTTCTAGACTTGGTAGGACCACTAAAAGTCCCTGTTGTGCATTGCACAGGCTTTCTTCAGCACCCATTGACACTCATCTTTGGCACTGGTTTGGGAAAATCTTGGCTCTGCTTTGGGAAAGCATCTAGCAAACTAACACTGTTTACTTGGTTGTTTGACCACCAATCTTTTGATTTAACAAATATTCATCAATATGGAATTTTATTTTGAAAAAATCAGACTCAACCGATACAGAATTTTACCATTATTTTTTTTTTTCGGTAAGTCCTCTTAGCAGCTTCAACTAAAAAGATGTGTTTAACTCACAGGTATATTTACTTTTCCAGCGTGGAGAACCTTGAGAATAAGAGGAAAATAGGAATACATTGGGGGAAATAAGCAGCACTTCCCTTTTTATATAGAGAAATAAATAGTGTCTAAAAATCTTTTTTGCCTACTACTTGAGTAGCCTAAAATCCTAGAAGCTTCTTATATGTGCTGGCTGATGAAAAACAGAGAGCATATATCACATTATCATTCATACAAAAACCGCCTTCACAACCTGTGTAGTCCCCGAGCTGCTGGAGGCAGGGAGGATATTTCGTGGCAGTACGAGTATATGTGGCTGTGCTCTTCCCTTGCTTTTTCTTAGAAATAGGATATTGGACAACACACTGCTTCGGGCTGGTGTGTTATGACCAACGTTAGCTTCTTAAGCTCGAAAATGCAATTTCCTAGTCAAGATACTAGCAGTTATTTCGGTATTGGTAGTGGTTTTTTGAGTATTAATCAAAATAAGAAAGAAAGAAGAGACTAGAAAATAAAGCAGTTAAACTTTAAACTTCACATGTTGCATGTGTATATTTTGCTTCATTTTGTGCATTGGCACGTGAATGCTCTCCATGGAGTTGTAGGAGCCAAGCACGTGTTGCTGAAAGCATCTCTGTGAGTCTCCAGACTGCTAGTCTACATTAACTTGGTTAAGGAGGGCCTGTGGATGGAAAGAAGGTGGTGATTTGTTCTACAAGGTAGAAAAGTAATGAGGAGGTAGCTTTTTGGTGAGGGTGGATCTAGGGTATGGGCTTAGGCACCCTTCGGGAGTCACCCTTGGTGTAGCCCAACCCGAGAAGACGATGCGAGCCGGACTTTCTGATGTTACGTCTAATTGCTTGATGTACTGCAGGAAGAGGCGGGGAGCTCTTGAGCTGATGCTGGCTGGGCTTTGCCTCAGATGGATCGCCAACTGCTCTTGCTGGCATACAGAGAAAGCTGACTTCTCTGAGATCACTTGGATGGAAAGGTGACCAGGGACAGGAAAAATTTACATAAAAGAAGGAAGGCTCTGCTCTTCATGTCGGTGCAGTCCCCTGCTTCGGGCAGGGTGGCACCGTCACAAACCAGAGCAACACACAAGTGAGTCCAGCACATTGGCAATAGCTCTTAGATCACAGATGTCAGTCAGTGTGAAATAACTTACAAAACATCTGGAGGGAAATGTCTGTGTTATGGTTTGAGAGACAGACCCATAACAATTTATCATCGTTTAGACAATCATTCTATCACCCGATGACCCCTCCCCACCCGGGAAAGAGAATTGGGAAAAACAAGGAAACCCAGGAGTTGAAGTATAAACAGATTTAATAGAGTAAGATTAGATAATTAACAGTAATAACACTAAAGAACCAATATTGATCCCGATACCAATACAGAATATGCAAAGTTTATACTCAGCCAATTCTACCAGTAGGAAGCTGTGCACTCCCAGTGGTGGACAGCTCATGTGGGACACTGAGAGCACTGTGGCTTCAGGAAGAAGAGAAGGGCTCAGGGGTCCAGCACTGGGGCATGAAGTTCTCAGGACAGCAGCCATCAGGGGATAGAGAGCACTTCGCAGCAAACTTTCTAAATTATATTGAATGTGATGTTGATGGTATGAAATAATCCTGTTGGCCACCTTGGGTCACATGCCTGTGTCTCGCTTCTCCTCATCCCTGCAGCTGGCAAGCTCAAAAACACTGACACCTTGAAACCCACACACCAGAGCTGGCTACAAAGTAAATATTTTCACAAATTCAGACACCAGAGTCTCCTAAAAGTGCAGTCTTCCCAAGTATTAGAAGATAAATTAGTTCTGTGTTGCTCAAACCAGGACAGTCTGTTACACGGGCAGTGAGGGCTGGTGCGGCATCCTGAAGCATCCAGCACAGCTCTCCGTAAGTTGCCAAGCCTTTGCTGATACTACCTGCTTATGAGGAACTTGCAGAAATGTAAGAGATGAACAGGAGGCCTCCACAAAGAGCTAACCATAGAAAACCTTCATTCTCCTCACATTCACATGTGTTTTAAAACATTGGATCTCCATTCATTTAAGTGGACCACAGTGATTCACTGCTAACTCAGTGCACCATCAGTTCCCATGAAACCTTTTTAGGCTGAACGAAGGCGGCTTAAACCTCAGAATTGGATGGACATACAACCAGTTTTCTTTGCCTACAATCTACAAAGGCTTCCTGCTCACTTTATATAGGAAAATTGTTCTGTAACACCAGCCCATGCTGTCACAACCAGGGCTGCCATACCTTGGGGAACATTAACCTAAATATACTTTTTGAAAAGTGAGGGTGGCTCAGGGGAAATCTCTGTCTCATGCAAATTTCCAGACAGGCTTAGTGCCTTCATTTTCCTTCGTTCCGACTTGGAAATTTTGTCAGACCTGGAGCCTGTTCATGGTGCAGGGATGAGGAAGGTGATCAGGGTGCAAAGTGGGAAAGTGAAAAGAAAAATCTAGGATAAAAAACATTAAGTAGGAAGAAAGCTATTGGCTGTGTGATCTGACCCATGCTGTGGCTCATTATTATTACTTGCAACAGCAAATGTTGATGTAAGTGCTGCAGAGTGCCAGTAATTAGTAGGCATGCCTCTCCAACTGCTGCAGCATGTGGTCAATGAGTTCCTGCCTCCAAGAGATGTTCTGCACTGTAAGAAAAGAGATTTATGCTACTGATAAACATAAAGAGAGATTGAAATACAGCCTATATGCCACATTAGGAATGAGATTTCTCCTACACCTACGCATTGGGAGAAAGTGTCTCATGCTGGGGAGCTGGTGGAAGGTGAGGCTCAGCATCTAGGGTGCAAGTCAATATAATTCTCTCTGTTTTCTTCCCCTCTGACTCCCACCAATCTGTTCAGCAGTATCCAGGAAAAAGAAATCAAACCCATGTAACATGGAATGCTGTTGGGTAGCTTACTGGCATTCAATTATGCATGTCCAACAGCATTGTCATTATGGCTGACGCCTTCCACAGTTTCCACGTCTGTGTTGTACAGAATCGTTTTAATTATATTTTTAGTCAAACTCTTTCTGCCATTTGTAGGCTATACACATTTTACAAGCCGAGTAAACAGGGCACGAGCAAAGAAAATGATAAAGTAATGAAGGGATAGAGCACTGTGCTTCTTGCTAATGGGATAGCCTTTAAGCAGGAGCTGACATGGTGACAGGCTGAGGGGGACAGCGATGGGGCTGCAACCACATCACTTGGAGGCTTGCATGGTACACCACTTGGTGTGGTGTGTAGGGGAAGGAGCTTAAATTCCCCTTTATTCCTTGGTAGATCCCCATCCCCCTTCGCTGCTGAAAGTGGCTTTGCATGGCAGACCTACCCTACATTACTTTCCAACTTAGTAAAAGGCTCAATCCCAAATTTCCAGCCTCTGAACTGCTGAATGAAGTCCTTTAGGACCTCATGAGGATGGAGAACATATTGGGTTGTAAAGTCCCAGTTATTTTAGTCATATATTGCTGTGTCAAACATCCTCCTGGCCCTCCTGGCAATCTTTTATTAAACTACATCTTAAAATGAGTTTTTTATTTACTTCTACTTCTCTTAAAATGCAGATCCAGGAATTAACTCCTCTGCTCACTAGGTAGCTTCTTTTAACATTTGGTTTAATTTTAGAAGATTATTTTACAGCTGTGAGCTCTTATGCTAGCAATAGTCTCTATGTTTAACTGCCACTTCTGCCTTTTTCACACTTGCCTTTCTGATATTTTTATAGGGAATGACTGTATTCTCTCACAGCCTCCATTTTGCTAGACTGAACAAGTCAACCTTTCCTAGTGTCCCCTCAAAAACTATGTGCTAAAATCCCCGAGCATCCTACTAGGCCTGCTCTGCCCCATTCCAGGTTCAATTCTTCTTCATTACCGCATGGCAGTAGAATTAGGTATGTAACGCCAGGTTTAGCCTTACCAAGGTATTACTCAACTTATGGCACTAATTGTGCCTTATGCATGTGGGCACTACCTTGCCTGTACACTCTTTGGCATGAGCGATATAGGACATGGGACTACACGAGCGTAATTGTCCTCCAGCTTTCAAATCTATGAACAGTTACACATTTGCCTCTTGTTCAGCTCTTGAGAGGGGCACCTCTTTTTTTCTCCTATAGAAAGAACCAGATTTTAAATTAAGAACACACTGAAAAATATTTTAATAAACTACATTCTGCTGATTTGCTTCACACTGGGAATGAGCAGCTTAGAGATCAGAGAGCTTTTTACATATTCTCCTTAGCTTGGCTTCCTGTAAGCCCATGCTTCTGAAAGCATGCATTGCATGTGTGCGCGTGTATGTATGTATATGTGTTACTAATAAATTTTCAAGCTCTTGACTAATTTCAACCATATTTGACAATCTCAGATGTACTGTATCTTTATAGATTTAACGAAAATCGTCAGCCAAGTGGAGGAAAGACCTGTTCTGTCATCTCCACTGAAGGAAAGGTTGCAGCACAAGCTTTGTCTGACCCTTTCTTAGATGGTAGGAAACCCTGTCAGGTTCCCAGATGTGGGAAATAGTCATTTGGAGCTCCCACATTAGTACATGCTGTATAGTCAACCCAGAACAAAAATCCATAGGAAACCATCCTCCACCAGTTCTGCTGCTCTAAGCTATTTGCTGTATTTATGTATTTTCTCTTGCTTAGAGAACTAAATATCTCTGTAAATGCATATCCACCTTTCTCTTTCTCCTGCCTTGTAATATGTCTGGAAGTTGTGTATCTGTCAGACATATATTTGAATACATCACATCAATTAAGTTCTGCCTTTCACTCTCTCACACATACACACCTCTCTCTTTGTATCCCTGTATATTCCTGCTGTTTGAATGCTCCATATTTGCACCCTTTTCTCAATCTATAGATTTTATTGACAACCTTACAGACAACTACATTACCACCATCCACATCTTCTCTCTCCTCACCACCAGGTGTTGGACCTATAGACAGATATGTTGTGGCCATATACAGGATGCAGAAAGAATGACATAAACAGGAGGTAATACACTCTCTGGGCAAGGGGGTGTCGTTGTGTTGGCAGTGTGCAGCCATGGCATTGCATAGTTTATAGCCATCCCAGAACCCCAGACGTTCTGACTTGGGTCAAGATTTGGCCACAGTTCAAGTGGCAGCTCAATAAATATGCTATTAGTAATACATTAACAAAACACTGGCCCAAGTTACTTAGTCCAATAGTTCACTAACTGCAATACTGCGTGCGGTGCTGGGAAGCTGTTCCAAGAGCTTTTAAAGAGAAAATAACTGTCCTTCTTGGGTGCTCCATGTTTTCACAATAAACGACCATAAATAAGATGCTGCTAGTAGACTCCACTTTCTCTGATTACACAGCTACCTGCCTTTCTGTCTATCAGTCACACAGTAAATCTCTCTCTTTCCATGAAGTATCTTACGTTGTGCAAAATCAATATGCTGTCAGAGTACTTTGCTGCCTTACTGGCGGCACCAGCATGGCATCTCCCCTAGTGAGTGTGACTTTGTGCAGCAGAAAAAAAAAATTCCCCCTGTCTTGGGGCTGGATTTAGTAGACGTCTGAGAGGTCGGATCCTCATGGGGACTTTGGCACTTTTTCAGCTCCAGTTCACTCCAATTCACTTCATTTAGTGTCCAGGACCCCTCCACCTGGCCCCTTTGGTTTACAGCCCCAGGGGGCCTCTGACATCCCCTGTCTCAGCAAACTTGCCCAGACGGCAGCTACGGCAGTGGCAGCGGGGAGCTTCTGCCAGTTCCCAGCTCAGCATTATCAGTGTTAAAACATTTACTGCATGTGCAGTTCTCAACAGCTCTTAACTCTGGCAAATCAAAACCAATTTTAACCGGAACACTCCAAGACACTTCTCTACAACGAGGGCTATCTATCTGTCTGACAAATTCAGACTTGCTTCCCCCAGCTGCTTTGGCATTAAAGCTGTTTAAAAAAAAAAAGAAAGAGTTGCAACAATTTTCTTCTTTATAGAAGTTGAAAAAAATATCATTCTCTTCGTATTAAAAAACAGTGATGGCTTCATGCCAACAAATCAAATGAGAACTCAATTGCAGGAGCAAATAGAAAAATTTCTGTCTGATCAATAGACATTCAAAGTGTTACCAGGAATTAGCCAGAGGCAGCCGAAATGGAAATACCTGGCTGATCTCAACTGCTGTATCTAATGCCCTGTCCCAGGGAAGTCTGAACCTCTCAGGGCTGTGGATCAACCTATGATTTGGGGCACAGAAATGTAAATCCCTGTGGTCTGTCATGTCACTCGCACATGTGATGCCAGGCATGTGACTGAACCCTCCTCCTTCCTACCAGGCACCCAGGCACTCACTTAACTCATGGCTGGGGCATCCGATGAGCTCTTTGAGGGCTCCAGTCAGTGTAAAACCTGTAAAATTCAAATTTTGTTTTGTCCCCCACTTTGTTTAGCTTCATTGCTGTGTCTGCATGTTTAATGTGCCTATGACCAAACTGAATACAGCAACCAAACAACATGATACCCTAAGGTCTGATCAGTGGTGGACTGGGATTTACTTCTTTCAGGCTATCATCCTCTATTTTAAATTGGAGCAGAGAGAACAGCATGGTCATTTTATTGATTGGATTAGAGAAAAATTGAGCTGGCTGATCTGTATGATGATATTATTGAGTTGTATTTGCAGCTAAAAACACACGAGTTTTTATTGGATTATTGGGGGCACAGGGAGCAAAGGGGAAAGAAAAGGTAATATAGAGGTGAGCAGGTATCAGGATTGGTGCCTTTGTGCTTAGACTCTCCAGCAAGAGCTCACTACTTGTCTGCTCCCCTGTCTACACAGCTCGCCGATGTGTTGGCTACTGCTGCCTTTCCAACCACAACCAACCACGTAACCAAAGAGACATGGGAATTAGCTGCAGTTCCTCATTAGTGGATGCTCATGTTACACGTGTTCATCACCCAAATGAGAATATTTGCAAACTTAAAAAAACAACAAAACCCATTTGGTAGTGAATATCCTGTTTAAGGGACATTTTTATGCAAGCCAGGTGTTTAAAAACTGTGGTGTTGCATGACACCTACTGACAACCAGGGCATATCACAGTTCACCGTACACAAGCAACTGAGTCACTTGATGTATTTTTACCGGTGATTTATTTTTATGTTTGTTAAAAGTCTGTGATTGAAAAGGAAGAAATTGATATTTTGTACCATGTGAATATGTGACAGTGAGTGAATAACTGGCATATATATGTGGGTGTATATATATGTACTCTACCTTATATTTTATATACCTCTTTTACATGTTTAGTTTATAGACCCGTTTTAAAACCACCATGTCCAGCAGCTTCATTGATTCATTGTATTTATGGCTGAGGAAGAATGTTAGTAGCAAATGTTGTAGTCAGCACAAGAGAGCAACCTACAGGTTATGCCTTTGAAACGATCATATATTTTATTTATATGGTGCCTGTCAGTCATAGAAGCCTCCTGTGAAATATTACTGAAATGAAACACAGCTAAAACTCCATATTAAAATGATACAGTCTGATTCTCCGCTGCCATGCATGCTGTGCCCTTAGACTGCTGGAATCAAACCATGTAGAGAAGAACCCTATACAGGTATGGAGTGGCTCTACAAAATAAGAAGGGTAACATTGTACATTTGCTTTGCTCTGGTGTGTTTTGTCCTGCTAAATGGCCACTAAAAATTCCGAGCCATGGCTGTTCCCAGCACTGGGTTCCAATATTGGGGTTTTGTTCCCAGACCAAAATGTTCATTATCATGTTGCCTCTCCTGTGGTACAGCTAAGAGGACTGAGGGACAGATGACCAG
The DNA here is from genome assembly GCA_017639485.1 of Pluvialis apricaria. NCBI lineage: Eukaryota > Metazoa > Chordata > Aves > Charadriiformes > Charadriidae > Pluvialis > Pluvialis apricaria. The sequence goes on along the minus strand of CM030008.1, from coordinate 154,870,384 downwards.
GATTCAGAATTGGAGCCCCAACAAAGGCCGTCACCCTCCTGCCATTGCCACAGCCTGCGTCACGATTTCACCTAACAGTTAATTTAAGACGAAGAGTTCCTTCATCTCAGCTCAACTCAATTCAGCACCCATGTCTCGACAAAAGACACAGAAGGAAATGGATCTTGTGAGGATCATCAGCACTATTCAAACATTAAATGAAACCAACAAGCAAGCAAACGAGCTGTAATTTTATCAGGTGGAAACAGAAATCAGTGCAGCTATTAAGTCTGCAGCAGCTGAAACTCTGCTCCTTAAATAAGTTGCACAAAGCCACTGCTACAACTGGAAAGTTTTTCGGCTCAGAAGGCAGCGAGCGGGCCCGATGCCCAAAGAGAAGATATCGACACTGTACATTTTTGGAAACATCATTTCCATGCTGTGAAATTGCCCATGTGCTAGACTTGTACGGATTTCAATAGGAAAGCTCACCGTCAAACCACATGGCACCCAGCCCATAAAGAGCTTTGAAGAAGATACTAGAGATAGTGTCAAAATCACCATGAAAGTGGGACCAATGGCTCACGGTACAGCCAAAAATTGGTCCTGTAATTCATTTACAATGTTGTCAAAATAAGGCTACAGCTGAAGGAATCTCAACAACTGTCGTCAGCTGCACAGGTTTCTTCTAAGAATGACATATAAGGGGAAAAATGTGTCTTGTGGACAGTCCAGTGCTGAGTGGAAAAGAGACCTCAAAAAATTATTTCACTAAGGTTTTGAAGCTGACACCTCAGGCTACAAAAGTCCATGCAAAACACACAACTGTCTCTTTTGAAAGGCGCAGCATCCATATGCAGTGACGGCATAGTCATCAAAACTCCCCAAACAGCTCTATTTTTCCCCAGGTCTGAACACATCTGTGTACATCCTACACATCTCTGCCTTCCACAAACACTGTACATACTGACCTCCTCAGCCCCACTGGAAAACAGGCCCTAGATGTTGCCCAGAATGACTCTAAACCAAAAGTCCTTGGAAATAAGTACACCAGCTTCCTGCTGGAGGACAAGACCTCATATCACAACAGGTCTTTCTGCTTTGACTGGAGGACAGGCCCAGGATGCCCAGACCAGTACCCACGTTGTAGTAACTGGGAGGGCTCCCACTGCTCCAGCAGCCACTGAATATGGCCTTTAAAGACACTGCTGATGTGATCAACTCCTTACCATAAAGGATGCCAGTGATGGAGCCAGTGAGGAGCACTAGGATAGAATTTAGCAAGAAAACTGTGGACTGAACACTGGTAAAACTTTCCTGTAGGTGAAGTCTAATTGACCATGGCATGATCCTATCAGATGTTTATTGTTTGGTCCTTTGAAGGATATCTGAAAAAAACACTGGGAGACTATTACAAAGAAGAATTCTGCATTGGTGAAGCATCCTTCTTTGCTTCATCCTTGCACTGTTTAGGATCAGTTCACCTACTTAATTTTATTTAAAAAAAAAAAGTTTTAAAACCCTCAGGGAAAAGTTACCAGCTTAAATATTATTTTATTAATTTAAGGTTTGTTTTTTTATATAATGACTCTTGAAAGTTATTTGAAATGCCCAGTGGGGAATATGGTAGTGTTATGTTTACACCAGAGACACTGTGAACACAATTCCCCTCTAATTTACTTAGTATGAACCCACAGACTTCAAATAGGTTGCAGAGGAAGCAAAGGAGTGCAGAAGTTAACCCTGCAGATGTTTGTCTTGCTGGACTTGATCAGTTTATCCGCTGGCACTCAGCTGGCACATGGTTCGGATTAGGAGGAGCGTTCCCCTGGCTGGGGACAGCCGCAGCGGGGGATCGCTGTGAGTCGGGACAGCGATAGCGGGAGACGCTCGTGTTAGGACAGAGAGTTAGACAGTATTTTAGTATGCAGCGGTGGCTATCCCAAGGTTGTTTTAAATATATACGGAGTTTGTATATGATAGTTAATTTAACTAACATGTTTATTTACTGGCTCACTGGCTTTTGGTGTTTGGAAAAGATGACTCATCTGCTACTTGATCCTGCCAATGTTTATTCTGCTGGTGGGCTCACTCTTTACCGGAGTAATGAGAGTAATCCCACTCGTATCAGGCCTATTAATGAGCATACTTTCACAGGATCAGGTCACAGGCCAGCTGTAAATAAAAATATCCACCTCCTCGCCCTCAGCATTGGTGAAATTTCAGGGATGCTCATGTCATCACGGCCCGTTATAAGGTTCCAAAGGCACCACATTAGCTCTGTCCAATTTTTCTAGGGAAAACATTTTAAAGGGCACAAAATGCACACGAGGGATTTTGCTGTCGTTTAGCTGAGCACAGAACAGCAAAGCTCTCCCAGGATTTTCTGCCTCACGCTCCGTGCTGTTCAGGTTTCCCATAAACTGCCCGGAGGCAGATAAACGTCTCAGACAGACAGTGGCTGGCCAGCAAAGCAGGGAATTGCCCACGGTTGAGAGAAATAGTGAGAAAGCAGCTGCAGGCAGAAAAAAAAATTAAGGTTCCTGGGTCCAGGAGGAGGGGGTACAAGTAAGCACGCCGTGCTGCAGCCTGGCAGTCAGGGAGCCCAGCAAAGGAGGAAGGTCTCTTCTCCCACCGCTGTTGGTCCCTCCCAAGGGCTGCATAGATAACCCATGACTCTTTCTGTATTGGTCAACTACAGAGTGCCAGGGAGCCTCTAGGGAGACTGTAATTCAGTCGAGTGCGCTTTTAAATCATCCAAATGGTTCCTGGAGACTTTTTTGGCTTGTGCCACCTCTTGGTCTGCCAACGAGCATCTAGCCACAACCTGGGAGCCAGGAATGGTCCAGGGCCTCTGCGAGGAGGCAGTCTGCAGGTGGATCCCTGCCTCTGCAAGCTTCGATGCCAGCCGGCCTTTGTGACAGCATGCTTCTGGGTATTTTTAATTCACCAGGATGGCTGTCATCTTTGTATGTCCACCCTTATTTTGGGTTCTGCACCAGGGAGGTCTAAAAGCTAGGTGGTGTGGTGCCTCACTTGTAGTTGCATGAGTCTTGCCCTTAACTGCCAACTACATGAATATCACTGAAAGTTTGGTGTCCTTGAGGATCCATTTGGGCCTTGGATTTTGATTACACAGATATTAAGCACTTAAGGGCCAAAATAGATATTTAGCACTTGCAGCTATAAATACAACATCATTAGGGTTTGTTGAAAAAGAGCTGATGAAGATTTAGCAAACATCAATGTTGTGTGCTTCAGTACTTTCTAAACTCACACTCGACATCATGCATCTACCTGGGTATCCTTGAAAACCTGTCTTTCGTTCCCAATAGGGTCAGATTTGGAATGACTTTCAGTGTCTAAAAAGATATCTAAGTCCACCCTGAGGACATTCCCAAGATCTCCAGCTCAGGCACTGGGCAACCTCCAGTCACCACCAGTCAGATCATTTGTAAGCCATGGTATGGCCCAGCCAATGTCCCTGGGAAGGGCCAGCAAAGCCCAAGGAACCGGCCATGCTCCCTGTTGCTGGAGTACCAATGACCTGAGCACCACCGAGGAGAGAAGACACAGAGCACTGAAACAAGCAAGAACTGAGAACAATTTCCAAGTTGCGCTGAGTGCAGCAGAGCGATGCTGCTCCTATTTCTGTCTCTGATCGAGCCGTGTGGACAATCTTTTCTGCTTCCTTCCAGTAGCAGGTTTGGAAACGGGCTCCTCAGCTGGAGGGGGTGCTGGACTCTGACCCCCAGCCCGCTCAGGCAGTCCCAGCCCTCCCCTTACTTGCTGTATCTCCCACCCTCCAGCTTTTTATCACAGGCACTCTGCTTGCCCCAGACAAGCCAGCTTTGACTGCGTGCCCCTTGTGCACATACAGTTACGTGTTTTCCTTGCTTTCCTTACACTGGGATACTACAGCGCAGAATATAATGGGATAATGTGCTAAAATGAGATGCCAGAGCTGTCTCTTCAGAGGGCCAGGCTGCCAAACATTACACCCACTGGATGTTAAATGAAGGCAATGACTAAGTGTTCACACAGCCACTTGCTTTCGCTGAAGAGTTTGGCAGACTGACGTAAATTGAAAGTCTGCTGCGGGCAGATTTCCTCCTACTATTTTTGATTTCATGCAAATAAGAATTGCAGGACGCCAGGCAATTTCTACCTGTGACTGACATATTTAGTGTTTACAGTCCCACACTGTTTTTATATCTAAAAGTGCAGATTTAATAACACATGTGGGGCAGTTGCAGATTGCGGTATCTCATCCCAGACCCATCTCCAGTTCCCCTCCCTTCCCTACGCCCAGCAGGCTGCATCCAGCCCGGTGGCACGGCTTGCTTTGACACACGCATGTCTATAAAGTGTTGCAGTCTGCTGCCGAGCTGCCAAAGAAAACGCGACAGTGCAATATTTTCTGCTAACAAGCCTTCGTCCTGTGTGTTTCACTCCCTGGTTCTGCTAGATAAAAGCTTCCCATTAAAGGATTAAGGAGTCAAACCAGCGTTCCCCATCTTCCGACTGATCCAGGCAAGGAAGCATCTACTGCTCAAAAGCATTTAAGCTCCTCGAAAGGAGTCTGGGAGGGAGGCTCAGCAGGTGCAGGGTGGCTGGGAGAGGAGCAGGGGCGTCAGCTTTCGGGATGATGGGGAGGCAGTAGGAAGCAGCCGCACGCGGGCGGCAGCGAGCCCCATGAGAGCGGGAACTGGGACCTGTGTCTGAAGAGCCTGAAGCACCAGCTGCACGTGTGGTTTCATCCCCTCAGCTCTGGGTTGTGCGCGAGTGCCATAAAAAGTGCTGGGAAGGGACTGCAGTAACATGCTGGACATGAAGAGCCTCACCACCCGCAAGCGGCATTGCTGCCTCCCGAGGCCAAGGGGCCGTGCCTGGGGAGAGGGGCTGGCCGCAAATGCCTTTGGCAAAGCTCCCTCTTGGGTAAGTAGCCTGCGAGGCTCTTTCTGCTTGCCCCTGCCAGCCCAGAAGCCTTACTCCGTGTATTTTAGTACACTGTCCAGCCACTGTGAAACGCGGTGGTTTCATATCCTCTTTTCCCCTACAGCAACCATGAAACTGAAGTCTCAAGGAGGAAAGGAGACTAGGTAGTCAGGCTGCCGATCAGAGTAGACACCAGAGGGTAATGTTTCAACTCCCATCGCTACCTCGTTCAGACCAGGACCACGCGCTCCAGCAACTGCGTGTTTGGAGGCACGTGCCCTCCCCTTGCAGGTATTCTGCAGTAGATGTCTGTCTTTTCCCATCATGTTTTAAACAAGGCTTAGGCTGTACCTACCTGCCTACAGGCATTTGCAACAGGGAACGTGCAACCTGGCCAGTGACACAGCGTGGACTACAGCCCAACAACTCAGGGCTCATCCTCTGGAGGCAACTGGCAATCCATACTTCTAGCATATAGCCTTAGTCTCCACCAGGCTCCCCATGCAGGACCTAATACAACATAATTTCTGATGTTTTTCCTCCCAAAGTGTTTGAACTGATATGAGGCTTGTCCACAGTAGTGTTTTGGTATGGTGTGGTCTGTGGCTTGAGCATGAGAAAGGAAGCTTTAAGGCTTTCTGGGATAGTGGTAGCTAATGGATGGAGGACAGATCCAAACTTGCGGGAATCTTGTCCACACTGCCCGTGGAAAACAGTCTCCGAATGAGCTATCCTTAAGATAGTTATTTAGTTGTGCACATACACCTGTGGGAAGCTAACTGGAAAGGGACCTGTGGGCCAGGATACCTAGCAGAAGGCAGCATCCTGGGTACTGAACCCCTGACTCCATAATTCACAAGCTCCTGAGGTATCTCATCCCTTCAGGAGTGAGGAAGCAGGTGCCAAACCAGGCTGAAGGTGTCACTCTTCATTGATGTGCTTCAGAAATAGCTCTGGCGTTAACCTCATGGCTAGCACAACGTCCCGTGATGCTGTGTTCACAGTGATATTCCCACAAGACTACCCTTTCCCATGTGCTTTCCAGATCCACTGGGAGAGAACAAGTAGATCAAAAGTGAGAAAACTCGTGAGTCAAGATAAACCCAGTTTAACAGGTGAGGGAAAGGAAAAAAAAACCAAGTGGGACAAAGGAGATCACCCACCCTCTCCCAGAGGCAGAGCATCTGAGCAATGGCCATCTTGGAAGATAAAACTCCACCGTCTTCTTCCTCTACTCTAGTTTTTACTCCTGAGCATGGCATTTGTTTTATGGTATGGAACATCCCTTTGGCCAGTTCAGGTCAGCTGTGGCTCCAAGCTCCACTGGAAAGCTGAGTCTGCTTCACTTAAAGCCACTTGGGTCAGAGCACTGGAGTTCAGCTAATGGACGCAGGATTTCAGGTCAGCCCTTGGTGTGCAAAAGACAAGTGCAAACCAATTAATGGTGAAACTACCTGTGCCTGGGGGCTGGCTAAAATGTCTTTTTTATGTTTTCATATTTCTTAGGATAGTTCGTTCTTATATGTTCGAGCTGTTCAACCTAAAACAGTGGCTCAGGGCTATGATACTGGGGCCAAAGACCTCAGTAAGTGTTTGTGTTTACAGTCCAGCTTCTATTTACATTCTTCCCTTTAGCAGCTGACATCAAAGTGGGAAAGAGAAGTGGGTGGCCCATCCCAAGGCTGGTACTAATTATTGCAATTAGGAAGCTTCATAAGAATACACCCAACGTTCAAACAGAGCATTCAGTGTTTTATAGCTTTACTAGGGAATTGTGAGTGTTAATTTAACTTAAAATGCTTGAACTGTCTTTTATCACAGCCAACCAGTTTGTTTAGGACTTTATGGATTTCCAAGATCCCAGGAAGAAAAAAAGCTGCACTGGATCCCTCACATTCATTATTTCTTCTGATCCACCAATTTTAAGCTTCTTCAAGAGAACAGAACATCATTTGAGCCCATTGCCTGCACCACACCAGTGAGAAAACACAGCTGCATCCTACCACCGCGCCGCTGCCTGTTGGTGCAGACTGTCTCCTTCTTTATTGACATTCAAAGCATTGACAGGAATCAGCCCACCTTGCCACTGCTGTGCCCACTAGTTCATAAACTTCATTGTTCAGTATCTCTTCTAGTGCCTGCTGCTTATTTTCCATGCTCCTTGCATCCACGTATAGACATTTCAGTACATTAATATTCTTCATCTTCTCTTGCTGAGCTACTCCAGCTTCAGTCTTATTTGTAGGCTGGCAGTACATGTCAGATTATTTGAGTTAGGTGAAAATTTCTCCTCTTTCCTTCAAACTGAGTTTTATAGCTATCCAATAAACTTGCCTGGTGTTGAAACTGGGAGTTTGGTACCCTGTTTTGGCAGAGTAACATTAGCCACAAATTGCTTACCTCTAAAAATAATACATGATAATTTTGTTGTCTCTCAGAAACTGGCACACTGCATTCTCTAAAGAGAGATGAATGAATATGTGAAAACATTTTTGGAACAGTTGCTTGTCTATAACAAGTCAATATGAAATCAAGATAGAATTTATACTTTATCTTTTGATAAAGGTTTATTGAGCTATGTTTCAAACATCATTCAGAGCGAACCCTCTGGAGGCCCGAAAAACAAGGACTTGATCTTTCTAGAGCCTTCTATCCATAGGGAGACAGCGGGTCTGAATATTCATCACCTGGACAGCAAGCACAGATTGCCACTCTTGCTGAATTTCTTTTTGAAATCAGGGGATCGTGACCATCTTTCATCTTGCTTTCTAATTCTTGAGAAACTCTGGGCATAGCAACACTTAGCGATTCCCTACAAGGAGTCCTATGTGTTAATTAAATCTCCCGAGACTCATCTCTTCCAGTCTGAGACAAGAGCCAGACGTTTGCCAAATTACATCGTTTCACCATGTGCAACTTCTCTAAGGTTCACCCTTGTCAGCCATGCGACAAAAATTGTGGTCATGCCCCGACCATTTCTCCTCAAGACTACTAGAGCCTCCTCTTAATTTTCATCTTTTTCCTTTGCAACCTATTTCAAATGCCTCAGTAAATCATCTGCCTCAACAGCGGCACCTCTGAATTCTTCCATCATTTTCCTTTGGCCTCCTGCACTAAATTTCAGCTACTTGTGCTTCCCTTCAAGGCTCCCCAGAACACTGCTCTGACCTATAGCATCAACTGCAATATTTCCTGCTCCTGTTTCTACTCAGGCAGTACATCACACCTCAGTGATATCTTTATCATCTCCTTCATGCTCCATACCATCCTCAACAACCGAATGTTTCTTTTATGCAATTTAGAAAGGAATGCACCTGTTTTCATACAGCCTTTCTCAAAGCACACCTTCCTCTGTTGATCGGTGCTCCTACAGCCCTCCCTGCTCCAACATGACATTGCCATTCAGACAAGGCCAAGCATTGCCAAAACTATGCAAGATATCACATTCTGGCCACTGATGAGCTCCACGCTTGTATTTACAATTCATTGGTTAAAGATCCCCAGATAGCAGCATTCTTCATGCCTTGCACAATGCCAACCTGCTTCTAGCCATCAACAATTAATAAAACGAAGAGGCCTGCAACTAAGTCTTATTATCCTTCTTATTTTACAGATGAAGTAGTGTTACATTTTTCAAATCAGAGACACTTCCCAGGTAAAAAAAAAAAAAAAAATCAGAGTGAATATCAGGGTTTCCTGAGAACTCCTCCATCTTTAACTGGCTGGCTGAGGCTAAGCCCAGAACACTTTTGCTCTCCTGCCATAAAGCATCTTCTCGTTTTTGGTCATAGCTGTCTTCTTCCTTATTTAGAGAAGTCCTAGAAGACAAGCGGCATTGCAGGTTAATCCTTCCGAGGAGCGGTGGAGGATCTCACCTGGCTATTGGAGTCCTTACAGGAAAGAAACTTCACAGATCTAGTGGCTCCTCCAAGAATGCTTATTGCCATCAGAAAAGGATGTTTCTTCCAGCCATACAAAATGTGAATAATGGGAGCTTAGGTCTGCGATTTTATGTGTGCAGGTGGTGGTTTACAGGTGTGTGTGTAGTGAGAAGAAGACTTATGGGACTCTGTTTCTTACGCACCATTTACCAGTGTGTGAAGAGAGCATAAGGAAGAGGGTGTGTTGTATATTTTCTCTAGTGGAGTATTATCTGGCAATTTTGCAAAGATCTGGCGAGAAGGTAGCACAACCACGTCTCGCACTCAAGCTCATAACTGCAAATTCACGGTCATCACAGCAGCAGCATTAGAGGACCAAATGCAACGCTAATGGATGTGCCAAAGACTGCAGGAAAAGCCCATGCTGCTGTTTGAGCTCTAACAGTTTTAAGGGCCAACACATGAACCATTCCTTGCCCAGGGAAGCAGTTCACTGTCACTGGAGACACAGTCTGATGGCAAAAATACCCAGTGCACCTTGTTTCAGTGGGCCTCCTTCCACGACACCGCCTCCCTCTTTATCCTTTGGCCTTTGCGGCTGTAGCTAAGGGGAGCACTTGCTTGGTTCTCATTGTGCAATATTTTTTACTCTTCCCTTTTCTGGATGCAGCTATTTGATTTGTACTCAGGAGCTGTATCTTCCAACAAATATAAATTATGCACATACTCTGTGTCATCTCTCAGTTTTCATGAAATACATGTTTGCTTTCTCTCTCTGCAGTGAGGCTTCTACGTATGCAAAAAAAAAGACTTGCATATGAGAGAGCACCTTCCAGACATAAAGTTGGCTCCTTTCAGACGTGACTCACGCTGCTGCATCCCTCTTTGCCTCAAGCTGAGCCTGATGTGCCACCAAAGGTCAAAGACCTGAATTTAGGTCTTTCAGGGAAGTGCTTTAATCACCAGTGGGACGGGTGTAGCACCTCCTTGTGCAGTCTCTTGTTGTGGTACTTAGCAAATGCCTACTAGCCGCAGCTCCCAAGAGCCGGAGGTGATGAAAGGGTCAGTCCAGGAGTTTTGCCAACACTTAGATGCTATCTAGGGATCACAGCAGCTCAGTTACACCAAGGCTTAGCAAGCCCGTGATTTCCTGTAAGCAAAACCTAGGCTTCATTACAGTAATATACACATCTACAGGGTGAGACGGGATTTGAACACAAGATTTGTAACAAGTATATTAGTGTCACTTCAGTTGTTGGACGTGGCACCCAAAGTGGCAATACAGCTCTTGGAGTCCTCAGGTTCCAAGTGCCCAACACTTTAACAACTTTGACAACAAAGTAATTGCATGCATAAATGGCCAGAATTACTCAGGTTTCATTACTCACTGTGTTATGTACTGACGCAACACCATGTCCAACTGGGGTTGGACTAGATGATCTCCAGAAGTCCCTACCAACCCTGACCATTCTGTGATTCTGTGAATGTCAGTTACTGTGTTTAACAAATTGGTCCCTTTACAGTTTTTCCAGTGAGACGTAGGTTAATGAAGCAACTTTCTGTCATGGACCCAAGAGGCAGAAACTTCTCTGTAGCTATTAAAAAAGACTCTTGCTTGAAGGATTCATGTTTACAGAATAAAATGAAGATCCGAACATGCCCTCTATTCAAGGAACTCTTCCTATCACAGTTATCCTTTATAAATCATATATATGCTCCCTAAGCTGTCCCCTTCTGGAAATTTTGAGGAAATTTATGGGCCTTAAAAGTCGATGTTTCTAGACGTTGCTAGACCCAGAAAAGAGGCAAAATGCAGAACAGAAGACTCTTTCAATTAAATGCTTAAAATGTCCTGATAACAAACTCCCCCACATTAAACTACAAGGCAACTAACTGGGGCATTTCTGATGCTCTCAAGATGCTTTGATGCTACACAAGCAGAAATCATCTCTAAAATGTACAAGATCCAGGCTACAAAGGCCACTTTGTGTACCCTCTGTCTCTCTGAAACAATTTTTATAGCAATTACTTGGAAATTAAGTTCTACTGCATTTGCCATCAGCTTCACTGGAACCAGGCTTTCATCCACTTTGCATCAGCTTTAGGGTTTCTTTTCTGTTTACCCATTTCTGGCATGATCCAGTCCAGAGAGTAGCTGCATCTGTCATCTGGTAGTAGATACTAGTTCGGGGGGAGAAAAAAAAGAGGAAAAATCCCCCAAACCCACCTGCAAAGTCCTGCAGCCTTAAACCTTTGGTGCAGTACAAGGTTTACAAGATGATTTAAAATCTGCATGTGTGGGAAATAAGGAAGATGAGCTGACTCTACACAGAAAATGGGTTTGGGACGGATGGAGATTGATGGCTTTGTGACAATGACAGTAAAGTTAATAGCTGATACGGGCAGACAACAGACTCCATTTTAAATTTAAAATTGAAGTGTGTGTTGCTGACAGCATCATACTGACCATTCATTGCTAGACCTAATTTCTCTCTGGTAATGACTATGAGAAGCTGAATAGATAATGATGTGCACTGCAGAACATTTGGGAAATGGGATTAACTGCTTTGCAATTTTTTTGCTTGTTTTAAAAACAACTATTTAATGATTAGTAGAGGTGGCTATCCTTGAGCACTCCTGAAGGGTAAAGATTAGTCACTCCTCTGGGAACATCTCTGTCGCCTCTATTTCCTTTCCTCTTAGGAGACAGAAGGGGTGTAAATTGTGCTTGCAACAGACTGGGAAGGCTGACACTGTTAAAATATAAGACCTCAACAAAAACCCTGGAGATGATGTATCACCAGTCTCCTGGGCAGTTGCACACCACGTTCACATTTGCACATTGCAGATAATTCCTGCCTTTCAACAGCCTGAACCCAAACTTCAGATGCAAATGGTCTTGGAGCTGGAAATGGAAACCTGCGTGTACTGAGACAGTTTTTCACATATTCAAATAAAAAGCTGACAAACAAAAATATGCGAAACAAAGGGAAAGCAAACCTTCCAGTCCTGGGGGAAGCAACTCTGTGCTCTCTATTTCTGCTGTTCATTCCTCCTGTTTATCTACCCTGCTCTTCAGGGACAGAAATACCCATCAGTTTTGCACATCTCCACCCACACAAACAGAGACCTTAATTGGCATACCAGCACGGGGTTGATCACCAGAGACTTTCTTTTATTATGTGCCAGTGAAAGGCCTTTTAAAAAGTACACAGACCATAATACAGGGGGCTTCTGAAATTTTACGCACATGGCACATGGAAGCAATTGACTTCAGGAATAAATAGTTGTTCTTCAAAGCTGAGCACAGCCAGTGCACATGCGTGAGGCTGAATGTTGCTGGCCTTATGCCACCAGTTTGGTCCCCGTCCTCGTAACAACCCTGTTTTGTTAGGTGCCATGCTAACATGTAGCAAAATGGCAGTAGTACATTCCATAATCTGCTCAATAACTGTATTTCAGGCTGAAATTTCCACCTGTTTACCTTACTCCTGTCTGTGATGCGAGTTCGCACAACTGAAGGATTTACTGTTTCTCTGCTTGCTTTTTTTGTTCAGCAGGAGAAGTAGCTGAATTGTTCAGGTCAAGTTCAAAAGCTCAAATCTGAAAGCCATATACTCTTTGCATGAATTAATTCCAACTCCACTCTGGCTTTGTAAAGCTAATTTAAATTATAGTGGTCTCTGTAACTTCACAGAGCTGTAAAATAAATAAATCTAATTGTATTTGGCTTAACTACCGTGAATCTGCTTATTACTTTCAAAGTGGTACAGTGAGGCTCATAGTTTTTATAAAATCTAAGTTACCGATGATTATGATGAGAAATTGAGACTGTGGCAATAGTAATTAAGCACACGTAAAAAATAATTTTCTTCTCTGTGAGAAAAGTGCAATGCCTACGTTCTATTTCCATCCTTTACTTCTGTCTCCTGTGATTGCTGGAGGCCATTTTAGATGTGGTTGCTCAGACTATTCAAGACCTTTAAAAAAAGTTCTCGTTTCCTAGAAAGTAATTAAAACCTCCCACACTGAACAAAAATATATGGAGCATATGCAAATGCTATAAAAGTAGCATGTGGTTTACATAATAATTTATAATGCCGCTTGGTATCTGAGGCAAAATACAATCACATGTTTTACACACTGAGATCACCCCTCTGAGTCTGTGCTGGAACAAATGCGCTCCTCAGCGCCGACTGACACCAGCTCCCACTGCACGGCATGCAAGCACTACGTTGGTTTTAGTATCAGCTGAGGAAGGTGGATAAATAGCATCACACTTCCCATTAGTGAACAGCTTCCTAAGTTCTACTGAGTCAACAGACAGTAATCAGGTATCAGCTACTACTTCAGCTTTGCAGCAACATCACAGGGCGGCTCTTCACTCAGAAATGAACCAAAACTAAGCGGGGGGAGGCTGGGGATGCGGGGGGGGGGAGGCAGGGAGGGAGAAACAAGGTACTGCTTCATTTCCTTTTCTGCTCCGATTCCTCTAATAGAAATTCCACAAAGGCATGTTAACCTGAAGAGGAATTTCAGCAGCAAACCATCACAAAGAAGGCGAGAAACCCTGTTTAATACTTGCAGGTGGCATCTAGTCCAGGGGCTCTCAGGAGCTCACCATCTGACAGTCATCCGATAAACAGATACTTTACAACTGTAAAATCTAAAGGTGGAAAAATCAGTAACGTCAGTTTAGTCCACCTCTTGCTTTACCAATGCAGAATAGGATTTTTTTTGCCTTTTCCCAACGCATTTGTCTAGTCTTTTTGTGCTTTTGTGCTTTCTGTCTTTTAAAATTTCCAAGTAACCCAAGAGACATCTCCTAAACTCCTAGGGAAATTAGTATTTCATGTCTTAGCATTCAGAGGTTTCCACTACCCACCCCTCCTCATTGGGGTTTGGTGAAATAAGTTCTTGTTTACCTTATTTCACTGTTCTGTACTACAGCCACTCCAAACCACTCTAATTACCTCCCCTTTGCATCTACCCAAGAACTTCTACACTTGAGCCTCGTCTTTGCTTTCACAAGTCATTCTAATGATTATTCATATGGTAGCACATCAGTATTCTTCTCTTTCACTGTGTTAGTAGCATGCTGACCCCAAAACTAATGCAGTATTTCCTGCAGAACTACTGTATCAGAATTACTGGTCTCAGAGAAAGAGCTCTTACACTCTCTACTATGCAATATTTGGCCACGCACCCCAAAACTGCAGCAGCTTTTCTTCTCTCACTGCATCCCAATTATGTCTTTAATGCAGGTCTAAAATGTGTTTTCCCAAATCCTCTTTCCTTGCCTTTATTTTATTGCCAGTTTGTGCTCACCTAAGCTTTGATTGTTGCTGTTATATTTCTTTGTATTTTCCACTTATTGTTTGAAAGTCTTCCCGCTTCAACAATGTATTTCAGTAATGGACTGTATTCATGACCCTCTTACCCCCTCTCCAGGACTGTAAATACCACTAAAACCTCTACATGGCTATAAAACCAAATGTATTGCTATCCATTGCTACTCAGACAACTTTAAAATCACATATCTATCTTCCTATTTAGGCAAATTTGAATTTATTTTTCAAGCAAGATTTCATGAGAAAGCACACACAGACCTAGGAAAGGATTTTATCACAGATACGTATGTAAGCCCTTCCTTTCAGCCACTCATTTTCAATTCTATTCCAGACCATTACTCTATAGCTTTGTAAGAGAGGTAGTCAGCTGAGGAGGGAAAGTGACAGCATGAGGGGCCAAAGAAGGCCTAGCACGTCAGGCCTCCTACAGGATTTGGGCAGAAAAATCACAGAGTTTATACAACCTCAGTAGTGATTATCAGATATCATCATCTGCTGGGAACACACGCAGGAGCAGAACTCTACGCAATCAGGTAGCTTGCAAGTTGAACATGAAGGCATACAACGAGCTGAGATGCCCCCAGAGTTAAGTGCACACAAGAAAACATGTCTCTGCTTATTTGACTCCAATATGCCTATGGTCTTTACTGGACCTGGTCCAGTGAGAAGTGCCGTAAAACGTGTATTCTGCTTCTGACTATATTCACATCAACACAAACATTGTCACTGGATTTTAGTTGTGCTATTTATCGTGTAGTGTTGTAAGAGATGCCAGAATGTGTCCCTTACGCAATGTAAGTGAGAAAACTCCTTAAAATTTACACAGAAGTTAAGATTTAACAAGACAAAAGTTTCACTATAGTGCATTTATTTACCTCTTACATTCCAGTTATCCATTACATTTTCTTAAATAAAAACTGGCATTGGTACATATTTTTTGTCACTTTCATTAATATCCTCCAATACATATCAGCCAGCTCGCTATTTTTATGTATAAAAATAGAGTAACCTTCCAACTCAGCAAAAAACCTTCTCTTTTAAAGCCCTGATGCTCTACCATATCAGTCTTCATTTCTATTAAATAAGGAGAGCGACCAAACTACTCGCTTTCTCCTCCAAGTATTTTTTTCTGCACTGATAGAATTGTAAATTCCTTTATAATTCCCCATTTCCTTTGTTAGCACGAAGTAATTAAACTAATCCATTTTCTGAAAACCTCAGTTGACTCACAGTGTCCTCGGGTGTCATTGCATCTTTTATTTGATGTTTTTGCTTAACTTCAGATCTTCAAATCTACATCCGGAGCTTACTCTTTTCCACAGCAGTTGTCAGTCATCCTTCAGCTGTAGTCTTTTTGGTTTGTGCAGACATCTTGCACACCGATGAAAGCTTGGTTCCTGTGAGATCCGAATCGTTGTCCTACTCCACCTGAATCCATTCTTTACAGTGATGAATTTAAGTAGCACTTGTGCACAAGTTCCAATTTCTCCATCAGTAAGAAATACTATAATCAGAGCAGTCTTTTTTTCTACAGGACAACAAAAATGGTCATGGTTTATTACAGCACTCTGGATGTGGCCTTGCTGCCTCTATGGAAGATGAGGAAAGGTAAACTCCTTGCATCTTTCCTGAACGAGACATAAATTCGCTTCTCACTCTTGTCTTTTTATGTAAGAAAAACCTTGGACCTTTGCATACTACCCAGCAGGCACGTTCTGTGTTGTGAACATTCAGTGTCTGTTATATTGTCTACAAAGGTGCTGGATTAATGGTTTCATTTCGACAGTATATGTTAACTTGAGGTGCTCCCACAAACATGCTACAAAGTATTCAGCATCCTAGCTCCCCTGCCCCAACACCTCCCTGGGTAAAATCGAGCCCTAAGAACCCCAGCCCCCTCAAATATTTTTATATTCCAAAACCAGAACCATCCTAGGTTCTGGTATCTGCTCCTGGGACTGTCTGTATGTTTATCCAGCTTCTGCCTAATCAGAAATACAGAAATATTCAATGATATATAAACAAAACATTGAAACATCTGTGTTGGTATTGCTTTGCTGGTATTTGTAAATACATCATTAGGTGCCATTTCATTAACCAGCAGTTAAAGTTCAGTTAGCATTAACTAAAATATTAGATTTCAGCATGTTGATGCCCAGTAATTCCTTTAAAAGTGTTTCACAGCTGAGGAATTGCCACTTTTCTTAAAACTGTCATCTTCTTGGCCAAATCCTATACTTATTCATGGACATGGTGGCATATGAATTATGTTCACTACCCTTAACTTTCATCTGTGTAAGTCAAAGTGTATGGTTTTGGTCCAACACCTTGCAAAGTTCCTGTTTTGACAGTATTTACTGTGATAATTTACAATTCTGTCAATTTCTGCACTTTGCAATTTAGCTACTGTGCTATCTATTCTGGTAGTGGTTTGAAGTGTTTTCTTCTCTCTCCCAGATGAAAAATTGTAGTATAAACCTTGGCTACTGCTAGTAGCTGCACAGAGTAAACTGAATATTGTACTGGCCAGACATCTACTTGCAATATTTGCACTCTTATTCACATTTTGGGTTACTTCGGCACAGTCTCTATATGCAAAAAAAAAAAGTCAACAAACTTTAAAGACATTTAGTAAGAATACATAGATAGTATGCAGGCAGTAATGTCTAGACTAATCTCAATTTTCCATAGTTGTTCCAAAATCAGAACAAAATACTAGGTACTGAGAATTTTACACTCGCAATTAAGATCTTGGTGCCATTTCAAAATCCATTTCAAATACTACTTCTAGGCTGGATGCATACTTATACGCACACTAAACAGAAAGCTGCCACTATACCTTCCAAACACAAAAATGTGCCTGCATCTTAAACAACAAAATAAAATCTCTACTTGCAGTCTTCATCTCCTTTTCAAAAGCTTTCTTCAAAATTTTTACCTGTTTTGTCTTTACTTATAATACAAAATAGTAATATCTCTCACAGCTGCAGAAGTAAACCATTATTCCTGACCAACGAGTCTGCCGTAGCAGTCAATCTAAATTAGAACAGTTCTGCTGCTAGCTTTGCCACCGAGCTATCCACTCTTCCATGTGTAACAGGGGAGAAAAAAAAGCCACCTTATCGGTGTTTTGACATCTACTCACATCTAGGTATTGTCACAGTTACTCCATACCACTTTCAACACTGGGTAAACTAATCAAAATGAACATTTTCTAACTCTGTTTATTTGCAAATATAAGACTGGGCATCCATTCATCTGTTAGATTTAAAGGCTTCCAAAGGAGAAACAAAAGATAACTATGTTGTACCCAATTTCAGGGGAAAGTCATATATCGTTAACCAGGTCTGACCAGATCTATTACAAGCCAGCGATTTTTACCTCAAGGAGTAGACAAATGGGTTGAAATTATTAAAAAATAAAATAAAAAAGACTGATAGAACGACAAATCAGTATAACACTTTAAAAACCATGCATCTCAAATCAATGAGAATTCAGTATCAAAATCCCATATTGTAAAAAGGATCTCTTTTAAAAGGATAGATACCATTTAACTGGACTCTTCAGAAGGTTCTGAGCAAATCTTTCACACAGAACTACTAAGGAATCTGACTGGGCATGGAATGAGAGTTAAAAGTAATACACAAGAAGCAAATCATGAAGATGGTCAGTTTTCAACTTGACAAGTATTAACAGTAGAGTGCCCTATGGATTTGTACTGAAACAACATTATTTTACATATTCTTTCATCTGGAAAAAGAGACACATAGTCCACCGGCAGCATCTGCGGCTAACAAAAATTATTAAGAATATTTTCAGGGCTAATGAAAATTGTGAGGAATACCAGAGGCAGAACAAAGAAAGATGAAGGTTGATGATTAATTCAAAATAATGAACTGCTCATATACTCCAAAGTTTTCTAGGACTGGCAGTCATAGGGAAAAGATTAATGAGGTGGTAAATTCAGTGCATTCTGGTAAACAAAACCAAATCATTCCAACCATACATAATGCCATAGGAACACTACACCATACAATAGCTGGAGCAGTACTCAAGAAATTATAACCTGCAGTTTCAGAAGAAGTTAATGTTGAGGATATATGTATGTAGCCTTCATTTAAAAAGACTTAATTATATCCATAAGGATATAGGGGTAAGTTTCTGTAACTTTTGAATTTTGCTCCGATTATCTCATATAACATATACCCACTGATAGGATATGGAATAAGATGAACTTATATGTTCCCACAATGGGGAATCATATTCCATTGTAATACCTGATCACTTATTTTGGTCCTGTAGCTTACTAGAGTGACTTTTCTGTAACGCAACTTTTCTTGTCTGTAGAGGTGATATGCACTGCAGAATGGCATGCAAAACACATGTTTGTAAAACAGTGTTAATTGCATCATAAAAAAAATCCAGAAACACTTTATTTATAAAATCCTCCATTTGCATAGCAATCCAAATTATTACTGTAAGTTACTTAGGCTGTATTATATTCAGCCTAATTGAATCACTCAGGCAAAACCTGTAGGATGAATCTTTTATAAAAACAAAGCCAACACTATTTAAGTTATTACAAAATCCCAACATTTTAATCTTGAAGACTTTTCAAACATTCCTGCAATATGGTTGTGGGAAAACATGTTACTTTCAGAAAGAAATTAAGTATATCCAAACAACTGTG
Organism: Pluvialis apricaria; assembly: GCA_017639485.1. Classification (NCBI taxonomy): domain Eukaryota; kingdom Metazoa; phylum Chordata; class Aves; order Charadriiformes; family Charadriidae; genus Pluvialis; species Pluvialis apricaria. The sequence continues at coordinate 154,851,545 of CM030008.1, read as the reverse complement.
TATCTTTTCCAATCACAAGTTTGATTTTCCTTGTTCAGTTCCGCATTGCCAACATGGCATTTATGTCCCAAATGAGATTCCGTAACTGATCCATGATCTGCTTCAGCTGCTGATTCTTCTGTTTCAGTTTCTGTGGGAAGAGTTTATTAGAAGTTTTTTTGTGATCAGCTCAAATAGCACACTCAGAAATTCAACAAAAGTTACAGTGTTATGAAATGCTATATGGATCTCTTTCTTAGTTGTCTGTGAGCAGTATAACTGGGATAATGCATCCTCTTTAAAGCACACTCTAAAAATACAAGCAAGCCTCAAAAGTTAAGGACCATTGCTAGAGGGGGAACACTGTTTCTTTTCACAGCAGTCTTTTTACCAAACCATTCCTTCGAAACCTGGAGGTTTGTGAGGACTGGCCCTCTCTTTCCAAAGTCCAAAAGATAGCACTTCATGTAGGAAGAAAAAATTGGCAATTTGGACAAAAAGAGTTCAGGGAACGGGTAAATTTATGTGAATATATGTTGTATAACTTGGGTACACAGAAAAATGAGGGAGTAACAGTAGAAGTTTGAATTAAGCAGAAGGTAAAGGTGAAGCCAAACAAGCTTTTCCAGCCCTTCTGCCTATGTAGGTCAACCCTGATGTGCTAAGGGATCCTGGTTTTTATTCCCAAGCATGCTAATTTCTTTAAAATCATTTATTTGGGTTTTTTTGTGAACTGCAGAAGCATTTGAAGGAACAGAAGAGCAGCAAACTTGCTTTTATTGGCTGCGTAACAAGAACTTAAAAATTATGTCTTTACAGAAGAAAGATCAGTGCATTAAGACACTGCGCAATCTCCCTAAACTTTCATGTTCCACAATGAGACACATATTTATTGTTTGATTTATTAATTTTCCTGCTCAAACCAAAGCTGTCAAGAACTAAGTTACTGTGTATTGTTAACAACAGCCTATGTCCTTCATTTCATTCCAACTGGATGTCAGCCTTCCTACAAGAGATCAAACTACTTACTCATGAGGGAAGTCCAGAGTTCCAAGTAAAGTGAAAGCACAGGAAAGACTTGCTACCATCAAAAGAGGACAAACTATCCAAATGTTTCAGGTTTGACTAACTTTGTTATTTGCACTACATAAATGCAATACATTAAAAGGAGATCAGTAACATGACCAAAGTAACTGAAACAGTGATAAAAACAACAAAAGAAGCTATATCCTGAAAATCACCCTCCTGAATTTTGATGCTGACAACATACCCATATTTTTAAGTTGCCCCGCTGGTAAGCTGGGAAAGAAGTTCAGAGTAAAAAAAGACAGTTTATTCACCTCAGACCTGTAAAAATGGTCTGAAGTAATATGGTAATTAGGCTGAGATAACATGGGGAACATAGTACTTTGAGTAAGGGAAATATTCCTGAACACAGACTTTGGTGGACACATTCCCTGGAAGCAGACACAACACTCAATTCCAGACTCCTGAGAAGCATGTAAAACCAGATGTAACACAGTTCATGTGCACTAATTCGGAATTTCTCATCAAGCATTTGACAGACTAGAAAGTATTTTAAAGGTAACTGTGGATTTATCTAATGCTTCTTTCTTTTCCATTTGCTAATCTAAAACTTCAAGATATACAGCAGAAATCAGCTCCTAAAGTGAAGAGAGAAAACTGAGAAGCACGTAGTTATTACCGCATCCAAATGACAGAATTGCCAAGTGTCTCCCTACAAAAGTTCATAATATAAGATCTTGATGCTTGAGAAAGCACAAGAGGGATGAGATACACAAGCATGCTCATACCTGTGGCATTTTTAAACATAATTTTGTTTGCCATCCTCAACATTCAATCTTAGAGAAATCAATGAATGTTACATCAAATCTACTAGTTTAATGCAAGCTGTCACTCACTGATACTGAGGGCATGCCATTTCACAATTCTTCAAAGCCTTCATCAATAGAAACGAAGGCTGAACAGTCAGTGATGATTATTCAAGTCACAGATAGGAAGAACCATTAACCTCTGACATGCAGATTGTGTTCTTTCTCCATCCATCTCTAATTGTACTGTTAAATATTGGTATGCTCACACGAACTTTACATAAATTACACCCGAAAGACTTATTCTGTGACTGTTTTCATTTCTCGTGCAAGTGTTATGAAACTGTAAATTGCTTGAGCTTTACTTGATGCTAGACAAGGGAACCTTCCAATTGGATTTCATTTGTTTTCAAAGCATCTGTAAAGACAAGATGTATACAATTGTTACTTTATTATTTTAGACCCTTGTCTTCAGTGAAGAGCTACTTTCTTAGCTCTTCTATTCTACTTTTTGCAGAGACAGAAAAAACATCTAAGATGAAGCACCATCTCTGGACTGCTAGGTTGAAAAAAGAATAAAGAGAGGGGAAAAAATCCACTTCAGAGAGCATAGTCTCCTAATTGACATGCATATAGCGATCTTTGTTACCGATCTTTGACAGGCAGTGGTCCACACCACAAAGCAGTATATAATTAGTATGTTCTGCACCACTGGCAGTGCTGGCCTCTGCTTAAGACTTTGCTGAGCCAGTAAGAACATCTCAACTCAGGTCTAACCTTGGAAAGATATGTGAAACGGGCAAGTTCAGGAAGCAGCTTCTGCAGCAATGACAAATTTTCGTTTGAACAGATTGCTTGCAAGTTGTCTCCCACTCTTTCCTCCTTCTACTGAAATGACTTAGTTGAACTCTGGACTGCTTCTCAGGATTAACAGTTGTATGAAACAAGAAAAAGTACTTCATCCTACATACATGCTACAGCTTCTGACTTTATCTGCTTTAAGGTAATACAGGAAAATTATCTTCTATGAAGCAGCTTATAATGAGTTTAAGAGATCTAAATTCACCTTATATCTGACAGGCATGTTTCTGCTAGTCCCCCTCTGTCAGAAGAGTAATCTGACTGAAAACCAATCCTAAGGGGTCTTCTTTGGTGATACTAATTTTCAATGTGGTTAACTATCCATTTCGACTGACACTACAAGCCCTACGGCCAGCAAGATGGAGTTGGCAAGGACTGCACCTTCCAGTAACCACCGAGACCTTAGTAGGCTTAGGTCAGGTAGGACATTTATGAAAATACGTAAAGAAGCACGAAACTCACATAAATGCAACAACCTGGGAGAACCATAACATACATCCAGAAAATAGCTGTCTTTCAAGGAACATGCCATAAAGAACTTAGCACGTTTCATACAGATTTGGGTTCAGTAGGACACAGTAATTTCAACTTTGACTGAAATAAATTTTTGGCTTAAACTCATTGTTGGTTCACGTTCATTTCATTTGAAATCAGTACTGTCTAAACTGATGCACAACCTTCTATCACAGATGTATCAGAACTTTCCTTTGCACACTGTTCCTGTCTCTCTCCTCATCTTAAGCTCATCTATCTTTCAGATTTGAAAACCTAAACATCACTACGAATCATTATTCTGCACTCAATCCATTTGCTAAAAGTCCCATCTTCAGGCAAAGATAATCGTGCTAACATTGTGGAAGAGTAGGATTATATTTCAACTGATGGCTGTAAAAACATCAAAAGTACTTGCCTATGTTGTACAGCACTTCTGCTTAAAAAAAAAACAAAACAAGAGGTGTTTCCATCTTGAAAATCATATATAAAAGACCATTCACCTGAATGCTGTGCCAGCTACAGTTTTTACCTGCTCTGTTCAAGACCTGCAACAGTACAGGCCAGAAGTACATCTAAGCTTAATAATGCATTAAATATCAAAAATAGTAATAGCTTTACTTGCATAAATCTCAGCAGAATTAAAACTATTACATTTACTTTGTTGATTACGACTCTACTACAGAGAGAACTTGCATCATCTTCTTCTTCATGAGAATGTTACTCCTTCTGACCATTAAACTGTTGTAGGAAGTGATTGTTCAAAGTGTTACGAAGGTGACAATGGCCTCTGCTTTTCCATTTAAGTCAAACACAAGAAATTTCTACAGAAACACAATGTTTGTGATAGGCAACAAAAAGTACAGCCTGCCCTGGCAATTTATACTGTTCTTTTTTTAAGCGAGTCCTTCATTATGAAATCTGTGAAGTAAGGAGGTGGGAAAACCTTCTCTTCACCTGCCCCACTTCACTTTTATAGTCAAAAGATTTACAATGTTATATGGACACAGCAGGAAAAAAAAAAATACAAAAAATGCCTCAACACTTTGCTCAAACTCTCCTAAAGCTGCCAGGTGATGTTCTAACTTACGGCAACTCAATTGATACCAAGGCCCACTTTCCATCATAATAAATTCACATATCCATCTATTTATAATATTTTTTTCAAATGGATAAAAAGTATTCATCACTAATACAGTAACTGATGTGCAATTAAACATTAACACACTCATTGTTCAATAACTAAAGGTTTTCCCGATGTCATTCACAGGCATAACTGTTCTATTCTTACTCCCACTCTGGAGACATTGCAAACCCACCTGGACGCCGTCCTGTGCAACTGCTGTAGGTGTCCCTGCTGTGGCAGGGGGGTTGGACTGGGTGATCTCCAGAGGTCCCTTCCAACCCTGACCACTCTGTGATTCTGTGAAATGAGAGACTGGATTTTCTGCTTCCCTCCTCACCCGAAAGGTGAAAGGAAAACTGCTCCTTCTGCACGCATAACTCTCCTTCCTGAAACAAGCAGAGGCGCTAGTGACAGCCTGTGTTCCACTGCGTGCTCAATATTTTTCACATATTGAACCAGACAGCAATTGCATATATCTTCTGTTGTTCAAAGAGGAGTAAGTGTGCTCATTAAAATAGGTGGATGTTTGCTTCATACCAATTATTTATCATCCAGTGATGAAGTCTGAGGTCTTATTTATTGAGTACCCTCTAAGCTATGGAGCTTGTAATGGAATTATCCATTCCCCACGGTGCTTCTCCACCACACTCTTCAGTGTCACATCCCCATTCCTAACATGAAAATCACACAGATGTATGATTCTCGGTTATAGACGGCAAACTAAATCACAGGAACGCTATGGATAAAACTGGAGTGCCTACTAACTTTGTCCGGAGACATCTAAGATTCAAGTCCATCGCTAAACTTTTGTATTTTAACAGCTTTCCACATACTCAAAGCCCTGGTGTCACCAACTGTAAGGGGAAGAACGAACAACTACCACAGACATTTTGTGACAGAGACAAGGATAAAAGTCCAGTTCTTAAGAGCAGCGTTCAGTTACTTACTCACTACCCGCATTAAATCCTTCCTTCTCATTCCCAAATTCCCTGCTTATTCAATACCCTCGTGCAAGTTACACAATACATAAACCAGGATTTCTATAATCTTATTTATAACAATACTGATTCAATCTAAATAGTGCCTAGTCTGCAGCAAAAGCAAAATAGCTCAAGGACTCTTCCAGAAAAGAAAGCAGGGAGGGCAGGATGGGGGGAGAAGAAGAGGAACCAAATGTGATAATGTAATAAAGACTGCATAATATGCATTTTCACAAGGACAAAAGGGGCAACTGGGGTTGTAGGGACAGATTTAAGCTTGGCGCTTCCTAACTTTTCTCAACTTTGTAACCATGATATTGTTTTGATATAGGATAGTAGATGAAAAATTTTACATGAAACATTTTATATGAAACTGAAAAGGACATATTTCATTATACGGAATAAAATGCATCTGAGTGTTGAGAGAGCTGGCTGATGACAAGACAACTCTACACAATTTTCTTTTGGAGATGGGGAGAAGCTCCTAATGAAAAAGCAAACATCTCATCTTCAAGAAAGGAAGGAGGGGGATCCGGAAAACTACAGAAACTACAGGCTGGTCAGCCTAAGCCCAAACCCTAGAAAGACGATGCAGCAAATCCTTCTGGAAGTCACGTCCAGACACATGAATGATAAAGCGACTGGGAACACTCATCTTGGATTTACCAAAGATGTGTTGTGCCTGACCAACACGATAGCCTTCTCTTCAGAAATGACCGTCTGTGTGGCCAAGGGGAGAGCAGGGGATTTTCTTTACTTTCATATTAGTCCGGCTTTTGACGCAGTCTCTCATAGTATCCTTGTAGCCAAATTGGACAGATGTGGTTTGGACAGGTGGATTATAGGGTTGATGGAAAACCAACTAGACAATTGGATTCGAAATGTTGTGATCAGCAGCATTAAGACCAAGTGGCAGCTGGTCTCTCTTGGTGTTTCTCAGGATTGATACTAAGGTCAATATTCTTGTTGAATATTGACAGGTGCTGTGGTGACAGATGATGCAGAGAAGGCGGAGTTGCTGAATGCCTTCTTTGCTTCTGTCTTCACTGCTCAGGCCAGCCCTCAGGAGTCCCAGACTTTGCAAATAACAGGGAAAGTCTGGAGAAAGGAAGACTTTCCCTTGGCAGAAGAGGAATGAGTTAGAGGTAAGTTAAGTAAACTGGATACCCACAAGTCCATGGGGCCTGACGGGATGCACCTGTGAGTACCGAGGGAGCTGGTAGAAGTCATTGCTGGGCCGCTCTCCATCATCTTTGAAAGGTCCTGGAGAACAGGGGAGGTGCCTGAGGACTGGAGGAATGCCAATGTCACTCCAGTCTTCAAAAAGGGCAAGAAGGATGACCCAGGAAACTACAGGCCGGTCAGCCTCACCTCCATCCCTGGAAAGATGATGGAACAGCTCATTCTGGGCATCATCTCCAAGCATCTGGAGGAAAAGAAGGTTATCAGAAGTAGTCAACATGGATTCCCCAAGGGGAAGTCATGTCTGACTAATCTGATAGCCTTCTATGATGGCGTGACTGGATGGGTGGATGAGGGGAAGGCAGTGGACATTGTCCACCTTGACTTCAGCAAGGCTTTCGACACTGTCTCCCACATCATCCTCACAGGCAAGCTTAGGAAGTGTGGGTTGGATGAATGGACAGTGGGGTGGATTGAACAGTGGCTGACAGACAGAGCTCAGAGGGTTGTGGTTAGTGGTACAGAGTCTAGCTGGAGGTCAGTAACAAGTGGTGTTCCTCAGGGGTCAGTACTGGGTCCAGTCCTGTTCAATATATATTCATCAGTGATCTGGATGAAGGGATAGAGTGTACCATCAGCAAGTTTGCTGATGACACAAAACTGGGAGGGATAGCTGACATGCTGGAAGGCTGTGCTGCCACACAGCGTGACCTGGACAGGCTGGAGAGTTGGGCGGAGAGGAACCTGATGAAATTCAACAAGGGCAAGGGTAGGGTACTGCATCTGGGGAGGAATAACCCCATGCATCAGTACAGGTTGGGGGCTGACCTCCTGGAGAGCAGCTGTGTGGAAAGGGACCTGGGAGTCCTGGTGGACAACAGGATGACCATGAGCCAGCAATGTGCCCTGGTGGCCAAGAAGGCCAATGGCATCCTGGGGTGTATCAAGCAGAGTGTGGCCAGCAGGTCGAGGGAGGTCATCCTCCCCCTCTGCTCTGCCCTGGTGAGGCCGCATCCGGAGTATTGTGTCCAATTCTGGGCTCCCCGGTTCAAGAAGGACAGGGAACTGCTGGAGAGGGTCCACCAAAGGGCTACAAAGATGATGAGGGGATTGGAGCATCTCTCTTATGAGGAAAAACTGAGGCACTTGGGTCTTTTTAGTCTAGAGAAAAGAAGACTCAGGGACGATCTTATCAATGCTTATAAATACTTAAAGGGAGGGTGTGAGGTGGATGGGAACAGTCTTTTTTCAGTGGTGCCCAGGGATAGGACAAGAGGTAATGGGCACAAACTGGAGCACAGGAAGTTCCATCTTAACATGAGGAGGAACTTCTTTACTCTGAGGGTGGCAGAGCACTGGCACAGGCTGCCCAGAGAGGCTGTGGAGCCTCCCACACTGGAGACATTCAAAACCCGCCTGGACGCCACCCTGTGCAACTGCTGTAGGTGACCCTGCTGTGGCAGGGGGGTTGGACTAGATGATCTCCAGAGGTCACTTCCAACCCTGACCATTCTGTGATTCTGTAATATCCTCATTAATGACTTATCCACACTCAGTGACCTAATCACCATATCAAAGTATCAAATTTGTGGACAATACCAAATTGGGTGAAGTGGTCAATATACTCAGTAGTAGGACATCCAATTCAGAGGGACGTCAACAGGAACGTCAACGTCAGGAAAGGCGGGCCAACACCTATCTCAGGAACTTCAACCAAAGCAACATCCTATCTGAAAAGAGAATAAACTCATACAACAGCACAAGCAGAGGGCTGACTGAATAGAAAGCAGATTTGCCAAAAAGGACCTGAGGTCCTTTTTGAAACTTTCTGACAAGATGAACATGAGTCAGCAGTGGATCTTTTTGCAACAATGAAGACTAACTGCACACTGTGCTATATTAGCAAGAGTATACCTATCCGGTCAAGTGAAATTTTTATTCTCCTGTATTTGGCTCTGGAGAACGATTGTCCAATTTGGGGCTCAATACGAAACACTAACATACTAGAGAACATCCAGTGGAAGGCCAAGATGATTAAAGCTAGATTTGTTCAGTCTCAAACAAAGACGGCTGAGGCAGCATCACAATACTGCCTTCAGCTACCTAATGCAGACCATACAAAAGACAAAGTTGGACTCTTCTTGAATGTACACAGCAAAAGGATGAGGGGCAGTGGACATGAGTTACAACAAAGGAAATTCCAATGTAACATTAGGAAAACTTTCACAGTGAAAGTTGACAAACACTTAAGAAGGGCCCAGAAAGGGTAGAATTTCCATCCTTACAGGTATTCAAAATGCTACTGGATATGAGCCTGAACAAGTGAATCTAACTTTGATAGTTGGCCCTGCTTTGAGCTGGGGGTTGAATCAGATAGTCACGACACCTCCCAATGAGCCTAAATTCCTCAACGATTCTACCACTGCAGAGAGCCAGTTTGGGTACCCAAAACAGGATGGAACTGCACCCAGCGCAGATTCATCTGCTGAGAAGGTATCCAAATAAACAATTCTTCCTCTCTTGTTAAAGTTTTCCTTGGTGCACATTCATATTTGGGTTGTAAATGGATTTTACAAATACAAAACACATTAAAAATACATGTAAATAGCATGAAAGGTAGTTTAAAAGTAATGCAAGTTTTCAGCATAGTCAAGAGAAGTTTTCAGGCAAAGATCTCCAAAGAGAAAGACTAATTGCAAATTACTGTCATTTTAAGGACTACATCCTAAACATCAGCTGCAGCGCACAATAGTTTTATTATCAAAAGAGCTTGGAGCTAAACTCATAACAGCTTAACTTAAAAGCCTGTCATGCAGATTGTCTTTTCCTCTCTTAGCAAGATCACTATTAACCAGTTAGCAAAGATTAATTAAGAGTATCAAACATGATTATTTTCTAAAGGCCACCTGAAATGTCCTAATGCTATTTCACATAATTTCATTTTCACCCAAATGTATTGAGACTACTAATTATGCGATGGTTTTCCTAAGCGCTTCATTTGAAACCAGACCCACAGCATCCAAAAACCCAAAGCTGTATTTGCTCCATTTCCAAAAACAAGTACTAGAGAAAACTGCTGATAAGGCAGCAACACAGATTAGAGCGTTCTCCGTCTGTGATTTGCTATTTTCTGTTGTAAGCCTGTCAAATGTGCTACAAGACCATGAACCCAAGGCGAGCCTGACATCTTGAAAATATTACAAATGATGCTATACTTACAAGGTAAGAAACTTGTAGACAGAACATTACAGACTCAAAAAAAATATGAAGACAAGTGACAAAATTTTGGTAACAGCTTCCAATTGCTGCAAATAGTAATTATGTTCAATGAAAAAATGTATCAGGACTTGTATTAGTAGACCAATGCTAAACTCATTCTGGAACAGTAATTATTATTCCAGAAAAGAATCAACCACCTCAACAATTTACAAACCTGGAAAGCAGATATGTATAAAAGAAATAAGCAACACTTTTGGGAACCGCAGGAGAGAATTGTTTAGTACAGAAGGTAGAGGTAGACAGTGCTCAATAAATTGTTTGTTTCTTTGGTTTTCATAATAATAGTGCACTTGTCTTCGTAACTGCTGGCAAAAAATCCCTTTTGTTTTTAAGCTAATAGATTTTATTTAAACCTACAGTTGCTAAATATTACTGAATTGCTAGGACAGAAATTCATTACCTTGTAAACTGACCCATATTTTTAATTAATGTACAAGTACTTCTTAGCCAAGGTGGGGACATTAAACTTTCTGACCTAAAAGATAAGTCTAACATAGCAGAATAAGTAAATAAATAACAGTAAAAGATGTCGCTATACAGTAAACCAACATCAACAGCTACTGCAGGATTTTGGAACTCTGCTACATCAACAGGTTCTTCTGCCCCAAGAGAGAGATGGTGAGTATAGGAAGTACATGATGCTGCCCACCTCCTCCACTGAGGATGGCCCCTTCCCAGACAACGGCTGTAGCAAAGCAGAGCTCTTGCGTTTCAAGTCCACAGTTCCTGGAAGCCGGGATGTTTTTGTGTGAGAATACATGATCCATGAGGTTTATATGACCTACTAGTTTGGGTTGTGCTCCGCACTGCAGGGCTGTTAGTGTCTTTCACACGCATCCAGAGCCACTAAAGAGATCAGACTGGCTGGGATAACACAGCAAGAAGGGCAAACTTAAAAGACCCGCGAAAGGCCTAAGAATTCAAATGTCTCAATAGTGTCAAAGTATTGGGTTATTGCAATATGCTTTTTTTGGTACCAGTAACATGCAAGATGAGATACTGCCTATCCCAGCAAAAAGGACTAGGTAACAGCAGGACAAGGGAGAAAGGGAGAAAAGCCAATGGGTCAAGAATATAAAGAGCTTCTTCATCTGTCACGTTGGTTTCCCTGTCCAGCTTTTTCATCAACATTTTGTATTACTGACATTTCGCTAAAATAAATTAAGCAAAATTGAGCTGGAGGTGGATGTTACATACTACAATGGACTGAAAAGCTGTCAGGAGTGCCAGCTAAGAGTCAGAGAGGGCTATCTGAACGTGGCAGCCAGTGTCAGAAATTAGACCAATTAACCTGATTCTAGTGATTTTTCTTCACAAAAAATACAAATTTATTTCTTTCTAGTCATAAAAACCCCAAAGCATTTCCTATTCTGTAATGTATTAAAATTTGAACTTTGAAAATGGTAGTGGATGTGCTGATACAGATGGAGAGAGACAAAAGAAAAAATTCCGTGCACTTTCAAAAACAACAAGATTAAATTTCTTTTGCAGCAGTTAGTAAATATTTGCCCACAAAAGTATTAGAGAAAGTTCAATTATCTTCTGAAGATTTACTGTGGAAAATCTGGAAACTAGGTCTAGGCATTTAAGTGTAAATACAGGATTTCAGACCAGATTTAAGTGAATGCCTGCATACATTCCTAATTACCGATTTTCTACCAATGGTCCTGTAACACCATCAATCTTTTTAAGGTTTAGAACTCATCACAAACATTTATGAAATTCTTTTCACAAGATCACACCAAGGAGGTTTAAAAACATATTAGCATACAAGTACAACAACAAGGGCAAAAACATGTCGTAAAACTATCAAAACCACAGCAAATATGGACAGTTAAGCTTATTAACACTTAAAGATTGCAAATAAATGTGCATAAATTCACAGTACAACATTACATACAATATAATATATACAACCCTGCTACATCAGCACTGAACAGAAAAAATACAAGAGGAAAGCTGACAGCTGCTTTTCTCTAAATTCACATAGTCCTTATTTTCTCCTGTACAATAGGCATGCATTTTTCTAAATAAATGGGTTATGAAAAATTCGGTACATCTCTGATTGTTGAAGACAAATAAAAAAAATATTTTAAAACCTGAAAATCTACCAATTATTCTCCCCATAAAGAAATATTTTACTCATTTATTTCCTTTGTTCAGTTATTTTTGTAGATTATGCCTCCTTTTTACCAAGCATTTACAGACATTACAACTACAGGAATATTTAATTACTTCTAACTTTGTACTTTACAGATTGAAGAAACAATGTTCAGAATTGTGGTCCAGTAAAACTAGGTCTTTTTAATCTCAATATTATATTAGCATTTACTGCAGCATATTTATTTTTTAGGTTTGAATTCATCTTTAGTAATTCTACTCAATTGCATACTGCCACTCAAATTGAAAATTCAACAGCATCTTTATCATACATAGCACATTTTTTTCTGAACGTGTCAAGATTCAATAAATGCTACGTTTAACATAAGGAATGTTCTTCCTCAAACTGTCAAAATACAGAAAGTAGCCCTGAAAATCCTTTACCAACTCACATCACTGTGATAATATTTATACATCTGATGTTCAATACCTATTTTTTTAATGTCTAAGGTAAGTTTTGAAGAGAAGTAAGTTCAACAGGCACCTTGGCTCAGTCTGTACTGCCGATATCTAGCGGGTTAAGCATAAACATAATACACTGTATTCAGAAGAATATGGATCAGTTTATAAAGAGGCACAAGTTAAAATTGACAGGAAACCTAAACTCTACAGCCAGAGGTACAGTTAAAAAAAAAAAAAAAATTGTTTACTAAAAGGTAATTCTGAAACAGTTACGTGCAAGAAGTATTTATTACCGAGTTTCATAGTAGTCATCACACATGCTGCATTTAGTACAGCAACAAAGAAATTTAATTTTTGCAATGACAGTGACAGTTTTAGACAAATTAATTTCAACTTTGTTACCTTATTCACTTCCATGATTTCCCTTCTCTCTTCACTAGCAAAACGAAGCTGACTTGCAGCACCACAATCATCGTGCTTGGAGCCATCTTCTTCAACATATGGAATAAGTTGCTGTGAAGACAAGAAACACTAACTAAAAAAAGGAAAACAGAAGAAAAAAAAAAAGAAACTGAAAATAGGAGATACATAAGGTACTACCATTTTCTCTAAAGGTTCCAACTTCCAAAGAAGAAGTGGAGACAGGCATTTACCTCAAACCCCAAAGGCCTTGCAATGACCTTAGTCAGTTCTCCAGGAAAATTATGTGCTTCAAAAAGACTCAATCCCACATATTACCATGCCTAGATGTAAGCAATTTCACAACTGTAGGCAGAACCCAGTCTTTACATTTTAAGATGTTTATCACAGGTAATCCTTGTATTCTTGAACTCCATAGACTGTAATTTTAAAATTTACTATTCCACACTATGAAATACCACGAACACGAAGTTATTATTATAAAGTATTTCAGTGATATACTAAACATAATTATGACTAGTTTTACCTAGCTACTTGGTTAATTATGACTTGCTATTTTAGCGAGCCTCTGTTTGGCTAATCTTAAGACCAGGCCCACAGCTACCTAATAGGAGTTTTTCCATAAGAATTTCCCACTGTGATCTCCTCAGGCATCTAGTGTACTCTACAAACCCAAAAATCTTAGATAAAGAATTTCTAAATTAATATTAATGCATGCTCCCTTCCTAAAAAAAACCCCATAAATTAAGAAGAATCAGTAAATATGCTAGATACAAAACAAATACATGCTTCTGTGTCGGAACACTCCCAAGTTACTAACATCTTACTTAGAAACAATTATAAGCTGTAACATTTTATACATAACATATATCCACAAAGTCTACAGTCTATTGTTGATTTTTCTGTCCTGAACCGAGAAAAGCTAAAGTTGATAGCAAAATTACACCCTTGTTCACATACATATTACAGACAAATGAGAGACTAGTAATTGATGCAAATGAGGAAGAAGATATTAGTTTAAAAGTCTGGGAGGAAGTTGCTCATCGCATGCATATTAACTTGTTACTTAGGTTGGGGTGTAATGTTATCATAGAATCATTTACATTGGAAAAGACATTTATGATCATCCAGTGCAACCATTAAGTTAACAGGGCCAAGTCCACCACTAAACCATGTCCCTCAGCACCACATCTACACATCTTTTAAACACCTCAAGGGACGGTGACTACGCCACTTCCCTGGGCAGCCTGTTCCCATGCTTGACAATCCTTTCAGTGAAGAAATTTTTCCTAATAACCAATCTAAACCTCCCTGGTACAACTTGAGGCCATTTTCTCTTGTCCTGTAGCTTGTTGCTTGAGAGAAGAGACCAATGCCCACCCTGCTACAACCTCCTTTCAGATAGTTGTAGAGAGTGATAAGGTCTGCCCTGAGCCTCCTTTTCTCCAGGCTAAACAACCCCAGTTCCCTCAGCCATTCCTCATAAGACTTGTGCTCTAGACCCTTCACCAGCTTTGTTGCCCTTCTCTGGTGTTATGGTTTGAGAGACCCATAACAATTTATTGTCATTTAGACAATCATTCTATCACCCAATGACCCCTCCCCACCTGGGAAGGGGAATCAGGAAAAACAAGGAAACCCGGGAGTTGAAGCATAAACAGATTTAATAGAGTAAGACTAAATAATTAACAGTAATAGCACTAAAGAACCAATATTGATCCTGATACCAATACAGAATATGCCCAGATTATACTCAGCCAATTCTATCAGTAGAAGCTGTGCACTCCCAGTGGTGGACAGCAAATGTGGGACACTGCGAGCGCTACGGCTTCAGCAGGAAGGGAAGGCCTCAGTAGCCCAGCACCAGGGCACGAAGTTCTCAGGACAGCAGCCATCAAGGAAGAGAGAGAACTTCGCAGCAAACTTCCTAATTTATAGTGAATGTGACGTTGATAGTATGAAATAATCCTGTTGGCCACCTTGGGTAAAGTGCCCGGGTCTTGCTTCTCCTCATCCCTGGACCTGGCAAGCTCAAAAACACTGCAACCTTGAAACCCACACACCATAGCTGACTAGAAAGTAAGTATTTTCACAAATTCAGACACTAGAGCCCTCTAAAAGTGCAGTCTTCCCAAGTATTAGAAGAGAAATTAGTCCTGTGTCGCTCAAACCAGGACATCTGGACACACTTCAGCACCTCAATGTCTTTCTTGTAGTGAGGGGCTCAAAACTGAACACAGTACTCGAGGTGCAGCCTCACCAGCGCCGAGTACAGGGGGACAATAACTTCCCTAGTCCTGCTGGACACACTGTCTCTGACACACAGCATTCAGCAGCATTGTTCAGCATTCTGATGGAAAACGTACATTGATTTAACCCACTGAAAATTCCATTTCCTTCTATACAAAAATTTTTGTAGGCCATTCCTATTAAGCTTATCAAAATGGACAAAAACTACCACACTAAACTCTGCCATGAAAACGTGGTAAAAGCTTAGTACATTTAAGTACATTTAATGCTTAGTACATTTGCATACCATGAAGAAGTAGCGTGGCTGCTAAATACTCTTGGAAAAAAAACTCCTCTCTCTGATGGAAAAATAATGTACCACTCAAAGCAGAACATTCGCTTTGAAAACTTCTCACCTTTCAGAAGTGCTAGTAGAAAAAAAAACCCAAAGAAAAGCAAAGTACTACACCTAACACACAAATGACGCAGAAAATTTAATCAATTAGAGAACTTTGTAGACAGATCTGCTTCACAATTCTCTCATGCCTTGCTATGTTGGTTAACTGAAAGCTCATAAGAACACTTACTACATTGGTAGTACACATTAACAAAAATATAAAAACATTTATATAAACAATAGTAGACTAAGGAATATTAGTCGGTACTGACTTCTCTTGACTGTTTAAAAAAAGAGATTTGTTGATATTCTTTAAAGATATGGTTAGAATGTCAGTCATTAAATAATATGATTGAGACTATTGAAAAGCTGAAATAAGAGTTTAAGAAAATTGACCCAAAAGGAATGGTATGCCACTCTCATTCACCCTAATAACATGTGAGGAGGTAGGCATTCTATTAACTTCAGAACAGAAAAGACTAAGTAGCTAAAGGAAGAAAGAATCCCAACTATTGATAGAAAACTCTGCTGTGCATAAGCTATCAGTGAGACGTTGCATTAAAAAAAAGCTTAAAGAGACTACTCTACTCATTTTCTCTGTGGAGATTCTCATCCTGGTAATAGGAAAAAAACTGTGAGAAGTTAAAAAAAAAAAAAAGACCAACCCCACCTCTTCCTGACGGTATAGGAAAACAAGACACGTCAAAAACTTTTAAGAGGACACAAGTATTGCGCTACTGCACAAAAGTCAACAGACCGTGAAAAAAAGTTTTACTTTTTAAATTGGGAAGTCGTCTTACTCCCTTGCTTGCTCTAAGGTTTCCGAATACCTTTCTCTGAAACACTGCTGACATATGTAGATGAGTAGTCTAGGATGGACTGTACAGAATGGACTCTTTCATTTCTTTATTCCTACTTAGTGAAGAGATTCAGATATAAAATATAATGCTTAAACGATTAAAACTCAATGGACACTCAGAAGTCTGCTAACAGAGTCGAGTTGCCTCAGAATCCAGAGTTCAGTAATTAAAGAACTTCACAGTTCAGGTTACTATAGAGCTGTAGCAACTCAAATTAAAAGACAAAACAGGTTTTAAGAGTATTACTAGGAATTACAAACAACTTATGAGGTGGAAAAAATGAAGTTTTGATTTTACTAGGAATAGCATTTTTATTAGAAAAAACTTTGGCCAATCCTACTTCCTGGAAGTCTTATGCTGTTCACTTTTCCATTACCGCTGCACATTCAGATTTGGTTCATATTGGCTCAGCAGGTTAAGAGCAGAGGCACAGACTGATGGCCAGAGCAAGGGAATAATGCATATTGCTCAGGGAGCCAGGCTGACAGGCGAGAGCTTACAGCAGGCTTTTTCTCACTAGAACAACCTATTTAAAAAAAAAGACTTGCAGTGTCTCTTCCAACTCTTTTTTTCCTAGTGGAAACAAATTGGTGAAACATACTAAGGAGCCTGACGAAAAAGGCGAACATTTTAAATGGTTTGTTTTCAAAACTGGATCCCCCCCAGTTGGTAAGAATTGTTGATGTGAGCCAGTGAGGGGTCTGGAGCACATGTCTTATGAGGAGAAGCTGAGGGAACTGGCATTGTTCAGCCTGGAGAAAAGGAGGCTGAGGGGAGACCTTATCGCTCTCTACAACTACCTGAAAGGAGGTTGTAGCAGGGTGGGCATTGGTCTCTTCTCTCAAGCAACAAGCTACAGGACAAGAGGAAATGGCCTCAAGTTGTACGAGGGGAGGTCTAGACTGGATATTAGGAAAAATTTCTTCACTGAAAGGGTTATCAATCATTGGAACAGGCTGCCCAGGGAATTGGCTGAATCGCCATTCCTGGAGGTATTTAAGAGACGGGTAGACGTGGTGTTTAGGGACATGGTTTAGTGGTGGACGTGGCCATGTTAGGTTAATGGTTGGATCGATAATCTTAAAGGTCCCTTCCAACCTAGACAATTCTACGATTCTATGTTAACATGAAAGTTTCACAATCTCTCAACCACCTCCAAATAATAAACAGAATTCAGTCCACTGAACAATTCCAGTCTCATTTAAAACTTGTTATGAGTCTCCTGCAACTCAGAAGAATAGATGATATACTAAGCAGAGAGCTGTTATTCTGATTTGTAATTTATGTATGAATAAAGATACTTACTTCTATGGGAACAGGATCAAGCCCAGCACAGTTTTCATTGCATTTGTCATAGACTAGTCTCAGTTTTCTGAAGAGTATTGATAGCTGACGGAGATGTTCCTGCAGCTTTCCCAGTCTGTCTTGATAGGTTCCAGTATGATAAGTAACACCATTCGGTAACTTAGAGAACCAAAACCCCAAAATGTTAAAAATATTATGTTAAAGTTTCTATCACACAAAATAATTAAACTAAAATAAATCAGAGGGTTTTTTTGTACATTTTAAAATAAGACAATCACACTATCCCCACAGAAATCACTGAAATCTCTATTTTCTTTATCAGCAAAATTCTGTATTTTATCTGCTCAGCTGAACTGCCAATCACTGCTGTCAAACAGCTTCATGTATTCTTGACAGTTTGGTCATTGTCAATCCTTCCGTAAGTCTCTTCAGTGAATGTCTTTAAAATGCTTAAGCATGACACTGTTGTTATCCATTATGAGCATTACACTTTGAGACTTTGTGTTGCAACCCCAGGTCACAATTCAGAAATATACAATCAAAGTGAATTTAAAGCAATTAGCAACTTTAAGTACATATACCTATACCTAAGATAATTAGGGAAGGAAACTTCCAGTCATGAACATACAAAGGGAATGGGAGTGATTATTTATCTTCTGCTGTCAACAGAGAAACACAACAAATGTTTGTATGTTTTCTAAATAAGTAGCCACAAATAAGAACTACATCCACTTTAATAACAAAAAGAAATGTCAAAAAGTTCTAGGTGGAAAATATTTCAGAAAAAGATCAATGAAAATTCCTCTAAAATTACTCCCCAGATGTTAACAAAACCAGGGAAAAATAACCAACATATAAAGAGACTTCACTATTCATAAAGGAAAACACAGATCGTAAGTGTGTTTAGAATATACTTATTGTGGAGGCAATAACAATTCAGCATTTCTGAATTTTCTCCATCCTCACTTAATGTACAGATGTAAGCAAATATATCAAGAGTAGTATTCACTTCTCCAATTAATCTTCCTTTTCAAAGCAGTTTGATCAAGCTATATATAGAATGTCCTAAGCTACCTCCTGTGCCTACATATACTGGCAGTTGGTGGTAAAAACATGGGAAATTGAGGAGCATAAAAAGAAAAAGTTACTTCTCACCTGCATGTTCCTCAGTAACTGGAAGATTTCCATGGTTCGAAATACAATGTCCTGCACAGTCTCTTGGCCAATTCGACAGAGAGAAGCTGTATTTACTTCCCTAGCTGCTTGAGCCTGTGTCCCTGAGAAAGCACCAGGCGGCATGCCTGCCCCAGCGAGAGGGGGAGTTGACATCTCTTGATGTTAATTGGTCCCACTGAGTCAAGCTGCACAAAGAAATTAAGACGAGATTACGTACTTGTTTGATTCTATCATAATTAACACATTTCTGTATGGTGGCTATACCATTCCTTTTCCCCATACGCAGTCCTATCCCAGATAAAACTGTGCAACTGATAAAAGACAGCTCAGTGCTGTGCCCTCTCCTTTGGGTACCGCTTCCTTAACCTCTACAGACTTGCCGGGCAGTGGAACCGGGGGTGCTCCTCACACACCTCCCCTCAGAGCGGTCACCAGGAGGCCTCTGCCCCGACCTGTCGCAAGCCGACACGAAAGGGGCTCCTACCCAGCTCCAAGGCGTGAAACCCGCAGCCCTCCCGCCAGGCTCCGGGGCCGCCACCTGCCCGACTCCCCTCTCTCCGCCGCCGGCGACGGCCCCTCTGAGGCACCGCTTACCCACCCCGCAGCGCGGGCGGCCGAGGCCGAGGCCCAGGCAGGGCCTCGCAGGCCCCTCCGGGACGAGCAGGCCCACCGGTGCCTCCACGGCCGCCTGAGGAGCCACGCAGAGTTACCGGCACGGGGTGCGACACGTTCTCCGCTCCCTCCGGCCCCAGCCCGCAGCGGGGCAGCTCCCGGCAGGCGGGGGGGGCGAGGAGGGGCCGTCCCCGGGCCTGGAGACGCCCGGTTGGCAACGGGAGCGCCGCAACGCCGCGCTGCCGCCATGGGAGGTGGCGGGGCCCCCCCCCCAACCACCCGCCCGCGTCCCCCCGGATGGCGGCAGGTGCTCACCGGGACCGGGGCGCCACGTTGCCCTGGAAACGCGGAGGCGGAAGGAGTCGGCGGCGTGACCCGAGGCGGAAGTGACGTTTCCGGCCGCCGCCGGGGCGGGGCGTGAGGGAGGGCGGGGCTGAGGGGCTGAGGGGAGCGGGGGGCCCGGCTCGTCTCGGCCCGGCCCGGCCCCGGGCGCTGAGGGGAGGAGGCGCCGTCCCCTGGTGCGGCTCCCCTAGGGAAGCCCTTCTCGGCCTGCAGCCCTCGCAGGATGGCCGCCGTCCCTCTGCCGCCGTTGCAGGCCCTGCTCGGGAGCTGGGTCGGTTTTCTGGGTTGTGGAATCCGGTGAGGGTTTATGGGCAAATCAGCTTGGGCAGGGGTGGGCCCGGAGCCCTTGCGTGTGGTTTCTTGAGGTTGGAAAGTTAGGTCAAAATCTTACCACGGTCACACAAGTCACACCACCCGTGTAAGGAAGGTGAGGATTTGGACATGCCACTTTTTGCCATTACATGGTGATAAATTGCTGGATATCTGTTCTGCGGGGTAGGTGTGTATATGTGAGTGTACACCTGCACAAGTGTATTCATTTTATACCTTTAAAGGTGTACTACTACTAGTTCTTGCATAGGTACATTTTTGCTAGTATAGAAAAGCCTTACACTTTGGCCTTCCTGTGTGACAGCAGGTGGGAATAAAACACACCCACTTTGAGAGGGTATAAAACACTTCTGTGCTGTTCACTGCGTGTGCCTGTGCTACGCTAATTGCAGTTGAATCAGTGCAAAGTACAGACAAGGCCTCCTGTGTGAGGAAAAAGAAACACCCTCGAAACCAGGCAGCATCTGTGAGGGCTGCTAGATGCAAATTGTCTATACAGTAGTCTGTGCTTACTGTCTGTGTAATAAAAAATTCTTCATCTGCAAAAATGGGTAAGTACCAAAGTTTAGCTTTTTGCAGTTGATGTCATACCTAGGACTCTATTTGAGTGATTTTGACAATAAATGCCTGAAAATGCAGAAGAGGGCATTTATATACCTGCGTCTTCTTATGAATTCTTCGGAAGTACGGTCTTAAAGCCGTTGTGCTATATTAAAACTGATGTTATGAATGATCTTTTGTACGAAATGCATTGCATTTGTAATGCTGTAAAAATAAATCAGAAGTTTGACGCATGATGTACAGCCTTTGTTAAAGAAAGAAGAAAGCAGTCAAGGAACATTCAGGGACGGAACCACACAAACTTGCTGTGAGAGACATTTTGCTGCAGAAAATATTTTTTACTTCAGAAACAGATTAATGAGGAGAAAAACCACCCCCTCCCTAAACTGACGCTTTTTACTGCCTGGCTAAATTCTCTCCAGCACACTGCTTTAGCCAAGGCGCAATATAAATAATTACAAAGTATTTTAACAAAGATCTTAAAAGATACAAAAGTGGTTTCTTAAACAGGTAGAAGAAAATTGTTCATAAAAATAAGAGGCGAATATTTTCAGACAGCAAAAGAACCTCCCATGGTGTCTGGCTAGACAATGCTTGGGAAGAGCAGCCCCCAGAGAGTTTCTGAGGGCCCGTGTGAGTGCTTGCATCTCAGTTCACTGTACACTAAGGAAATGATGCAAGAACTGTTCAAGGGTTGAGCACAAAGGATAATGTTTTCCTCTTGTGATTGCATGCCCGAGAGCTGTGTTCACACTGCTTAACTTGTGGCCCCAAATCTGATGGCATGAGAGTAACGAGCGCTTCAGACCACCATTCAGGGCTGCCAGACACAGACTCCACGTGCAGTCATATCCTGAAGTGTATGACTGCCACTTACAGTAGGCAGTTGAAATACAGAGCCAAGTCTGCGTGCAAAGGGTGCTGAAGAACGTTGCTAGGAGGCCTGATGTTCTTCATTGCCAATCTGTGGGACCATCTAAATCTCATTTTTAGCTCCTAGACAAAGGAATCTCCTCCTTTTAGATAAAGAATGTTTTCTTGGTTGAATGAGAAAAAGATGAATATGTATTTTGCTTTTTAAAAGCAATCCCTTAGGCAGCCATTGTCTGACTCCAGTTTGCGCCAAGTGCTTTCATCTGGAAGGTGTCCAAATCAGAGTTCATCTTTACATTCATTCCAATTTCTGTGGCATCACTTCAACCGGTGTCTTAGGATGCTGCAGCCTTTGCTGTTGGGTTGTAGAGAAGCTACCAAAAAACTAACAAAGAGCGTATATCTACACATAATAGTCTTGTCCAATCAACTTTAACCGAAATTTGAAATTAGGAGTCTCTAAAGAGTAGCTACTTCAGTGATTATCATTTTCACAATAATAATGGCTTATGATTTTTTTATATTTTAATAGGTTCTCACTCATATACCCTGAGCAACTCCCAAGATGGTATGGCTATGCTCTGTCAGGAAAGCAAAAATCCTCAGAAGTGAGGCAAGAGGATAATTGTTGCTTTTGTTTAAACAATTTTCTGTAAATCGGTTGATACGCTTACAAGGCAGTATGAATCATTCTATTTAAAAATAAACAGAACTGGTGGAAATCCTGGATCATCCTCTGTTTTCCTTGAATAAAGAAGAGCGTACTTCCTCCTGAGTCTCTTCACGCTATTCCTTAGCAGCAGTGCTTTGATACTGCTCCGAGGGTGACAGATGGGCTTAGGGGAAATGTGTTAACCAGGAAAGGACTTTCATTCTCAGTGCTGTCCCACTCAGTGTTTATGTGTGGATTCAAGGAGAAATAATGGGTCTTTGTGGAGCCTTTGCCAACAATAAATAGACAAGACACAATTTTACTGTTACCAAGCTGTGATAGATAACAGCACGGCACATAACTTTTTTAGTATGTGGCCAACACAGACAGTTAAGCTGGGTGGAGGTTAATTCAGCAGAGATTACATTTATAGGCCAGAGGAAACAGTTGGGGACTGTGATTAGGTGAGGTGGATTGTGGGTTTGGGGTTTTTTGTGTGGGGTGGGTTTTTTTGCGACAGCGTTTTCCCCATTCAGACACGTATTTTCATGAACTATGATGGCAGCCATTTAGAGGGAAGCAGGATCGTCCATGGTAGTGCTAGATGGGGTAAATTAGATAAATTAGATAGGATCAGAGCCCAAAGCACCGCAGCAAAGGGCGGTACTCCATGCCTTTGCTCAGTAGAGGATGGATACAGCTGTTTTCTAGACCAAGGGGGAGCTCGGCTTGAGAAATTATAACCTCCCTGCCACTACGTGGGTATGTTGCACAGCCATTTGGTGCTGCAGGTGGTAGAAGGACAGCAAGAGGGCAAGATGGAAGGGGTTCAGCCTCCTCGCTTGCTTCTTTTCCCCTTCTTCCTCTATATATCCATAAGCACACTCGTCTATACTTGCTATGTGTTATTGACACCTTCTGCTGGATGTGTCATGCCTGCTGGGTTTCATACAGGTAGTAACTAACTTCAGTGGTTTACCGTCACCCAGCCTCTGAACGTTCACAAAGTGGTCAGAAAAATGATGTGTAAACCTCTCATTTCCGAATGGCCTTATGTGGTAGGGTGGCTGCCAGGTGCCCACAAAGCCACTCCACCAAGCCGCTCCCTCGGTCCCCCTCCTCAGCAGGACAGGGGGAGAAAATAAGATGGAAAAACTCATGGGTTGAGATCAAGACAGTTTAATGAAAGAAAGAAATAGAAAGAAATAGAAAGAAAGCCATAGACTGATGCAAATGGCACTGGAACAGGTGTCCTCTTAGAGTATAGATACTGTCAGGACCTGCGTCGCCTCCATAACTGTCACATCCATTTCCCATAATATGAAAACAAGCATTAACAGATGACAGGGAAGTCAGGCAAAGTGTGATAGTTCGGTGTACATTTGGGGGGCTTAAAGCATGATGTAGCTTTTTGGTTCTCATTTTGTGGTGGGTCCTACACACCCATTTCTTGATCTTGACAGGTATGTTATCAGTTTTCTACTTCTCTAAAGTGTCCTTCTTGGCCTTCAGCTGAGAAAGGTTGCCCTTGGCCCATTTCGTGTTCCACATGAGAACCAAAGAACTGGTTTTGCGTTCGCTGCTTTCTGGCATGAAGATTGTTGAAACATCCTTCCCCGCGTTTTACATGATGGGCTGTTACACCCAGCAGTTGGTACTCTCATGTTACAGAAGAAAAAGAAAGAAAGAACAGGAAGTCCTCGGATTTATTCCAGGGTACCCCAATGCAGAAGTCTCATTCTTATAATCTTGATGCTTTCGCAGTCATTCAGTTGCTTGTCTCCAAAGAGACATCTGGGAGTCCCAGCATAATCTCAACATTGTGACTTTAGACCCAGGCCCACAAGCAGATGCATCATGTCTCCTTGCGGTCTCTTGCTACCCAGCGCTTCTCCTGCAGCCTCCTGCTGTGTTGGTGCTCCAAATGCTGACACTGAAAATGATTCAAACGCAACAGTACCAAGTTTTTCTTCTTGCCCCAAAATAGTTGTGGGCAGTCCGTGACTTCTGGTACTGGACATTCAGATATTTCCCCTCGTCCTATTTTTCCTGAGCAAATGGTATCTTGTGGGACTAGCTGTTTGGACAAGGAGGCATTCCAAATTGCAGTTTATATAAACTGTATGTCTTCATCAGCCAGATGTGCATTAATGATGCTTGTGGATAAATTTTCAGCATGCTTATCTGATGGCTTCTCCTGGGGCTCGCACAAAAATGGCTTGGAAATGGAACATTTGCAAAGAAGCGGATGCTGGCAAAAGAAAGCATTACAATGAGATGTAAAATATGTGCACTGTAATTTATACAGGCAACTAGCTTCTGGAAAACTTGACCTCTGGCCAGTAGAGGACAGAAACATATCCAAAGAGACCACCGAAGCAGTGACTGGTACCCAGTGGGACAGAGATGGAGGGACTAATTATGTTTTTGCAGCTGTTACACCAATACTGGAAGTATATTGGTGACAAATGACTTTGTGGTGGACAGCACAGTAGTTAATACTGGAGAAAAGCTAGTCTGCCCTGCGGTTGGACTGCTTATGTGCTATTAGCATTATAAGCAGGAGTGCAAGGGTGGGTTTTCCCTTCAGGGGTCATTGCTGCTATGCCGTTTCTCACTGTTGCTCCACAGTTGGAGGCACAGTTCTCATTAAGGTGTTGACAGATGATATTCCTGTGACTCACTCCATAGCAGGAGAGCGGGTGAGATCCTGTGCTCTTTTCTTTCCCAAAACATGTCCTAGTTGTGTGAGGGGATCCATGCTGTGCTCTGTAGTACGTGGCTTTTTGTCCTAGACCTTGAAAGGCACAGCAGCCTGGGGTTTCTCCCTTTATCTGCCTCTATTAATGTTTTATTTCTCCCTCTGACTATAAACCCCTCGTAGCAGGTGAAAACTTTCTCTTTGACTTTACAGGAACAAGCCCACCCCACTGTCATTTGGGGGGCGCTGGCCACCCATCAGCTGACTGCAAAAAATACCTGTATTCTTGAAGTATTGTAAGCCTCATTGTTGTTTCTCATACCTGTGTCAAGAGATACTTTCTTTCACCTTAACTTCATTCTTACGAGCAAAATTAATTGTGATTTATTCAGTGTCAATCAATTTAGATTCTGTAGTCTCCTCTCTTATTTACAGGTTCCACAACCCTTCCTGCATGGGAATCAGACATTGCATGCAAACATGGATGGCATGTAAAACGGGTGTTAACAAGGTGGGAAGATCAGCCCTTCTGGTGCTACAAATCTGGTCCTGAGAGTTTTTTACATTCTGGTCAGTAGCTCCCCTGCACATGTAACCATTCATTAACTCATTCTGTCTCCTTCGCTCCCTCATTTGGACATTCATTCACATAATCGATTCATCCCAAAGTGCGTTTTGCTCATCCTGTTTTCTTATTGGTAGCTTTAGAATGATTTAAACAAAACCGGATATACATTATTTAGTAGTGTCAGATACATTATGGTAGCAGCAGCAGACTCCAGGCAAGAGTATAACCTCATTCGGCTGTGTGAATATAGGGGAAAATGGTCCTTGCCCTGGATGGTTTACAATTCAGAGATTGTATATTTCACAGCAAAGAAGAAGATAGATTAAAAAGGGACCTAATAGTTTCTGGATAAGGAGGTTGGGGTGTCCTAATTTACCATGAAAGTCATCAGCAGTATAGATGGTAATGCAGGAAAAGTTATAAGGGCATGAAAGATATATAGTGTAGATCCTGCCCACAAAAGCCATCATCTCTCGACGCAAGTCAAATGCCACTTGTGTCTTCCCAATGATATAGGACTGTGAACTAGAGAATGGAATAACAGATAGGAAAAAAGCATAGCTGGAGGCAGATGTTTGAACACAAATCATCTCTCTAGGCTGATGCATTATTGCGGGGTTCCTGGATTGACTCATTGACATTATTTATGCAAAACTTCTGGCCACATTCCCTCTGGGCAATATTACAAGCAATACATTACAGAATGGAGGATGTCCTCTATTTCCCCAGAGTTTTCTATCCTGTTCCTATATAACCTTCTAGATGTATATCACAATTACTAGAAGCAGTATATTTCTCATTATAACCTGGAATCTACATACAACATCTGGCCATTTTTACTGACCACATTCCCAGCTAGTGCAGGGCTTGGATGATGGGAAAATTCATCATCTTTCCTGATCTGTACTAATTGAACATTAGATTTTAGGCTTTTTTTTTTTTTTGCTTGAGCATTGTGTATCCTAATTTTGTTATGGAGTGTTGGAAAGTGTTTTTTAACTTGTAGGGTATGCTGTCTGTGAAACAGATGTTTGGTAGGCTCTGTATGACTGCAACTGTACTAATAAATGTTCATCAGGCTGTTCTCTGGGTGCAAGGCCAGTTGGCATAGAACAGCCCAACTCTTTGAAAAAGGGTATCGACACACATGCTGCTTACTGGAAATGATTGCTGTCTCATGTTAACTCCCAGAATGGTGGTGGCAGAGTGGTAGCTGCCCAGGGTAGGCTACTCTTCTTTTTGCAATGCAGTCTACCAGCGAGTACATCCATAATAATTGCTTTTTTCCCTTTGTTCTTATGACCAGTATCTTTGAAATGCAAAATGGGATGGAAGAAAAGAGAGCTACTAAAGGAGAAACTTTGTAATCTTGTAATCCATGTCATTTTCAAGGGGATAATGGAATTTGGTGAAGTTGTTTGGTTTTTTGAATTGTTATAGGGGCTTTTTTAACATGAAATGCAGCATGAGCAAGTGCTGTCTCCCTGAGCTGCGTGAAGTGAGTGAGAAGTCTGGTGTTATTTCAGTTTCACAAGTTTGTCAGTATCTGGAACAAGGCTTTTCCTGAAATGAAGATGATAATTAGTGATCTGAGATCTAAGTGTGTTCTGAGGTTACAACTCAAAAAGGCTTATTAGCAGAGTGAGCATACTGTCAAATGCAGAGTGACAGCGTGAGGGTGTCTGAACGTGGTAATGCTTGGAGAATTCGGAGAATTCCTGCTTCGGATGGGAATAGCGTACTTTCAGTCCTTTCTGAGTAGACTCGACCACAGCTAGTAGCAATGCTTTTGCTGAAAATAATGACAACAAAAGGAAGAAAGGAGCATCAACCACACAGAGCTCAAATATCAATCTCTCTGCTGCTGTATCAGGCTGTCACAGATGAGAAGTACACTGATGTTCCTTTGAAAGGGGCTGCCATAAACTTGCTGTTGATGGTGCTTTAACAGGGACAGCAGAAGAGCTGTCTCAGCCCTAAGAAAACTCTCCTGCTTGCTTCTGTCTTTACGGATACGATGCAGGCAAACAAATTGTAAAGGTAGAGCGGCAGAATAATTTAAAATTATGTGGTACCATAGCAAAAGGTTCTGAAAAAATCCAACTATTTTAAATCAATGCAATGACTTCTCGAAGAAAAGGAAAAACAAAAGCACAGGTCCCCGTTCACGTAAAGCTCTACTACCAAGTCCTCCAAGTGGATCTTCAACTCTGCAGAAGTAGCTGAAATCTTCCTGCATTAGCGGGTGACATGATACTGTTTTTATTTGCCCTGGTGGTGCTGACAAATCACCTTGGCTCCATCACTGAATGCTGTGACTGTTGTGGCAGGGTGTTACCACGCCATCCTGGAGCTCAGAGCAACCATCATGGGGCCCTTCAGCTGCAATTGCCTGCTTCCTTCAATACAGGAAGGTTTGATCTGGATTTTAAGAAAGCCCATTAAAAAAAAAAAAAATAAAAATTGAAAGGCCATAAGTTTAGGTCTTACAAAACCAAACTTTATGCTAAAAGTCAATGAAGGTGTTTCCACCATGTATTTTCAGTATTCAGAGAGTGTGGTGATATCAAACAGAATTGGTTAAAAAACGTACTCTCCTCATTGTCATCTCCTTCCAGCTCATTTCCAGTGACTCCAGAAAAGTGATGAAAATTATTTTTGTTTGTTTTTCATTGATTTTTTTTACATCTGAAATGTGCAGGGGGGAAGGTATCTTTTTGCAGGTGCTCATCTTTTGATATATGATGTGAGGAGTAGCTACAGATGTTTTCATTTAACTGAATGAAATTAAATTTTCATTAAATGAAAGTTTTTGATGGAAGAATTCTGGCCAGCACAATCTGAATGACATATCACGTAGCTTTGTGATAATAATAAGAGAAAAAAACCTGAAGTGAAACGGAGCAGAAAGTGGCAATGTGAAAAGGAGAAGCTGACTAATTAGTTTGATTGCTCAAGCAAAACTTACAACAAAGCAAGATAACAAAAACCCCTTCAAGCTTACTATTTGTTGTTCAACTAGACATTTGAAAACTTCCATTTTAATGCTATAAAGGCATTGTTGGCACACGTGACAAGTACCGTAGCTTTGGGCGTAAGAAGTGGGACCTTTAAAAAACGTTATTTTAACCAATACTAACCTTTAAAAGAAGTCTTTTTCGAAAGCATTAGCAAATACCGCCCATGTGGTTATCTACAAAAGAAAGATTCAGATATGAAAATGGGTGTGCTCTCTTGGTATGATGCTGGTAACAATAATAATCCATGCATCACTGTAAGAGACAAAAGATGAAAGAAACGTATACCTAGAAGAGTAGAAGATATTCTGCAAGGAGCCGTACTTTATATTGTAGACTTCTTTTGCTATTTTTAATTTCTAGAGGTATTATCCTTAACTCTCATTGCTTGAGCTGAGGATCTTCAGGCCCATATGTCTTTATTTCTCACGTGCAGGTGCCAAATTACTGTATAGAAAAAAGGCATATATAAATAATACAGAAGAGGATTATATTTTTTTAATTCAGAAAAATCTGTGAAATCCTTTTTGCAACTTTTACAAAATGAAAGTCTGGGTCTAGTTAGAGTGCTTACAGATAAAATCTGTGCTCTGTTGCTACTTCTGCAGCTGAGATTAAATGAACTTTTAGTTTAATTTAGAAAGATTATAATTTACCAGTGTGTGTTCCGCACCCTATAGGAATGCACTTCCCTTGGACCAGTAAATACATATCTTTCAAATATTCTTTTTTGTTTTGTCAGCCTGTGCACATCTTCCCACCAGAGATGCAACTTTTCCATTCCATCTTCCTTCTTAATCTTAACATTTAATGATAGAAATGTATTTAGGGATGCTGCTTCCATTTGTGCCAGAAGTGACAGAGCAAACATACCGTTTTAAGAGGGCGTGGGAAGAGGTCCTTCAGCAGCTGATATCTGCTGAGTAATAGCTGCAGGCATGAGGAGAATTAAAAGCTTATCCTCAAGCATGAAAAGAAAACTACAGTGCAAAGGTCAAGTCAGTGTTTCATCATTTGTCATTTAAGTTGAACTGATTTTTCAAATCCATATCGTCTAAGTGACTTATCTTTTGTCTATATGGCACTATATGACTGCCGTGGCGGTATCTAGGGATTCATGTCTTTTTGGAAGTGGGTAATAGGAGGAAAAAAATATATATTGGGGTTGATGGAAATTGTCATGGTTCCACTGACGTCAAAGAGCCAGCTATCAAGTGGCAGGAAAAATTCACATGAGTTGAGGGTCTGTGCCGTCCTGTGTTTTATTAACTGACAATCCTGGCTGAAAACTAATGAGGGCGAAACTTAAAAAAAAATTGATTCATACAAATTCAAAATGTGATCTGCAGAATTTAAGTCTTGGTTTGGGAGACTTCAGAATGTGGGATTGATGAACTCGGTCCAGCTCACGGTAAATACAAAGGGCCATTTCTAAGATGCATATCTTTGCTGGGATAACTATTTGAAACCCAGACTGAGAGCGCGTTCTTCCTGTATTATCTAGCTGACACAAGTTTAGCGGGAGAACTGTGGCTTCTTTACTGGACACCTAACCACTAGTGGGATGCTAATAAAGTATGATAGAGAGAAGTCTTTCCCTAATTCTAATTTCTTTTAGTTTTAAAATATTTTTGTTTATGGTTCAAATTCTTCAGAATTAATTAACCCCATAGTTCAGCCTTCCATGGCCAATAGAGTTTAAAAGATGTAATGTATCAGCTAAATTAATTAACAGCAGGCCAAGTAATATATTTCAGATGTTAATCACATCAAATCCGCAGGCTAAATGGGAAAAACTGACATTAGGGACAGGGCTATAGCTACTGAAGTAAAGGAAAAGGCTGCATTGAATCATTAATAGCCTAAACATCAGGTCTGAAATAACAATGCTTCTCAGACTCATAATCCCAGAGGGACAGACAATCTTTCATCCTTCTAGAGTAAATTCACTGGGAGTCAGTAGTTTGCTAGGCCTCAGTCTTTAGTGTTACAATTTTAAGTATCCAGATCTTGTGTTTCCTATGAACAGTATAGACCTTGTGCGAATAGTGGGGTTTAGTTCATCCAATTTGCTGTTGTTTTCACCCGTTTTTTATCTTCATATCCCTCACCTCATGTTTGATTTTTCAGTGGTGCAGTAAGCGTACAACAGGAAGGACATGGGAACTCTAAGCACAAAGCAGCAATCCAGGCTACGGGCAGTGCTGGTGGCTGTTGTACTGGAAATACTGAAATGATGCTGCATACAAACAGAGGTTAATTAGTCTGGTAAACCGCTTTACAGAACACGTTGATATTTTTTTACCACACATATACAAAATTGTTTATATTGACTAATAGGTGATGCTGTTACATCGCTCCAGCTGCGCATCCGCACCGTGGTTTTGTTTTTTGAGGCACCTCCAAACTCATTTTCCATCAACATGCAAATGTTTTTGCAGTTCCTTAATACGGCCATAAATGATGGATGCAAACACATATGCAATCCTCAGTACCCAGGGCTGCACCTGAATCTCCCGGCTCAGCACCTTTCCCCATTGTTTAGGGCCACGTTAGGATCAGCGGAAAGCAGCAGCAGTCTTGTTTTTGCACATGGTCTGAGGGAACAGAGTCAGGTTCTTACTGGGATGCTTTTGGCAGATCCTTCTCCTGACCTCAGCTTCCTGTCATGTCCAACCGGGACAGTTATTAGTGTGTCTCTTCTTCTCTTTGTATCCAGTCTTTCTATGTAACCTGCTTAAAAAACACCAGTGACCATTTCCATGCTAACGATTCATAAGTCTACCTTTAATGAATCCCTCATCTCAGCTAGTTTTATTGGCTCTCATCCAGGGAGGTACTTAAGCATGTGCTTAGCTTTGAGTTTATTGACATTCCAAACTCAGGCCAACATCACACTTTGGAGAGCTGTCAAAATAATAACTAATTTTATTATTGAAATTGCTGTGCTTTGTGCTGTAAGGTTGACACAAAAATCGGATTAGTATTGACCCTTCTAAATATGGGATATTAGAAAGTCATTCAGCACATAAGTGATTTCTGAAAAAATGAAGAAACAGGCAACATTAGTAAATTTAAAATTAGTTATACACGGCTGAATGTCATGTCTTAATAATGTATCCAATACACAAATCTACATTTTGGAGAGTGTGTTTATGAGAACATATGAACCATATAAGTTGATATTACATATTCTGTATGGCATGTTAAATGTCTATGTGTGTGTATATCTGTACCTGTTTGTAAGTAGCTGTATACATCTACCCAGTCATCTTTGCATTGTAAACCACCATATTGGAAATGTAGATGAAGAAAATAATTCTTTCTGACCTCTCATGTATTTTAACTGCTTGACTAAAATTCTGAGAATTGT
The DNA here is from genome assembly GCA_017639485.1 of Pluvialis apricaria. Taxonomy (NCBI): domain Eukaryota; kingdom Metazoa; phylum Chordata; class Aves; order Charadriiformes; family Charadriidae; genus Pluvialis; species Pluvialis apricaria. Next base: position 154,819,836 of record CM030008.1, on the reverse strand, counting down.
CTGAACAAGACTGTTTGCCCATCTGTCTTCACACTAGGAGAACGATAGCAGCTCGTGTCTTGTCTTGTCTGTTGGTTATTTAGTAAATGTCAGCAGTATAATTGGTCTATAGGAATTGTGCTACTGCTGGTAATGTTCCGTGCACTGATATATATACCACAAGAAGATGCCAATGTATACTGGTGTGTTTATAATGGGGAGAACATTTTCAGAATGAACTTAACTGAAGTGTTCCTTAGCTAAAGGAGGAAGGAAAAGTAGAAAATAACTTCAGACGAAATGTTCCTTAGGCATAGATAGGATCCTTATTTGACCATATAAGGCAAGACCTAAATTTGAACACAGCCTTCATATGAGCGTGAGAGCCAGGAACAGATTGGCTTCCTGGCGAAAAGTGAGTGAATTGCTTCAGCAGCCTCTCCTCATTATGTTATTCCTGATGCCGTAAACTTTATTAGAGTGATAATTGCTGCTTCTGGATTCATAAGTCTTCCTAACATTAGGTGAAGAGTAGAGATCAGCTCAGGCCAAAGTGCCTGGGGCTCCTGGTCCTTGTGACATTAACAAGTTGCAAGATCTGAACTGGAGGAACCTTCTTCCTTACCATCTGATTTAAAGGGTGAACCAAAAGGTAGTGGGGAATTCTAAGCTGTGGTAGATAAATACAGACAATTTTGGATCTATTCTTAGGAAACAACATTCAACTAACTTAATAATGTGTTATATGGGTATTTCTGAATTCTGGATATTCAAAACCAGATGCCGGGTGTGGATGTGAATTTCATATTTAACCTCAATTTTCATAATCATTGCAATCAGAAAGCTCAATTCCAGATGCCTCTGAACATTCACAGCTTTGTGGCTTTCTCCTGCTTAAAATCTTAATATATCAAGATGAGGAGGTATGAGGATGGAAGGTGAAAGTGATCAGAGTGACAGCTGAAGGTAGTTAGCAGGCCGGACAATTGCATGTATTCGAATGCTGAATCTATGCTGGGATACTAACAAATTCAGCAAATATGAAATATTTGTAGAATATAAGCTGAATATAGGCAAATTTGAAACGCTATTGAAAATCATTCTCAAATAATCTTGCTACTGGCTAACAGAAGAAAGCTGGATGACTGCTGGCAGGGCTCTCCACCTGCCGTTGGAGGATGGCTGTGTCCTCCTCTGTTTGGCCTGAACGGTGGTGCTGCAATCTTTCTTGCAGTCGAGGCACACGTAGTCCCTCTTTTATCTAACTGGGCACTCTTCAAAAACAGAATAAGAGCATTAGAACATTTTATACCCTGAACAGAGACAGCTGGTAGCAGATGGAATAAGGGCATGGTTGTTATTACCGTATTAGAGATCTGGGATGGAGAGTGGGTAGTGATAGGATTTCCTTGCATGTATTAGTCATCTGAAAGCTGTGGTGTGCAGACTAACCCTGTTATCCAGACTTTTCCGTTAGTCAAAGGAGAGTGAAAGACAGCTGTAGAGGATGGTGTCCCCATGACCGCTGGTGATGCTTCTGTCTTGGCTGTAGAGAACAGCTCAGACCGGACAGCTGAGTCAGGGAAGACAAACCCCATTCCCAGTGACAGTAGCAAACCTCTTGGAGAAGTCTGTGGCATAGTTAAAAATTGGAAGCAGATGTCCAAAACCCAGTGTCTTGAGTACAATGCTGTTCTTTATTTTTAAAGATGAATGTTTGGTGACAAAGAAGGGTGGAAGAAGGGAAGCCTCCTGCAGAGGCAAGACTGAGGGTCATCAGTGTAGATCTGGAGCTTATTCCTGAGAAATCATATCCGTTTCAGAGATTTGAAATTAATCTGAAGGCTGTGGGGAAAGTGAAGAAGTGAAAACGTGGCTGTGAGGCAGATGAAGTGTGATTAGTTAGCAGACAAGCAGGTTCTAATTGCAGTAGAGAGCTGAATGTGACAAAACAGACTGTCCCCTTCATCTTGCAAAGATGGCCTACTGTGCCGTGTTGACAATGACAGATAAGGGAGTGTCATTTAAAATAATATAAATTGAGAAGCAGTCGCTTTGTGGGTCTGACTGATGAAGCCACCCAGAAAGTAAGACCTCCTCCAAAGGGGATTAGTGATTTAAGCACAAGACTCTGTGTCTTCCAAAGGTTTGCAAAGGTGAAAGGCCGTCATACCAAAGGAAAAATGGCACTTTGCTTCTTAGTCTCTGTTCTCAGGATGAATTGCAGGCGAGGGAGAGAAGAGTGAAGATGTCAAAGAATGAAATGTCAATAAAAGGGTAAGAAAGGGAAAAGAACTGTAAAACCATTTTAAGTTCATTTATGATAAAATAGAACCTATTTACAGAAATGTCTACAGCAACCTTCTTTCATCTGAAAAACCTTATACTCCTGCATCAGCTGAAGTTAACAGGATTCATATCTGAGTAAGATTTGATTTTTATACAGAAACATTTTCTTTGATATCATTTTATTTGTTTTCTGGCACTGTCTGCCCTGCCATGTGCTTACATTTAATTTTGTTTTCTGTGGAACAGGTTTTTTCACTACTTGTACCATAGGTGTTTCCCTTTACAAAACAGCTGACAGTCCCCATATGCAGTATGGATACGTGCGTGGGTACTCTGGTTCAGTCCAGTGGGGGTCCTCAAGTGCAACATTCCCTTTACAGTGTGTCACTGGCAGCTCTTTTGAACTCTGCCACTCATCAGTGGAGTGGGGACTTCACTTGAGATGCCCACTGTGGTCTTCACAGCCATTGTAGGTTCTTCACTTTCCTTGCGCCATAAGAAGAGGACAGCGTGTAGGTAACTCTACATTACTCTGACATGAAAGCTTGTATTTTCAAAGAGGTGATCAAGGAGACAGTGGAATTCACACTAGGGAGTCTGTGTGCATACAAAGAGAAAGCAATATGCCAACAAAACTGCTTTAATACAACCCTCTAGCATAGATGAGACGCAGAGGCTAGTGACCTGAATCACCTCACTCAGTAGGGGCCATGAGGATGTTGTTTCTATCAGTGTCATCACCTATACCTTGTCCAGCCTTTGTTTCACATCCCCCGTCTTGTCCCATAAAGTGCTTAATCTGTCTCAAGGATATCTTTAAGGTGACTAACGATGTAGTTTGATTCAATTATAATATACCCAGCCTCAAATCTCTTTCAGGAGGTGCCAAGTGCTCGTCTCTAAATTTACCAGCTTTTTGTATGCTGGTGGTCGGAGATCCTCAAATCAGGTAATTCTAAAAGCCGAGCCACCTCTTGAGTGTTCTGGCCTTTGTCCAATGTTTTTTGAAGTTTGAAACAGGATCTCTGCGTTTAGTTCATCTGGTGCTAAACAAAGGATACAGTTTGTGTTGTTTAATGTGTTTGCATTATTTAACATGCACCTGGCAAAAGGCCGCACATCCCTTGCATCTCCCAGCAGTGCACTTTCAGTCCTGGTCAGGTAAGGGATTGAGTTTCCATTCCCATGCTCCCTGTATTGACAGGTTATTTCAGATGAAAGAGACAAAGCAAAGGGAACAGGAATTCAGACAAGCAGCTTGGAACGACAAGAAATGCATATTGCCAAATACCCAATCTATCACCATCAGCATCACTGAATACAACATCTTTCTGCACTTTTGAATCATCACGGGCTTTATACATCCCCCCTCTCCCCCAGTTTCTAAATCTCTTTGTTGGCCTGTATCATTTTTCTGTCTAGTGGATATTATTTTCTTGAGTTTTTCTTCGCTTCCACACATATTTTTATGCAAGTCAGAAAAGATGTTTTGTCACCTGCAGCTAAGCTGCCAACTGAAACTGGCTGGCGTGTGCATATTAGGCCAGGAATCTGCAAGCTTCACTGGCTGCTAATAAAGTGGCAGATTGATGTTAAGATTGTCTGACTTTTAAGTCCCTATATATAGAGTCAGCCTTGTTAGCCTCATTATTTATTTATATAGTACTAAAGGTATGTGTGGCACTTTACTAACAAATGAGGAGATGAAGTCCCTACACTGAGCCACTTATAGTCTAGTTTAGGTTGCTGTGATGTATAAAAGATGAGTGGACACATGCAGGAGTAGGGGCAAATAGCACTGAGGAGGAACTGAGCCATGTAAGGCTCCATGAAAGCAGCAAGGGTTTAACACTGGTGGCTTTAAGGACATCCTTCATGGTGACTGTGGGTAAAGTCCTTGGACTGCAGCTCCAGGGAGCTGGATCTAACAGCTGAGCCTTCAACAGATCTTCCGTTCAAGCCCTAACGGTGCACGGAGTGAACTGCTGTTGTGCTTCAAAATAAGGTCTTAACTATGTGCTTAGTTTTAACTTGTGGCATCTTGACTTCAGTAGAACCTGAGCCAGCTTCCATCAGCTGAGGATCTGTCCCTAAAAATAGAAAACCACAGACTACCTACCTTAGCTGAGTTCTGAAGAGACATCTGCAAACATTTGCGCTGTTTCGTCTGATGTCACTAGGGTTCATTTGTAATTTATCTGGCAGTAGAAGGCGGAATGCGCCTCGCATACCATTTCCAGGAGAGGTATGTCAGAGATTAATCAGTGTTAACATACTTTATTTTTTTCAGCCTTAATGTGCGTTTTCTTCTGCTATTGTACACGACACACAAACAATTTCAATTCTTTACTTTTTTTCTCTTGACTTGTTGACAAAGCAATGAGCCAGCTCTAACGCTGATCTCTAAGGTATGCAGACATTCTTTTCAGCAGGCGCAGGACTCGTTTATGACAACCTGTTGTTATTATAGCATTGTTCCACTTTCTGCCTTATCTGTTGCTGCTTCTTTCTTCACATTAGACATTCGTTGCTGGTGGGCTGTGTTATCAAGTGCTCTAGGACATCTTAGCTAAGGGATGCATCTCTCTTGAGTAGCATGTCAGAGAGATCTTCAAAGAAGTCTGAACAAAGGATGCATTTGAAAGCAAGAGAAGTCTGGCTATTTTAACTATTCTTCCTTTTGATCTCTGGGAGTAGATTGTGAATGTGACTGCTCTGTATTTTCCTGTCAGGTCCCTTGACTCTTTTTCTAAAAGGTTATGTTAGTTACTTTCTAGTCCAAAGGGACTCTTTCCTGTACTAAATGCATTTCTGAAAATGTCAGCTGAAACTCCTCTGCATTCTATTCTTGTTTGTTTTTAATATTCTCAGTTTCGTACTACCTGAATATTAGAGTGCCATGAATTTTCAGATCTTTCAAACTTTTCAGAGAAGTTTGGTGCTGTTGAATGTCTTGTTTGTCTTCATCACTTTGCTGTCTGACAACAAAAGTGATTCACCTTTTGCATTTCAGAACACACCTTATCACTTCATTACTACTGCTGTTGTCTCCTCTTCTGCTTCCTCCCCTGCCCTTGTGCAGCATCAGGCTTGAAAATCTGTTTGCCAAGCTTTCGTTCTCTTACTGATTCTTTGCTTTAATTTTCACTGCTTTAATTAAAAAGCAACAACAACTTATCGCTTCAGGTGAACTAAGGTAAACAAAAATAGAACTTACTGTTTAAGACTCATAAGCAGAATCAGCTTCCTTTCAGTTTTAGTGGGTTTTGTCTATAAATTGCCTGCTGTTGTTGAATTAGTATAGCTAGAGCTGTACAGGAACTGAATTACTGCAGATTTTCATTTTTCTTTTAAAATCTGAATAACAATGGCAAATTAAGAAAAATTTCCATGAATAAAAATATTTCATTCTTGGTCAAGTGCCCCTGCCCATGGCAGGGGGGTTGGAACTCGATGATCTTTAAGGTCCCTTCCAACCTAAACCATTCTATGATTCTATGATTTCTTTCCACTAAAATAACAAATTTAATGTCAGTTTTGACTTTCTAAATTGTGCAGAATTTGAAGACAAAATGCATTTAAAGATCTGAGTGATTTGAAAAGTAAAACTAATGCATTTATTGCTACAAATAGGAAAAGTTAAATTTTTACATTGTATCCAAGCTTCTCTTTTTTCTTAATTGCACCATCTGGTCTAATAAAATATGTGGCATCTCCTTGCAAACTGATTCAGTGATGGATATGGGTAACTTTTACATATTCAAAAATCCTGACTGGTATGCTGTTTATAAAATTGTTATAGTTTTATCTGTGTGATAATCGGAATGACTAGTGTTAAGAAAGGTGAGAAAGAGAGATGGATTTCTTAAAAGATGCAGGAGTGTTAGTGAGGGAGGCTCTACCAGAATGTGGGAACTTCAGAATTAAGACTAAAATGGCTGTAGGGATACATGCAAATGTGTTTGCTTCTCTAAAATCTAAATACTAATGTGGATTTCTTGTCAAGTCTTTTTATTAACCATTTTCAAGATGGCTGGTTATAGCATCTGATGGGAGAATCTCTTGATGGCTGTAATCTGCCACTTTACTGTAGTCAAGTGCTTTCCTGGGACTGCTCTATTCCATTTCTTCCCGCTTCAGACATCAGAGACAACATATCAGCAATCTACATGGGTGACGTGGTTAATCCATCCAGGAGGGAACCGAGAGAGACGGGAGGAATTTTAATGAAAGATTTATTATTCATAATAAGAGTTAATGCTGTTCTTTTTTTTTTTTTTTTATTGCGGCTTTCCAGTCAACCTGGAGCTGATTCCTAGTCTAGTAAGCTATAACTGTGATCAGTTTACACGGGTGAAATTAGGGAGGCACACAAGAAAATCAATGTGTAAAACTAAAACATAGTATGAGTCTTGGCATCTTCAATAGGAAACAGTTTTGCGTTGTGCTTCCTTGCATACATATGTTCAGAGGGAAAGAAATGATGAAGAGGAACAGAGATTTTTCCGCTTCGCCATGAAGGGTTTGACACACTCCCAAAATGACAGGAGAGATGAAAGGTGGACAGATACAGGCAGGATTTCTAGTACTTATTGTAGCTCTACATAGTGTAACCAGAGCACATAGAGCCTGCAGTGACTATTTTAATCCAGGTAGCCTTGGGTTTACAACTTGTAAATCAGAGTCTCTACCTGTGTCATGTACTTTGCTGTGGATTAGTTAATATCTTGAAGGCGTTTTGAAGTACCAGCATTCCCATGCCTTAAATTAGGCACCATTTTGCTATTTGCAGCTTCATAATATATCATTTTGTTTCATTCTTATTGAGCCATTTTTAAAGAGAAGACAATCCCAAGCAGGAATACTCAACAGCAGGTTCACTCCAGGGGGTGTGCAGCAGTGTCGAGGTTTGGGCCACTTTTACCTCCTCAGTCTCTGAAAATTATCTTGCTATTTCCATCTTTGTTATTATATGAAATATATTCACATATGTGGTATGTAGGCATGTTAGAATAAATACATTGTTCATGAAATATGATTCTTTTTCTTTTTTAGGTCAAGCGTGAGTTTTCGCCTTATGGCCGACAGTGTGGGAAACTGTTACACGTAAATACAACAAAGTCTGTTTCCAAGCTTGGAGGGCTTGAAAAACAAACCAAGCCAACCAGGCAAACATGTGTTTTCAAGTATTAAAAAGAAATGTCTCCAAAGGGAAAGGTAGAAATTCTTTACATGAGGAAGGAGATGCTTCTTTATCACTGATCTCTTTTTTTGAACATCAAATCTAAGGGTGCGAATGGGATGCAATCCAAAGGGGTGATTGCCGTTAGCATCAATATACCCGAGTTGGCTTTCAATTAGTGTGTTTGGATCTGAAAAGCTACAGTTACTAAGTGCTTATCGAGAGATTTATCTGACTTTATGCAGCCTGTACCATTGGGCAAGATGCTCTTTGAGTACCTGACTACAATCTTTATCTCACCTGATCGTAGAAAACAGCACTAGAAGGGACTCTGACGAGTCTTCTAGTGATTCCTCTGCTGCTCTTCATCCTAAACCAGTCTCACTTGTTCCTGAAACCCGGTGTGATGAGGTCTCCAGAGCCACCCTGTGCAATCATTTCCAGTGCTTTACTCTCTTTGTTACAGCATTTTATCTATTGTCTAACCTAAATATTCTTATGTCAATTTAAGCCCATTACTTTTTGTCCTATTCACAATGAAGGCAAAGGGCAGTGACTCCCCACTGTTCTTTGTAAGAATTTCTTATATGCCTGAAAACTGTCAGCAAGTCTCTTTTCTGTCTTCTCTAGAGAAGATGAGCCTCTAACAGTAACACAAAGAGAAATAATAATAGTAATAATATCAAGTCCTATTCACTGATAACGTCTTTGCAAGTTATCTACTCTGTGTATCTTACGCCCTCCCCATGAGATAAATGTAGAGCAGTAATCTGAATTAAAGTACAGGCTGCTATCTGGTCACCTTTCCGGAATGCAGATGCTGTTAGCGGCTTGGGCAGAATCCCACAATCCGCCCCCCCCCGGAGATGTCCCCAGAAGCCAGCCCAGCCCGGAGGAGAGCGCTGCGGTGTCGCGCCCGGCGGCAGAAGCGTGAGGCGGTGGTGCCACCTGGTGCTCAGCCCGACCTGGCGGAGGAGCGGGGGATGCGGCCGCAGCGAGGAGGGGATGCGGATGGACCCTGCTGCAAAGCGCCAAACAGCCTAATAAAAATAAATTCACTAAAACAGCATATAAGAAAAAAAAAAAAATCTAATTGCCATCAAGAAGTCCAAACCCTCTGAGTTTAATTTCTTTTCTTTTTTTTTTTTTTTTTTTCAGTAGCAGCAGCCCCCTCTTCTTCATGACCCAGGCTATGAAAGGCTTTTCACAGAGAGAAACATTTCCCTCCCTAATTCTAAATCAGTATAAGAAACAGACATGCAAGCCTTGAGACAAAGAAAATCTCCAGGTATAATCTCTGCCTCCCACTCTCTGATGTCAGGATCTCATTTTAAACAAAGTTGACTTGACACCAATTAAGCAAGCAAACAGCTGAGGAAAATAAGAATTGTTCTGAACTTTGTTAATCTGTCTCAAGTCGAGCGGAAAACTTCTAAGAGGTTTGGTTTGGTCTGGAAATTTACAGAACACCCATGTTTTCCAGTTTCACCTGGTGGGTCAGGGGTAAGTCAGGCTTAATACCTGGTATGCAGGTTCCACTTATGGTTTCTAAAAGAGAATAAATCACTGTTGCTATTGACAACAATCCAACAGGGGAATGGTAAACGTAACTAGAACTGGCCAATAATTTCTATCGCAGAATGTTGATTTGAAGAAATAAAATGGTAATTAGATGTATTGGTTGCTCAATTTTTTAATGAAAAAAATTTGAAACATCGTGTTCTGGCAGAGGCAAAATATTTTATATCAAGCTCATCAAAATGCTTATTTTACATATTGCTGTATATTAGAAGAGGTTAAGAAAAAGGAGAGAAAACTACTTCAGCAATATTTAAATAATTGACAGAAAAATTTCCTTAGTAATTATTTTTCTGTATTTCTGGAAGTTTCTTGGCTGTACTGGCATTTCCTTGCAGTGAGAGCAAGAAGTATATTCCAAGTTTTTTAATATTTTCATCTGTCTATGGAAAATCCAGATTCTATATGGCAGGGAAGTGGGAATGGTAATTACTGAAGTTAACATGGAGAACTGGGAATAGAATTGCATAAAGCAGAAAGAAAGGAAGACCACGAGAAATTAAAATGCTGGGTCAGAGAGATAAATAATTGAACGAGCAAAGGAGGGAAGAGGGAACAAGATCATCTTTAAAAGGCCATGGACATTGCTATTGTATTATGTAGTAACTCCAATCTGTTCATGCATTACGGTATATGAATTTTACATTAGATTTACCCAAGTATGGCTCTTTTTTTTTTTTTTAATGTATTTTTTTTTCCTTTTTAACAGACTCATCCTGGGTGGCGGGAATCAATTGCATTTTTGCTATTTATGTGTATATGTGTACATATATGCATATGTATATGTTTTTGCTGGATATATGGAGCCACAGGCTGGGAGGGGAGGTGAGCCTTAAAGGTTTCATATCCAGCTACTCAGGTACGTGCACGTATCCCCCAGAAACTGCACAGTATCCCTTGCCTTAGCACCGACTGACCACCGAGAGCATCCCTGCCACAGTAAGGGGAGCACACACGAATCGAGGGGACAACAGGCTTTTAGTCACGAGCAAGAAAATACCAAATTAGCTGCAACAGGAAAATTACCTGGAACATCAGCTTAAGCTTGATGTGCCAGATCATTGTGGCTGCTGTGCTTGCCATTTACTTCAGCAACTCTAAAGAATGAGCAACAGCTGGACATGGCTTCATAGAAGAAACTGATGGTGCTCATCCAGCTGTCAGCAATTGAAGAAGATTCATTAGTAGATACCGTCATAGAAAGTGATTTTTGTTATGAAGTGTGCAGAGATGCACCTGTGTGAAGGGGACTCCATGAAGATAAATGGAACTTGATTCGCTTTGAGTGAGACAGATTTTGCCATGTATTGAAACAACTTGTGACATTTTAGAAGTATCAGAGAGTAAATTGTCTGAAGATAAAGTTATGGAGTAACCCATGAGTTTAAGACATGACACATTCGACAGAGGACGATCCATTGCTGTCATCTGGAACAGTACATATTATTCAGATTGTCTGACTTCGGGCAGGTGCAGTAGGTCGGAAACTGGTCTCTCTAGCTCTTCCAGCCATATCATGCGGGAAGTTCTTAGCACTCAATTCATTTTGACGTATTTGCTTAAGTCTGCTTTGTTGTACCTATATTAGCTATCTAAAAGCTAGGTAGCTACTCTATGCTGCTCATCCAGCTTCCCTCTGTAGTGGGAGAGGGACCTGCAGAGGCAAATCAGAGCATCTGCTGTGGGTTTCTGCTGAATCCCGCAGGAGAAGCCCATCTCTTTTAGCTACATAAGAGCACTGGAAATTAATCCTCCAGTTGCCGTTGGCATCTACAATTAGGCAGTAAGAACTGTGCTTTTATGACATTATGTCTATGACAGAATTCATTAGACAACGGTTTTTAAATTTCATGTGCAAATGGCTGGGACATCTCAGATAGGAACTCTCAGGGATATCCAGCCTGACTACCCTACAAACAATAACCGCTTCAAACAGCCTCCAACAAGCACCCCTGTGTGAAATCCTCATCTCTGGAAATCCCCTTGACACTAATGATGCCATCTCAGATCCGCTTCTTCATCGGCCTTATCTTTATGGGCCTCCATCCAAGCCTTTTCACTTCTCCAGGTTAACCTCCTCCTAAATGCCAAGCCCACAGTTTATCTCTAAAATTAATCCCTGCCCTTTCTATCCTAAACTCTGTCCTGGCTGTTGATCCTTAGTCACCACCTACTTTTAAAATATCTTCTGTTGCATCCCCTTACCAAAATCTTGTGTTATGCAAATTGGCCTTGCCCAAGGACTGTAGTACAAAGTAGCCATGTAACTATCAACTGTCTTTCCTTCCCCAGTAGCCTCAAACCTCTGCTGCTCCATTTTAATGCCTGTGGCAAAAACAGAGATGGGATGAAGAAAAGGTCTCCTCACGGGACAGTGTCTGCTGTCGATCGAACTCTTCTTTACACACCAGCACTCCAAGTGCACCTCTTCCTACCCAAGGATACAGGGAATGAAGCAGCCTCAGCCCTAGGTGTCCTTCCTCGGTTCTCACTGCACCATGCCATCGTTGAGAAATGTCACTAGTTATTCTAGCTCTGAAGAAGAACATTAAAGTGCTCTACTTGTATGAATAATTGAAGCAAACAGGTTTCTTTCACCTTCCTCCGCCTCTTAACTTCTTCTTGCCCTTGGTATCTCATTCGGTATTCAGCTTTGTTCTTTTGGCAGCTGGCAACCCCTGGGCCCCAGTGGCTGAGAAGATGAAACCTGCAGGACTGGAAGGAAGATGTTGTGTTTTTAATTGATCCCTGAAGCAACGTGCAGGAATCCAGAGGAGGATACTCTGGTGATTACACAGCTTAAATGTTTGATACCCAAGGTGGGTTTTGGAGGATTGTTTGGGTTTGTTTGTTTTAAATGATAAGCATGATAAGTCTGCAAAGTGATGTTTGGCTCTGAGGGGTGACTCTGAGCTGTTATCCCGTATTCTGCATTTTTGTATCTCTGTGGGTTTCCTGATTGACTTTGCGCCTGCTTACAAATGGTTTTGCCCCTTCCGTATTGTGTCTGAAATCTGAGTATTCGAAATCTGAGGCTTTTCTGCCTCCTCAGCAATAAAGTTTATGGGATTCAGTCATTTATAACTTGGTTTCCATTTGTCAGATGTGTAAGTATGGTTGCAGATGCATCACAGCTAGTTTTGTCCCATAGTGCAGGGTTAATAGCAACTGTCAGCTGGAAAGCCTTTTCCTTTCTTAGATATGTTCTTGGCTACACACGCAGAGCTGATTTCTGAACAAATGTGCTTGCCCAGGTTTTAAATTTTGTGCTCATTTTGTGTGTATTTTTCTTCTTACACTCCCAGTTTTACTACATTAACTTTGAAAGTGTTTTTCCCGATGTGAGAACAGTCAAGCTGCGTATTTCTAATGACCTTAATATTAAAGAGAAGTTGCCACTGAGTCTATGACATAAAGATGTCAAGTAGATATTAAATGTAGTCATACTAAGTAACATTTTATTGTCTGTGTTATTCAACTGGAACAGAAAGTTATTTTCTGCTTTATAATTAATCAAAATACTTTGCGTAAGCTCTCAGGTCTTTTAAAAGCCCTAACAGGGTCATATGTGGGTCCAAGAATTAAAAAAGCAACAAACTGTCATTGTGGTAAGTCTTAGGTGATGTGCTCCACAGTAAGAGTGAGAGTAAGCACTCGTGGAAACAGTTAAGATTAAATAATATTTATTCTGAAATGACAGATTACATGTATCCCACACACATGGTATCTCATGTTGTTTAAAACAAATTCTTTAAAAAATACATAAATAATTTATTATTTTCAACTTCATCTTCCCTGTATTCCACACACCTGTATTCCTGCTCTCTTGGGAAGTCTGAGAGCACAGTTTGCAGAATGCTGTGAAGATTAAGCCAAGGCAGCAGCAAAACTATACTGCCAACAGCCTGAGGAGTTAGCGTCCCTGAAATATTAGTGGTGAATTAAAAATAGTCATAATGAAAGAAAAACATTTATGAAATCTGAAAATTCTTTACAAGATTTTTGATGAAACAGAAATTTTCATTACTTATCAAAAGAAGGAGAGAAGCATAAATTTGGGGTCTGAATGCCTTTCATCCCGTTTGATTTAGAGACTGGAATAAATTTTTTGATATTCTTTTTACTAAATAAATAATAAAAATATTTTATAATTATTTTATTATTGTAATTTATATTTTAATAGTAATCTAATGTTAATTTATATTTATATTTTCATGCAAATGTCATTGCAAATCAAAGACATTTTGGAAAATATATATTTATTAGATACAAATAGAGATTCATATGTAACACTATATATGTGTAAAACTGTATAAAAAACTATCAATTGCAAACATATATATGTGTGTGTATTTTTGAATTTTTACAACCTTCCCAAGCAAACAAACAAAAAGACAGAGTTTTAGCGTCAACATGGATACCTCCCTCGAAAGTCCTTTGAATGAGAAAGCAAACCCTGTGGTGGAGGGGGGCCTTCGCTGGGCGAAGCGTCGCTGCTTCACCTCATCTTCTGCTCCTCCGGTGTTTACAGATGCAGCGCTGGGAGTTGGGGCCTCCAAAAGATTTCAGTTACCATGGTAATGGATTTGAGGCAAGCAGAACCATCGCCCTCGCTCAGGGCTCCTGGTTTCCCATTGTGGAGCCAGGAGGATGAGCCCGTGGTGGGACACTGGTCTGAGAGTCACGGCATGGAGATTGCCCCCGGCCATCTCCCCTGAGGCAGCATGGGGGCATGCAGAGTTGCAGTGTCCCCCCCCTTCCCCAGTGATGCCCTTGGCCACTTGTGGGGCTCTGGGCAGAGTCATGGGAGTCCCGTGGCCTTCAAAATCTTGTCATGGGTATTTGACATGGGAGCTGGATGGTTTAGGTCCACGCAGAGCCAGTTCATTTATCACCCACCAAAGGCTCGTGGTCCACTGCGACAGTTCCTGAAGAGTTAAACTCCGCAACAGTGGTATAGAAATAGTAATTCCAATTAAGGTAATCACCAGGGAGCAATTGAAGGAGAAATAAAAACGTGGTGTTCTCATTTCCATAAGCAAATGAAAATAATTTAGATGACTTGTATCTAGATGAAGGAGAACACCTATGTAAAAACTAATTACCCTCTGTGCTAATTATGACAAAGAGGATAAAGGACAAACCTTTTGAAAAATATGCAAGGATATTAAATGGAGTTTTATTAATAGATGAAATAAGCTGAAAATGAGAGTTGTGATATATCGTGTTTGGGCCTAGATTCAATAAAAACTCTCTCTGGCTTCCGCTTCACAGCAGCCCCATAAAATCAATTTATTATATGAAGCCAGATGGGTCTTTTATTGAACCTGGACCTTATTCATTAAATAAAAGTAATTATCATCAGACTTAAAAGAAACAATACCTACTGCTTCATGAATCAGTCACCATCCCATACATTTAAGTGATAATGAGAAAGAAAAATATATTTTTAAATCAATAGACATATAGTTCATCAAATGTAAGAGCAGGGCCTATAATATATTTTCTGGTGTAATTTGTTCCTAAGGTCAGGGTTCACTTAAATCATCATATCTACCTTGGCTGTTGAATTTGGATCAACCAATGGCACCGGAGCATGATGCTTTTGACCTTTTTCACATGATGGCTCCCTGGTCCTCCCATTTCAAACATGGGAAGAACTGGGTCTGAGATGAGGGATGCAAAAAACAAGCAGCAGTACCGAACAGAGCTCGCCTTTCTTTACGCCACTTTATTTGATATGAGCTTTGTTCTAACTCCTGTGCTGGCAGTGCTTTACCCCAGAGACCAACCTCCCTTGAATTTTCAAATCCTCCCTATGCCTCTAACATTGTTCCAGGCAGGACCTGGCATGAAATACAAAGAGATGCAAAAGCAGGGATCTAGTTTATCTCAGATGCAGTTATTCAAGGGAATGAGACCTCAGACGGGACACCAGTAGTTTCCAAGGCTTAATAGCAGAAGGGTTTTAGGATGACCCATTGATAATGTCACACTGCTTAACCTAAGCCAGCATTTTGATAGCGACCAAGAAATGGCTATGCATGGTAGCGCCTATACAGAGGAAACTGGTGGAAGACACAGGGAGGAGCAACCCAACCCAAGACACTGACTAGAAACATGACGTTTCAACAGGATTGGGAATGCAATTAAAGCTGGACTGAAGTCAGATGAGGAAAAACCTTCCAGCAGGGTTTTGTTGGTGCTGTTTGCACAGATGTCATACACAGATTTTTATATGTGTCACCAAATGGAGTCAATAGATTTAGATTCCATGATTTTTTAATATTTGGTATTTTAAATATTACCATATTGAATTATGACATTGGCACCACTACTGATTTGAATTGATCACTTTCTTGAAAGTAGTCAATTTAAATCAAAACTAGCGACAATAGTGTAATTCAATACATTAAAAATAAGAATATAGGTCTTGAAATCCAATTCATTGTCTTCAGCTGCTGTTTCTAGTACAGTGCCTTTCTCCTGCTTCCCTGGAGAAGTTTGTATTTGGGTTATATCTGTTTAGTCACATCTTGCTGTGTATTTTATAACACACAGAGGATAAAAACTTCCCTCAGTTAAATCACAACACACTGGAGCGCAGCCTCTAGTTTAAACACTGACCTGGGAAGTATACTTCCCTTTTCAATTTTATTTCTTTAGGTATTTTCCCTCTGTCTTTCAGGATGATAATAACAATGATTTGTGTTGCTGCTATCCCACTGCGTTAGCTGCTCTTTGAGAACTGAACAAAAAGGTTTCTCTGCAGGACGTTTCTACTGCTTGTTTATGGCCTTTATTCCCGGAGCATCAGCAGTGGGATTCCTGCTTGGCAGAAGAGCTGAAGTGCTTATCTGGCCGAGGTGCAAGTCGATTTTTCCTAAAATTTTAAAGTGCTCGGTGGGGTCAGACCCTGACCACCAGGAGGTAGCCCAGTACCACGGCGAATTCTTTAAAGGCTGATGAAGTAGATGAGTGTAACCACTCACCAAGGAGTCCCTGTTGTCTTCAAAAGAGGGAAATCTCAGGGACTCCGTTCCTCATGGCTGCTGGAACGGATGCGCTTTGTGCTGGTAAACATTTCCTGGCCTCCACTATCACACGAAAACCGGCAAAGTCTTTCTCTGGCACTTGTGTTTCCTCTCCATCATGAGCTGGCTTGGGGCTGACGTACAATTACAGCAGTTCTTGCAGAGCTGTGGGAGCACGCTGGTAATTCAGACTCTGCCATCCCCTTCTTCTCTCTCCCGTGTTTTTCTCTGAGCTCTTTCCAGCGTTAGGGCACTGCTTATGCCTGATGACTATATCTTGTTGCTTGGGTGGCAGAAATAGCTGAAAGGCTCATAGTCCTCCTTCAGGCCACCAAAGACTTCACCTGGATGGCAGGTCCTGGATGGCAGGTGATTATTTGGGACATACCTAGCCTTTGGAGTTGAAGCCAACGCTCAGTGTTAAGGTATATAAATTCTGTACAGTTATTGGAAATTTATTGAATGGGACGTATGCAAAGCAGGGAGGAAAGCAGAACAAGCAGAACAAGCAGGAACTGATAACACAGGGATGTTCCTGGAATCTGCCCCTTTGGAGCCACACTTGCAAGGAGGCACACTAGGGCCCAGGTCCCAGAATTCCCTCCCAACAACGAACATGGCCTTCTCTTCTTTCAAAAGCAGAAGAGAGCTGACATTCAAAGCGCAGGTGCTGAGGGATTTTGCTCTTCAGTGCTAGGTGCATGCCCCCTGGAAGACGCGCAATGGGCTGACATGGCTTCCCAAGCCTTGTCCTCACCATGCAGTTTACATTAAACCAACACTACATTAAAAATTCAATCCATTTCCTCCACCCATGCTATTAAGGAAGCAAATCTGCAACAACATATTGTTTGCAGACTGATCCTGTTGTTGTGCGTTAGGCATTTGCCAAACACAGCTGTTGGCTGTGGATGCTGAGGGGACTTGGACCCTGCTCCACAACAGCTTCGAGCTTCAAGCATGTCTTCAGCAGGAGCCAGAGGTTTGCAGACACAGAGCTGCAGGCAGGTCCACACCTTCCTGGTGAACTTTCAGGTTTTAAGTGAGTGGCAGCTGTTGAACATGAACTTTGGGGTTGTATTTTAGGCCAAGGCAGCTGACATTTGAGTGAGTGTACTACATACTGCATTTGATGGGTGGGTGGATTTGATGGATGCACAAGAGCGGCTATGAGCATGTTGGCTCATGGTCCACTTGCCTTCAGACCATGCAGCTATCATCTCACACATAGCCTGAACATGAGCTCTGTGGATGTGGCTGACAACATCCCACCAGAGGTACTTGGCACACGAGCACCATACAGGACAGCCCGTAGCTGTGCCTGGGGCTCAGCTTTCCTGTTTACCACTAAAGCAGCGGACAGTCCGGTGTTAAAGGCAACATTGAGACAGCATTCACACTGCAGTGCAAACATATGTCCTAAATCCTGATTTGCATCCCACCTCGGGGCTTTCACCCTGCCATGCTCACCTCTCCCGGTCTGTTTTCTCCTGTGCAGTGGGCAGTTCCTTACTGAGAGAGGAAGAAGAGGCTCTGGCTTTTAAATACAAAAGCTGAGCATAGCAGGGGTGCTTGAAGCTTACAGGGCAGTAGGTAACTGAGCTAAGGGGACTGTCTTCCCTCTTTTGAAATATCTAAGACTCACATCAAGAGCTGGCGACATTGAAAGTCATTCTTGGGGGTCTTGGGGGTCAGAGTTAACCACAAGGAGTGTGTTGCTGTGTGACAGGGTGAGTGGAGGGATTAATTGTGTAAATCCCTCGATTTTTATGTGCTTGGGGATGTTTAACTGCAGTGTTCCAGCAATGCAGTTTGTAAAAGGTTTGTATTAATCACAGGAACAACCTTCATTATAAGACAAATTGTTTTGTGGGCAATAAACAGAAAGATTGTTCTTTTCCAGTCTCAGAGAACGTTAAAAAAGATCAGTGTCTCGCACAGGGGTTTTTAGAATGGTTTATCTTAGATATTGATTCAGTTCTCCTGTATTATCCCCCTTGCTCCAAAATATTTTATTTCAGAGAGATTATTATGAAATAAAATTGTGTGATAAAATCAGCAGTCCACCAAAGCTATGATCCACAAAACACCCCTTTCCCATTTCCAACCTATTTTCCGTCCTATTCTTAATTCTAGTTTAGTCGTAGGTGATATCGGTCTCAGCCTCGTCATCCTTTAATCAGATGTTTGATACCTGATTAGGGATGTTTGGGATAAAGAAGGGGAAAAACATCCCTCCTGGTGGAGATTTTCAGAAGGGCAGGAAAGCCTCTAGATGGCAGAAGCGTACTACCGAAAACTCCAAACCTTAATTAAGCAACAAGCTGCAGAAGGGTTGTGTGCCAGCTGTGGGGAAAAGGTGCACTGATTATTGACTAGTCCACCGACCTCTTCCTCCTCCTCCAACTTTAATTGCTGCTGCAGATGATCTGTGCTTTACAGCCACACAGTCATGATGCCAAACTGGGTCTGAACAAGTTTGCTCATGGAGGTAGTTTTGCCTGTCTGCAGAATGACACTGCGGCTGCTTTTTTTAAAGGTGAAGTGAAAGGCTTCTGGCAGCTGGCAGTATCTGGAGTTTGGGATGTCTTCCATTAGCAGTTAATGCCACCCCTGAAACTTCACAAGGAGCTGCATCCCTTATGAGGCTTTGTGACTATCCCTTGGGAGGTGGTGAGCAGTCTGCAGTTCTTTCAAAAAGAAAAACTTCATCCTCTCTGTAGGTGGGCAGTACACATTTTAAGGTGTTTTTGACTTTAGAAATAGTGCAGAAAAGTTTCAAGTGCCCTTATCTGTCCAATAGAGCTGTCAGCAACTGCTGTTGTAATCAGTTACACAAGAAGAATCCAGTGAATTTTGGCACTGAAGCAGAGAAGAAAATCCTTCTGTAAATCTGAGGTTTGAGCAGTATTAATGGCTGACACATCCCTAACTTCTGTGCCTGTGAATACTGTTACAGCTTGGTCAGAATCCCTCTGCAGTCACCTTGAGAGAAACCCCCAACTGCTTAGGCTAGCATGGTGCCAGAGTACCTCAATCTAGAAAAAAGCCCAGTTTTGAGCTCTGCAGTCTTATACCTCAGTCTGGGTAGGAAATTATTTGAGATTTCAGAGTTTTCTGTTTCAAAGGAAGGCCTTTTGATCTTGACTTTTGGTTGCTGATTAAAAGCAATTAGATGGTACTCAAAACACTTGGATGGGTCTTCAGTCCGCCATATGGCAAGCGTGTCCTAACCTCGAGGCAGCTGCAGGGATAAAACACAGTCTTTCTTGAGATTTCACTTAGTATTAAAAACATAAACCAAGGGAGAAGGCTTGAACCTTTTTCTCCCATACCTAGTGGGAGTGCGTGCAGCACATATCCAACAAGCCAGACTGAGACCCAGCCCCACAGTTGTATGGGAGTGCGGGACACTCACGAAAGTGGAAGATCCTGATGTTAGTTCCTGGTCCAAAGCAGGAACCACTGCCTAAGGCCATGTCTGGCAAGTTCTGATCTGGCACCTACATGTACTCCTGCCTCAGGGCCTGAAACAAGTGCCCCAGACTGCAGGACCCCCACAGCCATCACATACGCCTCCAGACATTTGTGATAGCCATGAGTCATCTGGGCTTCAGTTTATCTGCAACAGGATGGCAAGAAAATAAGCATAGGAA
The DNA here is from genome assembly GCA_017639485.1 of Pluvialis apricaria. Lineage (NCBI taxonomy): Eukaryota > Metazoa > Chordata > Aves > Charadriiformes > Charadriidae > Pluvialis > Pluvialis apricaria. The sequence continues at coordinate 154,800,118 of CM030008.1, read as the reverse complement.
TATCTTTGATGCTTTCAGACCATTTGCTTTTGACAATACTTACAAACAATAGGCTTTTTATGACAGCTTTTGCCCACCAGGTCTTCCTTCCTTCTATGGACCCTAAGCATGGGCCAGAAACAGGCAACAGTCAATAATATTGATTGTAGATCACAGCTTCAGTGATGTCTCATTGGAAACCTTGTAGTGAACTATCAAGTGCTGTTTAGCTTTGTAAAAAGCAGCATAAGTTGTCCCAGGAGATTCTGGAGTTGTATTTTTTGTTGTAGCTAAAAACGAGTTAACAATTTCAGAGACAAGCCGGCTCTGGTACAGGTGGTTCTTGGGCAGTCTCATGCAGTCAGTGGGACTGACGCCAGTGGGACCTCCTGTACACCGTCTTCATAAGCGTGCTGGTTAACTTTTATGGGTTTGTCTGTATTTTTCCAGGAATGCTGACCAATTGTCTACTTGGCCTTCTCTTTATAAGGTGCCATTTGTACTTCAGGCGGCAGATTTCACATTTTAAGCAAAGGACCTTGGTTCTTGACTCGGAGACTCCCGAAAGTATTGTAACGATATGAGTGACTACAGTAAAGACAGATATACCCCATATTGCTGTCTAGGCAGCAGTGAAGATGTGGCAGCACAATTTTCAGGGTAGTTTAGCGACTCAAGCAGCTACTCAGACTCCCCCATGGGCCTGTCTAGCACACACAGCAGTCTGGGAGACCACAACTTCACTGCTGTTATTAGCATTACTGTCTAGATAAAAGCTACTGCCACTATTTCTGCCTGCTTCTGCAGCATTTGTAGCATTTGTCCTTGTTCTCAAGACACCAGTGCTAATGACAAGAGACAGAATTGTTTCTCTATTGCATCTCATTTTTTCATCCACACTATGCAATAAATCAATGCATCATCATGAGGTTTGAGGGCTGCTAGCCAATTCTTCAAGTAAGAAATAGAATCAAGATCTTTGCCGTATTTTATATACGAAAAAGATTCTTACATATTGTAAATCTAATCCAGACTTTAGGCCTGATTTGACTAGAACTTGGATAATCACAATGTATCTACCCAGTTTCAGATAGACTTGTCTTCATGGTTGTGTACCATGATATTTTCTCCAGCCTCGCTTTCTAGAAACAACTGCATTTTAGGGAAAAGCGAGCTTTTTTTTCAGGCATGCTGCCTGGGGCACAAATATTTTGGTTCTTTCAATAGATTCTCCATGTTTTACTCAGATTCTCATAAAGCTAAAGGTAGACCCAGGAGTTTGTACTTTGTGTTGCACTTGTGCTGGGGAAAGTTTTGCATTGCAGACAGCTTGGCCAATGTTTAATAAAATGCCTAGTGCTCTGTAGTGATAAAAATGAAATCCTCAATCCCATTCACATTTAGAGGACACTTGAATAGCTGTTACTTGAGGCTTGAATTAATCTGAGAGTTTGTGAAAAGAAACACATACTGTATTTTTGGCAGCGTTTGATAGTTTTAGAGTACTCTTCCCTCTGAGAGACTGTCAAAGCACATAACAACCTCAGTGAGCAAAACCCTTGAGGGAGTGTTACCTCTCATTCATGGGCTGTGAAAGCCAGCCGGGGTGCTCACGGCAAGAGCAAAGCTGGGAATGGAAACACGGGTGGTATGGCCCCTTCGATCTGCTCCTCCGCTCTGAGGGCACCCCTGTCACCTGATGCCTTTCGAAAAGTTGTTAGGATCTATGCGTTCTGGTTGGGTATTTAGCCTCTGTGACTCCTCAAACTCATTCCTGTTAGGATTACAGCCTTCTAATTTCACACTTAGATATGCTCATTGTCTTGTTCTTACATTGTCTTTGCTAACTTCAGCATCTCTTTCCTGGTGATGCCTCCCAAGGTGTACACACCCAAGAAAAGCTCTCTTCTCTAAGATTTCATTTTCTGGATTTGAACAAAGCTCCATAATCATAATTTCCACAGAACCAGCCTTCCTTCTGAATCAGCACATCCCAGCGTGTTAGGGGTTGGGGGAGTGGGGGAAATCTGAGGCTGAAGGTAGCCCCAAGTGTCTTTGGAAGCTGCAGTCAGGTTCTGCATTTTCTGATGGGTGTCCTGGGGCTCGTCTAGAGCCACACAGAATTGTAGGTTTGCTGGTTTAATGACCTCTATAGAAACCTAGCCCAGAAACAAATCAGTCTGAATAAAGCTGTATTGTACTTCCAGAATTTCATTTCAGAGGCCAGAGGCCAGTCCAAGTTTCCTATTTTCTCACTGAAATCCTGCTGAGGAATTAGCTCTGGGTACCTGCAGATTGCTTCTGGGAACATGGCCCGCAGTCCTGCTGCCCATTGTAGCAGCAGAAGGACAGCAGCTTTGCTGGTATTAGAGCTACGGTGCTGAGCCCTAAAAGTACACACATGTGCATAGATAGAGGCATCTCCTCACCCCCTCCAAATACAGCCCCAAAAATGGATGCATAAAGTAAGCAATTTATTTACACGTAGAGGGGTTAATATGTTCTACTTTCTTAAAATTAAAGCCTTTATTGATTCACAGGTAAGAAAACCTATCACAGCAGCAATGATATTTAGACAGGCAGAGAGAGAGAGAGAGAGGGAGAGATATCTTACACTATAAAAGCTACATTACCTTCTTTAAGGTTGCAAAACTTGAGTATTTCATGATTACAATAAAGTTATCTTAGCTTTGGTCTCCTTGTGCATGTACCTTATTATATATTATTTCACAGAATCACAGAATCTCCTAGACTGGAAAAGACCTGTAAGATCATCTAGTCCAATCATTACCCTAACACTGACAAGCCCACCACTAAACCATGTCCCTGACCACTGTATCTACACGACCCTTAAATACCTCCAGGGATGTGGACTCCACCACTGCCCTGGGTAATGCATTCCAATGCCCGATGACCCTTTCAGTGAAAAAATTCGTCCTAATATCCAATCTAAACTTCCCTTGGTGCAACTTGAAGCCATTTCCTCTTGTTCTATCACCTGTTACTTGACAGAACAGGTCGACTCCCACCCCTCTACAACCTCCTTTCAGGTAGTTGTAGAGAGTGAGAAGGTCTCCCCTGAGCCTCCTTTTCTCCAGGCTAAACAACCCCAGTTCCCTCAGCTGCTCCTCACAACACTTGTGCTCCAGACCCTTGATGAACTTTATTGCCCTTCTCTGAAAAGCACACCTTCTATTCTTTTGAAAAACTTGGGGACTTGTAGACATGGTACTTGGGACGTGGTACTTGGGGACATGGTTTAGAAGTGGTTTTGTTGGGTTAGGTTAATGGTTGGACTTGATGATCTTAAAGGTCCTTTCCAACCTCAACAATTCTATGATTCTATGATTCTATTCAATGAAAGCAGGGCTTCATCTCATGTAATGGTTACTTGGGAAGATAAAAAGCCATAACTCCGAATGTAGCCCCTTCCTTCTTCCCCCTCCTTTCAGGTAGTTGTAGAGAGCAAAAAGGTGTCCCCTGAGCCTCCTTTTCTCCAGGCTAAACAACTCCAGTTCCCTCAGCCGCTCCTCATAAGACATGTGCTCCAGACCCCTCACCGGCTTTTTTGCCCTTCTTTGCACACGCTCCAGTGCCTCAATGTCCTTCTTGTGGTGAGGGGCCCAAAACTGAACACAGTATTCAACACGCGGCCTCACCAGTGCTGAGTACAGAGGGACAATCACTTCCCTAGCCCACTGGCCACACAATTCCTGACACAGGCCAGGATGCCGCTGGCCTTCTTGGCCCCCTGGGCACACTGCTGGCTCACATTCAGCCGGCTGTCCACCAACACCCCCAGGTCCCTCTCTGCTGAGCAGCTTCCCAGCCACTCCTCCCCAAGCCTGTCGTGTTGGTGGGGGTTTTTGTGGACAAAGTGTAAGACCCGGCATTTGGCCTTATTGAAACACATACAGTTTTCCTATAAAATTATGTAGTATATACAGATGATATAGTTCTACAGCCTGTTGTCATGCACTGGTTTTCTGTAGGCCCTAGTCTTAATGTCCATGCAGAAGAAATTATGCCTCCTTGATAGAAAAATATACCATACTTTGTCTTTCCTTCATTATCCAGTAAGTGACCTTATTCACTGTAGAATATTATGATAATATTTTTGTCAAACTTTCTTTTTCCCCCCCCCTCAGCTCCGTGGTATGTGAATACTTTACAAAAATCATTAGTTTTTGCCACACCTCTGTGAGGTTAGGAGATAGTATATTTCTCATTTTCAAATGGGGAATCAAGTCGGAGAGTTTAACATCAAACGTATCAATGACTCTCCATGCCAATTTGACAGAACAATGTTTTTTCTTCATGGTTACTCTATTGCTGAGAGCCTTTTGACATTTTAAATTCATTTCTAGTCTACACTGAGTTGAAAACTCTTTGAGTTTTACTGCAAAATTGGAGCAGTAAAAATATTTCTTGGTCAGACCACACGCTTGGTATGTCAAGGTCTCCGGGTACATACACAATGTTTCAATTTTCATCAGAGGTAAGTTGAAGTGAGTCTTTATCACCCTCATTGAATGAATTCCTTTTGGGTGAAACCAAGTTAAAGGATGTGCTTTGGAGGACACCTGATGCTTTCCAGCCTGCTGATAGACATTCAGTCTATCAAACCAGACTAGCGCTAACCTGGAAACACCTATAATTTGGGCTTTGGTCCTTCAGCACTAGCTGTTCTGTTGTCCAGATTCATCCCCATCATGCTACATCCCTTGCCAGAGTAGACATAGCCTCAGGCTGATGTCCCAGCTCAACTGCTGCTTCAAAGCAAAGCTTTCCATGTGTGTATGATTACCTCGAATCTGGCAGAGTAGGGACGTGACCCTCCTGCTACTGTGTTGTGCTTGTGCCCTTACTAACAGGTTCTATTATTCCTCAAAATATAGATCATTAAACCCACCTGTGCAATATTTTGACGTGGATAAAGTGCCATCGTGCCAAAACATTTTGAGCGTCTCTAATTAATGTGCTCTGATTGGAGTTATCTCTGATTTCAGCTGACGCGGCATGTGCACAAAACAGTGCCCTGGCGCTGCAAGCTCAGCCAGCCAGAAAATGAAGAATACACCATTAGTGGCTCTGAAAGGTCTGGTCTGTGCAGTTTGCTTAGCGGGCGACGGGACCACTGTGGCTGTGTCAGCTGCTGATCTGGTTTCTCAGGACAACAGTCAGCTGCTGTAGCTATGAGTCCATCCTCTTGTATTCAGTGCACTTCATTTGCAGATGTTGGGAGGTATTGACAGGGCAAATAACAGTTTCTGCCATTGCACAATGTTGATCCATGCCCAGAATATGTCCAGCCTTGTACTCAGTAACTGTGCTCAGCAATATGTATTCTTAGGTTGAAGACTGACTGCATCCAAATCTTCTCGGCAGTTATATTCAAAATTCAAGCAACTGAATCCTCCTGACTGCGTGAAAATTATAGTTTCTCAAAGCCTTATGCTCCTTCATCAAATTTGAGTAGATATTCCCTAAGACAGGACAAAGCACCAGCCTGGATTACCATCTCCAGTCAGTTCTGTCCCTCTCCCTAGTTTTCCCCGGTCCTCCCTCCTAGGTATGAACGTCCAGAGGTTTTCAAAGGGAAGATTAACAGAGTTTTTATTTATGGACAAAAGAGCATGTCTTTCTCCCACTTAATGGTCAAAAGTGGTGTCACTGTTTCAGTTCTTATTTTCTTCTTCAACTGTGCAACCTCACTATGAATAAAATTATGTTCAGACTAAGGGGTTCTTAAAAATAATGGCAGTTGAACAACATTATAAAAGTCTTCCAGAAAAAAAACAAAACATCAACCTTGGGAAACATGGGGAGACTCTCTATCCAGAAGATTGGGACATAACACTGTTTTCCTAAATGTACAGAAACGGGTACTTCGGGTAGCTGATGTAACTGGGTGCATTGGGAAGGTCCACAGTGAGTGGACAGTGGTGGGCTCCTAGAGAAGACCAAGATGCTCTTCAGAGCAGAAGCCTGACTGAGAAACGCCAAATTACGCTCTGGAGAGGTTTTTTCTTCTCATACCACTCTTTCTTTCTTAAGGAATTCAATTGATACACCTAAGTTTGGAGGTGCCTTGGCTTCTTTTCACACTCAGAGGAGAGGAGGCACCCGCAGAGGGGATTCAGACAAACTGTGAGGTTTTTTTCCCTCATGGATTAAAGTGTTGAAAATTACCTGGATGGTTTTATATTGCTGGCTTCAGTCCTGCTAAGCAAACTCTCCTCTATAATCTCACAGTGAGTTTTGTAATATCCTAGGACAGTGGTACATTGAAAACAGTATTTTTTAATGAAGTTCCACTCCTATGATTTTTTTTCTTTTTTATCAGCTATAATAGGAAGAAGCAGAAGAATTAAAGTATACTTGTGCATCAATCTTTATGGTGGAACATGGGGAAAATCCTATTTAAAGGGCACTTTTTATTTGAAATCACATTGTGCCCTTTAATAGACTGAATCTCCTAGGAGAAAGTTATCTCTGGTACAACTTGTGAAACCCAGGAGCAGTAAATCACACGGACTGACTGATACTCATCCAAGGATTTGAAAACAAACAAAGCATTAAACAGAAGCAACATTGACAAGGATATATTACAGTCTTTACAGCAAGGAGGCCTGAAAACTTAAAACTCATTAGCATGATGCTTATCTTTAAAATGAAGCTCAGGGCCATCTGAGGCTTTACAGATCAGTGAACTTTATTATGATAGCAGGGAACCTGATTGAGGGTTCAATTAGGGATAGAATAGCACAATGCTCGGATAAGTATAGCTTCTCAGGATCAAAGCAGCAGCGCTTCTCTAAGGAAAAAAATGTGCTTCTCTACCTTGTTAGAGCTCTTTTGAGTGTTAATACAGGGGACCCAGTGGAAACAGCATACCCGGATTTTCAAAAGACTTTTTGATAAGAGCCCTCGTAAGGGACTATTAAAGAATAATTGAGAACCGTCAGGTAATGCACATTAGTAAAAATAGGCTAAACTTCTGATAGGCTGATGGGCTCAGATTTTTCAAGGTCTCTCTGAGGAGAGAGACATAAAAGTCGTCATGCAGAGCTCTGAACAGAGGTGTGCAGCAATAGTTGAAAAGTAAAGAGGGGGCTGGAGTTGTGATAAAGAAAATCGTACAAGGACACTGGGCTACACTTGGAAAACCAACACTGAATTCAGGCGGGTCAGACTGCCCCATACCCTCTTTACTGATACACATAACCGTGAGCCAAATCGATACAAGACCAAGCAAATGTTTTCCCTGTGCTTTTTCTCCTGCCATGTCCCCGAGGATGAGAATTTATGGGTCAGGAGGGGGGTGTGCACAGGGAAACAGGAGGAAGAACCAGGGAGCAGCTTCTGGGCTTGCTGCCAGTGGGGACATTGGCCGTGCCAAATTTAGAGCAGCTCCAAGCAGAAATATACCTTACCAAATTGTAGGTTAGCGATAGGCAACATGATTCCTACGAGTCTGTAGACAGAAATGCTTCAAGATGTGCTTGCTGAGCAAGCTAGAGTAGATTTTGGCATGTTCTTATCTCATGGTGGTCAATTCCACATTTTCAGGAGTACTATGTTTGTTGGCCAATTTTTTTTAACAAGCTGTGTTTTGTGCAGTTTAAGTACAGATTTCCATCAGTGTTTGTTTTTTTTTTTAACAGTGTGGGATCAGGGCTTGTATTTATTGTGGATTGACCATATTAAAAATCTTATTAATAACATATTGTTTATATATGACATTATTAAATGATTCTGTAGAGGCTTGATGAAATAAGCAAAAAATCCAAGTGGGGAGGTTGGGAAAATTCAGATTAATTCAATGGCATATTCATTTTCATTATATTAAATAATAACAAACCCAAATATCACTATTTCTTAATCAGCGTAACCCCAGTAGATCTTAAAATGCTTTATACAGGAGGAAGAGCTCATTATCCTGTCTTACTGTTGGGAAAACAGAGGCACAAAGTAGCAATTCCTAAAACTAGAAATTAAGCTTTTGTGTTTTGGGTCCAGGAGCTGGGAGCTACCTGATAAGCTGTATCTCATAGACACTTTTTCCCCCAAATGTCTGTGGATGCAAGATATATTGTAGATACGGTTCTTCTACAGATGTATTAATTTGGATTTAGTGATGCTATATTTTTCTAGCTTAATGCTGAAGTCTATACTCAGGCAAAAATCCCAGCATCAATGGGAACTAAATGCAGTTTCCTGGTAATGATTTCTGGACAGGACCCCTGTTCAGTGCACTGCAAAGTCAAATGATATTAGAGCTGGCCAAAAAGCAGTGTTTCTGCATTGTAGGAAATTTCATTTTTTGAAAGCCTGAATTTGAAAAGAAACATAAAATTTCCAAGCCTTCTGTGAAGGGTGGCTTCCCAGACCTCATAAGTGTCTAGTGAAGCTGGCTCGCTGCTTGATTTCAGCAGATAATAACTCTAATGAAGTTGCCAAGACTGTTAGTTTTATTGAACACTGATACCAGTGATGCCGCAGCTTCTGAGATACCTAACCTGAGGACAGATCAGCAGGAATTAACTTGATGAAAGTCTATAAAACCTGAAATGTTTCAAATGAATCCTTCACAGTCCGTAAATCTGTATCTTCTGATGAAAAGTTGTATCGCTGGAAAATTCCTGATAATCTCACTAGTGCTGAGCAGTGACGAGCGGTCACCTCCTGTGCCCAGCTGCCAACGCTCTGTCAGACCATTTCTCCAGTCTGTCGAGGTCCCATCCTCATGGTGCCATAAGTCAGAAGCTTCCAGCCTTGGTCATTGTGGCAGTCTCCATTTCCCAACCAGGCAAGCTCAGATCCTCCCTGTGTCTCTTTCATTACAGCTGGATGTTCAGGCTCTTGTATCTGCAGGGTCTCTCAGAAGATCTGGACAACCTCTTTCTCATCATCTCTGATGCTGTGCAGTCTGCTGAAAGAGTTAAATGTGAACAAAGGAAAACAATGCAAACTGATGTGGTACATTCTATTACTTATTATTACAATATAGTTGCTAGAGACTGAAAAAGCTTGAGAAACCTCGGGGAAGTGGAACAGAGTATGATTTATGCAGGCTAACATGGAATTTGCTTGAAAATTTCCTGACATGGGAGCTAAAGGGGTTTTGAATCTTGGTTCATATACCCATGGGAAGTGGTGTAAGTGCCATCTCACTCCAAAATGCAGTCATAAAAGCCATGAGAGAGCAGTGAAGTACAGTTGTTTATGTAATACACAAAACTGACACTCATTCATACGCAACAAAAGCTCCTAAGACAATTTATAGAAGCTCCCATTATTAAAATTTGGATGTGAGGTTCAGTTTTGAATTACATTGTAGAGTAACAAACTCTCACCGAACTATCTATGGAAATAGATGCAAGGGGCTGAAATACAGGAGCCGATTTAGAGAGAAAGAAGTAGGAAACAGGGACTGTTTAAACACCTAAGAAATTTAGGGACAACAGTCTGAGCAAAAACCTTTGTGATCCAAATTCATTTAGCTTTCAGAACTGGAACCAAACCTGCTTGAAGCACTGGGGCGTCATTGTTTTCTTCTCTTTTTACCTGCTCTCTGTTCTCAGAGGAGGTTAGTTTTAAATAGCCTTGTCAAAACCTAATTGCAGTTTTGTAATGGCTAATTCCCAGGCTATTTAGGCACTGAAGAATCAATTCTGAGACATGTCTATGAGGGGTTTGTTAAGGGATGGAGGATGCTGCTGAGATCAATCAGCTTCCTAGTTTTTAAATCACACAGGAAATTCAGGTTAAAATCTCCGTTCTGGTTGATTGATCCTATGTCTCAGGGAAGTGCCCTCACTAACCACCTTTATTCTTGCAAATTTGTGACTCTGTAAATTAATTAAATGTGCACTGGGTGAGAAAGGAAGACTTGCATTGAAACCCTGACCCACATTAGCCTGCGGTGTGGGGACTAGAATAAGGACTTCTGCCCTGGTCTCCTATATCTCAAATGAGGGCTCCAGTCACAGGCAGTTCCGAGTGGCACACACATAAATTCCTACTGGTCATTTCAGGCACCAGTAGTCCATGCACACACCTAGGAGATTGTACCTAGCTGGGACACAACCCCTAGTTTAAGAATCTGGCTTGAAGGTCCTTGCCCCAAAGGGGTAGTTGGTGTGAGGGGGGAGCAGCTGGATTTCTCACATCACCAAAACCTTCTCCAGCTTGGTGGAGATGGGAAGACAGCGGGTGCACCATTGGTGGCCAGAACAGAGGGGACCTGTGGGGATCGAGTACATGAGAACATATGTGCTTTGCAGGACTGGAATCAAAATGTCTTTACTGGCAGCATGAAGAAAAGCTTGTGACTGCTCCTGCAACCGAGCCAATCTCTGCTGCATCTTACATTAACCTCACAAAATTTCATTTTTTTTAATGTTTGAAAAATCAACAAGCTGAGGGTTTGGATTAAGGAAAGAAAGGCTCAGGCTAAGGAATGTTTAAGTTTGGCTATTTAAGGGTCGTGATATTTGTTAACATGTGTATTTATTTGATGTAGAGCAGGGGAATGGAAAATTGTTCAAAGCTGGATTCAAGACACCTGATGGCTGGGCCAAGATTCCTTCCTCGGGCAGTGTGCCTATGTCAATGCTGAATTTTAAAGGAGCGATGGGGAATGCTTCACACATGCAAGAGCTGGGCTAGAGAATTGAAATTCTTTGCCAGATTATCCTGAATTAGCCTAGTCACAAGAAGCTTCAAGACTGGTTAATGTTTTGTCTGTACTCAACAGACTTTTTAGGGAGAACAGGAAAAGAAAATTGTGACAGGGAGAAGCCAAGTAATCTGCCAAGAATATGGGAGATTTTAAAATTACCCTTATAATGCTCCCTTTAGGAAGCATTTCTTTACCGAGACAGTGGTCAAACACTGGGACAGGCTTCCTAGAGAGATGGTCGATGCCCCAAGCCTGTCAGTGTGTAAGAGGCATTTGGACAACGCCCCTAAGAACATACTTTAACTTTTGGTTGGTCCTGAAGTGGTCAGGCGGTTGGACTAGACAATTGTTGTAGTCCTCTCCAGCTGAAATTATTCTATTCTATTCTATTCTATTCTATTCTATTCTATTCTATTCTATTCTATTCTATTCTATTCTATTCTATTCTATTCTATTAGCATGTTGTTCACTGCTCTGTCAATGCTCTACTGTTTACAAACACGCTGAGTACAACTGCAGCTTTCTGCTGTAAGTTCGGTGCACTCTGAGGTGACTCAGTGAAGGGACAGGTATTCAACGCTTGATTCAAAGTCAACCAGCAGAAATACTGCCCTTTAATTCAGTGAGAACTGGAACAGAGCCTGCCTAGAGATAACCAAGTGTTACTAGTTTATCACCTATTTACATTTTTTATACAGTTGAAATAGTTGATTGTACTATGAGAAACAGGGAATATTTTTACTTTAAATTATCTCTTTTCTTTTTACAAAAGTTTCCAATAATTGTCCTTTATTTCCCCTTTTGGAGTCCAGAGAAATGATGTCACAGGTGGATTTCCATCTGTCCAGCTCTTGGCAGATAGTATGAAAGAAAAGAAATAAATGCATGATAACAGAATAACTACAGAAATTTAAGTGAGGCGTGTCTGCAAGGGATGGATATCCACCAATCCCATTTCCACTTACTGCTGCTTAGTCCTTCATTTTTTTTTGTTTGTGAGCAGAGGGCAACTCCCCCGTAACTGCATAAATTAGAGCAAAATAGCAAAATTTATTCAGGCTTGCACTGCAGAGCTCCAGGTCAAAAGAATTCAACCATATCGTGTAAATCAACACATAAGGAAATTCAAGTCCCATCAGAGCGTGGTTAGATTAAGCCCAAAAGTAAAAAAGGTGCTCTCATCTCTTGTCATAAATAATTATCCCTTTAAATATAGCTGCAGACATTCTCATTAGCAACACAAATATATATCTAATTCAGTGCTCTTCTGGTGAGAAAGAAGAGAATAAGAAAGAAATGAAATAATGAAGCCCAGTTTTTAATCACTTTTCCCAGCCTCTGTCAAGAGTGGTTTCGAAGTCTACTGTACCGTGGTAGCATATTCTGAAGGTGCTTTTATGATTTTTCTCCCTGTTGAGCAGTAGTCCCAGGGGTGTCCTTCTAGCCCTGCCTGGATAATTTCTGTGCTAGTTCTTGACAAAAATTGGGCTGTATGCCATAGAGAGTTTCTGGGGGGGAAAGGATGAATTTCCTTCTTCAATATCTCAATCACTTCAGTCTTTTAAAGTAAAATTGGGAGTGAGAAAAAAGTGTTAGTAGTTTCTTAATAAAAATCCTCTCATGCTTTCCATGAATAGCAGTAGGCACTGTATGGAAGCCCAGGAGAATTGCTTCCATTTTGAAACTCCAACTGGCTCACTTGTTCGTGCATAGACAGTATTCATTCACCACTAGAAAAAGTAACAGAACCGAAAATCATGGAAGCCATCGTATTTGCTAGCCTAGCAATCGTAGCATGGGACTTGAACATAGTTGCAGGTGTCCTGTTTGATCAAGAATTAGCTAACTTGCTTACTTGTTCAAGAAATAAAATAAGTAAGAAGCTGTGAAACCTTAGTATGTGAGATATTTGCATCACTTTTTTAAGGAGAGAAAATAAATTGGTGAATTATAATTTAAAGGAAATATCACACAGAAAACTAAAAAACTAGTAGGCACTTTTCCTGTTCCCCATCTTCAAGGAAGACGAAAAAAAAGGTATAGTTTTGTTTAGTACTGCTTGCTTATTTTTACTTCATCTAACTGTGGTGTTTAGCTCATACTGGGAGAATAGCTGGTTATACCAATTGCCTGGAGCTCTGTGAACATTGTTCATTGCATTACTCTCTATATCGTGTCTCACGTGTTAAAACTTCTGTTCCAGGTTCCCACTTTCTCAACTCTGTGTTCATATTCTCAATATGCAGTATGCTGCAGGCACATTTTTACACCTATAATGAGTTATCATCTCTCTTTGATAATACAAGCGGTGTACACAGTGTTCCTTTAGTCACATTGCTAATCTTTCTGGAGAGGACGAGAGTTGATTAAACTTACTCTCTGTCATTATATAGATGTTGAAAGACGTTCTTGTCTTTAACTTCTTGTTTGTCCTAGAACAAGCCAGCAACTGAATGCGAAGCTCTCTCATCACGTAGTTAAAAAATGTAAACCCAAGTTGATGGGTTTATCTGGTAACGGGGTGGTTGTTTATTTCCTGCTAATCAGCCACTTGCCTCCAGTAGAAGCAGCATTGTTAGTCTTTGTCAAATGTTTGTGTAAACTGTTTATTGAAGTTAATTTTACAGCCATGAAAACAGATCTCTGTTTTTGCCCTGGTCCCTGTCACAGCATGTAGCTTCACTCGGGTCATACTTCTGTCCATGCATTTGGTTTCTTTGAGAAGGGTGTGTTTGGGAACTGCTTCGTGGAAGTTTGCAAATGAAGCGGACTATACTGTAAATGATAAGAATGCAGTGGCTGAAGATAGTTTTATCCTATTTCTGATTTGATGCACTTAATTTTTCTGTCAGGTTTCCAGAAATTCACACTGGCTGATGATTTGAATAAACTAAGTAATCAAAAGAATTTAAATCATGAAGCTGTTTTTCTTCTCTGTAGAAGTGTTTGCTCCAAAGGTTATTGAATAACATCCAAATTTCCCTCCTTCAGTTTTATAAATACTGATTTCCCCCCCCCCCCCGCCCCCAGTCTAAAAATCCAGTCTCCAATCTTAAAATTGAGCTGAGCTTTTGTTCAGATTTGCAGCATCATCAATAAAGCCCAGCCAGCCAATTTGGTTTCTGGATGTGGCATCAGATTGTACATATTAGTGTGGTTACAGTTTCTGTGAGTGGTGTAAGTATAAGATTCCAGCCTGACTTTCAGAAATCATAGAATCACAGAATCATAGAATAGTTTGGGTTGGAAGGGACCTTTAAAGTTTGTCTAGTCCAACCTCCCTTGCCATGAGCAGGGACATCTTCCACTAGATCAGATTGCTCAGGGCCCCATCCAACCTGACCTTGAATGTTTCCAGGGATGAAGTGTCTACCATCTCTCTGGGCAACCTGTGCCAGTGTTTCTGCATCCTCATAGCAAAAAATTTCTTCCTTATATCTAGTCTAAATCTCCCCTCTTTTTGTTTAAAGCCATTACCCCTTGTCCTATTGCAACAGGCCCTGCTAAAATGTTTGTCCCCATCTTTCTTATAAGCCCCCTTTAAGTACTGAAAGGTTGCTATAAGGTGTCCCCAGAGCCTTCTCTTCTGCAGGCTGAACAACCCCAACTCTCTCAGCCTGTCCTCATAGGAGAGGTGCTCCAACCCGCTGATCATTTTTGTGGCCCTCCTCTGGACTTGCTCCAACAGGTCCATGCCTTTCCTGTGCTAAGGACTCCAGAGCTGGATGCAGTACTCCAGGTGGGGTCTCACCAGAGCAGAGTAGAGGGGCAGAATCACCTCCCTCGACCTGCTGGCCCCGCTTCTTTTGATGCAGCCCAGGATGCGGTTGGCCTTCTGGGCTGTGAGAGCATATTGTCGGCTCATGTCCAGCTTTTCATCCACCAGTACCCCCAAGTCCTTCTTGGCAGGGTTACTCTCAATCCCTTCATCACCCAGCTGGTACTGATACTGGGGGTTACCCTGGCCCAGGTGCAGGACCCTGCATTTGGCCTTGTTGAACCTCATGAGATTCCATGGGCCCACTTCTCAAGTTTGTCCAGGTCCCTTTGCATGGCCTCCCATCCCTCAGGCATGTCAACTGCACCACCCAGCTTGGTGTTATCTGCAAACTTGCTGAGGGTGCACTCAAATCTGCCTGTCTTTGATGTTGTTGATGAAGATATTGAACAGTAGGGGTCCCAATACAGATCCCTGAGGGACACCACTTGTTGCCGATTTCCATCTGGACTTTGAGCCATTGACCACTACTCTCTGGATGCTACCATCCAACCAATTCCTCATCCACCAAACAGTCTACCCATCAAACCAATCTCTCCCATTCAGCGAGAAGGATGTTGCAGGCGACCAAGTCAAAGGCCTTACAGAAGAAGTCCAGATAGACGACCCGTAGCTCTTCCTTTGTCCACTGATATAGTCACTCCATCATAGAAGGCTGCTAGGATGGTCAGGTAGGACTTGCCCTTAGGGAAGCCACGCTGGCTGTCTTGAAGCACCTCCCTGTCCTCCATGTGCCTTAGCGTAGCTTCTAGAAGTATCTGATCCATGATCTTCCCGGGCACAGAGGTGAGGCTGACAGGTCGGCAGTTCCCAGGGTCCTCCTTTCTACCCTTTTCAAAAATGGGTGCAATGTTTCCCTTGTTCCAGTCACTGGGGACTTCACCTGACTGCCATGACTTTTCAAATATCATGGAGAGTGGTTTGGCAACTACATTGGCCTATTCCCTCAGGACTCTGGGATGCATTGCATCAGGTCCATAGACCTGATAGTATGTTCAAGTTCCTCAGGTGGTCACAAACCTGATCTTCTCTTACAGTGGGAAGGACTTTGCTCCCCCAGTCCCTGCCTTGCAGTCCATCCACTCAAGAGGTCTGGGGAGAGAGGTTGCCAGTGAAGACTGAGGTAAAAAGGTTGTTGAGTACCTCAGCCTTCTCGTCATCTGTTGTTACCAGTTTGCCAGTCTTGCTCATCAGGGAGAGCATGCTTTCTTTGTCCTTCCTTTTCTGGTTGACATACCTGTAGAAGACCTTCTTATTATTCTTTGCATCCCTCACCAATTTCAGCTCCGGCCGCGCCTCGGCCTTCCTGAACCCATCCCTACACAACCGGGCAGCGTCCCTATACTCTCCCCAGGATACCCATCCCTGCTTCCACTGCCTGTGCATTTCCTCCTTGCCCTTTAGTTTGACCAGCAGGTCTTGACTCAGCCATACTGGTCTCTTGCCTTCCTTTCCTGATGTCTTACACCTGGGGATCGAGAGCTCTTGCGCTTTATGGAAACCGTCCTTAAAAATCTGCCAGCTCTGTTCTGCTCCCTTGTCCCTGAGGGCAGTTTCCCAGGGGGCCCTATTGCCTAACTCCTTGAAGAGCTGGAAGTTTGCTTTCCTAAAATTCAGGGTCCTGACTTTACTCTTCGCCTGACCCATATCCCTCAGGTCTGCAAACTCCATCAGTGCATGAGACCACTGTAGCCCAGGCTGCCTCCCATCTTGATGTCACCAAGTAGCTCACTCGCATTGGTGACCAACAGGTCCAGTATCCTGGTAGGGCTGTCTATGACCTGGCTTAAGAAGTTATCCTCAGTGCCTTCCAGGAGTCTCCTGGATGGCCTACAGCTTGTTGTGCTAATTTTCCAGCAGATGTTGGGGTGGGTGAAGTCCCTCAGCAGGACAAGAGCTTGTGAGCATGATGCCTCCTGTAGCTGGAGTAAGAAGGCTTTGTCAATAGGGTCTCCTCGGTTGAGAGGCCTGTAGTAGACACCAACCACAAGGTTCCCTTTGTTACTTCAGTCTCTAATTCTTACCCATAAGCTTTCAACCTGCTCATAGCTATTCTTTAGAGACAGCTCTTCACGCTCTATCCATTTTTTGATGTAGAGGGCAACACCTCCATCCCTCCTTCAAAATGAAATGAAGGGGAAGTTTCACAAACAAACAATTAGAAACACACCTTAACTTGGAACTTGCATAAATATGATTCTTCAAAACAGAGTATACACAGGACATAGAGGGATAAATTTGCATAGTCATATCGACTATCTCAAATCAGTAAATTTTCCAGTTTGAGACTGCTATATTAAGAAAAAATCTGTTCCAAGAAGGTATTGCATTATAGGAATGGTTAAATGCTGGAGCAGCTTTGCTGGAAGAATTGTGAAATCCCATTCACCGGAGGTCTTTTCAAGCAGCTAAAACAAATATCTGTTAGGCATGCCTGGCATGATTTGTCCTGCCTCAGAGCAAGAGGAGAGACAAGGTGACTCCCCTAGGTCTTTCTCAGCCCTATATATCCACAACTCTGAAATGGCGTGTTATTCATTAAAAAAAAAGAAGTTTGTTTATAATGCACGTCTGCTACTGCCATAGACCAGCAACAGCGGCAAGTTCTCAAGATCTGCTACACCAGCAAGAGGTTTATAATGATGTCATGCCTGTAGAGCTGACACCCTGCTGAAAAGCGTGCATGCAAAAATTACTGTACCAACAGACGAGTGTTCTCTCCAGCCTGCTGATGCAGTTTCAATTTACAGTCAGTTGAATTGTCTTACTCTTAGCAATAGATATTCTGAACTCACTTGCAGGTTCCAATATTATTTGCCAAATACAACAGTTGTGGTTCAATATTCTTCTGACTATGACAAAGAAAAGACCTATGAGGGGATTTTCAGTGAGTATTTCATGAAATTTAGCCTCTAGTACTGTACAGATAGAAAAGCCTTAACGAGAAACTTGCATTGCTTTTTTATATGTTGTACCTTCCCGATACATATTTCAGAGCTTTGTGAAGTAACCCTGGCAAGTTATTTAGCTTTCAAAGTGACCACAGCACAACTCTGCTAGCTTATTTATACAGTCGTGCAGGTGAATATGTTATGCTGGCAATTATTACTCAAGCTCTATGGAAAATCTACAGCACTTATTCCACGGAATAAAAAGTTTGGGCTAGGGGCTTTTTCAGGCTCCTGTATTACTTAGAGTAAGAGATTTCTTACAAACGCATAATTTAAAGCACAGAGAACTATGGATTAATCAAGCTAGTGCAGTCAAGTAATGAATACTGGACTAGCTATGTGTATCTGTGATTAATACAGTACTTTTTATATGATGGTATCTAATTATCTGGAAGCTGATGTTTTTCTCTTTGTCTGTTTTAGTAGTCTCCAAGATTTTTTGATTTGTAGACCCCTGGCAAGCTTCCAGTGAAGTTCAGCTTACTGAAGTAGGCTTTTCAGTCCTAACGTGGACCTCTTAGTTCCCAGCTGTCACGGGGTCCTTATCTACTTCCTTATCTGCTTATTTTAGCCAACGGCCCCCTTTTACGTCTCTGATGGAAAGACATGGAAAGGAATCAGTTTTTACACGAACTGCACAGTATTCCCAGGCCAGCAACACTAGTATTTTTCTCTTGTAGCACTGTTATTCATAATACAAATAGAGGAAGGGCAGCACATGGTTTCCACAGTCTATCTTAAAAGCTGAGTACAGATAAAGAGTTTCCAACAAACCGTCTAAAAGAAGATGAATTCTCTTTTTTCTGCAATAAGAAGGCTCACAGTCATTCCCACTTCGCTTTGCTTCCTGGCCAAGACAGTTTCTGACACACATCTTCACTTCGCAAAGCTGGTGCTGATTTTATAGCTGTATAACATTAATTAATCTAGGTTCAGGGGAGGCTGCACATGCTCACGGAAGAGGAAAATAGGCCACATAAAAACCCATGTTTGGATTAGGGTGTCCTGGGCTGACAATGCCTGCTGTCTGGCAGAATAATAGTGGAAAATACTGTACATGCTTGCTGTGTTCTTACTTTTCCCCAAGTGTCTGTTTATGGCTGCTGTTAAAGAAAAGATATGGGGCTACAAAGAGCTTTGGTCCAACCAAACACTGCTCTTCTTCTGTGTTTAACAGTTGTGCCACAAAAGTCATTACTGGTGCATGTGCCATGCAAGGTAAGAATAATTTTCAGCATTTTTTTTGGCAAAGTGGGAGCAACCTCTGCAAAAGATTATGGTCTCCAAACCTTAAAAGAAGCTCTTCAGATTCTGTCTTTGAAACACCTAATTTGGATGCCTATGTAATGTCTAGATGCTCTCCATAGCAGTGAGTGAGCTAAACCATCCAGATGGACTGTCAGAGCAGGATCTTTCTTTTGAGTAACCTGTAGAGAAGCTTTTTGCTTTTCACTAACTGAAGGGAGCCTATGGGGCCTAACTGGGGCTGAAAGCTACACGTGTGAATGTCCCTCTGAGGGCCACATTCAGCTTTCAGGTGCAATGAGACACTGAGACTTGCTTGCAACAGACTAGGGCCAAAGGGGCCTGACTGACTTCATGGCTTGTGTGCAGAGAGGTAATGCAAAGTTAACACTGAGGTCCATGAATCAAGGCAGTCAGAAAATTCCTTTCTGGTTTTATTTTGTTTTCTTTCCTTTTCATAGCACCTTCTCTTCACCCTCTGCACAGAACTAACCCCAGGACTCAATCTTGTACTACTGAAATCAACAATAGGACTTTAATCAACTTCAGGGAATATCACGCCCCATGTTCATTCAAGTCCATGGCAGCTTGAATATCCATCCTGCCCTGAGAGATAATGTACCGTTCCCATCCAATTTCCTACACCAGCTGCAGGGGCTCTTTCAAGTTACTACTTTCAGATCTCTTCCATTTCATCTCTGTTTTCTTGCCACCGTTGAGTTCCTTTCCCAGAATACCACTCCAACACCGTTACAGTGGCTTTTGCAATGCTAATCCCATCATTGCCATCCAGTAAAGGAGCATTGTGACTTTAAACGATAGAGTTCAGAGTGTGTCTGCTCAGTTTTTGTGTAAGGTATGTCCATAGCTCTTCTTTACCATAATGATTCACCTTCATGTCAATCCAATGCATTTAAAATCTGCCTCCAGATAACGGGTTCATGGTGTCAGGTCATTATCTGCCCTCAGAAAGGCCTCATACTTCATATTGTAAGGGAAATGTCTGTGCCACCTAACAAAACAATCAAGCTAACTGCTTAAAAATGCATTTTTGATCCCTTGTTTCCCTCCCTCCCCAAGCCTCTAGTTTGTTTCACCATGTAAGGTAT
This sequence comes from Pluvialis apricaria, assembly GCA_017639485.1. Classification (NCBI taxonomy): domain Eukaryota; kingdom Metazoa; phylum Chordata; class Aves; order Charadriiformes; family Charadriidae; genus Pluvialis; species Pluvialis apricaria. The sequence continues at coordinate 154,780,369 of CM030008.1, read as the reverse complement.
GGACAGTGGCCTTGCTGAATCCCTGAGGTTCTGTATTGTTCTCAAACAACTCTTTGGATATCTGTTAACTAATTAATTCTACAACCATAATAAAAAATTAAATTATCTGTGACCACAAAAGTCTTTCAAAGAGTTATACGGATATGTTACAAACACTTAGAAGATATTTCTTGGAAAAGTTCATTGCAGTCTAAATTTCTCAATCTAAATTTTTTGAAGCTAACATTAGCCAAGGCTGACCTTTTCCTCGTTAGAGATCACAAAAACCACAATATACATTGCTCTGTCAGGTGAGTGCTGAGATTCAACCACCCCGTTCAAACATCAGGCTCTGAGGGCAGCTCCAGGCATGATGCTTGGGGCATCTTGTGTAATAACATGTACCCCAGAAGCCCCTGCACTAGTCCTCATCCCAAATCTTGATTTTCCATCCTAAACTGTATGCCACCATGACACAGTGTCCCCCCAGGGAAATAATCCCACGTTTAAGAGCCATAAAGGAGAAGGGGTGGGCAGCCCAGAACTAGAGCTCACACTTTATTCCTGGCAAGAACCTAAATACGTTAGTGTGTGAGGTCAATCACACAGGCCATAGACTAGCAGCAGGCCCCATAGTCTGTCCCCAAAGAACAGCACTTGCATGACCACAACAGCACTCAAAGTCCTGGAGAGACAGGAGTCTGTCTTTTGGCGGGGGGGGGGGGGGGGTGAGGGAGGGTATGTGCAGCTGGGCACTGGGAGAGGGAAATCAAGTTAGGGTTCAGACATTGGGGTTTGCTTGTTTCCGTGTGTTCAGCTCTGTAATATTTCAGAAAGTTTCAGGGAACACTGTCATGAGAATACCTGTACCTGTGGCTGTACAGAAACCCCCGACAGAGGAGCTCTCTCATACAGGCACCCAGAGAAGACAATGCCAGACCTCTCATTAGGATACCCACACGGCAAGGTTGTGCCTCACTGACAAGTCCTTTTCAGGAAAAGATCCTTGTGCGGGGAAGCCCTGTGAATGCCAGGCTGGGGAAGGCAGGCTGTCCTCCGGAGGTGCGGCAGAGGGGAAGGCAGCACGAAGCGGGTGGTGCGAGCAGCCTCAACCAGACAATGAGCTGGCTCAGGAGTGGGGTGGCTCCATGTGGGTCCTGGCTATTTTCCCTTTTGCCTGGCAGTGCAGCATGCAGGAAGGGAGAATGAAAGGTCAAGCTGTTGGCAGCAGCAGAGATGGAAAGCTGGAGGCATCACGGATGTTGGGCTCTGAAAGAAAAATGTTTTCTGTCCCACTAAAGACAGATCCTATTTGAAATATGTTTATTCATTAATTTTAAGTGTTATCTTCATGCTATATAGTGCCAAAAAGGCAATGTAGTGCCTTCTCCACCTGGCTTCTGCACTCTGATGGCGGAGGACCTTGGTCAGTACTCTCGGCAGGCAGGAGGTTTGGTCCTGGGCAGTGGCTGTGTACATTGCCCTTCTGTGGAGACAGCCTGGTGCGGGATGCTTCCGTGGTGTGAAGGACCTACCATCTGGGAGGGCTGCCTGTGTGACGGTGCAGTCAGGCCAACGTGAGAGATGACTGAGCATCCCACGTGGACTGCGTAGCTTTACAGGGAGCAATCACACATGGTTGCCAGGGTGTGATGTGACAGTGCGAACATGCAGGAAATTTGATCTTGCGGATACGGCTGGAGAGCAGCCTGGATACAGTATGAACCAAAGAGTCCGGGGAATTAGACCACCCTCCTTGCTCGAGCGTTTGGGCCATGTGCAGCCTGAGGCATCCATGATTACCAAAATGTGGGAGTGAAGAGGAAATACCCTGTGAAAGAAGGCAGCTATGAGTGGTGATATGAGGGGAAAGTGTTGGCACAGCACCAGCCTACTTCTGTATCTGGTCCTAGTCTTGTCAGCAGGACTTATTAGCTTGGGCACAGTGCCACACTAATGCTGCTTTTGGACCCATACTAGATTAGATCTGGCCATTTCAGAGTGTTAGCAGAGGGAGTATGGTTCAGTTTGCTCCTTCCTGCATAGACGTGCCCTAAGGGGATTGGAATAGAGTCACTCCTCATGGTGGAATTTGCTCAGGAGACTGTTAAGTTTTAATCACAGAAATCTACCAAATTATATTGACTAATAAGTGGTATAGCTCACTTCTGACTGAAATTTAATAGGGCCAGTATCTTTTTAACAAGTCCAAGGACACTTCAATTATTTTCAATCAAGCAAAATGTTCATTAATTTGCCAAGAATCACACATGTATGTGATTTACAGTGTGGTAGATTAAGCTTGAATATCAAATGCTCTAGGCACATACTGAATGCAACACTGAACCTTGCAAGGGATTGACATAAGCCAGTGCTGAGGTCAAGTAGTTATACAGTACAGCTCCCTAAGAACAATGCAGCTCACCAGGAATTCTTATATTTATTTATAATCTTCAGTCATCCGTTCTTTAATATCTCTAAAAAAATTAATCAATCTGCTAGCAATTCTCCAAAGAATAAAGACGCATTTTTTGTGAGGCAATCTGAGGCATGTGGTCCCATTGGGAGGGAAAGGGATTAGTTTAGAACACCAGAAGCAAGTGTTTCATATTATGGTTTGACAGACAGATTCACAGGGGGAAATGTAAAGGGGCAAATGTGTACAATAGGGCAATTAAACAAGAAGTTCACAATTAAAGAAGCAGAGGTAGTACAAATGTATTCTAGTCATGTTTGACACATACATAGCTGGGGTGACTGGGTTTGTGTCTAAAGCTAGAATTTCATCTACACTCTCTTTATGTACATATATGTGCAACCAACTCTGCATCCTAGCACCAGCAAACTTGCTAAACCTCAGGGACTGTCCAGTCATGCAACGGATCCAGAAGGAATTCAAGGGATGTGTTTCTATTTTAGAGATTGCATTAGGACAGCAAGAGTAAGTATTCCAAATCCAGGAACTGCAAGTATTGCAAGTACTCCAGAGGGTGCTGATGGCGGCTCATATACAAGACTTCTGCTCAGTAATTTGGCCATTTTTTTTCAGTGAAATGACTAGTGAATGCATTACAGTCAGCTTTCTTTTTTCTTATATTAAATATCAAGTCCTGGAATCCTTCCTCACCATCTTCACAGTGAGTAGTACCTTGATAACTAGACTCATTCACTCATATTTTCTATATAAACGTACTTACCAGAGGGAAACAGCTTCACTGGAGGAAGGATCAATGCCCTTCTGCAATGGCGGTGCTGCGGTACTTTCTGGTACTTTCTGCAAAAGACTTTTCTTCCCCTTTCGATTGGGGAAGGAGTTGAATCAATGTCTTTCCTCCAAGAAGGTAAACTCATTGGAAAAAAGCAGAACAAAGAGGAGCCACCCCCCCCGTGGCTCACTGTGCAGCCCCACTGCTTACACTTCTCTGAAACTGTCCTTCAAGTAAGGCCGATAAAGGATTAAAAATGTGGATCCTGAAAGGGTTTAGAAGTTTAGAAGGGCTTCAAGTCACACAGTACTGTCTGAACTGAGCTGCCTCTGGGAGATGAGGACTTTGGTGTCTAAACCATGATCTCATTCTCCTGGGGGCAGCTGGAACACAAGGTGGTCATTACTGTGGTGTTCCTGAGAATCACACCTTTTAGCAGAGCAACACAAGGTGACAGGCAGGCCTGGCTTGCCATCTCCTTTTGCAACTATTTTACCTATTGCACGGTAGTCTCATACTGTTTTCCAAGTGATTCTGTATTTTATCACCAATTTATTGCAGATCAAGTAAAGCGTTGCTCCAGGGAGTATGTGTGGATTGCAGAGCTCTAAGGCAGCACAGGGAACAATGGAAAGATTTGGAGACTGGTCTTTGGAAAGAGCTCACTGCAAGAATGAAATTGTTACTTAGCAGCAGCAAATAAACTAATAAAATGAACAAGGATACAGTTAACAAGCCAAGGCCAAGAAAAAGAAAAGGTGCCAAGAACAGAAAACTTAAATAGAGGGAAACGTCACAAGAATCAATAAAATGGGCCAGAGAACTGTGTCTTTCTGCATTAAGTGATGCAGACAGTGTGAAACAGATGCTATTTCTATGTCATCAGCAACTTGACAAGCTGGATAAATAATTGTTGCCAAGAAAAATAAAAGCATGTGCTGTCAGTGTGGGTGGTTGCCATGATTGCTGTGGCCTCTGGTTCAAATGCAGTTACAGAGATGATGAAAAAGAAAATAAATATGGAAGTGGCTGCGGAAAAACAATTAGCTCCCCACAGATGGGCCTTCGGCATACCATAAATTGTAGCTGCCTTTTTCATCATTACTTTGGGTGGCAACCTGGGAAATAATAAAAGGTGGAGAATTATGGGTACCGCCATTTCCTGAGTCCTTCCTGTAAATGGGGGGAAACTGTTGTTGTGGAAGAGGAATTGTTGGGGGGAAATTGTTGGTATGGAAGAGGAATTGTTATGAGGAAACTGCAACAGATGTTTCAGATGCAAAACAGCTAGACACCCAATTCCCACCTGACTGCCACTGAAAGTGTCAACAGCTTCAGAGCTCCCACTCTGCAACCACTTACCATGGGGTTACTGATATGTCATAGGTAAGGTCTCTTAGGGATCTCAGAGTCTTCTTTCAGGCATTTCTTCACTTGGACCTAGCTGTGCAATGTGGTGAGGGGCTCAGTTCACACACAAGCTCCCTGAGGATCCATGGAGAAGGCACTTCGATTCCTTGGGGTACCCTTCTCAGATAATACTGGGATATCAGCTGTTCATCTAAAACATCACAGGAGGAAAAACAGTAATTCTTTCCATTGATAGGAGAGCCCTTGCTCAGGTCGCTTGGTCTAGAGATGTTGGCTCCATTCCCATCTTTGTCTGAGGAGAATAATCCCACATCTACAGCCTCTTGTGTGAAAATAGGGCCATCGTCTATGCAGAATCATAGACAGGATCACCTGGATATCTGTGTTCATTCTCTACACACCTCCTCTAAATCCTGTAAGAGCTGAGAACCAGAGCCAAATTTATATTCATGTCAATCCCACTTAAATCTTACTTTAGGAAGGTGAGAGACAGGAAGGACGTGCATTGAGTCAGTCACTTGCACATCTTGTCTGTATCTCAAGGACAAACAATGTGTTTTTATACCTTCTCTATCTTCATTTTTAATTCCTTAAGCATTTCAGCCATTGAAAATCTTTGTCTCAGCCCCTGAGCAATTTCACTGACATAAATACAGAAGTGGATGTCGGTGTCTTTTGCTACAGTCCCAGATAATCTGTAGGGTAAATTGTCAATAACAAAGCAATCAGTGAGTGATCATCAAATAAATGGCAATGTTGTTCTTTACTCATGACATTTTATGTAAGAAATCAAGTCTAGCTGCAATTACTTGGGATGCTGATTTGTTATGTGTACTGAATGGGTGAAGGAAGAGAGTATAAAACTTTAGACTACCGACATGATTCATCCAGTTAAAATACATGCCTTGCCTACAACCTTATGAAAATAACGTTGTAATAAACATCAACAATGCTGAAATAGCTAGAGCAGTGACAGAAAAACATAAGCTGTCTGCTTTAGGATTTGGTGTAACACAAAATTTCAGCCTGTTTGTTGATTCTTGATCCACAACTGAAATCAATTGAAATTGGGTTTGCGTATTTTGACTAGAAGGAAGCACAACCACAAACCGTACATCCGAATTGTCAGTGTGGCTTTGTCCTACATAGGACAAATCTGCTGGCCTGGCTAGGCCACCCTCAACAAAGCAGATGATGTGGCACACGTATGAGTCCTGGGCAGGGTCTGGGGTCTCTGTCAGGAATGGAGCAGCTGGCAAGTGGCTTGGCTTTCTGGTGCCACCCTGATGCAGGAGGTGTAATTTTCAAATTTTCAAAGGGTATTACCAGTTTTAGGCTCGCCTTAAATTTTTTAATGTTTAAACCCTTAGTCATTTTTTTTTTTCTAGAACGAGAGCTGAAACCTCTTATGGGAATGCTTTTGATCTTCAGCATCCAAAACCCAAGTTCAAGGCTCAGCTTCACCCCCATCTCCACATGGGTATGATGACTTTGCTCAGTCCTCAGTGTAGATGAAATCTCATACCCAAGGTTGGCTCAGATCACAGGTTTTGGTTTGCTCTCTGGTTTTGTTCCCAGACCACGCAGAAATGTCCAGTGTTTTGTTTCAGAACTTTGCTCTAACATCGGTAAAACAAAACCAAAGCTCCAACAGTAAAACCTATTGTTCTCTTTGATGATTTAAAAGGAGTAATTAATATTTTTTTCATGAACAGAGCAGGCAAAGAGGCATATTTAGTGGTCAATTGGGAACAAGGAAGTTCTCAGAAGATTTAGGGGAGGACAACTGATCCCTATCTACCTCTCCTCAGAAGCCACTGTTTCACACAAAGCCATATGGTTAATGCCTCTCTGAGTCTTGAACTCCTGCCCAGTTTCTCTGTGTGATCCTATCACTAACGTTGATAAATAGGTCTGCCTAAAGCAATAAGGCCACAACATATTTGCTTCTTTGAACTAGAGTAATTCTACTGCCAAACCAGAGCTCCTAGCCTTTCAAGGTTCAGCTAGCAGTTACATGTATATTGACATTTCTTTTTACCTCAGGCCAGATGAGGGAGAAATGGTTTCTTACTTTGTAAAGCACTTTTCTTCCCGCTGTGTGACAGCTTTTGATACTGCATTTGGGAAGGAGAGTGAAGGTGGTTTGCACAGAGATAGAGAGATCTTCAAACTTTTCTGTTCCCAAAGAGGAAAGCCACACTTCATTCAAGTAAACAGGATCAGAAACGCTTTTAAACTTGCCTTTCCAGCAACCTACAGTGCCATTCCTCACCTTCTGAACTTAATCAAGATCCTTCCCAGCCTGTTTGCAAAATTCCCCATGCAGGAGAACAGCTCTCCTTAATGCATTGCTTTGGTATACGTTACTTTTTCGTATCAGATCATCCAAGAGTTTTTGAGAAGGACCTATGAAAAAAAGTAAATATGTGTGTCATGGAAACAGAGAAAGAAACTGCAGTCCATTTCATCATCTGCTGTTCAGAGGATTTAGTCGTAATACTGCAGACAAAGGTTTATGTGTTATGAAAGCTTACACTTTTGCTACATTTCTGAACAGGTTTAATTCTATTTTATGCAACTTCATTTATGTGGAAAGAAATCTAGGTCAGGCTTCTTTTTCAGAAGAGTAAATTCTCTGTAACAGCCTGAATCCAATGCCTGCCTAAACAAGCATTTTTATCTTGTAGCATAAAATAGATACCTATATGCCTATGAATTCTGGTCTTGGTGACAATATGCATGACATGCTATATTCCCTATTCTTCAGAAGAGCCAATTTCAAGTAGATTTATCTACTAAAGGTCTGACCTGCCTGCATCATCCTTACTCCCAGCAAGGCAAATATCTTTTCAATGAAAGGCTGATGGAGAGTGAACAGTGTGATATCTCTTCAACTTTCCTTATCTCACCAGAACTTTTGAGATCTTAGTTTTCTTTTTGTGTTTTTACTGAAACATTTAGGAATTAGGAATTTCAGCATTAGGAATTTCAAGCAGATCTGAAAGAACAAGCATAACTATCAGAACTACTTGTTGTCTTCATATAAGCTTATTCACTATTCCTGTATTAAAGGTATTATGTCTGAAATCATTTTGATGTCTTGAGTTTAATGCCAAGGCAGAGACAAGCAGAGTCAAGTCCACAGTGTGGTTCATCCTAGTCTCTGTCAAAAAGGGGCTGTGTGAGAGATGTGCTAATTTCAATATATTTTAATCCCCTAGTTATAACATAACAGCAGTTAGAGGTGGAATAGACCTACCAGGTCTTGCTTCTGATCTATAACCGTGGACAGGGGGTTTGTCATACATTTCTTGAGTCTTGTCCTCTCAAATTTTAAATATAGCTTGATTGACAGCTAAGTGTTGTCACTTGTCACATTTTTAAGAGTTGTTAGGGGCAACGGCAATTACATAGGGGAACTGCATTTTAGAAACCTGTTGGAAATGCTTTTATTTTGGGCTCCAGTAGACTTTCTCCCCTAAAGGAGGTAGAGGAGGTTGGCAGTATGGAAGAACAGTTGTAAAGCTGGAAGAAGGTGTTGGAAGATCCAGATTTGTTCTTGTAAAACCTGTCAGTTCAAGAGATTGATGTTTTCTTTCAAAACAAGCTCCACAAAGCTGTGAGTAGTGTCTCTCTTTTATAGCACACCCATGTGCTCTTGAGAGAGAGAACCAGTGAACCACAGAATACGGTTAAAGATTTATATGCACTCCAACACCATGGCATACTTTAGCTTTATGCAGTCCATTCCTCTACTTAAAGGGAAGAACTCAAAACTGAGTCCATCGATCTAAAAGAGTAGCCTTTGTACATAGTATTAAATAGTGCAATAGTTTTTCTGAGTGAAGACACTTTCATGGACATGAATGGCACATTCTTAAATCTTTAGAAGATTTATTTTCGAGAGACTTATTTTGAAATGTGACCACACAATCACACATCTATTTACAGTGCACTGTTTTCTCAGATCTAAAGGCACAAGCACGACCACACAGCAGTGACTCTGCAAGGAGCCCCGACGCAGGGCTATGCATGAGCGCTTTAGAAAATGAAGCCTTGAATGTTAGGAGCTATATGCAGTTTATAGCTGTGTGCATCCCTCTGTAATCTCATGCTTTTCATGCCATGTCTCACAGACTCTTTTTGGTTCTAACACCTACAAACTGTCTGACAGCAACGTGATTAGCACTCAGTGCTGTGGCCAGGCTTACCTTCGGGTGTGCACTGGCTTTCTTGTCCTCTAATCAGTTGGAAAACACCTCCTGGGGTGTAGGAGATGGGAGGAAGGCTGTGGCTTGCTTTTCCACAGGGCATCAAGACCTCACTAAGGCATACCAGGACATGGGAAGAAAGCTTCATTGCAGTAGTATGTCACTGGTTCCTCTGGGCTCTCCAAGTACGTACTTGGTTTTATGGATTAAAGTAGAACTACCCTTGGCTTAGATTAAGCATGTGCTGTTGGTGAACAGAGTATTCAGTTCTTCATAACACTGAGACTGAAAACAGCAAGATATTTTAATATATAAGTCCAAAGGATTTCAAGGGACCCATTCATATGATTAAAGGTAGGTACATGCTGAAGTACTTTGCTGAATGAGAGCATTTTGAAATATTTTTTCATATCTCTCGCACTTGAAAAATCATAAACATAACTGAGAAGGCCAAGAAATAAAATAAAAAAAAAACTACTAAAGAAATATGTAGGGATATTTAAGATTCGAGACATAAAGTATCTGCAGCACCTATTTTATGCAGCCGTGCTACTTCGTGTGTGTATAAACCAGGATCTTTCTATTGTATTTTATGAATTGATTGTAGACTATGCAATACAAGTGGAACATAAAAGAATAATGAAAAGAACAAGACACAACTGAGTAAGTCTTCTGAAATTTTTTATGGCCTTTTTCAGGAGAACAAACCCCCCATCCCTTACTTTCTAACTGTCATTACCCTCACATAAAGATGCAACATTAGAACAAAATCTGTTCAGAACATTCTTTCACTCCATCCCCACAACAACAAAAGCATTAGAATCCGTCACAAAATTAATACAATGATGTTGGCTATAAGAAATGTGAACTGGCTATTCATTTTGATAACTAAAATGGGAAGCTGAAAGGGTGAAAAATTAATTCTTTTCCATGTCCTGTATAAATTTCTGCACCTTGTTAATATTTTACAACTATTTTACTTGGATAATCCTGTAATGATGCAAAAATAAATGGTTAGAGTATGCTGGTTGATGAACATACAAAGAGCTAATGTTCTGAGAGGTGTACAGCTTGGGGAGAGTTTTGCTCTAATGCCGGTTACCTTATATGCATTTGCGTATAAGTACATTTGGCAGAAAAAAACCCCATCTCCACCACAAAGCCATTTTAGCTTTGCCAGATACAGGAGCAGTTGAATGATTTGTATGATATAGTCAGAATACTCTATGATAAAAATGAGGTATTGATTCAAGGAGATTTTAATTTAGATTAGTTCACTTAAAATGAGTAATAAATTGAAATGAACTCTACAGAGCTCATGTTTAGAATGAATTATCTTGCCACCTCACTGAAACCTTAGGCAAGGAATAATTCTAGTTATGGCCCTAACCCAAATCACCAATTTTAAATAAGAACTGTACAAATAATTTGGACAAGAGAATGACAGATGTGATATCTGATTTGTAAATGAATTCTGGGGAAAGGAAAGGAAAAAGAAGAAAAAATTGTTTTCCTAAAATAAATCAGAAGGAAAAATGTAAGTAATTTCAGTACTATGCTTTAATATTAACAGCTCCTCATCTGTCAAACGCTGCATTAATATTTGATAAAATCTTGCATATTGCTACTAGTATTTCTTTCCAAGAACACTTTTTTTTTTTCTCTTTGCCTCCACCGTCTTTCTGGATAGGATTTTTAATGAGTTATTCCAATACTGAAGCCTTTTACAACAGCTGACAGTTCTGTTTGCTGAGATGTCTTTTGCTGATTTAACCTATTTTGCTTTACATATTGTTTATCCATGCATGTTTACAATAGACATACTCACTGCCCACACTCAGACTGTTAATGTGTATAAGCATACATTCACACACTTCAATATATGATTTTCTCTTGACTCATTTTCAAAGTCTCCAGTTCCTTGGCCATTCTTTTTACTACAGTTTTGATTAAGATTTATTTTCTTCATTCATTTCCCTGTATATTGCTGAATTTATTTTCTACATGTGTTAAACTGGGAATACAAGTTGTAAAACAGATAACAGAATTGAAAAAAAAAAAAGGGATATATTTTGCTTCTACTTTTTCTGTAATAATAGCTTGCTGTTTAATCTTCACCTTATTTATTTTACGGCATATATGTTTTTTTGTTGACATTTTTAATAATACATTTTCATCTTAGAAGTGGTGGTCTTTGTTCAAGGTTTGTCTTGCTAGACATTCTGGGGATCCTGTTAGGCATCTAAACTCAATGATTTTACACTTTTTCCAAGGGAATATGAGGTGTCCAGAGAAAATGTCTTGCTTAAAACAGGTAGATCTGCTTGATTTACCACACAATAAAGTGTCCGTTGAATGGAAACATTCATACTCAACATTTCAAACAAAGGCATGCAGATGTTTGTGTCTTAAGTGCTACAGAATATCCCATGTAACAGGTAGGATCTTTGATAGCCAAGCTACCACCTACATCAAAACGTAGTATCCTTATTTAGAAATGCAAAGCTAAAGCCAATATGCATATTCCATTGTCCATACCACAGCTACTTCAGCCTTTTGCTGCCTGTGCGTGGTCACCCTCAGCTCCTGGCTCATCTTCCCTCATGGAGCAGCTCTGCTCTTGCTGCTCCCTGAAAATAGGACTGGAAGGTGATTGACTTTGAGATAATACTGATTTCACTCATGCACTCTCACACTCCCACAGACAAGCACCAGGATGTATATACAGGCAGTGTCTCCAGAATCAAAGATGCCTGAATTCACGTGGTCTGTCCAGGGTTCCTAGTAAGAACAGGACACTATCTAGTGAGTCCTCCTATTGTCTTCTGGTTTGGGAACGATGTGCTGATTTCTACACGTGACTTTCTGTACCCTTTTGTGCCTGATGGTGATTAGTGTCTCCACCCCATCCCACCTCCATGAGTTGTCAGGATTTACCCACTGTCCTTTTTCTCTGACCTGGGTGTCCTGAGAAGCTGAGAGAGAATTACCATATTCTCTCCCAGCCTCCATTTTGCTAAGCTAAACAAGTCAATCTTTCCTAGTCTCCCCTCAAAAACTAAATGCTAAAATACTTGAATGTAGAATTGTAGAATAGTGGAATCATAGAATCATAGATTCATAGAATCATAGAATGGTTTGGGTTGGAAGGTCCCTTAAAGATCACCTAGTTCCAACCCCGTGCCATGGGCAGGGACATCTCCCACTAGACCAGGCTGCTCAAAGCCCCATCCAGCCTGGCCTGGAACACTTCCAGGGATGGGGCATCCACAGCTTCTCTGGGCAACACGTTCCAGCGTCTCACCACCCTGACAATAAACAATTTCTTCATAATATCTGATCTAAATCTGCCTTCTTTCAGTTTAGTGTTGTTACCCCTCATCCTGTCACTACATTCTTTGATAAAAAGTCCCTCCCCATCTTTCCTGTAGGCCCCCTTTAGGTACTGGACGGCTGCTATAAGGTCTCCCTATCGACCTTAATTTCTAGGTTTCTTCAAAATATGGTCAGACATTCCTGTTCATTCCCCATTCACACCAGTCACAACATTCCTATTACTTTTCTCTACACATTCTGCACAGTTTTTTTTGTGCACTGAACACTTCTAGTGATGGTCAGATCTAAAAATGTATCACGGTGCCCCTTCTCTTTCCAGAGGAATAAATCAAATGGTACTAGCAAATTTTAGACACTTTAATTTAAGAAGAGATACATTTCCAGAAGCAGAGATAAAAGGGAAATTAATAAATTTTCTCCATGTCATAAAATAAATTCAGGTCTAGACTTAGAATTTATTGTATTTGGCAACAGAAAAATACCTGTCTTACTGCCTGATTCAAAGGCTATTGGGCAGAAAGCATCAAGGATTCTGGATGGGAAAAAAGCCACTAGTTCATTGATAGCAGTTTCTGTACATGTAAAACAGCATTACAAAGAAAGGCATTTGGAAAAAATAAGTGCATTCACTTTCAACAAGATTTAAAACTGAGATCCAGTACAGCTTTGTCCTTTCTTTCACCCTAATGTGGCTGTTTGTACCTTCTGCGACAAATGAGAAGATCCTAAAATTGCTTATCGCTATCAACCAAATTTACAGTTTGTATTATTTCTGGAGAGAGACATGTTTCCCTGATGAGTTTGTGATGGTACAGGTAAATTAAATATGTCCAGGACTGTTCTCAGCACGGAGGCCAGCTGGTATGTTGTAGCCTCCATCCATCAGTCCCAAAACAGCTTAGCCACGTGCAGAAGGCCCATGGGGATGAGTGCTTGGCCATGCCAACTTTTGAACCTTGCCTGGGAAATATTTAGCAGGGAACTAACTGGCTTGGGGAAATATCATGGCAGAGTTTGTTCTAAGAGTTTAGCACTGTAAATTAATGAGTTCTTATTCCCAGGACCTTTGGCACAGTTTAATTTTGCAGTATTGACATAACAACATGGACTAGGTTCTTTGAAAAAACACAACATATCTCAACATTTAGAGTCAGAGAAGGAGAAAGACATACGCTGCACTCTGTCCTGATGTATTTTGCCTAGGTGGTTTTTCTTCTCCATCTCTGCTTCAGTTATATTATCTCCAGAGTGGATATAACAGTATTTAATCTTCCTTCTAACTTTCTTCCAGGAGATTATACAGATATTATTTAGATAATAATTAGATTTTCTCTAATACTAGATCAGATCCAATGTTAGTAAATATAACTTAGATTTTAATAAGAAAATATTTCTATTTCATAGCTAGAACTAGTTAATTAGTAGAGGGGATCATAAAGTCAATACATTTGAGTCCCTTCCTCAGATTTGATTAAATGCTAATTGCAGGACTGCCATTTACTCATGATAGTTAATAGGATATTTAACCTTGCATGTTTCCTAAAACATTAAGCTTTTCTTATTTTGTTGCTGCTTCTTTTCCTTCCAGCCTGATTCCTAGCTACAGGCAATTAATCTCCATTCTACTGCTTTCATCATTTAACAGAGAAACAAGTGGATCTGAGATTTTTCAAATCTGTGTTTGACAAATAATTCTTTCTCCCGGTGATAGCCTGAAAAGTGTTTTGAGAGCAATTTGGAGACAGAGGCAATGCTTTGCCTGGGACTGGAGAAAGAACATCTGTTTTCTTTCTTTTTTCTTCCTTTTGTTCATTTGCTCTTTTTAAACTTCCACTCCTCCTAAATCACAAATTGGTGACATTACTGGACTTACTCATCTTCCTGTCTCCCAATGCCTCAAACAGTTCATGGACGTGCTTCTTAACAGAACAAATCCTTGTTTTGAGGTAATTTTCCTCCAAAATTCACACCATCAGCAACACGGAATGTGTAAAGTCCTTGCAATTGCTAGGTTCCCATCGGTGATGGGAGCAATAGGCTCCACATGTGTGGCAATTAGAACAGCGCTAGAAAATGAGATTGGTTATAGAAAAGATCTGTTCAATCTCTTCAAGCAGTGTGAGCTTCCAGATATAAAATAACTAATGCAGTTGCCAAGTTACCAGGATCAGGTCATGATTCAGTAGCCAGCCATGTTAAGAAATACCTTTAAAAATAACTACAATTTGAAGGAGGGCTATTTTTACATTTATTATATTTAATAACAAAACAACCGGTCTGCTTGTTATTTACTCTGAACGATTTGCTAAAAGACTTCAGCTTTCTGTCAGAATAAAGCAGAATTAATTATAAAGTTATATATACAGTCAGTTCACAACAGCCATTTGCAAATGGAAGACGGACAGCCCACAAGGAGACTCAGGTGCCTGGATAAATCTCATGGAATCCAGCACCTTCCTGCAGATCCCCCTACATCTGGTAATATTCTTTGCATGCATATGGATACACAACATCATAGGTGTTGTGCCTGCAGACCGAGATTCATTTGTGCAAGAGGTACAAGAGAAAAATAACAAGCCATTCTGATCATCCTAAAATAAAAGATACATAGGGTCAAGGGTTTATCAATAATATGCCAATTCAGTGATCGCGTACTGGGGAGCAGATCCACAGCTGCAGTAAAGATATGCTCAGCAACTTCTTGTGCTAGCTGTGCATTAACCAGCTGGAACGCCTGCTGCGCTGAGCTCAGGGATTAATGGCCTTTTAGGATGGCTTCTTGTGTTGGTTTGCTGCAGGATCGACGGTGGGTATGGTGGCAACCTTGCAGGCAGTGCAGTGGAAGGGCTCGTGGTGCAGTTGTATTTGTATATATGCATAGCTGAATTAGTAACTTCCCAGACTTTGCAAAAGCAGCTCCTCAGCTGTGTGGACACTGCCTGGTGAGAGGCTACTGGGCACCCACAAATATCATCACAGCTGACGACATCATTTACAAATGAGGCATTTAGGCAGCTGTGTGCTTCCCATGGATGGTGGCAAGAGAGAAACACTGCAGGAGGCTGAACTGCGTCCTGTCTCTTGGACCCCTGTTGTTGGAGGAGAGGCATGAGATGCTCTTCCCGGCCTCGGGAGCCCACAGCCTGCTGGCTGCAGCATCTGGGGAGTCCTGTGGGGAAGTTTGACTGCATGCTTGAGTTGTTCTGGTACTTTCCACTTGGCATCTTATGCTGACCGCTTCTGGAGATACAGTACAGGGTTAGGTGGTCTGTTTGCCCCTCCCTGTTCTTAGATTTTCATTTACTTATGAATTACCTTATTGTATCTGTTTCCATTTATTTTATATGGCACTGAAGTGACTAGCTTAGTCTAGGTGCCTCAGTTTTAGATAAAGTCAAATTATATGAATTCTTCCTTAAAGTATTAACACTTCTACTTTGGGAAAAGCAAACATACAAAAGGTTTTCACTCCTTATCCTGCAAGTAAATCTGTAACATCATTGGGACTCGGCATGCGTTTAAGGGTTCATTAGTGCCTTAATAACTAAAATGATACTGAACCATTTTGGCAATTATGATAACACAACTGTGCATGAATAGAATATTTTTCACTGCAGGATGGTGTAAGCTACAACACACTTGCAAAGTAAACCTGCAAATACTTGCTGCTTAACATTTCTTGTCTCTGAAATTTGTAATTATTTCAATCAGGGACTTTTCTGTTTACTTGAACTGGCTTTGATTTGAACACTAGTTAAGATAGCATTATGCAAATTCACGGCAGATGTGCAGAAAATGATTTTTCAGTTGTTAATTTTGTCCACTCCCTGTCTTCCTAGACAATGCTTCTACAAAAGACCTATTCCCTTTTTAAATACTACCTTTCCTTTCCCAGCCCCCTAGATACATTTGAGTGTGAAGAGAGTGAGAGGATTTGCTTTTAGCTAGGGAAATAATTTCCTCTTCCCTACCCTTGGAAACACCTGAAATGCTGGTCCCCCAACTCCCTTTAAGAAAGTTCCCTGAGATGGAGCTGTCTTTCTCAAATTTTACACCGAAAAGTGGAAACTCCTGCAATCTTGTTGTCTGGGACCTGTGCTGCTTCTACGGTTACAACAGGGATGTTGCATCATGACAAGAAATGTCATTTTCTCTTTAGAAGTAGAACAAAAAGTCTAAATCCTGAGTTAGTAATCAGAAAGAGTAGCTCAGAAACTCCTTCATATGATTAGTTTAGGCAGGTAGTCTCCATGGATTTATATGCAGTTCATACCTACACTACTTAGTAAAAAATTTCAGTCAATGGGAGTTAATGCTCAACTATTACTATTAATTGGATACTTTCATTCTTTAGCTATTTTTTAAATCAATTCCCGTATGTCTAGGTAATGAAATGTCATTGTGCCAACCAAAGCAGTTGTTATACTGCAATGCAGTGGAGGAAAAATACAACGTGCTGGTGTAAGGAAAATTTGTCTGGCTTCACCTTCCTCTTCACTCCAAGTTTTGAAAAATTGCACAACAGTTCTAATAAAACTCCAGGGTTATAATGCAGATCCAATACTTCCAGAGGTGTTCTCATTCCGGTGTTACAAGTACTAATACATGTGAAATAATTGGAAATCTTGGAAAAAGACAAACAATTGAACATGGATGTGAACTTTGCTTCTATTGCATCTCTCCTCTATGCAAACATGTATGTTTTCGTCGAGCTGTTTCCTTGTACACTTACAAAAAAAGCATCTGCAGGATAATCTTTTCCCCTGGCCTATTTTTTGGAAGAGTCCTGAGAAGATTCTTTCTGATGTTTCTCCTTTTTTTAACAAAAATAGCTTTCTAGTACAACAGAAACATTTGTGGAAAACATCTGCTTTCTCTCACAGCCTGTTTTTTGTCAGGAAATGAAATCCACACTCAAAACCCTTTAATCCAGAAATCCAAAGTTCATCTGATTTATGCTGGCATATATTTACACAAAGTTCATATACGTAGGTTTAAGACACTGCATAAGCACTTAGTATTAACATGTCCCATGGAATTACCGGCCTCACTCCTGTTTATTCATGACACGGGAATGAGGCATCTTTACTTCTGCAGCTTCTGGCACTGTAAACCTCGATTGCTGCTTTCTGCTATATCTTCTTGTTATTTTCTTGCTGTCATCTGTAGTCAACGGTCCATCCATCACCGTTGCTTTGATGATTGCCAGAGCCCCTGCACCAAGACCACACTGTCAGCTTGACATCCTGCGTGTGGAATAACCTCCCCACTGCAGCAGGGATTTCTAGCACTGCCAAGGGGACAAGCTATTCCTTGGAGCTGATAAGCACGCAGATGAAAAAGACCTCTTAGCTTTCCTGGTTTTACTATTTATTTTTTTTTATTGTCTGCTTTGATTTGTCTTTTTTGGTTATTCAGATTTCTCTCCTATGCTCGTGTTGCTGCTTTGACACAATCTCTTATCAAGGAATACCTTTTGAAAGAACAGAACATGATTTTATTTACTCTGGTTGACCACAGTTAACAGGAATGCATTGTGCCATCTGTATTAGGTTTGGTTTCTCAATAAATACCAGCAAAATGGTGCTCTGAATGTTCACTTTCCTGAGTTTTCCTTCGCTTGCATCAAAGCAGTTTTAAACAGCATGTTTTAAACTGGGAAACAATATATTTGCTTTCATCTTTTTGTGTAACACCACCCCTGCCCATACACCTATATATATAAAACTATCAAGTTATAAGCATAAAGCAGGATAAAGCAAGTCAGATTCAAGTCATGAACAGAGCTGATGCAGAGGTAACCATACTGTGTCCCATGGCATGGTTTAGCTTTTGAAGTAGCTGTGTGTCCTTGCACAGCTGAGAATTTCTTGGTGAAGAAACACCATGAACGTTGTCTCTGTACCACATCCATACAGCCTGTGACATGCAAGTGGGCTCAGAGGGTTTCCATTTTAATCAGTCATAGTCAATTAGTATGCGTACGTCTTTCATTACATTCTTTGATGAAAAAAAAAAAACCACAGAGAATTTTTTTAAGTTACATTTTGCTATAAAATGTGTCCTTTTTCTTCTCCCCAGTGCATACTTGTGCTCTTGAGAGGCTTATCTTGAACAGCTTTTTCTTGTATTCAGAGCCTTGTACTGTTAAATTGCTTAATTGGTCAGTCCCACAGCATGGGAATAAAACATCCCAGAGCACAGGATCCTGCAAAAGATTTGTTTCAAGAGCATCTTCCCTTGTTGAATATTTGTTAGATTTCTCGTTGATGTAGTCCAGGACTGTTACGGCAATGAAAAGTTCTGTTTTGATGTTTGGGGAAAGATGTTGCCACAAAGGATTTGCATATTCCCCACTGTAGCAGAGGTTTTCCTGATTGTAGTCAGCATGATGCATACACAACAAGGAGACTTACTGGCTTTCTTACTTCAGAGGAATCAGATAGCACATATAAAAATCAAGGAAGCTTGAACATCTGCTCAGAGATGATATAAATAAAAGTTATATTGGGATAAGGCTTTGCTTCCTATTTTATATTATCAAAAATCATTGTATTTTTCACAAGAAGTCAGGAGGCAGTCACTCTCTTCATAGTTACAGTTAATGGACAGCGTCATCACTAGTAGATCAAATAGTGTTGTGGTTTGGGCTGGACTGCCCACTAAAATGAACAACAGGTGCTCTCTAACTTCTCTCCCAAGTCAGAGAAGAATGAGAGAGGGACAGACTTGTGAGTTGAAAAGAAATGAAACTACTTTAATGAAATATTAATAACAAAATATTAATAAAAGAAAGATAATATTAATAAGAAAATAATGAAATATGTACAACATATGTACAACCCGTATTGAGCTCCCAGGATGACAATCACGTCACCGGCTGGCACTGGGGAAGTCCCAGACTGGACTCAGTAATGGACGGGAACTGGATTCTGGAATGCGTGGGTTGGGATCAAAGGCAGACGAACAGACAGAGTCCTACTTGGACACCGGCCATTGAAGAAAGAGGGCTGACCCTTTGATCCCTCAGCTTTTATACTGAGCATGAGGCAGATGGGATGGAATACCCTGTTGGTCAGTTTTGGGTCACCTGTCCTGTCCGCTCCTCCCCGCAGGTGGGACCCCACTGCGCTTTTCCGCTTCCAACGCTCCAACGGGGCAAATAACAAAGTTGGTTGGCCTTGGGTGTTATAGCAATAAGTATAAGCAAGAGCCTCTTTGCATACCATTCCTTAGTATTAACCATAAACATCAGGCCTTATCTCTGCTAGAAGCCAACACTGAAAAATATGCCATTAATTTCAGAGAGTTCAGTTAGTTAGAACAGGCTTAGCTGAAAGGTAAAATTACTGAACAGAAAATTGGTTCTGTTTTACCTCAAACCAGGACAAATAGTGACTTAGTTTATAGTTTTCTAGGTACAGCTGCAAATGGAAAGGGAGAGTCCTCCAAGTAACAGAAAGTGTTAAAGAAACTAATGAGCAGCTTCTGTACAGTCTTGCAGACAGCATTTGACACAGCATAAAGATGAAAATGTCTCCAGAATTGGAGGAAAAGTATTTTGGAAAGGAGCTTCAATCCAAATGTTGAAAAACTTTGAATTATATGAAGTGCTAATGAATACAATTTTATGCAACTATCAGAAAGGAAAATTGCATTTAATATCTCCATGGCAGAAAGTGCATCAGAAAATAAAGCGAAAACTGCACTTCATTACTGGAAAAATGAGCAGGCATCATTCCCTAAAGGCAATCAATTCCTGAACTGCCAGTAAGTGGTCTGCCTGTGCCCCCGGTGTCCGTGCGTGTCAGGAATTCATCAGTTCCTCTCAGAAAGTTTATGACTAATTCTGCCATTAGTTGGTCAGATTTACCAGTTTTGGTAAATACATGTCCTTCAAACATATGAAATTGACAAAAAAAAAAAAAAAAAGAAAAAAGCAGCGATAAATTTAAACATGAATATCCAGAATCATAGCTTTCAGGTTTCAGTAAAGGCAAATGCCAGACTCTCCCAACCCTAATTTTAAGCTGGTGTGTCCAATATCAGCTAAATCGCCGGTTGTTTCATGAGGAAGGTTCCCAAAATAGTTTAGATGCTTTTTTTAGAGGCATGGAGGACACTCCCAAAAGGAAAGTGTTACACAGCTCTGGAGCAGGGATCTACACAGGTGCAAAGGGTGGGAGCAGGGATAGAAGTAATGAGAGGAGGACAACCTCCCCCACCACAGCAGAACCAGTCATTCATCCCAGCCTGGCTTCGTGTGTAAGCAGCGCTGTGTGACTACCAGAAGAAGGAAACTACAAGAGAGGAGAAATGGAATCAGAAGGAGGAAAATGGGTATCTTCCATGCAATTGACTGGACTTTCCTGATTCTTTTTAATATAATTCTTGCATTAAATGCCTCATGGGCCAAGGATAGGCTGCCAACTTGGAAGAGAAATTGCCCTCAGAAGAACCAAAAGGACAGAAGGTCACCACCTTTTGTCAAAGAAGACAAGAAGACTTTATTATTGCTCATCCCCAAGCATTCAAATGTCATGCTTAAGCTCCAAATGATATGAGACTGGCTTGAAAGTTACAAAATTGAAGGAAAGCTTAGATTTATTGTACTTACTACCTCATTCCTGATCCTGGTAGTAAGGAAGCATTTGTGTTACATTTTCAAATATCCCAATGACCATTAGGGTTGGACCTTATGGCTGTCTTTTTTTCTTTTAAAAAGAAGGAGCTGAGATTGGCACCGAATCGCGTATTTCCAGAGGTAAATTTCCAGAGATAAACCATAAATTATTGCAAGAATCAATGAGATACTGACAGTTCTCAGCACCAGGTATACTAAAAAGTGGCAGTAATCGGACTTCAGCTTTGCAGAAATAAGTAACACAAAGTGCAATTTCAGAGCAAGCAGGACTGGGGGCAAGAATGGCTTTTGTCAGATTCTTGTTCTTATTTCCCTATGGATTTCTCCCACTGCCCAGATGGCTGCATTTCCAAACGCCCATCTTAAGCTTTTCTACAGGTCACGGGATTTTTAGGGTAAAGAAGAATATTCTTCTTTGTCAGCAAGTTTTTCTTGCCAGGTGGCATTTCCTGAGGATTTCTGCAATCTAAAGGTTTCTCTGTGTCTACAGAAGTTATCTTACAGAGGAAGATCTTTTGTTTAACATAAGTTCTACCATAGACTTATGAGTTTAGACTTAATTTGGTATCTAGTAATTCAATAATAATGGCATTTCACAGCCTCTAGGGCAACAGGCTGCCCTGACAGAGTAATACCTTTTTTCTGTCCCCATTATTTGCCAGATACAGGCCAAGGTCTGTTTTCACTGATGGTGGTCTGAGCCCAAATCAGTTTTGCTGAAGTGATGCACTGATGCGAAGGAAGGCAATTCAGCTCACTTCCCATTCATCTATTAATCTCTTTATTTTTACATTTCTTTGCTGTATTCTTTTTGGATGCTTGTTGGTGTGACTGTGGCCCTTGCAGGGTCCTGCCGACACACTGCAGTGGGAGTTCCACCTGAGCAGTAACTATGCATGGTGGAGCCCAACGCGGCGCCGAGGTCCACCCACCTGCCAGCAGTGACACTGGCTGAGCTCCCCTCTGCCCGGCTGCCACAGATGGGGTCAATCAAAGGGCAGGATTGAAACAAAAGGTTCATTAAAGTTTAAACGAGCCATTTGTTTGTGAAGATACCTTTTATTTGCTCTGACATCTCCAATGTGAGCAGGAATGACAAAGTGTTCATCACTCACCTGCTTTCTCTTGGGTGGAGGGAAATGGAAATGTGGAAGGGTTTAGCTGGGGCATCGAGTCAAGAAGAGCCACAGTGTTTGATGGTGTTATGGCACACGTTAATGAGCAGGCAGGGCAAGCGTTGCCAAGAGGATGCTTAAAGGATATCAAGACACCTTCACGACTGATGTCCCCAAGGTGCCCTTGTTAGGGAAACTGCGATATGTGGTGGGGGTTTCCAAGCGAGAATCCATTTTGGATCTGCCAGGAGAGAATGAGGTCTCCAAAAGGCAACCAGGTCCCAAATTCTCACTGAAACCTGTGGCTCTGAGGATCAAGGCCTGAATCCCCAGTGCTAGGAGAACTTGGAAAAAACTGACTGCAACTGTGACAGTATAAAACAGCATCATTTTTTCATGTCCCAAATTCTCAGTTACCCTATGTTGTGGTTTGAGAGACACATAACAATTTATCATCATTTAGACAATCATTCTATCACCCGATGACCCCTCCCCACCCGGGAAAGGGAATTGGGAAAAACAAGGAAATCCAGGAGTTGAAGTATAAACAGATTTAATAGAGTAAGATTAGATAATTAACATTAATAACACTAAAGAACCAATATTGATCCCAATACCAATACAGAATAGGCAAAGATTATTCTCAGCCAGTTCTATCAGTAGAAGCTGTGCACTCTCAGCAGCGGACAGCAAATGTG
This sequence comes from Pluvialis apricaria, assembly GCA_017639485.1. Classification (NCBI taxonomy): domain Eukaryota; kingdom Metazoa; phylum Chordata; class Aves; order Charadriiformes; family Charadriidae; genus Pluvialis; species Pluvialis apricaria. The sequence goes on along the minus strand of CM030008.1, from coordinate 154,757,806 downwards.
GGACACTGCAAGTGCTACAGCTTCAGGAGGAAGGGAAGGCCTCAGGGGTCCAGCACCGGAGCACAAAGTTCTCAGGATGGTGGCCATAAGGGGAGAGAGAGAACTTTGCAGCAATCTTCCTAATTTATAGTGAATGTGACTTTGATAGCATGAAATAATCCTGTTGGACACCTTGGGTCAAGTGCCCGGGTCTTGCTCCTCCTCATCCTTGGACCTGGCAAGCTCAAAAACACTGCAACCTTGAAACCCACACACCATAGCTGACTAGAAAGTAAATATTTTCACAAATTCAGACACCAGAGTCTTCTAAAAGTGCAGTCTTCCCAAGTATTAGAAGAGAAATTAGTCCTGTGTCACTCAAACCAGGACACTCTAGTGTTACCTTACTCTCACCCAGTTCCTCACCGAGAGGTTTTCTGAGGTGCTCAAACACATTCATCAAGCTTTCTGAGGTAAAAATATAAAACTAAGTGTCATCAGCATGCCCTTTAGGCCATGTATCCTCTGAACTAAATCGAGCATTCGTAAGAGAGAAATTAATCTGCCTTTCCGTTAAGGCTCAGGGGCTGAAGAGCAATTGTCCTGCCTTACCCTCAGGCTTTCTCTCTTCAAGGATTTGCAAGTCAGTAAGTACCACATCACTCCTGGCTCCAAAGTTTTTGCTAGATCAAAGCAAGGACATCTAAGGACTAATAGGAGTTTCCTTGTTTCTAGCAAGTGATGCTTCTTGCTCTCAGTCCCACAAAGCAACTGACAAAAACATGTAGCTTCAGCAGATGGCCATCCAAATGCAGATGTCAGAGAATGGGACTTGTAGGGCAGAGATTTTCGTTATGGGCTGCTTTTGTCTTGTTTCTCACTAAGTGCCAGGAGTGAAACTAGAGCTTTAAATTGATCGATATTTTGCCATCACCTTGAGGAAAGTAAAGATTTCACCTGCAGAGTCTGAGACTTTTCTTCTCTGCTAATGTGTGCAGAGAGGGCAAGGGTAGGCTTCCCGGAGAACCAAAGTGAAGAAAAGCTTTCCATTAAACAAAAAAAAAAAAAAAAAGCGCTTCATTTTATAAAGCTAATTTTAGTCTCCTGTTTGATACCCTGTCCAAGGAAAGGACAGAGCAGCAACTACTGTCTGTTTAATGTCGTTAGTTTAGAACTGAAATAACTTTTGTTAGAAGTAAGTGACTTTAGGCAAGGATTTTTATACTGATAATGGAGAACAGACTAGTTATTTGGGATGTCTTACAAATACATCAGACAAACTTGGATAATCTTGGATCTTGACTGTAGGTATTTGGTATCACAAGAGCTAAATACTTTAATACTTTTTTTTATCCTGTTCCAATAAATAACTAATGTTTTGTATTGCATCGCAGTTACTGTATGAGCATTGTAGATGACCTTTTATTTCTCTTCATTAAGACGCTGTTCATATTTGACTGTAACTTACTGAGATCAATAAATGTTTAATGTGTTAACTTCTCAGTCTAATTTTATGTGACACCTTGCTGAGCCAGTAAAAGGAATGGAGGACAGATTGGGATGTGCAGTTATATCTGAGAGGTATTTGTATACAACAGCCGTGGATTTGTGTCATGTTTGCTGGGATTATTAAACTATTTTCACATTGGTAAGTCCTCTAACTACCTGTCCACAAAATGAAAAAAGGGTCATCTTGCAGTTCAAAGGCAGAACTTGGTTTCAATAGATCAGGATTTAGTTCCTATCCATGCCATAGATTTTGACTGTGACCTTGGGCAAATCACTTCTTGTCTCTGCCTCTCACTTCTCTGTAAGCTGAAGTAGGGATAATAACTCCTTAACAGTCAGAATGAATATGTCAGCATTCATGTGGCACTCACACTGTTATTCAGCTCAGGGTCCTACCTCTGCCTTGAGCTAAGATGGAGTTGATCTGATTGTATTTTGCCAACAGTTTGTTCCAAAGTTCTTGCTCTTTTAATGTTCAGACACAGTCATAGATGGTGACTGGGCCGAGACTGTTTCCAAAATGGTCAGTCTGTACCCTGATAGATCCAAAGACCTTTGTTCACCTTGTCTTTGGTGCAGAGTCCCTTCTGCTCTCCCAAACATTAAATCAGATTCTGCCTTGATCTAACTCATTTCAGAAGCTGAAGACTTTCTGGGTGCCCAGCATTGCCACATAGCCAGGAGTAGGACTTCATTTTGTCAGTGTACCAGGGCACAGCTGGAAGGGAAGGAAGACCCTGGATAAAGAATTTGTTGTTTTTCCTTCGATGTGAATTATACATTGATAATGATTTACATAATTCAGGCTGGTCTACAGCATGCTGGGGGGCACGAGTATCTGCTTATGTGCACAGCGGTTAGCCAAGGTAACCAGCAAACACATAACTCAGTTACGTTTTGTTAATAATGAAGATTTAATCATCTTCCAGAACACTCTGGATGTAGAAAAGTTTGCTGTTGAAAAGATTATCAAAAGGCCTTTGTATAATGGTGGTGTGTCCTACGGAATCACTAGGATGCCTGCAGTGCTGCGGTGTGGTTCTTTGCCACTTACAGCTGTTGTGGGCTCATCTGTGTCCCCTTTACACAAAGTAATTGTCATGATTTTATGCATCTGGCACAGGACTTGTCTAGTGTCAGTATGTCACAGGGCATGGAAGAGACCTAGGAAAGGTCATAGCTGTGCTCTTCCTTCCCTTTATTTTCCCATAGTTGACAAATGGCTCATACAGATTGTTGCTTTTTTTCCTTCCCCAACGAACATGTTCCAAGAGTCATTTGGGAAAAATCAGCAAGATTTCTCCATGGCACCAGGGCACTAAACGCCCACCACATGATAGCTACATGTTACAAGCCACAGCAAAGCCCTGGATTTGCCGTATGCCAATGCCTGTCAGTGATGGTTAGATGCAGTGATAAAGCAAATAATATTATGTTAAGTTTTCTGCATTTAAAATCCCAGAAAACATCCAAGTCAGCAGGAAACATGCTGCTCTGGTCCTGCGAACAAAGTAATTGGCATCTCCTCTCCATCACAAATGCCAAACCACTCTGGTTACCCATTGAGTCAACCCCCATGCTACCTGAGGTGCTATCAATTAAAATCACCGCCCTCTGAACTGAAGTAAATTTGCCTTTCTCTTAATGCCAGGAAAAAGAAGAAAAAAAAAAAGCAGAAGCCATACTGAATCTTCCAGCCGGCCTTTGAATACAAGTACACAAAAAATTCCCAATAGACGTGGGATCAGTGCAGAGAGCAGCACTGGAACTACTGAATATAGCTGGCAAACTATAAAAAAGAAAAATAGGAACCAGTTCAGTCTGTGTTATCTCAGATGAAACCATCTTTTCTATTGGAGAAACCAACTATCTTAAAATGAAAACAAAGATAAAAAAAAGATAGATCGAGCAAGAAATGGGCACCATTCTTTTAAGTTCTGTCAAGTGCAATTCGTCTTGAAATGGGAACCGTGATAGATAATTGGTTGTTACTGGCAGCTTAAGTTTTTAAATTAGAATCAAAATCCCATTTTGTTGGATTCGTAAAGGGAAACAGAGAGCTTAGAGCGGTCCTGCGTCATTGCTGTGGTCTAGAGTGCCTCAGGGGAAGTCTTTAAAACAGCCCTTAAAATTAAAGAGAAAAATACTTCCATGGAGAGGATTTTTTACATAAAGGGGGACAAAGGGCGTGTTGAAACTGTTGAAATTTACAGAATACAGTGTAAAAGAAAAGGTCATGAAAACCAAATATGAACTAACAAGCACAGTTTACCAAGGGTGCACTAGACGTTTGGTCAGCTCCAACCTGTGCCGGGACCCTCAGAGAGGCAAACCCTCCGTCCTTTTGTGTTTCTGAAGCTGCAACATGTAACAGTCACCTTGATTCTTGCATGTAAGCTGTACATTGATTAAATTGTTAGTGGTATTAGTGAGAAAAGTCAAAACAGCCTCTTCGGAACAAGTACCCTTCAAAATCAGCCTTTGCCATACAAAAGCAGACACAGCATGCACGCTGCATCAGGCCCCCTCTAGTCCCTTCAGTAAATTTGTGACTGGAAAAGACTCTGCCCTCATCTGTGAATAGGTTGCTTCAGTTAAGCTTGGAAGAATAGAGATAATGAAGCACTGCGTGCATGTTGTGTCCCCTGAGGGAGAAGGGCTGATGCACATAAGAGGATTAGAGAAACAACTTCAGTGAAATGATGTGGGTTACACTCATCTTTATATTAAACTTTATATTAAGGCCTTAATTTCAGCTTCCAATGAGAATTCATGGGCAAGGTTGATGTTTCTTGAAAGTCTCTACTCCAAAGAGACAAATACTCATCTTACCCTGTTAAGATCTTAGTGCTAGGATGGGTATGTCCTGATGTAAGGCCAAAGAAAATTTTGATACAGGGTCCCAAAGTTCCTGCTGAGACTTCATTATTTTTAATGGCTGATTGATTTGCTCAAGATCTTGTTTGCGATTATGATTTCAGACTCCACAGCACAAGAAAAGCATTTACAGACTGGAGGGAGTCAACAGACAGGCCACCAAGATGGTCAGGGGCTGGAGCACGTGACATAGGAGAAGAGGTGGAGGGCTGGGTTTGTTCAGCCTGGAGAAGAGATGGCTCAGGGAGATCTTACTGCTGTCTGCAACTGCCTAACGGGAGCGAGGGTGCAGAGAAGAGAGAGACAGGCTCTTCTCAGAGGTGCACAGGGACAGGATCAGAGGGCAACAGACCCAATATGACATTTGGGAAATTCCTCTTTGATATAAGGAAAACTTTTATCGTGATGGTGATCAAATACTGGAATAAGTTCCCTGGAGAGGTTGTGGAATATCCATCCTTGCAGAGATCTAAAACTCATCCAGAGTTGAGCAGCCTACTCTAACTAGGCCTGCATTGAGCAGTGTGTTGGACTAGGTGACCTCCACAACTCCCTTCCAACCTAAATTATTCTGTGAGTTTATAAGTCAGGTCAGCAAGATATTTTAACTGGTTGATTCAATGGCTTGTAGTTTCCACACTTTGAGATACTGTCTTTCTGAAGTGTCAGCAGAGAGGAAATCAGAGGGGGAAGAAGCAAGCCTTGTTCCTGGCTTCTGCTACAACGGGTACCAGCATGACCTGCTTGGATATTCATAACCCTGAGCAATATCCAGACCACATTCAGGCAGAAGGAAGGGACTGAATGACAGCACCATTGCTGATGGCTAAAATCAGCATTTGGAGCATAAAAGCTTTGTTTCTGTGCTATGCTCCTTAAGGGTCTTTTTTCAAGTGAAAGGATAAGGTCTTTGGAGGTCTTGCAAAGTGCTTTTTTCAGCTGCAGCTGCTGGTTCAGACCCTTAGGAGGAGCAGAGAAACTGGTTAAGGCCATTTGGTGCAACCATAATAAAATAAAAAGAAATATAAAAACTCTGCTGTGACCAGGCCTACTTCTTGTGAAATCTGAATGAAATATATCAAGTGAGGTAAATAGGAATAGATAAGGCCTGAGAGCATTTCACCTGTGTTTTCCCTTAAGAACTAAGCACTACCCCGATTTTCAGGTCAATCTCGGTGCTTCATCTCATTCCACACTGGCATGCTTGCAGCTGAAGGACATATTTATACAGCAGAATAATTCACAGCACTCTTTTCCCTCCTATATGAACCTACTTCTTATTTTATTCCTTTTTTCCACATTCCCCATACGCATTCGCCAGCCCAAATTGTGTTTGTTACATAAGCTGTCAAGTTATCTGTGTAATGTTGTGTTAGGGATTTAGCTAGAGAAACAAATTCCCTCGGTGTGCGAGTGAGATTAGAACAGCATGTGTATGTGATGGATTTGTGGACTGAAAACTCATTCAATTTTAGTTTGATTATGAAGGCAAGGTTAAATGTGAGCAATATTAGCAGAAGTATAGGCCTGACTTCAAAAACCCATAAACTTTAAAATCTCTGCAAAACTGTGTTTAGTGCAGCAACATCCCATTAAAATTGGCATGTGCTTCCTCTCTAGTTTCTATTTCTTCCCTTAAGTGATCAAAATAGCTAAATACTTCAGTAAACAACTTTCCTAGCCCCACTTATTTTTCTCAAGGCCAAATCTCCTGGATGCCCTCACATGACGAGTGCTCCCAGGTTCATGTGCACTTTTTTGAAGAGGAGAGAGAGCAAGACAAAACTCTCACTGATGCCACGACTAGGTGTCGGTGATACCATTGCCACAGAGACACGCTGAAACATCCCCAGGAGCGCTCCATGCTCTGCTGCCCAGTCTGGACATGCCAAAAACACAGGCTGGTGCAAGAGGCTAGGCAATAGCAGTGAGCCTGAAGCTTGCTGGAAATGCCCTCCAGCCCCTGGCTCCTCCCTCTGCCTTTGGAGCAGTCAGGAAACACAAGCCAAGGAGGACAGGCTTAATGTCACATTTCCACCATGAGATTTGCAGCCCACAACCATCCCCAGACCAAAGACATCCTGAGCCTTGAGAGGCCGTGAGGTTCAGCTGTGAATGGGGCATGCAAAACTGGGTGAAACACATTTTCCATCCAAATGTCATGTCTGTAAAGGAGGTCGGTATAATCACTGAGGCTGCTGCACTGGAGACATTCAAAACCTGCCTGGACGCCGTCCTGTGCAACCTGCTGTAGGTGACCCTGCTGTGGCAGGGGGGTTGCACTAGATGATCTCCAGAGGTCCCTTCCAACCCTGACCATTCTGTGATTCTGTGATTCTGTGATTGCATTTCATGATGTTTTCAAACTCAGAAACAAGTCAGCTGGGGTGGTCTCCTAAGCCTAAACTCCTCACTGGTCTGCTGATGAACTGAGTAAAATTAGAGTAAAGCCTGGATTTGATTTCACTGTAGAAAGACGTCAGTATGGATAGGTCACTTTAAAGAGGCCCTTTCACATAACCAGCACCAATGAATCCAGTCTGCTGGCTGTTGCTACTTAAGTTACTTTCTGCTAGGTATTTAGCCCTAAATAACAGTACGCATTTCTCTGTTAGAGAGCAGCACTGCCACTGAAATAGTCTGCAAACACCTTTCACATATTCCACTACAAGAAAAGTGAGTAAATAAATCGGTGCTTATGACCCCACAGTGGCCCATTACCTTTCCTGCGTGTACTCTTGTTAATGATCACCAGAATGATGGGAAAACAATAAGCAAGTAAACTGAGTTTTGAAGTCTTCTCCCTGCAAACCTTCTCCCATAGGTTTCTGTGGGAACTAGACGCACAGACACTGCATCGAGCTCTTCAGCCGTTGGAATAAAAGCCAACATCATTTGCAGTTGCGTTTCCAACCACGCGAGTTGGAGGAGTCAGGGAAGCTGGCAAGGCTACAGTGGAAGGTTAGATCTGTTATACCCCTTTTTATCTCCTGCTCTTATGGTGCAAGGAATTGTTTGTAAACTGGAATTGAACACTGGCAGCCCCTAAATTTCTACCCAGTATGCTAACTGCATTGCCTCATTATCTGCATTCTGTGGTGGCAGAGGTTTCAATCTCCCCTACCAGTCAGAAAGTTCGGTCATCTGCAGAAAGGGAAAGACATGATGCATGCTTCAGTGTGGATTTACTGTTATTTCATGTCACAAAGCACTATTTTGAAATACAACCTATAGGTCCCGGAGGTTGAGGGCAGAGTCACATGCCTTTGTACTACAGATTGTGCCTAGGTAAAGCAGCTTTGTTAAACTTAGTATTTTGGCACAGAACATATAATTTGTGGCTACTACAGCTGTTCTGCCAAGTGGGGTAAATGTTAATCATCAAGGGAGCAAAGCCTGTGCTGAAACAACAGCCTGTCCTCTGGCATCAGTGGGTGCAAGAGATGCAAGTTCCTTCAAGTTCTGTTACCCATCTGGGAGAAGCTAACCGCAAGAGAAAGCTCTGCCTGATGTCTTGGGTAATGGCAATTACAAGACAGGCAATATAGATTTTCCAGGTTGTCTCTGAACACTGAAAGGTAGCTTGACTCATAACTTGGAGCTTCAGCATCATCAAAAGTGAAACTACAAAAACATCACGTTGGGCAACCAAAGACCTAGAACACAACCCTCCTCATCAGTATGGTTTTTCCTTGTTACTAGCAAAACCTAGAGCTAGTTCCTGCTATGAACTGGTCAAAGTTTAAGAAATGTTGAAATCTCAATGGCTATTCAGGGTGTTAGTCCATAAATCATAACAAATTGGCCATGACATTTTCCGTCCCTTCTGGTCAGCCTCATATTCTAGTAAGAGTATGAGAATTCAAGCACTCATCAGCAGAGTCTTTTGACAGCACACAAAATTTGTTGAATACCCATGTTTTTGAGTAGTATGACAGAATTCAGAGACACAGGCTACTTTTTGTTTAAGAAGTAAGAGCAATATTATGTTGTGCATTCTCGGTTTATCAGAGGGCTTCTAAGCCCCAGAGAACTAAAAGCAGAGGTGTTGCTGGAAGGCAGCAGACTTTTCTCCTTTTCATTTGTTTTAATATAAGAAAGCAAAGCCACAATTTAAGCTAAAACTGCGAGTAAAAATTATCTTCCCCTTGTTTAACCAAAGGTGCCTCCTCTGATACCATAACATTATAATCCTGCTATTCTCTAGTGAGTTTAGTTTGTAGGTTCTTTCAGGGGAAAAGAATTTTCTAAAGTAAAAATAAAACCCAGAGGCAAAAATCCACCTTTTTATTCCCTAAACAAAAAAGATAAAAACCCAGACTTCTCCCCTTTTGCAAATCCTCTTTGAAATAACCCAATGAATTCTAATGGTTCAAACTGAGAACAAACATATACTTAGTTACTCTTTTGAATAAACATGTAAAACATAGAGTTACAGTGATAAGTTAAGGTTACTGAGGTACTTTGCACATACCAGAGCTTTAGCGTCTGTTACTTGATGGACTCCTAACCAGCTTTGACTTTTCATTGACTTTCCTCACCTTTAATTTAAGACTACATTGACTTTTCCTGTCACCTTAATCCATTTCTGGCATTAAATTGCTGCACAGCTAGCTATAATGCTGCTCACTATTGATTATATTCTTTCCTCTCAATAATGTTTTGTTACATAAATTGAAAAATAATCAAAGAAGCTTTCCAGTGCTTTGCTGCTTTTTAGTAGTTAATAATTCCACTGATTTTTAAAAAAAAAAATGTTTTCTTCAGTGTTTCATTGCTCACTTAACCCAGGTCAGTGTTTTGGGGAAGGGAGAGCTGTAAATGAGATGTGGTGCAGCGGCTATGCAGAACCTGTTTGATTCCTGGGGTTCGCCGTATATAAACAGCTGCATGAGAGGAAATCCTTACCAGGTCCTGGTCGTGGCTTTCCAAGAAGCTGAAATCTCATCCCATGGCTGATGCCTAAGTGGTTTCCAAGCAGGGTCACCACAGAAGGAGGGGGTGACAAGGAGGAATGAAAGCTGCCTTGGTCTCGGAACTTCCCAACTGTATAACCCACTAACAGGGAAACACAGCACCCCTGGGGATTTGGGGTTCATGCTTAAGACAGTCTGAGCACCCTCCGCTAATGACCACCTACAGATGAGCCCCTCAGGGACGCAGCGACGCCAGAGAAGCGAGACCTGTCCATGCGTGAGATTTGCACAGACAGCGCCTGGGAAGCCAGGGTTAATTCCCTCCATGCCTTTGCCCTAAAATGGTGGCAATATTTCCTTTTCCTGCGGCTCTCCCTTGCAGGGAATATGGGTTTTTATGCCAAGGTGCTCAGTAGGGGGTCACCTCCATTATGATAACCCAGGCCTGATTAAAAGGTTACTGATTACAGAAGAATTGGAATTACAGAAGTGAAAAGATGAAACAAACTATAGTATTCTACAGGTAAATACTGTATGGAGTAACACTGTGTTAGGTGAGGCTTAAAATTCCCTGGGGAAATTTAAAAGTTGCTTGAAGAATTACACAAGGAAAGATAAAACCTTTTTTTCCAGCCCCAGGATTTAAGCTTGAATTTATTGTTCCATGACATGGTGTCTCGTCTTACCATTTAGTGGACCATAAAAAGAAAACTTCATTTTTCTTGTTTCTAGTAAAAAAAAGTTACTCGTGCTGGCAGCCCAGGCTCAGTAATGTGCCTGGCTGGGTAGGTCTTCAGTACTTTTTTTGGTAGAGATGGGAAGGGACATATCCATGATAAATATAAAATGTTTTTTATATTATTTGGATGAAGGCAAGTACTGTGTCCATTCCTGTCTGTCTCATTCACTAGCAGTGTTGTCACTACACAGACTCACTCCCCTGCTCGGATGTTATACAGGAGACATAACACAGGGCTCGTGGAAAGCAAATCTCTTTTCCCGTAAGACTGCCTTCTCTCCTGAGGCAAAAAGGCACACCTTTGGTTGTCCTCAAAGTCAGCCTGCTTAAGTGGACACATCACTAAAAAATAAACTGCAGAGTTTAAAGAAAATTAAGGTGATGTGTTCCCATACACACTTCTAGTAGCAGTTCTTTTAAAGAAGCTTTTCGTTTGGGTTTTTTTTTTTTTTCTCCTTGTGTCTTGTGTTTGGTGTCTTTTTTTGTTAAGAATGGGTCCTCGCCAGTTTTCCTTTTGTCTTTCCATAATACTAAAGTAGCTGCTTAATGCAACCCAGTCCATACAGGTAAGTGCTGACACATATATGATTGTGTGTCTGTTCTGGGCAGGGCATTAGAGCACACACAGAGAAAGCTGATTTATATAACAGCTTCCACCACAGACCTCAGATGTGACCTCAGAAAAATCATTCTGATTTTCCCCATCATGTTCCCACTCCTGTCCCCGGTCTGTCCAGTCCTGGCAGAGCAGAGCCTTCTGGGGCCTGAGACCATCTCTTTCCACGGGAACCTGAGCTGTGCCTGCTACAAACTCTACATGCCAGGAGAATACAAATTAATGACATTAAACTACTGTTGAAAAGTCTTATTGACTCACGTCTTAAATACAATATTGAAGCCTATATGGTTCTTAAGCCTCTCTGTCACACTTAATACCAGCTTTCAGTCATATCTTTGCAATTGAAACTCAGCAGGGGACTAATAGATGACCAAATATTTTCTGCTAATATACAGTAGAAATGAGTGTGCCTGAACAATTCTTAAAATCACTCACAGTGAAGACAGTACTCAGAGAAAGTCGAAACTCTATTCTTTTTAAGAGAACTTTTTTTTTTTTTATGATCCCTGATTCTGCATTTAATTCTGTAAGGGTAGTTTAAAGGGCAGAGGGAGCTGTTAAATTTCATTTCACATTCACACTCTTCTCCCGTTGGCACTCCTGTGGAATTGTTACTGCTGCTCATGCATATTGAGGGGGAATGCACCCCTTTGCAGGCAGAGCGCAGCTCCGCAGCTCGTTCCCAGCCATTTCCCAGATGCTTGACACTGTGATAGCCTTGAAGCCCACAGGATTTCCGTTTCTGCCCTTATCATTTTTTCTTGCTTCCTACAAAGGTGCTGCTTTTGCAAAAACCATCTCTATTGCAGAGGAGGGCTGGATGCAGTGTCCTCATAAGCTCATCAGCAGTTTCTGCTGCTCCTTCAAAGCGCACCACATCCTTCAAAGCACAGCATATCCTTCAAAGCACTTCTAACACTCGCCTGTCAGCAAATGAGAAAGCAGGGCAGGAGCCAAAAGTTAAAGATCCAGGTTGCACACTGCTGCTGGGGAGCGCATGGGTTCCAAGCGTTTTGACATCAGAATTACTGCCTAGACCAGGAGCCAGCCCAGAGTGCCTTGCGCCTCTTTGTGGATTAGCAGGTTGCGCCATGATTAATGAATTCCTGCTCTTTCTCATTTAGACAGGAGCTACACGAACTGTTCCAGTCAGCTTCAGTCTCCAAGAAGAAAATTAGTACAGAATAGAACTCCACAGCAGGAAAGTAGAAGTCAGTGCTTCACCAAAGCCTGGACGATTGTTCTGCCCATGCAATTCAGGAGGAGTCCCCATAGCTGAGAAGCTTATAGCTGTAGCATGCAAGGGCATGTGTCACAGCAGGACACCTTTCATTGCATGCCATGGCAGTTTCTATGGTGTGTGGTAAGGAGAGACAGCACATCATGGCAGAGCATGCAGCAGTGCAGCTTTGGAGACAAAGCTACAAAGCCCTGCTGTTAGAGAAGAGTGCAAGCCATGGGGTAAAACGCCTCTGATGCTACCAGGAATGTTTCACAATACAACCCTTCTAACTTCTCTTCATTTACTTCTTTTTATCCCCTTTTTTCTTTTTTTTTTTTTTTTTTAATCCAAATTGAAACCCTAAGATTGTAGCAAAAACCAGACATGTTTCTCATCAACGTAACACCTGGGATGGAAAATTCTGAATGTGCACTGGTAACCATGTACAAAACCTCTCTGTTGTGCTTCCATTCCAGCCACTGTTCTCACTGGGCTGCTCTCCAAAGCTTCCTCTGCTGCAGTGCATTCTTGCTCGGCACTGACTGTCTGACACAAAGTCCAAGTAGAGAAAAGTCAAAGGAAGCAGTTAAGCAACTGGATGTCTCTAATTCCTTTCTTGTTTGAACTGTGTGTACTCAGGTGGGAAAAAGATTTTATTTTTCTTAGCTGAAAGAGATTATCAGCTGGCTTCAGAACATGAAAGAGTACCTTAAGCTGGAGCCAGCTCAGACAATTTTTTGGCTGCGAAAGTTCTAAATAACTTTGATACAAAGTAAATATATACTAGTGCTTGACATGGGCCAATATGTGATGTCTGGAATAGCTGTTCTTTGTTTTTATTAAGCTTCTGTTATTATTGTGCTTACAATAGTGTCAAACAAAAAAAAAAGATGGTTCATCATACCATGTTTTCAACAAACATGGAGCAAAAGGCAGTTTCTTTCTGAGGAGCTTTTATTGAACTTCACAGGTTGAAGAGGAATGGGAAGGACCTTAAGAAGAAAGGATATGTGATAAAAATGCTGGCATTGAAATTTGAATAGACGACCAGTTGAGGCATTGCTGAAAAAAGGCGAATGGGGAAAAACAGAAAAGCAGAGACTAGAAGGGCACAACAGTCGAAAGGGATGAAAAAGGAAGGAGAGCACATCTGCTATGGCTGAGGGGAAGGTGCTGAGTAAGGCGTGTTAGAGCATGCTAGCTTTTACAACAGGGGAGAAAACGCTCAGAGCCAAAATGGTTTGATATAACCTCTTGACATTGGTAAGAATGATATTGCAGACCTACACAGTCCTTGTTGCTTAGACCACCATTTGCTGCCATGGACACTACTGGGACATCTTGTTTGGTCTTCCTCTGGAGATGATGAATTATTGTTGTGATGTCTCGCACTAAGTGGGCAATATAATCCTCGATTGTATATCCAATTCTCATAATCACTTCGCGTTTCAGACAGGAGAACACAGGATGATGTCTATGACTGTAGTGACAGTAAGGGACTATTCCATTGATGGTAATGACAGATTTGTGCCTTAACTGTTTCCAGTTTGAATAATTATAAATATTTCTGTTATTGTTTGATGGTCATCTCAGCATAATGTTGGCACTTAGGCCCTTTGTCAGTGCTGAATGAGGAAAGATTAGCTTTGCATTTGCCCATTTCATGGTTTCTACTCCAATCATTCTTGAGCTTCTACAAAACCCTTATCCTCAGGCTCTGCTCAATGTGTTAGATTTTGGTTGTGGAAAGTGAAAAAGAGAGAGTGCTTTTTGGGGAATGGCGAACTATATAATTTACAAGATGAATTTACAATGACTACATTAAAATTTAGAGGAAGATGAATATATTTATGTACATAAAATTTCAGTGCTAGCCAGTAAAGCCATGTACTTGCCCATGTGAACTGAACTCCACCAAAAAATAGTCAGATGTGGAAAACAGACCACTTACGTTACAAATACTTCTCTGTTTCACAGTAGTTTCAAGAAATACATAGATATAGCAATTTGTTGTCAATTTTCATTTAGTTATTCTGCAGACAATCAAAAGGATGTAAAGTTAATCAAAGCAGAGAAGTCTAGAAATTGTCTCTGAATTTCTCAGCCCTGTCATCTGTGTGTCGCGGTAGCATTTCTGCAGAAATCCCCCCAGCCAGTCAGACAGTATTCTGAAAACAACCTTGTACCAAGATAATATCCCTGAAGATCAGACTAGACAGGGATGAAGAACAAATATACATTCTACATTCACATACATAGTGGGAGCATTAAAGATTTAGCTCCTTATAGCAATGTTCATAACTACAGCTAAATATTTGCTCTAAATTCATGTTCAATCTGTCATATTTTGGTAAAATTTCCTTAGGTTTCCCTAAGCCGTTGTGTTACTTTACTACAGTCGTCTGCTAGAGTAAATTTCACAACAGACAGTAGAGACTATTGCACTCTCTCTAGCTTTTGCTAAAGATACGTGGTTAAATTCTTTCTCCTGAAATACAAGGTCTGCAGCTGCTAACAAACCCAAATGTCTCCTCTTCCTCCCCATTTCTGCCCTGACCTTTACTGCTTACATACCCCAGCTACCATTCTGAGGGTCTGATGGATCATCGGGGTTACTGGGGATGGCAGCTGCTACCTCACTTCCTTCTTAAACTTTCTTTTTTACAAGTTTCCCCCACTTGCTTTCATTAAGGATCATTATTTTGGATTAACTCTTTCTTTCCTCATGTCTCTATATTTCACTGCTCCTTTTTCCAAAACATAATTAAAGACTTCCCCATCCTTTCAATTCATTTGGACAATAACCTCATCGGTCCTGGTCCTGGCTGCTGAATCTTCTTTTTTGCAGCCTCTCTTGTGATGCTTCCATCCAGCTTTTCCACAGCTCTGCTACTCAGCGTAGCTTTCCTGGTCGACAGTGTCACTTGTCCGTTTAAATTTTTTCCAAGATCAACACTTACTGTTAAACTTTCGGTCTTTATATCCACCTCAGCCTAAATTTGGAACTGAATTTATGCCCTATATGGATGTCACCCACTCATTATCTTTCACGTTGTCCTTGACCACAAAATATTCCCCAGAATTCCTTATTATATCCAGGTCTGTGTCCTCATCTTATTCAAAACATTTTGAAAGACTTTTTTTTTCATACGAAGGCCACACTATTAACTTGTCCTCCCTAACTAATGAAAAGGATGTTCAGGTTACTTAACAAGCACATCTGAATTGTCTTTCGTAGGAGGCAACTATGCTAAATTATACCAGCAGAGAAACTGGCCAAAATACAAGTTAATTTCTTCATTTAGGGTTTCTTACTGTGCTTTGATTTATCTGTGTTTTATCTTCTGAAGTTTCAGCTGTAAAGGGCAAGAACTGCCTTTATCACTGTACTGAATACCACTGCTATGTTCTCTGTACTTTCAAGCCAGTAAATAATGAGATACTCATGAAATTCTTAGCGGGTGTTGTGTTTTAATACCGTATCTGATTTCAGTGGGAGGTTTACCTGACTAAGATCTTCTGGGATGCCTCCACAAAGCAGAATAATTTCTTGTTCCCCCTACCAGGTAACAAATGCCAGCTTAATACATCAATCTATCATCACATAGTTATGTATTACACATAGCCAAAAGCCCCTAATAATAAATTCTAATCTCCTTAGGATGATAAAGTAGAAAGCTAATGTGAACCTATTGCAAATAAAACTGAATTCCCTAAAAAAGCAAGGCCTCTTTATACCTCAATAACACAATGCTCTTTCCAGCTGTCAACCTAGAAACTCAGTACCACTCCGTATCGCATACTTTATTCTGTTCTAACAAACCTGTTAATAAAATGAGCCCTACAGCTGTGGGAGTGAGGACTGTGGAGTGGGAAAACATTATGTCTCGTTCTGCATGGAAAGCGAAGCTTCACTATTATGGCCAAGGGGAGAACTGAAGTTGTTTTTTGAAGGAGCAGTTGAGCATGCATTTTGAAGTGCAACCCTTGTTTTTGCTAACAGGTGAGATTTTAACTCAGTTGATTGGACAAAAGTAGAGACACTGCAGCAAGACCTGACTCTCTGTTCCCGGTTCTTCAGTAACCATTGCCAGGTATGCAGAAGAGGAAGATTTAACACATCCTCTTAAGGAATCTGGGAATTACCTGCCTGAAGGAGAGGCAGATCCCTTCCCTGTACAGTGAATAGCTGTGTGATATGCCAAAGGGTTTTTTAATTATCTGATATAACCTCAGGGACGTAGCATTACTGGGTAACACCCCACAGGCCATTCTATGAAGGACACTAGACGTGATGTTCACAATGGCCCACAGTCTTTCCTTGCCCTAATGGTTTTTTCCTTTTCTAGGAGAACCTGGTATGTTTCATTGTCATGACCCAAAAATCCACTACAAATGTTCTATCACAACTTACATGATAGAGTGTGATATGAGTTATGGGTTGTCTTGATAGCAGACAACACTGCCCATGTCTGGCAGAAAAGATTTTGACTGAGGGATAGCTGAAAAACAGATAGGGCTAGCTGAAAAACAAAGAGCTATTTGCTGAATGGGAATGGAGTGAATCCTCTTGTGATCCGTGCTGCAGAATATGGTGCATATCTGATACTTCCCTTAATATGCAGGAGGAGGAGTGTCTGCCAAAAGGCACAGAAAGTGCATGTCACTGTCTCTTTCCCAGATCTCTTCATCCCTTGTGCTAATTTAAATTTTCTCTTTTATCCTGAGTAAGCGTTGAGCTTTGCTAACACCAAACTTACATTTCATTACATTTTGTGATAATTGGTCTGCTGGTAATTTGAAGGTTGATTAGTTTTTTGTTACCTGTGATTACAAACAGGCACCCTTAAATGTTGCTTTAGTGCCAATCTGCTGCTCTAGTCAAGAATAATTAAGATACTTTCTCTTGTAATTGAAAGTAACCGCTGATGGACAGGTAATCTAGCTGATGGATGGACCTAATACGTGTTCTCTTCTGGTAGATGGTACCTGCTCACAGTGGCAGGGCTTTTTAGTTCAGTTAATTACCATTTGTTGTTAATCAATTACGTACAACCAGCACATACAGTCTCCATTGACCTGTAAGAGGGGTGATCGTTATGTTGCGTAGCATACTGCTCCCTTTAATCCCTGGGCTCTTGACAGAAGACACAGTCTCGTTTCTGATCCTCTCCCGACTCAATCTGAATGGTGATGGAGTGGAAGCTGTAGTGCTCAAACAGGGCTTGAGTAATATCTCGCAAAATCTTCTGGCTGTCCGCTATGTCTGCTATAGACAGCAAGCAGAAAATAATCAAAATGCATATAATATAATACTTGAAAGAAGAGTAATTGTTTACTGACAGAAACTATTCGCAAACTTCTAACAAGAAGTTTGCTTTGAGAAGTGTTTCTTGTCCTTTTTATCCTCCTTCCAGGAACCTGCATGTCAGCAAAAGTTTGTTCATTCAAATGTGGTCAGAATACGCAATTTTGGCAAGAACTGAGCTAAGAGTAATCACTGAAGAAATTCAGTTTGGCAGAAAACTGGAGGAAAGCAGGAATACTTAATAAAGATTAGTTCATCCAGTCAGGGAATAGCAACAGTGCCAAGTGATTCGGGTGGCCGATAGACTCACTCTTTTTGGGAAGCGGGGACTCCACGGAGGTCTTCGCCTCCGAACCCATTCTTGGCCAAACACAGGTGGAATTTTTTTCTTAAATAAAACTTAACATGTACAAAGCAAAAAGATAAACAAGAAAATTGATCTGGCTAGTGGACAATTTGTCAATAGGGATAAGGACTACATTTTAAAAAAATATTTTTAAAGATGAACTGTACCCTGGAGTTACCTCTATGCTCCAAGCTATGTTTTAAACATAGTTTTACCGCGAGAGATGCATCAGGAATGCAGATTTGCCGTGTAAGTTTCTCTTATAGGGATCAACAGTTTTCAAGTTTGACAAATCCACTCCAAAATCTATTTGATATTGAGAGAAAAATCCAGCCTGGGTCTAACTCTTATAATTTATTTAAAATATCTTGCAGTTTACTTCCTTGCTCCACAACCTTGGCAGTTTTCAAGTTTTGGGCTAAGTGGAGGTCCCTGGTGTTCTGGCAAGATTTCTGGGAGGAGGATTTGAGAGCTTTTTTTTGGTGGTGGTGGTATTTTTCCAACAAAATGATGACACTTGTTTTAACAAGCAACAGACATACAGTCAGTTGTATCCCAATCAGGAGAGACTGACCTTTACTAGGCAGCAGCTGAATACTTACTCCCTGTTTACAGAAATTTACTGACCTGTGGCAACATGAGCAGACAGAATAGTTTGATTCATTGTCAAAGACCAAAGATGAAGGTTGTGAACAGACTCCACTTTCTCAACTGCTAAAATTCTTGCTTTCACTGCATCATAAGCAAGTCCTCTTGATGTCCCTTGAAAGGAGAAATTGGTGGAAAAGAAATATTTTGAAGAGATAAGAATGATGATGAGTTGCGACATGAAATTCAGAGTTTAATCTAACTCCAGATTTGACCGAGGAATTTAACTACAGACCTTCCCTGGAGTGAGACATGGGAGTTTGGAAATGCACCTTTGTGCCTACGTGAACAGCTATGTTCATCATGCTTCACTTTTATCAGTAAATTGAAAAATATTTTTAATGCCACCAGGTGTGAAGTATAATAATGATAAGCACAGTATTAGTTAATGTTGTCTTTCATACCATAACTGATAATTATTTGTAATTGTTGATGACCTCAGTGTTGTATGCTTTGTCCTGTCCGTTTATTACAAGAATGATATGCTATATGGAGTACTGACTTAGTAGAGCATGATGCTGACATGCACATGCTCTTTAGAGAAAAGCGTGGACAGTCAGTCCCTGCATGACACAGTCAGTCGCGGGGGCTGTGGGGCTGACACCCCAGGACAGGTGGCTGGATGCATGGGGTGAGCGCCACTCACCCAGTACCAGCCACTCACTCCAATACCAACTTCAACATCCAATTTCTCCTTAGAAAATTCTGGCAGAATATGCTACTTCAGAGGTAGGAGAATGGCTTCAGAGACCTCCCCAGAAGGACAATGCAAAAGGGCTTGCTGCAGAGGGGAACAGAGCGCTCCCAGTTTTGGCATGTCAGCACTGCTTACGGAAGCTGGAAATCACTGCTCTGAGAAGGAGACCCCGGAGTGTCAGGGGCTGCCAGGCCTTCCCAGTAGTTTGATTTTTTTTTCAGAAATCAAGAGATCTTCTGATTTTTTGGCAGCCAAGACACAGCCGGTTGCTGCAATCTGTCTAGGTACGTTTCTACACGAATGTATCTCTATCTCACAGTCACTGAAAGCAAACCAACCCTAGAACGAAGCTTTACTGTAAAACAACATTGGAAATTTTCTTTCTTGAAACAGAAATAGGTGCAAAGCCAAAGAGAGGAGTAAACAACCATGCAGACAGTCACACTGAGTAACTCCTATCCATTCAAAACCTACACTGTTAGAGATACTTTTCCCTTTAATCCTTATGTGTTCACAGCTGAGAAAGAGTTTGCATTATATTATTCAGTGTAAGGAAGGCAAAAACATGCGTCTATGACTGCTCAAGTCATTTGGCCTTGCAAATCAAATGTTCAGGCCCACAGCTGACAGGATTAAAGATTGCTAAGCCTGTTCTTCTAGCTACTGATGTGCTGAGAATTGTCTATTCCCTTGCACCTGAATGCGACTGGAAAGCTCCATCGGCTCGCTTTTCTGAACTGGTGTAACTAAAAATCTTTTAAACTTCTGCCTCTTGCACTCAGCTTATTTCACAGACACAGCTCAAAGCACAGTCTGTTTCTTTTCTTTGGGTTTTTTTTTTTGGCAAAGATTTGTACTTCGCATGGGTAAGAGAATTACACCATGAACAAAGTGAGTAGACATCTCATATGCCAAGGGGGTGATAAAAAGCAATGCTACACATAGGACAAACAAAAGCAGCTCAGTTAGGAACACATTGGGAGTTCATTAGCGAAACACCAGTAAACAGATTTTTATGAAAACTGGCATATGTATAAATCCTCTAGTGCAATGGTAGAAAACAGTTGTGGTTAAAATTGTAATTAGGATTAAAGTATTATCAAAGTTATGAGAATATTGGAAACTGATACAGAAGTGTGGTATAACACTTTTGTCAGGGAGTATAAGCATTATGGAGTAAGACAGAGAAAATACCAAAATATAACTGTATTGATTCTGGAATCAGGTCCTACCTTCCATTAACACAATCAAAATATCCCTTAAAATGGTGATGGTGGTTGCCAAAACAAAGATGGAAAACACAAATGTGCAGATCGGGTCAGCTATTTTGTATTCTGGCTAGAAAAATATGAACATACCAATTTGTTAATTTCATTATTGTTGGATATTGCCATTTTTAATTAGTTAATCTCAAAGAACAATATATTCCATTCATCTAGTACAGAATGAGTGCTGACCTCCTTTGCCAGTTAGGGAGCCTCAAGGAATGAAGACACTACAGATGAAGAAAGGGAGAGACACCAAAGTATCCTCCTTGCAGTTGAAACACCAAGAAGCAAGTGTTACATTCTCAACAGTCATTTCAATTCCCAGGAATAAGTATAATTGTCTTTCACTAAATTACAATGTATATCATTAAGACAGAGAAAATATTTACATAGTGCCTAGTGTCACAATGCGATGAAAATAGCTGTTATCCTTAATTGCAAGGAAGGCAAGTGAACCAATAAAACTAACCTTAAAGAAGATGATAAGTGCGCTAATTAGCACACTAATACTCTGGAATAGATCTCCAATGGCATGCACAAAGGCTGCCCGCAGACTGGCATTGCTCAGAGCTGCCTTTTCCAGAGGGGCCGACACGTGTTCCCTGGCTTGTGCCCCGTGGCTGTGCCCGTGGCTGGTCTGGTGCAGAATCAGGCTTAGTCTGCAAGAGACGTAAAGCTGCAAATATCAGTGGGGTTACTGCATCTCTGAAAGCGGTGATGTCACACACGTCATCAATCCTCTCACTTCGGAATGATGAACAGTAAAATCAAACACATTAAGTAAAAATGCAGAGTGGCTAAGCAGATAATTCCTCAGTGTTTCAGTGTTTCGCATACAAACAAGAAAGACTGTGAACAGGGGAATTAATGAGGCCTCATTTTCTATAGAGTTCTTGAATGTTCTGACATCTAATAAAAAGTGAGATGGAGATTAATCTTTTCCTGGAGTTTGTGCATTTATAATTTCCCTTCCCAGTGTGGCAGCTGACAGAAAGAAGGAGAGCAACTGCAGCCCTCAGTGAGAAGCAGGATCTCTCTTCTCTAACCCTTTCCATGTTCTCATGAAACTCATAAACATTAAATATTTTTGAGGCCAATATCTCTCTGTCTTTTTTTATTGAAATACAGCAGCAGGTTCAAGGTTTAAAAGTTATATGGAGAGGGAAACTAACTTACAGGATGTTGGCAAGCACGGCACAAGCAGAGGTAATGAGCATCACTGTAGCATCAATATCATAATCAGGGTGTAGCAGCCTCATGCTGGCCAAATACGTCAACACACCGGTCACCATCCAAACAATCATCATAGATATCAAAGCTCCCAGAATTTCTAGGAATTAAAACAATCTTATTTTAACAGGTGTCATAACAGAAATGCAAGAAATTTTAAGAGGTTGATGGTAATGGTTGCAGTTTTGTGAGCTTTACAGCCAGAAGAGTTACTTCTTGTGTGTTGGCAGCCTTGATGCTCACAAAGAATGGGCCAAACTCCTTTCTGGTCATAGCAAATCCAGTGGCTGCCCAGGGCAGCCCTGTGTATTTGGTGGACTAACCCTGTTCTACCTGTTCCTACTTTTGTGATCGTTCCAGTGTTGAGTTCATGGGGCATTCAGAAAAATTGGAGAGATCATTTGGGGACTTTTGGGAGGAGCAAAAGGAGTTGTAATGGGAAAGAAGGATAAAAGAGCAATTATTTTACACCTTACATAGTTGCCTGGCCCTGCCAGTACAGTGTGAGGACCTGAGGAACCAGCCCTCCTTCCCCAACAAGATTATCCTGGTCGCAGGAGCAGAGGTTGGAGGGAAGGAGAGAGGCATGGCTCACCCAAACCCACAGGCAGACATAATCCCCCTCCAATAACCTCACTCGTTTCTGCACACCTCTCGTCACTTCACACTTCAGAAAGTCAGTGACAGCCCCCAACAAAGTCCTGCCAGCAAAACCTCTCCTTCCTCTCTCCTGGGACTCATCCTACCAATGCCAGAAAATAATTTTTGTACCACCAGCAGTGATGAGGACGAAAGAAGTTATTTTTTTTCCCTGGGGCAGCAAAATTTAATTTTGTCTCTATTGGCTCTGAGTTGGTCTCAAATAAATCCAGTCCCCAAGGCCACCTTTTATTGCACTGCCATAGGCGAGGACCGGGGATGTTCGTATCAACGTGCAGCATGTTTTCAATAGGATGTGGGGCTAGTAATTGGCATGTGACTTGAATGGGTAAAAGTGGCTCTTTATGAGCTCAACTGAGACAATACCAAGGAAAATGAAAGTTCACAGTAAAATGAAAGGCAGTAGGTAGCCAGAAAGAGCAAAGCACTTGCACAGACCTCCACTGTCACTTCATGAAAGCAGCTGAAACTCATCTTACGATTTTGAATATATATTTATGGGGGTCACACATTTTGCAGCAGCCCAGGCTCCAGATGTTTATCAAAATAACCATTTTGTCTAAAACTGACAAATAATGAATGGACGTGCACTGACAAGGAAATCTAGTTTTGCTTAAAAGTACATAGAGAGAAGCTAACGTAAACCATGGTGTTTATATGTCCTGATAAACCTGGTGTTTATATTTTCTGCAAGTTACAGTTTGAAGCGCTGCGAGCCTGGCCTAACCAAGGGTGGCTGTGCTATCATTGCTATGAACGGAGCCCACAGCTTTTGCAAATACCTCCATGAATGTCTGTGTGCGTGTGTGCATATGCTCCACAGCTGAAAATGTTAGAGATCATCTTTATCTACATAGGCGAAAATACATGTTACTTTTCAATGTAGTATCTTAGCGAAAGTTTAGCTAAGCTTACAGACCAGTTCAGAAGTACTGAATGTTTTACTCAAGATGTTCTCAGTTATGTTTCTTCAGAACTACTAGCACTAACAGAGCACAGCAAACAAGATTGTTTGGGAAACTGCATCATACCAGAGATAAAGAAACTGAGGTTGAAGAGAGCTCTCCTACCTGGAAGTAGGTCTGGCTCACACTATCAGTCTCCTTCAATGTTATGCTTCTAGCCATGTTGCTGAAAGTATCTGCACACCCAAAGGACTGTGGTGAACTGCTGTCTTGACTGATTCTGCTGCCTGGTTCTGGCTTAGAAGACAGGAGGCTTTCAGATGGCTCCTGCTAAACCCAAGCCTTGCAATACACAGTCTTTGCATGACAAACCCTATCTATCAGTCTGAGAAAAGCAGTGAAAAAACAGCTTCCAGTGTTGTGGAGGGCTGCAGCTGCAAGACTTTGGTAGTCAGTACACCGGGATTCTACCACCCACCTGACTGCTCTCAGCTACTCTATTAAGGCACTCACCTGCATATTAAACTGGAAATACAGCTGGGAAAATAAGCAAGAAACAGGGTAACTATCATGGAATGCAATTAAATAGCCACTGGCATTTGATGCAGCACTCTCTTTGCTACCAGGATAAAAAGGCAATAAAAGGTTGGCTTTGAAGTTCTGCATTGCAATGACAAAAAACTAATAAATCTAACACAGACTGAGGGTGAACTTACACCAGGTGGCTGAACCTGCCTACCATCTCATCAGCAAGACAGAAGTCTCTCTTTCACTTTCCTTTGTTCCTGGGCTAAGATAGCATAGACACAAGAAGTAATTTTGGATCAACTGATGGTGAGTGGTAGCTTGCTAAGGCTGTAAAATTCAGCTGCGTGTTTGCAACATAATGTCAGCCACGCTTCAGTCATACTAAACCTCCCTCTCATCCAGCAGCCTCTTTCCAGCAGAGTTGGTAGAATATACTTAGGGAGCAACATAAAGACAGGATGAGTATGGCATATGTCTTCTCTGGTATGTTCTGCAGCTACAGGCAACCTTAGCCTGCAGACATTCTGAGCCAGAAGCTGCTTCTGGACCTTCATATTGAACATCCTTAAAGCTTTTGTTATCTGAGTCCTCAGTTCAGGTGCATAGGTGTCTAGAGCCACTTGAGATACACTGACACCTCCGTGTATAACTTCACACAAGATGTATAGATGATCTGTAGCCTTCTAGAGTGGCAATTGGAGACTGTGGAACCCACTAGGACATTTGAAATAGCACCAATTCCTTACATATGAGCAACTAAACTGATCCCTAAGACACCCGCCATGGGATTCATTTCCAGAACGAGGCAACTGAATTAAAATATCTACATGCAGGTGTGAGCTAGGTGTCTAAGCTCCCGTTGTGGACAACGGACACCAAATTAATGGTGATTCACACAGCTCCCTGCTCCATTGACTGACTGGGAACACATCCTCGTTTCTTAACTACAAGTGTCTGGTGGCATTTAGATGCCCTGGTCTCGTGCTTGGCATCCTGTGCAGTCTCCTGTGGGTCTCGTGCCACAGCTGCCATTCCCATGCATAAGTCTCAGACACCCTGGGGATGTAGCACTTGACCTCTATGTTTAGGCAGCTGAACGGAGCCTAGATTTCTGTTGAATGTATCAGAAACTTGGACCCTGTTCTTATTTGCGGTCACTTACGTGTAGACATTGAAATGTAGGTGTCTAAATCTTGAACAGAATCATACCCCCAGAAACTTTTTCTCATAGTTAATATTTCAGTGGTGTTTTGTCTTATGTAAAAGCACTTGTGTTTGATGGTAAGGTTTTTGGTATTAGATGTCGTCTGTAAATATGTTGATTTTAGTTGACGACAGAGAACTTTCAAAACCTACCAGAGCTTCCATCTGACAAAACCCAACAGCGATAAGGAGATATGCAGGGAGAAGATTTAGAAAATGGTAAATGTTAAAGAATCTCACTTTTCTAGAAATATAACATTGTTGTTATATAATACATTTAACATTATATATGTTTTATATATGTTATCCTATAAATGGAGAAACACCCTCATTTTTATGGGTATTGGTGCTTTTATAGAAACCTCTTTTTCATAGCAGATTGAGGAATCAGTCCTCCTCACACTCAAGTCACTGAGAGAAGTTGCTGTTATCTCAGCCAAAGCCAGCAGCAGCCCAAAACTATATTAAATCATGAACTGGAAGACACATTTGTAGATAAGAGATGCCTGTGCTCTTTACTTCTTTGAAGCTCACTGGCTTGCTCTGTTTGTCATGTGTCCTGGGGGCTTTGAGAACATTAGTGCACTATCTCTAAATGCCTGCAGACCTATGTTGGACATCAGCACATGTCCCAGTGCCTGTCTATGATGACTCCCCTTTCCCATTCCACATGTTCATACTGTGACACTTTTGCTACCTGCTCGGTGCCACCCAAAAGTTAGCTGCTTGGTGGGAGGTTTGGAGGCAAGCCACAGTGAGAAGAGGCTGATCAGGAAGCTTGTCAGGTCCACCAGGATGTGTGCTGCGTCGGTGATCACTGCCAGGCTCCCGGCGATCTGCCCACCTGTGTGAAACACGTGTCTGTATCATGGCTCTGGTCAGAAGTTTAAGTTGACCAGATCAAACTAGAGACCTGCTTTGCTCTGAGTCAAAGGGAACATTCAATTTCCAGTGATCATAGACATGACTCAAAGCTCTTCAAAGATAGTTTCATTCATGCAGTGAAAGTAAGTAATAGAAAGAAATAAGGTAATTTTCTTTGTCTGAGAGAGGGAGAGTCCTGAGGACAATAAGAGTTGTGACACATTAGTGCTGTGGTTTTATTACTGTTGGATTGTTTTACTGTGACTATTTCAGTATCAGATTTCTTGGTGAAAAGCATTATTAGGGATCACACCTCTGGTATCCTCCCACTATCTCTTCACAGATCACTGATATTTTTATGTATGCACAAAAACAGAGACTTAGCCTATAAGATTTATTTCTTATTTGTTATAAGAAAAGTTATAGGCATGTTATTCCTGACTTTCAGATGGTTGGATGCCCAACTGTTTATCTGTCACAGGCAACACTGAAACAAGAGTGAAAGGAAAGGTCCCACTAGAAGAGCTGTGACAAACAACCGACAATTTTGGTGAGGGCATAGAGAAAAATGTTCTGTTTGCAGGACTAATCTATCATTTCACATCTGTAATGCATGATTTAATATTCCTGCTGGAGCTGGAAAAATGTGGCTGAATGTCATTTACTTTGGGGGGTTTTGGTTTCATGTGAATTCTGAAAAAAACCCCAAACCATTTTAGGCTATCTGAAACCACATTTCTTTTACCCAGTAAGCCAAATATTATTTTGCCAAATTCTTCTAACCATGTCTCAGGGCTAAATGGAAATCCAAAGAAACTAAAAGAGTGCTCTAAACTACCCCAGCTGCCGGTGGCTGCAGGAGAAGACAAGGGTCACAGGCAGGAAGCTGTCCTGCCAACTTGTTATAGCAAGGGAATCTTTTAATCAGAGTGAAAACACAGAAAAATGGAAATGTGAAGTAACAGAGCCAAAACATCTAGTTTCTGCATTTGGCAATATGTTTCCATCCTTCTTCAATCATTTAATTAATTTCAGCTCACCTGTTTCTCCTGACCACAACCTATATGAGAATCAATGAATCCTGAAAAACATCATAAAATGCCTCATTCAAACCTTTGGCAAGACACCACTGCCGAAGGGACAAGTAGACATATCTCTTGTTTCCTTATAGATGGAAAATCTTCAAGCCAGCAGGATGCACTGTCTGGTTAATTTCCTCCCATATGCAGATTTTAGATAAGAATACCTAATACTGTATGGTTTGTCACTGCAGGAGAATGTATATTGCACATATAGGGCATATACTGTTTTTTTCTCTTGCCTCCCTATAAATCCCATTTACAGCTGCCTGAAAGCTACTTCCCAAAAGGGAGCAGGCATGACTGCAGAATTTGGGGGCATCTCGTTCCTTGCAATAAAATGAAAAATTCAACAGAACGGGGATTTCCCAGACCACGAGCAGGTGTAAATGCACGTATACTTCTTGGTCATGACACAGCTCCCAGACTTTCACTGTTTGCAGGGTAATTGTTTCCCAAGTGGGAAGCAATTTTGCATAGCAGAGGGAAGCAGGCTTGTCTGACAATGCACAGATGTTAACAACCAAGGCAACAGCTATCTCTCAGCAAACAAATATGTAGAGCACAAGCTGCCTGCAAAACCCTATTGCATTTTAGATACTGTATTTCCATGTTCTGTGGGACAGCATTACAAAAGCTTGCTTCTAGCTGTCTTTGAAAAATGTTGGCAAATTATTATTTTATGTATTGCTGGCATAACTAATGCCTTGGGTGAGTTTCTGAAATCTCAGTCTGCTTATCTTAGCAACCTGGTCAAGTCTTTATATCCCTTTTTGACGTGAGGACACGTACGGTGTTTGTCTCTCTTTCTAGTGCCCAAAAGTACTTTGAAATCTATATTTGGTCCTTAGGCACTAAAAATCCTTGGAAAGCACTTTTGTATCAGGGCTGTAGATAGGGTGTCATCGGTTTGACTGATAGCTCCAAATCTATAGAGATTGTGATGGATCTGCATTAGAAGAACAGGAGATAATTGTCTTTCCGAGACAGTTGGTGTATCAGGCTCAGCCAACAGTGCCCCTTTTGGCAGAGCAGTAAGGGCCAGCACAGATGGTTTGAGCAAAAATATCACAGGAAGGATCCAGGGATTCAAAGAAGCACAACTTTTCAAGCTCTTTGGGAGTGATGCAGCTTTGTTTCTTGTGTTTAGCATAATAATGCCCCCCAGAAGCTGTTTGCCCTTAAGAGGAGAAGGAAGGGGAACATGCTTTTCATTTTCAAGAGCAAAAGCCTGTGTAATAGTTATAGGCTTTTATTGGTTTGTATCAATACTTCCAACAAGTGGCCTTTATGACTTACTATTACCCACAATGGATGTTTATAGCTTTGTATACCACAAAGCAGTAGAAATTGTCAGTCACTCAATGGTCAATCATCAGGCACAGGCTGTCTAGCCTAACTATTAAAAAAATTAAATGTATGGTTCATAATTACAAAAATCTCCATAGACTGTTGTCTGTAACTGCAGTTAATAACTGGTTTGTCAAAGTTTAATGGTCTGAAGCAAAATGGTCTTCAAGCCTGTTACTTAAGCTGTCACTGCAAAAAAGCTGTGTGATTCATTAAGCAAAATGAAACATTTAGTTAACATATCATCTGTCCTTCCAATTATCCTCTAGCATTGCTGCATTCACCAGACTTAAGCCTACTGATTATATGGTTTTGTTAATAACACATTACTTCTGGCACTGGAAATGACTGCATGGAGATCAGTGGTATGCACTGGTTTTCATGGGGGGAATGCACGTGACCTACAACCAAGAGGGCTTCACGCAGATGAAGTGCGTGGGAGGGAAGAGTTGGAGAAGTCCCTGCTGGATTTGGCAGCCAGGGGAGAAGGCAGAAATGCAGTGGCTCTTTCATTGCCTCCACTTCTCACCTGTGGGGAAGACAAAGCCTTTCTCTTCCATTTTCATGGGGGTCCTGAGATGCAGGGAAAGCAAGGGTTTCAGAGGCATTCCTGGTTGATTTTTGTTTCATCCCCTGGGGCATACGTGGCAAAAGCCTGTGGGGTTCCCCATGTCTTACCATACCTCACCTCACCACAGAGAAAGGGAAATTAAAGAGCCAGGGACTATCAGGTCAGTATAAATATCACAGAAGCCATGCAGAGAGCAGATCAGTGGGACAAAACGAAAGCTAATGCTCTATGAGCAAGCCAAAAACTTATATTGGATATTGTAGGATGCATCCAGAAGTGAAGGCTAATTAGACAGGGGAATAATCTTCCATTGATCCAGAGACACACCATCAGGCCAATTTAAATGATAAACGTGCCCTGGTACAAATACATTGACTTAACTGAAGAAAAGCAGATGGTGAATCTGGCCCTGGATTTCCCTGGATTTTGTAAAGACTGTTGCATTTAGTATCAGATCCTGCTGCTAGCAGACTTCATCAGTGCTGAGGTCTCATTGGCCTGGATAAACATGTAAAATCTTTTAATCTTTTCCAAAAGAAATGTAACCCAATTTATTAGAAACCTTTTGTGACACAATGCTAAGATATGCTAGCCACTTTTAGCCAAGCTTAAAGACCTGGGAGAACAGTTAAGACCATTAACTGATCCTTGTATTCCTACCCAGATGCAATCCTTAAATTAATATATGAAAATATTTTGATAATTTCATTTTAAAAAACAACAACAACCAAAAAAAAAAAAAAAAAACAAAAAAAACCCCCAAAAAAAAACCCAACAAAAACAAACCACAATTCTTTTAAAGACTTGGGAGAAAGGAGAGTTATTTTATCCCAGGTGGGTTCACCTCTGTGCAGCACGGGTCACTGCACTCAGAGCAGGTGCAGAAGGGCATGAATACGGCTGTGCTGGGCACCAAACTGAGCTCTCTTTGAGCAAGCATACTCCCCTGTAATCTCAGCAATCATGAAGAAGATGCAAATTACTGATGCTACACAGAGCTTCCTCCTGGCTTGATGCTGCTCCTTTTTTCTGTTCTCATAGGCCTGTGAGTAGCCGTGACAGTGATACTCTGGATTAGCTTCAGTAACTTCTGCTTCCTGCTGCTGCCTCTCTTCATTTAAATTCTTCTGATGCCGGCTCATCCTTCGGGATTGAAAGAAACAGAACGTTAAAAAAAGAAAAACCCCAGTTATTTGGGCGTCTAGCCCTGCAGCCCCAGAAACTATGTAATTAATGCTTTCAAAGGATAAAAGCAGTGTTGGGAACAGCGGAGCAGGTCATAGAAGAGGCTTGCTCGCACAAGCAGGGCTCTGCGGGAGGGAGCTGCACATGAAATGACTGCTCTGGCTGTGTTTCCCAGCTCTTTGGGCTCTCCTACATCATTTAGCAGTTTATGAAGCACAGGGTGACTTTCTTAGGCTGTGTATTTTATGCACACCATATGATTTTCAAAAAGTCGTACCTCATGCAAATAGCAACCAAATTCAGCATAGCATGGGGACAATTCTACGGATAATTTCAGGTTTGTATTCCAAACAGCTTTGTCAGAAAGACTATTAAACAAATTCTAAATAAATATATTAATAACTATTAAAATAAATAATCAATCTTCTTTTTCTCAAATATAATTTACCAAAGATATTTCTCTCCTGTCTTTGCATGCAGAACTATTTTACCTCAAATTTCCACATATGTACAAAAACTATCAATCTTCCAGCAGGGCATGAGCATAGAAACTATTAGCCCAAAAGTTTCAAAGCCACTTAAAAAATCAAAGAAATCAATTCTTCATAGTACGCTGATGTTTTTGTGCCACTGATTTCATAGAAAGATGAGAAGTTCAGCAGAAGTGGCTCTTTGAATATTGCTCCCTCACAATGTGATTTCCCAGCCAGATCTGCTCTGCCACAAACCCTTAGTGCTGTCCTTCTCAGGGCTTCTGTATAGGGACTATGGGATGGCGGTGGTGGTAGAGAGGTCCAGGGCTGAGCACATTGCATTGCAACTGCGGGAGCTCCAGGATGACCATGACATCTGGCACTTTCGCTAGAGTAGCCCAGAGACTCCCCCAGGGGAGGCCCCAAGGTGGTTTGATAAGCAGGGACGTTCCCTCCTCCTTACCTTTCAACTGAGAAGACCAAATGGCAAAAAACCACACCCTAAACCCTGTCCCAGGAGGCTTGACTGAAAACCATTATGGCTCTCCAGATACAACATTTATTCCCACAGCTGCTCCTAATGTGATACCGCTGTTGGTAAAACACCCCCTGCCGTGTACTGAGGTTTGTGGGAGAACACCATGGCATCAAAAGGTGAATTCTGCCCAGATGTACATACGTAACATCCATATAAACGCACATAACAGCTATTTGCGGTCTGTGTGTGCAGGACCATAGTCTGCAAGACTACCCGGGCATGCAGCAAACTCCACTGCTGTTTCCGAGTCTGAAATTAGCCTGGTGGCATGATGTGGGGCTGGGCTTAGCTGCCCCCAGTTGCCCATTCCCCATTGCCCCTCTTTTCCCCATTCTGACTAAGGACTTTCTTTTGAGGCGAGGAAGAGTTGTTTCTTCAGTTGTGGGAAGGAGACCTGTGCTCAGGGATGTACATGGATCTTGGTGACTTTCTGTAGCATTTCTGCACTGTTTATGGAAGTGTCAAGTTGTCTAAAATCTTGCTGAAAAGAAATCATGCCCGTGGCTGCCAATCTGCAGTAGTTGATGTCAAGAAAAAAAAAATGCACTGAAATCAGAAGCTTTTTCCAACTGTGTTTTTGGGCAGCCTGAGGGGGCTGCAGCTGCTCAGTGGGTCCGAAGTCCTGCCAGGTGCCCGACAGCCTGCACCCCACTGATGGGCGAGAGGCAATGGCAGCCACAGAGCTGCAGATGCCTCGGCCCCTCGTGTTCATCAGCACCATGGAGGTACTGGTGAAAGAAGAGCCCTGATAATCAGGGTGGATTTGGTTTTGTAAATATTGTTGAGATGTTCCAAGGATGCAACATGTTCCCCTGAGTCAGCTTGTTCCCCAGCCAGGTCAGCATGTGGTCTCTGTTTGCTCAGTGCACGTGACCGATTCCTTCTGGGTGAGGATCTTGTATGAAAGAGCAACTGCTCAGATGTACTGCCTGATGCCTGGAGACAGAGAGTTTTCGTAGTCCTTTTGTCAGTGTTTTCCTTTATTTTCCCCATATGGGAAATGGACTGCCCATCTGGCAGCCAGGGTCCCCACTAGCCAGTCCTTCACCAGTCCTTTAGCTTTACGTTCATCAGGCTCTTCATGTGCACTGTGTCACTGATGTACAATATTTTCCTGATGAATTAGACTCAGAAGGTACCACAAATTGATTCCTTCCAGATGGCTGAATAAAATACTGTAGTTCTGTCACTGGAGATCAGGGCATGCAAGTTTTTCTTTCTCGTGATCCCTCTCTGGAGTTAACTTCCAATGCTTTTCTATAGTTTTGCATGTAAAATTAATTTCCCTCTAACTCAATTTTCATCAGTTGGCATTGAACATTAAAATCATCTTAACGACATGAGTCACGATCAGCTCAACAGCCTGTCAGGGCAGGGATGCCAAAATTACCCCTGCAGATTTCTGAGCCACCAAATCCTTTCCTTGCTGTTAACAAAATAGGTCGCTTTGTGATCCCTTTCCCTTTTTTAATCTCCAGGTCTCTCCGTCAGCTAACAAAACCTCAGAGTACCACTGAGAGGTAGGAGAGCACTGTCCACAGATCTTGTTGAACAGATGCAAAAGCAAACAGAGACAGTGTAAACCCACAAATGTCACATTTTTCTGTCTAAAGGGTACCTAAATAAAAGTGGCCGGGTTGTCAGAGGTGGCGAGCGTTCGCTGCTCCCTTTGAACTCGCAGAGCAGCATCTGGCCCGATGAGTTAGGAAGACTCCTGCCAGCTCCCCCGCGTAACCATTATTTTTTTCTTCCAAGAGCTGCCTGCCACTAATTAAAAGAATCTAAGAGACAGTTTTATAAATGTGTGAATCAAAAGCTTAAGGTGCAGAGATCAGCTCTGTCAAACCATAAACCCCTTCTGAGTGTGTTAGAGCAAGATGTAGCCTTTGAGCTACACCTCTGCACCAGCGCACTGCAAGCAGAGTCCCAGATTAAAAAATAATCTTTTCTCCATTTCAAATTCTCTTTCCTTTGTAAAAAAGATAGTTGGGGGAATGGCACAGAAAGGCTCCTACTGAGTCATACCCGGAAGGGGGGAAGGAGAAAATATTAATACATATTGCAGATTCTATACAAATCATTAGCAAGAGCTTTTGATTACAACTTCCTTTTGTTTGTTTTCACTTGATCTGTTGGGTGCCTTGATCTGCAGACTGATGGGAATAATTGCCGTCCTCCTAGACCATTATGAGATCACCAGTCAAAAGAGCAAAATGTGGAATCACTGCACTTCCCACAGGAGATCATCTCCTTCACAAGGGAAAATAGTAATTTTTGGTGCCTGAAAAGATAATGAAACTGCCTTCAGAGAAAAATTTATCAAAGCCATAGTCACCTCCCTTATTCTGGCACCACTCCGATTTCAACTGATGTACCAATCTTGAATATTTCCAAGTCGTTTAAGATCCTGCTTATAGCCTGTCTGTCCAGATTCTCCTTTTCTTTATTGTGGGCACAAAATAAAGGCAAATATTTATATATTTGCATACATTTGGATGTCTACTACATGGGAATTTCTCCTATGATTATTTTATTTGGTCTCATTTTGAGGGCCTGGCCATAAATGTATTGCGAATATTTTTTTATTTTTTTTTTTTTATTGCTTGTGCATAACAGTACAACAATAGCTGCACCGAGTTAGACCAAAGGTGCATGTAGCCCAGTATCCAGACTCTGCTATGAGCACGAGGGGATACATAAGGAAAAAGTACAAGAAAGGAACATGTCCGAAGCGGTACTGCTCCCCAGTTGCACAAACCTGGGGGCTGGGAGGTGGCTGAACCAGAGCTTGTGTCTAATAGCCTTTTACAGATCTTTCTTCCATGAACCTGGCTGACTTGAAAGTGTTGAGTTCCACAGTTTAATTATGATTTGTGTAAAAATAATTCATCCTTTGTTACTCTTACGCTGTCTGCCTGATACTTTAATTAGTTCTTGTACTGTTAGAAATAATGAATGACCATTCCCTGTTTACCTTCATCACATCATTCATGATTTTATGTGTCATTATTGTACACCTGAACCATCAATTTCCTGAGCTGGCATCCTAGTTATTTAGTTTCTGTTTCATACATCCCACTATCTCAGTTCTAATTTTCTTTCCGAGATGAAATGGGCATAAAACTGAAGCGGGCATAGTAGAGAGTGTATGGCCAGTACTGGGCAGACACAGTCCTTTCTACAGGGTCCTCATGTCACCTAACGTGAGGGCAAAAGCAATGGCACGGGTTTTGCTGAGTCTCCTAAGATCTTGCATGCTCTCGGGGCCAGCTGGCCAGCCAGTACAAAGGACACAAAACCACAGGGCCCGTAGCTAAAACCCTTCAGAAGTCATAAGATACACCTAAAGTTTTCCTGAGCATTGACTTCTGCAAAGCACAAGGAGTGGTGAAAAGCCTTTATTTGATGAGGACTCTCTGATCCCATACGAGTTTTCATATCGCCTGCAGGAAGGCAGAAAAAAAAGAAAACTTTCCCTATATGCTTGTTGTAGAAAATCAATCTCCACCTGAAGAAATCATCTCCCAGGCTCACTTCAAACTTTTTGCCTACTGATATGAGCCTGGCAGACAGGAATCAATTACAAGCCTAAGGCTTCACTGGTAGATAGGAATAACTACAGGTAACATTAATGCCCTGTGTTAAAAACTTTTACGTGAAGACAAGCCCTAAGGTTTTTACACATCTTTCAACGTTGCCCCCCCCCCCCTTTTTTTTTCTTGTCTCTTGTCACAGAGACAAAATTAAAACATAAACCTTGAGACTAGAAGCCTCGAGTTTCACTTGTGTGATGGTATTCAAAATCCCACTGTAATGACATATAAAGAACATGATCAGAAGTCCAGAAATTAATGCTGGCTCAAGCCACAATCTAGTTCACAGTGTAGTTGGTACAATCTAATGCAAATCCACAGATTTATGAAGTGAAACATTGAATATTTCTGGTCAATATTACACTGATCTATTGTCAGCAATAAATAAAATCGTCTGGCCTGTCTTCATTCATGGAAACTTCAGGAATTTGATCAAGACATTCCCTAGTCTTCAGTAAATGGTTATCTGGATCACTAGATAGGTGATAACTAATAAAAAATAACATAACAAATGATCCATCTTCTGAAGAATTTACCCTTTAGTACCACCACTATTGACTGTACAAAGAACATAGAAAACTATCTTAGACACCAAATTCAGACCTAGGTTAAAGAGAGATGATATGAATCTCAGTTGATATGCCTTACAGGCAGCATTTTTGCATAAGGCAGGAGGTTCAGAGTGCTCAGCTTCAGACTCTGTTACGATTATGGTTCATACCCTTCCTGGAGGTTGGTGAGAAGTGGTGTCCTATCCTGAGACCAGACCTGTGTAATATCTGTGTCCATTACCTGGAGTAGGAGGTGGAGCACACCCTGACCAAGTTGGCAGATGACGCCAAGCCCAGAGTGCAGCTGATACATTGGAGGGCAAGGCTGCCATAGGCAGGCTGGAGGAAGGGGCCAACGGGAGCCTTACAAAATTCATCAAAGATGAATGCAAAGTCCTGTGCCTGGAACAGAATTCTGAGATCACATCGAGAATATATGGTCCAGCTTTGGAGTCCGCAGCACAGGAGAGATCAATAAACTGGCACAGGTTCAGCAGAGGGCCACCAGGATGTTTGAGGGCTGGAGCACTCACCCTGAGGGCACTGGACTTGTCCAGCCTAGAGAAGAGGTGGCTTCAGGGGCACCTGACAGCAACCTGCCAGTATTTTTGAGGAGGTTATTAAGAAGATGGAGCTTTATTGCTGTGCATGGAGTAAAGACGAGGACACTGGTCATAAATGGAAACAACAGAGGTTCAGACTGAATATAAGGAAAAAAAATTGACTGTGAGAGTAATTCAGTACTGGAGCAGATTGCCCAGACAGGTTGTGCAGCCTCCATGTTGAGAGATTTTTTTCAAGACTAGGCCAGATAGAGTCCTGAGCAACCTTGTTTGATCTCTCATCTGACCCCACTTTGAGCAGGAGGTTGGACCAGAGACTTCCTGAAGTTCCTTCCAACCTGAATTATCCTACAAGCCTACAGGTGACTTTATTTTCAGGGAGCTCAGTTAAAGCCCACCCCCTTGTAAGCATTTCAAGTTTGGCATGGGAGACCTCAATGCATCCCAACCCGTTAGTGACTCCAGACCGGCTTGACACATACAAACACTTTCTCCCACAGCCTTGTGTGCAGGGAATGGGGCCTGTATTCAGACTTCCTACTCACATGGTTAAGATAAAAACAGTATTGTTCCCTGTGTATTGTAATAATGGCATTTATTGAAAAGAAAGAGGCTGGGGGATGGCAAAGAAATAGGCAATCTGTGTGCAAAATAAATTCTGTTGAAAGCATTAGAGCTGTTCATTAAGCCTACACACAGGGAACGGAAAAATGTGGTAATTTATACCAAAGGCTAAGATGAGCTTATTGCTACTGATCGGCTTAAGACACCTGAAGCTGTGCATGCAGCCGGTCTGTGCAAGCCCGAGCCCAGCAGGATGCATCCCCCTCCCTCGCTGGCTCCCCTGGTGGGCTGGCTCCGGCCCTCGGGCTGGCACCCCGGGTCTCTGGGCTACCAGTGGGAGCAGGGCGAGGGCTTCCCCCAAGCTGCCAGCTCTTCCCAACGGAAGGAGACCACGGCTCTCTGCCCCCCTTTCTGGTTATTGCTGGCACGGAGTAATTAGGTCGTGAAGTTAATCAAATTTCACCTGGCAAAAAAAGCCGAGAGGGGGTGCAACACAAAAGCCACACACCTGAACGACAAGTCCTCCTCCTCCTGGGGAGCTGTGTTACCACAAGAGTAACTCAGCCATCTCGGGACCTCTGCTGTGGAGCCCTCCTGAGACTGGCCCTCAAGCTCTGGGGGCTACTGGGCATATCTGCAGCGATCAGTGTCAGCCCAACAATTACAATCGTTGCAGCAATTCACCACGACTAAATTCAATCCTAAATTAAGAAATAATTATCAGAAAGAAATCGACTCCTCGAGATGGTGAGTCAGCTCTTAGATGGGAGAATGAGCTGCTGGGGGTTACTGCCCCCAGAGTGCATCCTGCCCCTCTTCTCATGGGAGATACTCCCTGTTCCCGGTGATCCAGGGAAACTGAGGAATTCCTCCCTGTCTCAGAGCACCCCTTCCCGCTGCATGTAAAGGCTTCATCCAGAGATGTCCTTGTGTCCAGAGGTGGCAAGGGGCCAAAGGACCTCAATCACTGAAGCTGTGCCCACAAAATTGCAAACTATCAAAAAAGGATGTGAGAGACTTCAGTAACTGAAACGAATTGCAGAATCACATGGGATCTTTTTAGAATAAAAATATTACCACAAAAGTCATTTTGGACAGTGCCATGTATATTTATGGAGCCATGTAATAATATTTAAATAATAACCCAGACAGTCAAATAACCAAAATACTATGGCAGTGACCCCAGTATAAGAACATGGAGAGACAGATTTCCATTTGAACTGACAGTGTTTACGCCAAGTTTCTGTCCCACGTGTTTTAAGGGAGCCAAGCAATAAATAACCTGAAAACGAATGAGATAATGGAAATGTCAAGAGGTGCTAAGCTGTAACTGAGCAGTTATTTTCTTTTAAAAATACTTGCTGGTCTGAGTCAAGGGGAAGAATGAAAATAAGTTCAACTGCAAAACTATTTTGTGATAGACATTTATACTCATTTTTTAACCCAAGCTACAGCATATCATATGTTTTCAGAGGGTTTTTCCTCACTCAGGCAAGCATTTACTCACAGGACCTCTGGCACACGAGAGGTGCATCAGCTTCAAGTTTGATAGACTATCCACACGAATAAAGTTTTGCAGGATCAAGTCCTTAACAGCATCACATTCCTTTCACAACGGATAGATTATTTAGACATTCAAGCATGAAGGAGCCTTGAATCAAACATGGTGTCAATAGCACTATTATAATTCAGCCTAAAATTGCAGCATAATCCATGAGGTTTTGCATCCTACAATAAATCTACTAAGCTTATAAAATACATAGCAGGAGACACTTGCTTCAAGAGTAGATTGGTTCAATCCATCACAGATGCAGACACATCAGGCTGCTGTCAAGTAAACGCATCAAACATTTAATAAGAAAGTTTGGGAAGGAAAAAAATCAAAAAAAAACGTTTTGAAAGTAGTGAAAGATATTCCCTGTACGCACTGTGAAACTCCCGTACTTTGACTTCAGCAGCCTGTCACCAGATCGGTGATCTCGTATTGCTCTCAAAGACAAAAGCAATGGCAGGGAAGGAAACAGAGCTGTGTTACCTGTTGAGGGCCAAGGAGTACTTCTTGGTGTCCCTCTCACCCACAAGGCAAGCTCGTTCAAGACCCTTTTTGGCAGCCATCAGGAAAGCCGGTGGGGTTTTTCTTTTTTTCCCCCCTTAAACTCTCCTTTCTCTGTTGGAAGTGGATGTGGGCAAAAATGTCCTCCCAACTTACGCGGAGGTCTCTGCCAAATGTTTTTAAATGAAAAGGTTTTAATAATCTTCTCAATAAACGCACTGCGAGAGAAAGCTGCTTTCCTAGTGCTGGTGGCGTCACTAACATGCCAAACAGCGACTTGCTGAGCACGTCAGATTGGGGGTTTCGGGCCTCCCTCTGGGTTTTTTTTGTTTTTTTTTTTTTTTCCCTTTCCCCCTCCATGCTTGATGCTGTGATGTGCCGTTCGCGGGTGCGTGCTCTCCCCCGTCGCTGGCTGGGGGTCAAGAGCAGTGCTGCGCACACCCACCTGCATGCAGGCACTCCCACGGTGGAGTAAAGGTGATTAAAACAGCCTGATTTGCCTGGAAACAGTCAAACCACTGTTTGCCCTTCTGCTTGCTTGGCTTGGGAGGAAAGTACAGCTCCCTCACCCCGGCGCGGCACAAGCCTCTTTAATCTAAGCGGTCGCTCTAAAGACTTATTTCTACGCCTGGCACGTTTGCTCCTAACGGTTTGAAACAGAAGAGACTGCTTATTATTGCCATTTGCGACACAGGTTATTGAAATCTTCATTTTACCGGGAAGGACTGCGGGTTGTTATTTCTGTTTTATTCAGTTTGTTAGTTTCTGTTGACAGCCGTGGTTCCCGGAGGGGAGGAGAGGACCTCCAGCCTCACCTCTCACAGCCTGGCCTCAGACACGCTCCTTGCTGCTAATGGGGAATTTTGCACCGATGCTGTCTGTGTTTTACCATATTCTTGGCAGAAAC
The DNA here is from genome assembly GCA_017639485.1 of Pluvialis apricaria. NCBI lineage: Eukaryota > Metazoa > Chordata > Aves > Charadriiformes > Charadriidae > Pluvialis > Pluvialis apricaria. Next base: position 154,718,861 of record CM030008.1, on the reverse strand, counting down.
AGACTGTGATTGAGATCCTGACCCATGCACTGCCTTCGCAGGAGAGATTAGAAATAGGCAGTGAGCAAATGCTGGGTGCTGCATTTAAATTCTGCAGCTTTTTTTTACCATGGGTAGCCTAATACGTTTATGACGAGCTGGGATCTCCCCTCCCTTCCCCCAGCTTGCCGAACACATACCTTGTCTGAGATTCATGAGGGCAGGGGGAAACATTTGTATACCATCTATATGCAAAAAAATTGGGTTTATGCCATCAGAGATCCACATGTTCCCTCCCACATGTCAGCTGTGCAAGCACTTCCCTGGGGCCTGTGAGCCAAGGAGCTGGTGATATCTCAAACACGTTTCTGAACAGCCACCAGCAAGTGCCAGAAATACATAATTTTTCCACAACGCGCTGCTGCCTCTGCCCCTCTAATGTCCTTTTCTCAAGAACCTTTTCCCAGGTGCTTATACCCACCTACGCACCCTTATAAGCCCCTTTGGTGGAAGAGATTGATTTTCTGACTCATTCCTGGGACTTCCTAGCTTCTTCTGGACATTAAAAAGTTGCTCTTTAATGTTTTTTTAAAGTTGCAGCCACTTACTGGGGCCTGACACTTAATGTGGATGGCTGGCAAGGGTGGTTTGAGAAGAGACTCAGGTCCAAGGGTGAATAGTATGGACCCAAGACATTTGCAGAAATCTTACAAACCAGAAGTACTGCATTACTTACCACCTCAGAAATGCCATTGAGCAGCAATTTTATTCTGCAGCCAGGAGGGAGGAAGGAAGGATGAGGAAGGCAGCCCTTCCAGCTGCATGCCCTGAAACCTGACGCAGGGTTATAATTCGTACACAGCAAGGGCTTGTGTTGGTTCCCCATCCCATAAATACCACTGTTACTGCAGGGTCCCTGTGTGTTCCTCAACTCATCTTTCCTTTAGAAATTACCAAATGCCAACACCCTGTCACAGAAAAATGTGCTTGAAAAATAAACCTGGGCTGGTTCCTGATTTACTCTAAGATGCTAAGCCAAAGTATCAGGTCTAAGCACCCTCAGTTTAAGGAAAATTCAAAATCCACCTCAGAAACCTACAGATAAAGCCTGTTTCTCTTTCAAATCACTGGAAGCATGTAACTTTTGTTAGTGAGATAGATGAGTTCCCAGCATTTTGCAAAAGGGTCTCAAGCCTCAGGTGCATGCCAGCAAACAAAGCCATAGATCATTCCCAGCATTTAATCTAGACCTTTGTTTTGTGTTTATTGTTGTCAGTGCTGGAGTTGTGCTTCTTGGGAGACAGGCAGGATAGAAAGAAATCTCTTCAGAGCTTTCCACAAAGGTTTGGGTTTCCTCTTTATACGGACTCGGAAACTCATTAAGAGAGAGACAGCAGCTGTCTGTGGAATTTCTGCTTCAGAGAAATTATTCAGACCATCTCAGTAAATTCATCTTCGGCTCTCAATAATAATGCAGTTTGTTTCCAAGTCTACATGAAAAATGTCACATATCCAATCACACCAGTTCTAATGACCCTAGTCAAGGACATTTCTCAAAATTTGCATCCGATACAGACATGTGAGGCATCACACTGGCTTTTGCAAATGAAAGCCCCTCGTCATTATTATCCAAAATCTCCATCGGTAAAAAAACCATATCCTTGATCCCATTTCATCTTTAATCAACCACACTTTAAAAATGAAAAAATAAAAACTCTCATCCTGTCATTATGGGAGTAGATACTGACAGCTTAAATGTACAGAGGGAAATTCACTGCCTCTATTAATTGCAAATGCCAGTGAAGTCAGTCAATTTTACCAGGCATGAAACATCTTAGAGATCATCTGCAAAGTTCTTCTCCACCTTTCTCTGGCATCAGCTCGAGTAGCTCTGTACTGCATAGCTTGCAACCTAGGGATCCGGACATTTTTTGTTTCTGGGGCTTGATTATTACTGTTCTTGCATTTATAGCAAGAATCTGCTTTTTCCCCCAATAGAGCTCTAGTGCCTTTGACTGGAACCTATCCAGTCATCTGTCATTTTGGGATCCAAGGCTGGAGGCAAGACAAATTGAGAGAAAAAGCACTTCCCTCTTCTTGTGAAACTAGTAATGCAGTAACCTTTTATAAGTGACTGTCAAATGGAAAATACCTACCCTGATTTAGAGCCAACTTAAAAATCATTAAAAGCACGGCAATGTTCAATATTTTAAAATACTGAATTTTTGAACTTCAATATTTTTATCTTGGGTTTGATGCCAGTATTTCAAAAGAACGGAGACTTTTGATAGCCACTGACTATGGGTAGGGTTATGACTGAGGGGTAGAAGTCCTCTGCAATGTGTTAGACGGGTATTTCAAACTACACAAAGCAGTTGGGGAGCAAAAGACTTTTTGCTTTTTAGGCCTTTGTCAAAGAAATTCGAGTTTACATTGGGAGTGGGGATCTAGCAGGAACATAGCATGGTACCATTTTGTGGTGTACACCATTACCTGCAAGAGTAAAAGTCTTGCTACCAAATCAAGTAGGAATTCTTCTACGGAGGCTGGAGGCCCAGGTCAGGAGTATCAGACATCTACTCCCCACGCAGGGAAGTGTCCAAGCTCGGAGTTTCTCTTCGGCTCCTGGTGAAGCCAATAGTATAAGACAACCCCTCCCAAGCCAGGCATCTCTGGAGGGGCTCAAGGCTTTGCTATGGATGGTGAGAGAGCCCAGAGTGCCAAAACTGGGCAGGGAGCACATAGGTAAGTACGAGAGGAGATGTGGGGTGAATCTATACCACATCACAGGAGTCCTGAAGGACAACACAGACACAAGCCTTGCACAGCTACAAATTTCATATGACCCATGCCAGGATCCCTGAAGCTTTTCTTTCTCCAAGGTATGACATGAGTTTGTGTTTAATCTGTATGGTCACAGAAAAAGTAAGGTTTATCACTTTTTGTCCTTTTTTATCTTATTTATTCAAACTTCTTTTTTAATCTTATTTTTTTAGGGCTAACATTTCGGGAGTTCTCTGAATCAGCTTCCCAGCATCTTAGCTCTCATGGCTGAGTCCACATTGTCCAAATGACCCAGCTCTAATTAAATTCCTTGGAGGGACCAGACCTTCAGAAGTAAGCAATGCCAAGAAATGTTATTTTGATACAGCTGCTTTGCTTTTTTGAGAGTCTGGCAAACTACTTTTGTGTCTGAGTGTCCCAAAAGTCCTATTCAGGAGTAACAGAGTCGACCCTTAGAAGACGTTTTTCATTCTAGGCTGTAGCTTAAAAAGAAAAGACAGTACAGTTGAAAAACAAATGCTAATGACTTCTCAAATGTTATTGTCAAAGAGCGTGTCAGCTTTTGTTATAAAAATATATTATTATCTTCCTCTGAATACTTAGTGTTTTTCTGTCTCTTTTCCATTGCCATTACAAAAGGCTCCTGCTTGTTTTTGTTTTTACGGTGTCTGAAGTTGGTTGGGGAATTAAGTCTATAATTGCATTGCTAACAAGTATTTCTTAGATACATTTATTTTTCCTTGGGGAAAGAGACTGTTAGGAAGAGAGTACACATATTTTGGCAGCAAAAGAGACAACTATGACATTTGGTTCCTAAGTTACTACCTGGATATAATTTTAATTGTTTTCTTCTACTAATAAAATATAGTAACTTTACTGCATTGGTTCCTTTATTATGCTTCCAACATTCATTTCATTGTCACACTCTTCCTAAGTATATTTGGGTCATGAAGATACATTACAATATATGTTGAGAGCCAGTTTGTTAAAGACACAAGGAGTTCTGCATTATTTCTCACCAGTGCAAAACTAATTGTTTTTTCTCAGCTACTGCACATATATTTCTTTTTCCATTTTATCATCCCTATAATTGCAGTTTGAATTAGGAAACGGACAGCACAACCTGGCAAAAGCATTTGCTGGGACATCCTGAGTAAAGGCTTTCCAGCAACCAGGATTTCTGAAGCCTGTCGAACTGCAGTTGGTGTTTAAGCAGTGTTCACGTCCCTCTTGCCCGTGCCATGCAGGCACTGGCCATTGCTCAAGAACTTTTTCTTTCCCGCAGGACTTCTAAACCTTTCTTTGCAATAATGTGTAATATCACTGGGAGGCAGGAAACCAGGGGTCACGATTCAAATGTTCAAGAACCGTGGGACTTTGGAAAAGTGAGTTGTTTTTATTTACTCCCTTCCCAGTTTCTGAGTAGGTACAGCGTGCTTGGGCAGCAGAGCTGGGGACACCCCAGCTGCAGTGCGGGGGCTCCCAGGCACACGAGCACACTTGTGTCATTGCACAGGGACGGCGTGCCTAAAACCTCTTGGTGAAATACAGCCCACATTGCTCTGTCTTCTGCAAATTGTTACCTGGGTAAGATCTTTCTCTGCAGCCATGTATTCTCTCTGTCTTTTCTTCTAAATAAAAACTGGGAAGTCCAGTATAAGTCCAGGGCTGGGACTTCAAAGACTGCCACTCTTGCACTGTATTATGGCATGCAGCGATGGCATGCAGGATGTAAGGGACCCAAATGGGTCACAGTGGCTGTGTTTCAAGGCAGAGCATGCCACGGGGTCCTGGATCTGGCATCTCAGAGGTGATCCCCAGGCAGTGCCCACCTGGGCTCCCAGCCAGGACAGAGGGACATCAACCTTGCAGCCTGACGCTCAACCTATGGAAATAGTTTAAAGGCTTCTAGTTTAGGGAAGCAAAACATACTAGATAAGCTGTGATTTTAATGGCATTTTCCACACATGCATATCTCTGAGCTGCTTACCATAAACCTGTTTCCTGCCTGGGTTCTCTGGATACCTTTTATATGGTGCATATATACAGCATCTGGAAATTAAATGAAGAGTTAAAGAATGGCTCTCTTGTGTACGGAGCACAGTAAAAATTATGCAGTGAGTTTTTATAACTTTTTTAATATAATAAAGTTAAAGAGACTGAATGTTGGTTTTATGAGATGAGATTTTCAGATTGCTCCCAAGTCAGCAACAAGCTATTCATAATCTTTTATTATAGCATTGTCATGATGACTGTAATCAAGTCCCTGAGCTACCTGATGATACCAGGGGTAGTGTGAAGCTGGTAAATACTGATAAGTTTGCATTTAATATGGCATTTAAAGAGGCTGGCTCTTGCTTTTTCTAATATTGAAAGCCTGTTGATAAATTTGGATCCAGTTTCTTCTTTTAAAAGTACCTGGGTTTTGTAGATATCTTTATATATCAATATATCAGCTGATTTGGTCAAATATGAGTTAGAGTTCCTACTATAAAAAAACTTCTTCGTCAGCCTCCCTCCGCACTCTCCCATTGTCTAGAGTCCAACTAAAAATTTGATCTAGGCAAAATCTGGCAGGAAGGCATCTAAGTAAGAGTATGCTGATTATTACAAAGGTTGGTTGCGCTCTGCTGTTAGGCTTTTTCCTGTGTATAAATACTAGTGCCTTGCAGCATCAGCTGGACCCCAATTCCTGCAGAGCATCTGGGCTAACCTCATACCAAGGGCTGAATCAGAGGGTTTGCTTTGATGCTCTGTTCTGTGTCTTCCTAAGATTTTGTGGTGCCATCTGTAAAAACAGGCCTTCTGTTGGGGTTTGCACACATCAGTCAATGAAGTGCTTGCTCCAGGTGCTCTGTGCGCTAGTGCTACGCAGACAACAGTGTATCACAGCCATGAGATTTGCATTTAGAAAGTGTAAATCTTCTCCAATTGCTAGCACCAAAATCAGAACAGCTCTCCCCGCTTTTCAGCCCCATGGCTGGATTGCCCATTCCGGTACAGCTTACACACGCTTTTCTAGCCTCCTCTTAAAAGACTCCAGTGATGGATATTCCTCACGCAGTCTATTTCTGTGCTTAATTACTCCTGCTATTAGAAAGCTTTTCCTGCTGCCTGACTTAAACCTCACCGTAATTTAAGCCATTATTTCATAATGGAGAATTAATTCCTTCCCTCTCTACAGCTACCTTTTATGTCTTAGAAGCCGCAGTCGTGCCTCTCTGTTCTTTTCCTTTTAGCAAACAGCTCCAGTTCCTTCGGGCTGTGGTTTTGGACCGTTCTCCCCTGGACACTCACCAGCGGCTGCGTCGCTGCTGAGCCGTGGCAGTCGGGCACCCGCTCCAGCTAGGCTGTGCCAGCCCTGACAGAAGAAAGATTTCCACGACGTGTCACATACATAGACAAAATCCTGCTTATATATCTCATGGCAATAGATACTTCTCTGGAAACAGCATCATGTTACTGACTTTGGTTCACCTTGTGAATTAGGAAGTGCGCCCTCTCCCCCCCAGCCAAATCTTCTCCTGTTATACTGGTGCTTACCCCACTTTGGCTATTGCATATTTGAGTAGATGATTATCACTAGCTGTGTATAAATACCTTTCATTTGGTCTGATTGAATTGCATCTTCTTTTTTTTTTTTGTTTTAATCATTTATTCAATTTGCCAAAAGTATTCTGAATTCTAATCCTATTTTACAGTCCTCCAAGTAACCCTTTCCAAATTGGGGTCATCTGAAAAATTAATAAACATATTATGCCTCTATGCCTCTGTCCACAGCAATAATGAAAATACTGAATAACGCTGGTGAAGGACAGAGCACAACGAAACCCTGACTTAATGAATTAAAGTACACAATTTGCAATTGATTTAGCATTGAACTCTCAGATGTGGATACCTACATGCATTTCCTGCGATCGCTATGGTGATGCTGTAATATTGTAATAGAAGGCTGCAAGTCTGGCAGAAGCAATGATAGCTCAGTGAAAAACCTTGGAAGTTATCCTGATTTTGTACCAGGAGTATAAATGCTTTCTGGAACCACACTTTGACCAGGATAATAGACGGTGTTCTGGAAAAATTCCTCAGGATTTCCTTTAACACCTGTGCCCGAGAACATGGGAAAATGTTGGTCTGTGTCTGGTATTTTTCTGAAACTTTGCCCTTCACATTTGCTACATGGAAAGACTTAGATCAAGGCCTTGGGAGTGGATTAATTGCGGGGATTTGGTGGCTGCAGCTCCGCACCAGTAACCTGCCCAGTAACGAGCACATGTGTCTGCTCGCGTGGCTCTGCAGGGTCCCCGTTTACATCGGACTTCCTTCTGCCCTGAAACTCACAGGGTCCTTCACCTTTTCTACAGGGCCTGCAGCGAGGTTTATTTGTTTCAAAAGAATTATACTTTAAACTGACATTAAATAGCCATTATTTATTTTTACATATCATGAATTAGGCAAAATAAAGGAAATAAAATCTCTCTTACACATTTAAGAACTTCTGCTGAAAGAAGCGAAAGAGAAAAAAAAATTGCTATGAAAGCCACATATGTTTTGGTTGCAAGATTATTTTTCTTTGGAAAAAAATGTTTCTTGAAAAAATTTCAAGTGGTTCTATGCAATGTCATGTCATTTGCCTCTGAAATCCCTGTAATGACCTTTGCTGTGACAGTTTCCTTGATCAGCCGACAGCACATAATGGCTTAATACATGAACTGAAGCAGTATCAAAATCAAAGAGCAATCATCTTTGGAAGGCAAAATGTCACAAGGAAAGCATCAATCAACAGGAGCGAGTTCAGCTGAGGGCCACCGAGATGCTCAGGGAGGGAGCACTTGCGCTGTGAGCAGGGGCTGAGGGAGCTGGGCTGGTTCAGCCTGGAGAAGAGAAAGCTTTGGGGGGGGACCTAAAAGCTGTCCCCAGTGCCCATGAGGAGGTCAGCGAGAAGATGGAGCTGGGCTCTTCACAGCTGTGCCTGGTGGGAGGATGAGAGACAATAAGCATAAAATGGAAAAAAAAAAAAAAAAAGGAGAAATTCAGGCTGGATATAAGGACAATCTTGGTGCCCATGAGGAGAGTTGGGCACTGGAGCAGGTTGCCCAGTGAGTCCGACCATCTCCATTCTGGAAGCATTTCAAGCCCCCAGCTGGACACAGCCCTGAGCAACCTGTCTGACCTCAGGGCTGACCCTGCTTTGAGCAGGAGGCTGCGCTAGAGACCCTCTGAGGTCCCTTCTAGCATTAATTTTCCATGATCCTGTGATTCATAGACTGACCAGGACAGGCCATGGCAGTGATTTTAACTTCCACTTTGAATCTGCTCATGCATTTAGCTTTGGATTTCACATGTAGTCACATAGGTTATTCAGTGTTTTTCACGGTGTAAATAAGCTGAACAGCACCTGTGTCACCCAGTGAGGAGGAACTCGTTTAGAAGTAAAGAGCACTCTTTAAGAGAGAGAAATAAGTCATGCAGTCTGAGGAAACATCTGCAATTAAAATAATTGCTGTGTTGGAACATGGCATTTATTCAGGAAGAGCCATAGGTAGGTAGAAACGGTCGTAATGTATCATTTGCCTAGCACCAAATCGACGGTAGTTTTACACCGCAGCTTTGCAGCTTAAAACTTTCGAGTGCAGTGAAAGATGATTTATCTGATCTATATGGTACAGTTCAAATGCTCTGTGATAAAAATGAGCTATTGATCTCAGGAGATTCTAATTTAGATCAGTTCACTTAAAAAGAGTAATAAACTGAAACAGTCTGGGAAGCTTATGTTTCGAATGACTTATCAAGGAGTTAAAAAATTTAGTAACCTGAGCCAGCAATAACTTTAACAGTAGTCAGAGTCCCAGATTTTACTGAGCCAAACTTTTTGGAACTATTCACACAAGTGTGTGGATAACGGCTCTTTCTATCACACTGATATCCAGAGATGCTCATTTGTAGCAGATCTTACGAAAATAAATAAAAAGTAAAAGACATTCTGGGGAGCTCAAAACATAACCTTAGCAGTGGTACTGAGTAGTGGCTTTTTGAGCATAAGTGTTGTAAGTAAAGTATGAGAAGGTCAGTCCTATTTTCCCATAGATTTTCCATCGCTGAAGCTTGAGGTTTTACCAAAGATTTGGGGAGGTTTCTAGAAAAAGCTTGATTAATGTTTTATTGCTGAAAATCTGACTAAATGGGTACTTTGGCCATCCAGTTCCTCACAACCACAGCTTGGTTTTAACTGCGTAGCCTGTGTAGTTCTGTTTTTCTAATGAAGTTTATGAAATAAGCATGAATTGAGTGGATTAAAACACTATAGTGGTGAATGCACAAATTGCTGTAAGATCGCACTCGATTTTCAGTAACTCATAACAGTCTGTGTCCCTCACAATTAGGTGTACTGTCCCATATCCCCATTAATGACCTGGATAACGGAAAAGCATGGACATCCTCAAATGTGAAAATAATGAGCAAAGGGGGACTGAAAGCACTTGAGAGGGTTAGAATTTAAAACAATACATTGGACAAATGATCTGAAGTCGACAAGACAAAGCACAGCATAGACAAGTGCAAAAAGTGCTATACTTGGAAAGAGGAACAAATCGAAAAAGTAAAAGGAATCGGGCAGCAGGAGAGCAGAAAAGATGGTTGCGTGGAACCATAATCTAAACATGATATAACTGCTGTCATGCTGTTGCCAGAAGGAGAGCTTCTATTCCATAAAATGGACAGTAGTTCTCCTCTCATCAGCACTTCTGAAGTTTGACAAGGAGTGTCAAGTCCTGGTTTAGGTGTCACATATCCACAGAGATTAAGACCCTCTGCTTATTGTTAAGAAAAGTGGCATTTAGAAAATATTTTTTGTTGGTGATGACTGAAATAAAATAGGTTTGACTTAGCTTAGCACACTGGTGGGAAGGAAGAAGAAAGGCAATATTGCAGCGGTTGTACAGAGGGATGGAGGACAAGAAGGACAAGCAGTGGATTAGATAATTTGCAACAAAAGAGAAAGCTGGGCAAGAAAACTGTCTAGTTAGAAGAACAGTTAATCAATAGAACAAATAACCAAGGGCACAAAACCTCTGTCATGAAAGGTTTTGAGAAATGTTTAAAGCAGATATGAATTTCGCCTTCAAAATGTGCCCTATAAAGGAAGCCATGAGTTCTTAGCTCTTAAGTAGACCCCCAGAAGTAGGTAAGAGGAGTCCCAAGCAAGACGGCAGAGGAGATTGGAGGAGGCCTTACTCAAAGTTACAATAGATTTGTAGGATGTGAAGGACTCATGTTTAATTATTCATGAAAAGATTTGATTCAATTCTCCCTGTCAGGAGACTGTCTAATCACCACATGATACCTTTAAGATAGCAGAAGATCTTTGCTGAGGACATCCCACTTCCAGTAAAATAATAAAATATGCGTTAGCACAAGAGCTGAAGTCCAGAACAGGAGTTTCAGGAGTAAGATACGGACTCTATTTGCTTTCTACAGCAACAGACGGTTCCTCCAATGGAGGCAAAATTATGTTTCTCTTTCCTGTGTGTTGAGTGTGTCAGAGGCTGCTGCTATGTGTGTTCTCTCAGCATTGCACCGCTAGCACACTTGTTGCACAGACAATCACAGAGCATTTGTTAAAAATAAATAGATCTGGGGGGGTTGTTTCCATAAGGTAATGCTCCAGTCCCTCGAACAGAAGTGTTAGTTACTGTCCAGATGGTGATGGAAGTCTCTGTTGTGAGGGTCCTTGCATTAGCATCTGCAGCTGGACCTGGTGAGACTCCCCAACGCTCTGCTCACTTATTATGATCCAGGTGGGCTGTGGTCCTGCATGACCACTCCAGCACACGCATGGCTTGTTTCTACTGATAGTATCAAATTATGCACAAAACATCTAACTGCCTTGATGGTGTACAAAGGGCTGTGCTATGTGCCCATTTCTGCATCTCTGCAAGAACAGGTTCTACTGTTTACAAGGATCTTAACTATGTGCAGTCCGGTCAGTTCTGTAGCAGGAACAGCCTGGGTGAGTCCCTTGGATGGCCAGGTTCTCATCAGGTTAATCAACACATCTCACACATAAATAGTGCCCATCTGTCAGTCCATCCAGGCACAGCAGGAGCTGCCCGGGGGAGTCTCCAGGCCAGTCTGAAAGTCAACCTGGAGGGCTCCTGCAGCAGTTGCCCAACAGCTTTGCTGTGCAGGGGCTGGGAGCTCAGGCAATCACCTTGTCACAAGGCAGTCTCTTGTCTTGGGTAGATTCCCTGTGACATGTATGAAGGGAGAGCCTGGCATATATGGAGCTCTGGGACCAGGAATTAAGTGTGCTGGGTGCACATCCAGGCATAGCCCTGGTCCCCAGATACACCACAGTTACAACTGTGGGACAACTTGAATTTCAACCTTAGATCTCACTTATGACTGAAATTCCATGGCTTTGCCTCACACACATTCACAGAGCAAAGGGTACACGCTAAGCTCCAAAGCAGAGTTCTGCATCTGCTGAGCATCCTCTACACCAGTTATCACCTTTTTAGTTTCATAGAATCATAGAATGGTTTGGGTTGGAAGGAACCTTAAAGATCACTTAGTTCCAACCCCCCTGCCATGGCCAGGGACACCCCCCACCAGACCAGGTTGCTCAAAGCCCCATCCAGCCTGGCCTTGAACACTTCCAGGGATGAGTCCTCCACAGGTTCTCTAGGCAACCTGTTCCAGTGTCTCACCACCCTCACAGTGAAAAATTTCTCCCTAATATCTAATCTAAATCTACCCTCTTCCAGTTTAAAGCCATTCCCCCTCATCCTATCACTACATGCCCTTGTAAAAAGTCCCTCTCTAGCTTTCTTGTAGGCACCATCTTGTTTCTGTGGCAGTGCTTTTACTCTTTCCCAAAAGAACGCATCCTCTATGCTTTCACTACTTGTCATTGTAGAACTGAAGCTCTTTGTTAAAAGCTTCGCTTGCTAGATAAATTTAGAAGTGCGTAAGCCTGATGAGATAGCAAATTAATAATGGCCTGCCTGCATCAGGCAGTAATAGAGATGTTGTAGTTCAAATAACTGTTTCAGGGTTGGTAGATAAGACTTCTCATCTCCTGTATGCAAACGAAACTTCCTGAGCCAACAGTAATGGTTGTTTGCAATAAGCACAAAGCCCTGATTGTATTTAAACCTGATACACATTTCCCAGACTGGGGAACTGTACCATTTACCACATCATTGAAGGTCCTTTCTCCATGACTTTTCCTACATATTTAGTGTAGAGAACACGATAACGGTACAAAATTCAGTTCAAAACATTGCAGCTTCCGCTTTGCAACTCCACCAGCCTCATAAGACCTTTGATACTTCTCTTAGCATCACCTGTGAAATTAAGTTAAATGCATTTATTCACCTACACATGAAATGGTTACATATTGTGACTGATAGTTTCAAAACAAAGGGCCACACTGTATTTTGGAGGTTTTAATGGGGAAAATATAAGATGAAAGATATTTCAGGGTGGGGAAGAGAGGAAATGTGTCTATAATATAAACAAATGTAGAAATGTCTACTCCAAGGAGGTACCGATAGATTTTTGGGTCCATGATCACCCTCCTCTTTCAGTTCTTCGCTAGACACAGAGTGAAAACTCTGACTGAAGGAAAGAGATCCACACTGAGGAAAATTCAGAGAATCAAAGATCAAGTAATGCTCTGCTTTGGACATAAAATAAGCCATAGTTAATTTCTTCATTATTTATTCCTAGTTAGACAGCAAACTAAATAGTGGCTATGACTTTCCTGGAATTAATTTTTCACTTACAAACCAGGATACAACTCCCCACCACTACACTGTGAACCTACTAAGAGTTTGAGGCCAGATATCACATTACCGAGGACATCAGCGACAGCTCTTCTGAAGAGATAAAACACCTACAGGAATTCATTTCATTTGCATCCACTGGGAAGTGCAGTGAGACAAGGGTGAACGGCTAAGAACTTTTCAAACCAAAATATAGTAGGGCCAGGGATAGCCCATGGAGATGAAGTTCTGAGGATTTCAGTTTCTTTAGCTGTAAAAGGAGAATAATGGCACTGGTCTTCTCTGGAAAACATTTTGAGATAAAAGGAACCTGATAGCACTGCAGGAAAAAAACCAATTGGGAATCATGAAGTTGCCATACTCAAGTGGATAATCCATCAATATAAATATCCATTCACTGCTCAGAAGCTGCTTTTAAATAAATGGAAATAATGCATTTTTGCAGTATTTTAAGGAAAAAAAAATCGCCTTTTTACTGAACAGCCTTACTCTTTATATGAGCCTAGGGGATTTCTACAGCTTTCAGCATCAGAGCATCCGAATGAAGGATTATGTTTATAGTCATAAACACAAAGAGCCCCACAAACGCTATTCTGCTGCACACTCAGGACTTCACAGACACAACCAGAAGAGAGCTCCAAAGCCCGCTGGAAATGACTATACTCATTCCAGCTACTTCGGTGGCCTCCAAATCAGACCAGAGGGGCACAGACTGCTTGAGCTGAAGCAGATCTCTCTTTTGCTACTCCATTGTTTGACCCTCACATTGATTCTACAGTGCTTTAGGCCCCCACATGATGCTATTAATAAAAAATTCGCTATGTAGGACTTGTGTAGCGCCGTAACCATGATACATGGCTGATAGATGTTTATAGGTCCAACGAGGATGGGCAGAGAAACCAGTTAACAACCTGCATGAAAGCACTCAAAGGTAATAATGTGCCTGCTGTCACACAGGCATCTGCATTTCAACCCATCAGAGGTGGTCACAGCAGATGGACTGGGTATTAGACACAGAGACTGAAATATTAGACTCTTTAGCTATATTCATTAAAAGTTACTTTTGTGGATTTTCAGAATATTTTGGATGCCAGATTTAAAAATCCAGCATCATTTCTGCACATGTAAATCTACTAGATTTTTATAAGTCCAAAATTACCGGTGTTGATATTTACATAGCAGAAAAATGCCCTGTTGTTTTCCCCAGCTATCAGATTTTAAGAGGGGAAATAAGTCCCCCGTGGAGAGCAAGCAGATTTCCAGATTTAAGGAGAATTTTGACCACTTCACGCATGAAGGCTTTGTGCAGGAGATCCACGATGGCTGAGTGTCTAAATCAGCCTGAATTATTGCAAACGATTCCTAGCAGGAAGGGACCCAAATTCAGTACAGAGTTTATTTGAACTCCGTTATGCTGGTGTAGATAGCCTGTCCCATCTCCTGCAGTTCCCACCTGCTGGCATTTGTGAGCTGTATCAACACCACCCTCTGTTACTTGCTTTGCCGTGTTTTGTCGGATGGCATTCCCTCTGTGCCTTCCTTTCTCCTTGTAGAGCAAATTTTGCTCTTACTAACAAACTGCTACTCGTTTGACACCAGTGCAGTAACACAGGTGCAGGAGAAAACCGGCTGTGTTTATACCCACGCTGCTGCTGACTATTTAGACTTAGTAAAGGAGCTTGGGAAAAGACTAGGCGGCCAATCAACTATTAACTTAGAGACTATTTCACACTTCATATGCCTTTTCTCTGCTTTGAGAACTGTGCTGCTGAAAAAGGCTTGTCAAGTTTTAGTGACTTTTATAGCTTGTGCTCATGCTGCCCGCTTGAATATGGATTTCCAATCTCTCTTTTACATTCTTATATTTTTTACAATTACACTTGTCTTCTATCATCATCTGAAATAGCAAGACATCAATTTTGTTTTGTCCTAATTGCTGCTAATGACTTATTGACGCGAGCAGTTGCTTTCTGTCTCTTACTGCCTTGGAGGTGTTTATATATGGGTCTTTAATGCAGTATCAGGAGAAATATTTCTTGGTAAGAGTTAGCCTCTGGTATAACTTTCTTGATTCGACCTCAGTCCAAATCAACTAAATACCTCATGAGATGGTGGAGATCAGAATACCTAGAATTGCTAAAGACAAGATTGTGAAGGTATGGAAGCACCTGAAAATGTACATAACTGTCTATTAACAGTAAAAAATGCCCTGGCATCTAAGCTAAACTGAAATTAGTGACAACAATTTGTGAAACAGATAGCAAATGAAAATAGAAAGCATCAGAGCATGAACAAGATAAGATACAAGTTCATTGTAGGCTTCTAATTCTAATACTAAAATGTATGAATAATAAAAAATTGGAATTACTGTCCCAAGAGATAGCAAAATAAAGACAATTTTTGAAACACGAGATTTCAGAATGATAGTAACTGGGTCTGCGCTGTCTAATACCATTGCTATTCAGGCCACTGTCTTGGTGATTTCTAGAAGGCTGTTTATCTTTCACAGAAGTAAGTTCCTCAGTAGCAGCTCTACAGACATTTCCACAGCTTCTCGCTGCTTGCCCACAATCTTGCTGCTGGTGCAATTAGCTGTGTGGGAGCTCCTGATTACAGGACGATGTCTTGGGAAGCTCTAATCAGGCTTCTGGAGGCCCCAGCACATCACCAAAGAAAATCTCCTTTAGGCTATCATATGAGGAACGAATGCAGACAGTAAAGCAAGAATCTGAGGCACTTGGAATAACGCTTGGCTGGACATTTGTAGCAGGGAACATTTTGGGTTCTTGTTCTGGACTGCAGAATAATCTCTGCTAATTATCTTCATGAATGCAAAGATGACAGGTCAGATAGGGCACAATTTTCTGCTCTTAAAAGGAAGAGAATGTGTTCTGTTCCAAGGACTGTAGTTCTTAGGAAGGAGCCTCTTACTGATATTTCATGTTATTGATATGGCACTGGCTTGGAAAACTGTTTAAACAGTTATCTGTGGTTCTAAACAACAGTGTTAAATCTAGACATTAAACAAGCTAAACTCAGTGAGTGGTAAAGAAAGTAAGTAGGGGTTTCATGTGCACAGTTAGCACTTCTTTTGTCAGTTTTGTAAACTATTCAATTTTATACATATTTGGATTAGTCTCTGGAACTCAGCATCCCACACAACAGATGCAGAATTGATGCAGAATTTATCTTTAATGCAGAATTTGTGTTTTAGTAAATTCCAGTTTCCTTTTGAGTTTCTGGATGATATTTTTTTTTACTTTCATATTTCATTAAATACAAATTCTGATAACAGCTGTTTTTTCCAAGTTATGTTTAATGTTTTAATGCTGGTTTAAACAAGGACAGTAGTGGCATCTGTTAGAGAGATGCTGCCAATAAAATTCCGCGTATTTTGTGCAGCAGAGACTATAAAGAACATCTCTTACTATAACGTCATTCAGAAACATGGTTGTAAGAGAGGCTCATATCTTTCTGTTTGCTCTCACCTTGAGATTTATCATAATGGAAGTTTGTGTCAGAAGACAATTCAAGGTTGTTTTCTTCTAAGCATCTCGTGCAAAATTGCATTGAGCGGCAGGAGAGAGTTGTTTTTATTAGCATAAGAAACTGGAAGGTGAATTTTGGAAGCATTTCAAATATTCTACCATTCAATATTGTCCCTTTCTGTCAAGCATATGGTAGATATTGCTGATTGAAACAGTAGGGCACAATCAAGTTCACATTATTTTTAATGCAGTGATTGGTGCTTAAGCCAATTGTGTTAATAAAAGAACAGGACAGCTCCAAAAAAAACCTGTAATCGTTTCTGGACTACATCTGCTTACTGATATAAGTCTGGGAATTTCCACAGAAGAGGCCTGTTTAATCTCAGACAGTGGAAGGTAAGAGAAAGCTGCCCTTTCATAGTCACCTTTGTTATAGACACAGCACCCACTGAAACGTTCAGGGGAGACTAGTCCAGGCTTGTATTTGTATCAGTTGTTGAGTTCCTGATAAAGGCATGCACACAGAGGTTTCCCCCTTTTCACATGTTCTGCCCTCCATTTCTGAATTCATCCTTTGTTATAACAAAGACTTCACGGGTCCATCTCAGTTTGGGATAAAGACACTTAAAATTAGGTGTGTGTGAGTAAATGTCCATATGTGAGCTCGGTGCCTGAGCTGCTGCTATAGTCAGTACCCTCAGTGCAGGTTAGGGCAATCCACCTGCCAACCTGACGAGTGCTGGATCTCCATACTGACTCTCGCTATGTCCCTCTAGCTAGTAGCAATCAGGGTTCGACTCAATTAGTAAACATAGGCATCCAGGGCCATTTGAGATGACCCAAGATATCTACACAGAGCTGGCAGCTAGAGCACAGGACCTACAGGAGACCTGTGCTGCTCTGGATTTGCAGCTGAAGGCCAAATGAGCATCTCAACAAATTCACAAGGGCACCTCAAAAAGCACTAGGCACCTATGTTTAGGCACCTGAATCAAGCCCTTACATTTAGACACCTTAATTTAGGTGTCTCAGTCTTGAACTGAACGCCTGTACTGCATACAAAGGATATTTGAGTCTGAGTTACCTTTAATCACTGAAGAAGTCTGCAAGAAACACATGTTCCTCGGGGGGAGGCAGGGACTCCCTCTGTAGCACCAGCTTATGTGGAGGATCTTTATGGATACTAAATCTTTCTATGTGGAAAACACTGCTGTTAAGCTTAAGAGGCTAAAGAAATCCAGTTACAGAACTGGGGAATTACAGCGGCAATATAGTTTCATCTGCTCATGCAAAGAGAGCATACTGTTTCTGTTAAACCAGGGATTAGACAAAATATCAATGTCACAGTTATTTGAAACAGTTATATTAAGCCTTAGTCATTTTTTTAAAAATTAGATAAGTCAATAGGTGGGAAACCAGGTTTCCAGACCACCTTTAGCACAATACTGTTAACATGATACTTAACAACTAAGAACCTACACATTGTTAGTGAATAAAGGTTTACTGGAGCAAGATAAATAAAAATAGGAAATGTCTATTCAAATTCCAAACAACCATGGGCTCCCTTTTCCTGTAGGAACTGAAAGATAATTAGCATCTCTGCAAATTAGTTCATTGATTTTGATGGCTGCATACAGATTCAGGTACTTCACTTCAGCCTAAATTGAGTATTTTGTTATCTTTAGTGGTTTCCTTAAAATGTACTACTATGGAAACAGAAGAAAGCCATGTCTGGGATTCCTGGGAGTGGCAAGATAGATAATTACTCTGATTAAGAAATGTGTTGTCAGTACAATTCAGTGCTTGACCTATACTGGGTCACAGCTCAGATAGATGAGGAAATGCGCTGGGTTTGCTGAATTGTTACACCATTCTTACTGCTTTGACACGATCTTCTTCGCATTTTTTGATTGGTTTCTACTTTTGAACTCTGTTGTAAAACCTGGTAAGTCACCAGCGACAGCGGAGTCCCCAGTTTCAGACTGGTTGTGGTTACAGACTTCACCCAGGCTCTTTTCTCCACCAGAGCTGAGAAGTTGCGGTCAACCAGCTCTCCAGTGGCATGGGTTGTTGAGGCTGTCTTGCCTCAAGTCAGAAATCATATCAGTGGCTTCAGCTTTCTCCATCAGCAAGAGAAAGAAGACAGCAACTACTTCCTTTACTTAATTTGCTCCTTAATTTCTTTTCCAGAAGCAGCCACAGCCTGAAGGAAGAGGCCACAGTGAGCAATTCTCCCACACCTAGCGCAGGAAGAACAGCTGAAGTAAAAGTGTCTCCACACCCTTTTTTCCCATTTTTTTTGTGGTAGGAGCATTGAAACCAGTACCTCAGCAGTCACCCGTCTCAATGTATGAATGAATTTCCAGAAGAAATGGCCTCTCTCCTCTGAGCCTCCCATGCAAACATGTTTCTCCTTAATGTAGTGGTGAGCCAATGTGCACATTTATGCCATGTGTGCTTAAAGCACTCTGGGTTTGGTAAATAGCAGATCTCCAGCGGGAGCCATGGTTGCTTCATGAATCAGGAAAAGCAAGGTCATGCAAAGCTCACTGCCTTCTCTTCCATTTCCAGAAGATGAAGAGTAGCCAAAGAGATGAAAAACATGTTGTGTAGGAGTATGCAGTGCATTCTCAGGCAATGTTCACAGGTCTCTTGCCCATGGCATGACTGACACAAGCTCCACACACCCATATTGTGGAGCTCTTTTGTTGTCTGAGGAGCACTGTCTGCCCTTCATCGTACGTATTGATGGGGACCTGGTGAACCTGCTTCGTGCTCCTGCTTAGCTCTGATCCTTTCAATTGCAAGGATTTGAAACTTCAGT
The DNA here is from genome assembly GCA_017639485.1 of Pluvialis apricaria. Classification (NCBI taxonomy): domain Eukaryota; kingdom Metazoa; phylum Chordata; class Aves; order Charadriiformes; family Charadriidae; genus Pluvialis; species Pluvialis apricaria. The sequence continues at coordinate 154,699,998 of CM030008.1, read as the reverse complement.
CGTTTTCAGAGGCCCAAGGGACAGACAGGCTCGGTGCAGTTTTGACATCAGACCTTAGGAGGAGAATTGCTTCTGGTGCTTGGGGGGGAGGGATGAGTGATCCATTTTAAGTAAGTACTCAGATGTAATCCTGTCTTCTTGAACCTGCACAATGACATTAGAAGAAAGAGTGTGTTAGAAGTATGCTTGAAAGTGAAAGACAAGTTTTTAAAAACTCTCATAGAAAACAGTCCAGAAGGAATTCTGAAAGTTAGAAAGAATTCAGAGGGAAACTGTAGGAAGGATATGTGACCTGGAGAGAGAAAACCAAAAGAGGTGAACTTACTTAGCCTTTGAAAGCCAAAGAATATTGCAGAATGGCTAAAAATATCTATTAGAGAAAGATATCAGATAATAGCAAGATTTCTAAAGAAATAGCAGGTCATTCCTTAACAACAATATCGAATGGCTGGAGGCTGAAGTTTGAAAATAAATTGAAGAATTAATTAAACTGCCAGTTTAAATAATTGAAAATAGAGCAATTCCATTTGTTATCTAAATAAATGACTTTGCAAACAACAAGTTTTCTCTGTGGAAATGTTAATGTTTTCTATCAAAAACCATCTAATACTGCAAATACTCAATTTTCAGCCAAAGACTAATTTTCAGCACAAATATGCTGTTCAGCGCCTTTGTGTAACAAAGAGTACAACAAGAAAGATGTAAATTAAGCAGATTTGGTTATGGTGAGTTTGAGCAAATCACAACCCCTGTGTGGGGAGTTGCTTTCAGAAGCATTCTGAGAAGAAATTACACTGATTTCAAGATTCAAAATAATTACAGGGGAGGGAAACATTTTCTAAACAGTTTTAGTTGGTACGTGCTATAATTAAGTACTTATTGCTCAGTCCCTTCTTAGCAAAGACTAGTTATCTTTTTAAAATATATACTTCAGTTAAGAAACAAACTTTTTATTTCTTTCATATACATGAAATTCTGGTTGAAACTATAACCATGCCCTTGAAAACTAGGTGAATAGTACATCTGGCCTTCCTTTCATTAAACCATAAAAATATTGGAAAATTGTGGAGGCTAAGAAGTAGAAAACTATTGCAGAACTGACAGGATTTTTTTATCTACTTACCCGTGCCAACTTTTCTGTCAAATGTGCTTCAGTGAATATATCAAAAGAAGTTTATATGTTTGATGATATTTCAGAAAGGCAGAAACAAAAAGAGACCTGAAGGCGGGTCAATTGAGCTTAATGAAGTATAGGACAATTTGCAAAATAAAAAAATAAATAAATAAATAAAAAGAAATGAAAAAAAAAGAGAAGGAAAACGAATAAAGAAAAGAAAAAGAAAACTGCCAAAGAGACAAGATACCAGTTACACGGAAGCCTGGTTAGGCCTTACTTTGTACTCTGCTGAAATTCCTTCCTTTACACTATTTAGGTGCCTTCTTTGGCTTAATTCCTAAGGGAAAAGTTACACAGATGGCAAAAATTTGCTACAAGAAGAATTTACTGTCATTCCTCCCATTAATAGATGGGAATGTAATATTCATTAAAAAGATTCCAAACTTCAGTCATCCCCTAATGATCATGCAAATTCCCTCATCAATGCATAATAGAACAAAAGAGATCTCTGCATTAAGAATTACTTCTACCACTTTCTATGGCATTTCATTAAAATGCCTTGTTTCAAACAACCTTTTTCCAGAAGCTACTTATCAGATTTGCTTATGGGACACATCCGAATAAGGGGGAAATGGCAGATGCTTCCCCACAGTTCTGTTTTGTTTTGCTTGGTTTGCCCAGACTTGGATGTGCCAAAGGTAAAATCCAACATAAAAGCTTTATGGCTTGGTGTTGATTTTTATTGCTGCAATACAAATGAAACATCAGGACTGTTGCTCCCTCCATGATGTGGGAGGATTTTGTGACAATCTTTGCAGATCCAACAACAAGAAACAAGCAATAAGAAACTTTGTGCTAGTCATGCCCACTCTCTAGCTTGAGTAATGACAGAAAGGCATCTTTGATTAGGGTGCTCGTTGGTAGTAATTTCCTTGTCTTTAAGTTGCTTTATACAATATTTTCACTCACAATAATGCAGATTCCCCTAAATGAATCAGGAATGGTGTGCATCTCAAGTCCTGTCATATGTCCAGAGTTACGGACAGTGGTGAGAACAAACTGCAGTGAGTTACACTTAAGAAGTAAACGTTGATGGGGAGATTGTTAAGTCAGAGTTAGGCTGTGAGCTGTGAAACTGCGCTGCCTGTAGGAGGGAAGGGTAAGAAGGATGGACATCCTGAATTTAGTCCAATTTATCTTCCTGCTTGGAATTGCTTTCAGGATGCTCTTTCCCTTGATTCCCTGGGGAGTCCACAGACTAACTTTGTAACTTAGGTAAGGTGTCTTAAAACTCCTCGCACTGACCAAGACCTCTTCTTTCAAGCACATTTCAGTTATTATATGCCTGGAATAGCTGTGGGAAGATCATATATGATTGCTGCGTTTCTTCCGCTAGAAAAACCCAAAATTTAATTCACCATGAAATAAGACTATATGCTTAAATGATAGCTAAAATGACTGTGAAGCTGTTCAAGTTTTGTGAGCTCTGAAAAACCATGAAATGCCTGAGGAGATTAGCAAAACACCAGGCCCCTGACGGTGCATCCTTCTGGTCAGCGTACCATGCTCAGGGGTTAGGAGAGCATCACTTGGGTCATATCACATGGGGAACGACTCACCGCTTAGACAGGGCTGATCTGATCGTTGCAAGAAGGCGTCTAGAACAGTTCAGTGAACAGCAATAATATTTTTTAGGTGAGAAATGCAAGGAAAACCCCTTGACCTCGGTGTGCTTATTCGCCTTTGAGGATACGAATTTCATTTTCTCTTTGTCTGTAACAGCATGCTGGAAAATAACAAGGCAAAGCTCGGGCTTCATCTCAGGTGAGGTTCATTTATCAGGTACCAAGTTACTCTAAAAACAATTCAACTTCTACATAACAGAGAGTCAGTAAGCATTACATTTTTTGCTAACTTTCTGTCAAAATCTGTGAGTACAAGAACATTTCAATATCAGGGTTTTTCTTTATCTGATGATGACGCTATTCAAAAGGGAGTGGGGTTGAAGGGAGGAATACAAAGTCATGCTTGAGTAACTTTAATCATTAATAACTGCCTCATTTATAATTGGCTAAAAAGCCTCCCAAGTTTCAGTTGTTAGTTCAATGGATTAACAACACAAGGACACTGACCTGTCGTGTCTTTGCAGGAGGAACTTGCTGAGTGGAAATGCAGGAGCAACGACCTCATTATGCATCCTGGGCAGGGGAGGATCAATCCTACTTCAGAGAGGGAAGATGGAAAGCAGGGAACGTGGGACAACTAATGGAAAAGCTTTTTTTTTTTTTTTTTTTTTTTTTTTTGCTATGCTTTCTCCAAAATGTGGAGATTTAGGTGTGTTAGGTTTGAAAGCAAGACTAGGTGTAACACCAGCTTGTACCATTTTAAGGGAAAAAACATCACTCTAAGGATTATTTTGGCTTGTCAAAAATGTCAGGTGGAAAAGAGGGCACAACTGAACAAGCAATGGGTTTACATCGTATTAGATTTGGGGAAAGAAAGGATCACTGCAAGAACTCTCCAAGAAAGGAGATGCTTTGCTGAGTAAATTATTTACTTCCATTCCTGGTTTCGACAAGTCGTAAGAAAAACCTGATTTTCACCATCTTCTTGCTGCAGTTCAGATAAGTGATTAATTGTGGCAAGGTGTTTGCTGCGGGGCATCAACACAGCTCTTGTGGATCAGCACATTCATTCTCTGAACCATGAGCTAAAGTTGAGCAAATAGATTGCACTAATCCTGGCATTACCACTGCAGGGCTTAAAGAAGTCAGGCTGGTTACCGACTTCCACCAGCCAGGGCCCTGGCCCAGAGGTTAATGACCCTGCAAAAAACTAAGCTAGAGAAAGAGTTTGACCAAAGCTGTGCAACTCTAACCCGGTTAGATTGCTGTCAAGTTTCGCTATTCCTATTGGCAGGATCGGACTTCTTAAACTAGAGCCAGCTGATGGATCAGTTCTTCAATTGGGAAATGCAGTTGTATTAAATCTTGAGAGTACAATTTGATTGCATTTTTCAAAGGGAAAAAGTCCAGCTGGCTTGTTCTGACAGTGTCAAAATGCTTTTTGTATATATATTCCAATGTTATTCAATAAATGAGATATTGTGCATTGTAGGAAACATTTTTTTCTAATGCATGACATTACCAAAATGAAAAGATTTTGTTGTTTTGACTCAAACTACCTGAACTTTTACTGAACAGGAAGTTTCACCATGCTGGCTCTAAGTTTTTGTTTAGAATTGAGAATAATGCCAGGAAAGTCACTATTTCCTAGAGAACAACAACAAAAGCACTGTTTTCAGCCCAGGTCTACCACTGACAATGACTGGAGAGAAACTGGGGAGAAAATGGAAAAGATTTGGAAAAAGTAGGCAGCATTTTCAAAGCAGCAATATTTATGACATGTTTCTATTAGTACGATAACTCATTCTGCTCCGTCAGATGTTAGGCCGATAATTTACTGGAAAGTTGCTGCCTAATGAATAAATTTTCTTATCTAGCATATACAGATGCTTTCATTCCTATTGCCTATTTTAGGGTTTATACCTTGACCTGCTCTCATGTCTGAGCAATGCCCGCACAAATCACTATTCCCTATTGGAATTCAGTTTGGGGACTTTGCCCATCAGGCTCCCTGGTGTAAAGAGTGTGGTGGTGTTCTGCCCTGACCTTGGCATCCAAAAGTTACATGTCTGAGTCTAACCTCATTAGACCAAGTATCATTGTCACTGGAGATAAACAGGCTCAAAGGATCTACTAAAGGCAGACATCTACTCCTGACTTCCATTTCATCAACAAGATTAAGGTAAGTAAAACCCAATCTGCAATAAAACAGCCTCTGGAATGTATCATTTGCTTGAGGAAAGTGCAAACAGCTTTAGTTTTAAGCAAATCCACAACTGTTTTCAGGGTAACAATTGGCCGAAGGCCCCCAAATAGTGTCATTGATACATTTTACCTGGGTACACAGTGAAATTCCTGTTCTAAGGAAGGAAACTTTGTCCAATTTCAGAAGACTGGAATCTCACACAACAGAACTAATATAATGGCATCACTTACAGGCCATTACCACAAAGGACTGTGGATTTATTATTTGATATGCAAATATGCAGTCTACTGGACTCAGTTTCCCTGAGTCTATGGACAGTTTCAAAGCTCTATGTTCAGCACTTGTACCTACAACACTATTACAGAGCTTTGGCCTTCTGCTGAGTCAGAGACTTTCCTGAGGAAGACTTACATGAGGACAGATTGCTTGCACACATGCACCACATATGGATTTCTTCTGCTTTCTATACTGCTGTTACTCATAACGTACCTTACACAACACTCACTTTAGCTAGTTTGATGCAAAGGCAGTTTTGCATTTGTTTGTGTACAACCTACAGTTTAACCACAACTCAGAATTTTCAATACTTAAAGCGGGCTTATAAGAAAGATGGGGACAGACTTTTTAATAGGGCCTGTAGCAATATGACAAGTGGTAATGGTTTCAAACTAAAAGAGGGGAGGTTCAGGCTAGATATAAAGAAGAAACTTTTACAATGGTGGTGGTGAAACACTGGCACAGGTTGCCCAGAGATGTGTTAGATGCCCCATCCCTGGAAACATTCAAGGTCAGGTTGGACGGGGCTCTGAGCAACCTGATCTAGTTGAAGATGTCCCTGCTCGTTGCAGGGGGCCTGGACTAGATGACCTTTAAAGGTCCCTTCCAACCCAAACTATTCTGTGATTCTATGAATTTACCTGAATGCTGCTTTTCCCCCATTTATATCACTACACCTCAAAACACTGAGCTAAGGAAGCAAGAGCTTTTGAGGAAACAGAAGCATACAAAACCCAGAGTTGCATGGTCACCGTCACCCAGATGGGAAGAGGCAGAGTCTATCTTGTCCCAGGCCTATGTGCAGTGGTCCAAGCAATGCTGCATCAAGTATTTATTTGACTACTATTCAGGGCTTTTTGGAAAAATAAAAACAAATACCAGAGGGTGAAACATGAGCTGAAGGCTGTGAGGCTGCTGGAGATGGTCGGAATTGACACTGATTATCTGCAGCACAAGAAGGACCTATATCACTTCTGTGGGACAGCAGTTAAAAGGGGCTGAATGGTGGCCAATGAACTTTCTCTCAAATATATTTGCCATGAAAGCATATAACATGGCCTTGCCCCTGGTGTATATGTTGCAGCTATATTTCTAGCTGTGATTTGCAGCCAGTCCTTTTTCTCGCTTGTGTAAGAACGGCAGAATGATTCATATTTCCGAGTGTGTGACACACCAAGAAGAAACAAATGTATATTTATATTTATCTTGCTTTGTATTTATGGATAAAAGTCCTAGGGACCCTCCTCTGTAACAGACAGCTGCAGGTATACACAGGAACCTGGCAGAGAAGAAGATGTTTTCCTAACTTTGAAGGTGTGCTGTAACAGCATCTGTTTCATTGCAGGGCAGTGACGCTGTGGCAATATGCATGTCCCACTGGTATGCAGTGACAGAGATGCTCAGGAAAATGAGGAACAGCATCCAAACAGCATTTAGGGACTTTCAGAAGCGTTCGCACTGATCGGACACTGCTGATCAGGAGATATCCCACGGGAATACAGCAGCCCATAGCCAACAGGTCATATTTCACATAAGAAATTATTTTCAGCCTTCCTCCAGCCCTGTCAAAGCAAGAAGGAACAGAGAGGATGGAATTACACGTGACCTTAATAAAGTTTGATTTTGGCTGAGGAAAACCATGGTGAGCAGTAATAAGGGTCGATGTTGGAAAGCCCCTGTAAGCTCCAGGGAGAGGATTTTCAGGGGCAGCGCCACAGCTCACCGCATTGCAGAGGCTCCAGGCAGCCTTCACCTGCCCGTGCCGCTCCAAGGGCTCTCCGGCTCTGTTCGGATGATTTCCCCATGCTGTTTAATTACAAGATCTTTCTGGCTCCTTACGCACTCCCACACTGGGCGTTCATTATCTGAGCCCTCTATTTCCCCAAATTCTCTGCTCTGCATGGTCCCATTCAAAACACACTAAACATTTGCAATCGCACCAGAGCTCTTTTTATGCTCAAGCCAACAAGCACCCTATAAAAGTCGCACATAAATACAGCACACACGAAACCTAGTTATAGCTGGGAAGTTGTGAAATAGGTGTAGTATGAAGGGAAAGGAAAGGAACTGATTTTATGAGTACATTAGCAGGGAGAAACACCAAACGAGGAACCCTCCGCAGCAGTGACATTTGGAGCCTAAATCAAGATGACATCCACAAAGACACAACAGAGAGATCTTGCTGTTCCTGTGATTGCTGCAACTGCTATTAGGACTCCTGCCATTCAGCAAAGCAACTGCTGTTGTCTTTGGGAGTACCAATTCAGGATCCGCTTCAGTGGCTGTAATTTAATAGCAAAGGCATCAGAGGTTGAAACCGGGAACTTGGCAGACATGCCTGGAAGAAGAGGGCTTTTTGTGTGCGAATCACTAAACCTTCAAATTCCTGCTGCAGCTCTGCTTCCCTCAGTCATTTTTTGCCAGGAAATGTACAGCCTCAGCATGTCAAAAATGAGAAGCATGGATAACCAGCCAGTGTTAAAATTACAGAGTTTTATATTGAGCTGCAAAGCCAACTTGAGAAAATTAGGGAGCCGAAGGAAGCAGAGCCCTCCCTTTTGCCCTTTTCACGGATGCTCCAGTTGAGCCGGACCCTGGAGTGCAGGCTGTGTGCTCACATGCTTGATTACGGATTCAGGCAGCAAACTTCAGGCTCGGGCAGTTTCCTAAAACTCACAGCTTCTTATCCAGGGCTCACGGAGAAGCTGTGCCTCTTCTGAATCACAGCCCCTTTGCATTCACAGAATCACAGAATCACAGAATGGTCAGGGTTGGAAGGGGCCTCTGGAGATCATCTAAGTCCAACCCCCCTGCCACAGCAGGGACACCTACAGCAGTTGCACAGGACGGCGTCCAGGCGGGTTTTGAATGTCTCCAGTGTGGGAGACTCCACCACCGCTCTGGGCAGCCTGTGCCAGTGCTCTGCCACCCTCAGAGTAAAGAAGTTCCTCCTCATGTTAAGATGGAACTTCCTGTGGTCAAGTTTGTGCCCGTTACCTCTAGTCCTGTCACTGGGCACAACTGAAAAAAGACTATTCTCATCTACCTGGCACCCTCCCTTTAAGTATTTATAAGTATTGATAAGATCCCCCCTCAGTCTTCTTTTCTCTAGACTAGAAAGACCCAACTCCATGAGCCTTTCCTCATAAGAAAGATGTTCCAATCCCCTCATCATCTTTGTAGCCCTTTGCTGGACCCTCTCCAGCAGTTCCCTGTCCTTCTTGAACCAGGGAGCCCAGAACTGGACACAGTACTCCAGATGTGGCCTCCCCAGGGCAGAGCAGAGGGGGAGGATGACCTCCCTCGACCTGCTGGCCACACTCTTCTTGATGCACCCCAGGATGCCATTGGCCTTCTTGGCCACCAGGGCACATTGCTGGCTCATGGTCATCCTGTTGTCCACCAGGACTCCCAGGTCCCTTTCCACACAGCTGCTCTCCAGGAGGTCAGCCCCCAACCTGTACTGCTGCATGGGGTTATTCCTCCCCAGATGCAGTACCCTACCCTTGCCCGTGTTGAATTTCATCAGGTTTTTCTCTGCCCAACTCTCCAGCCTGTCCAGGTCACGCTGTATGGCGGCACAGCCTTCCGGCGTGTCAGCCACCCCTCCCAGTTTTGTATCAAGCAGACTTGCTGATGGTACACTCTATCCCTTCATCCAGGTCATTCCCTGCATCCCTTCATTCCCTGAGCCCATGGCCAGCATGAGCCAGTACGGGTCAGCTCCACCAACAAAGCATGAGGCTGTGCAGAGCTAGAGTGAAGCCTTTAGCACCGGCGAGGGACTTACCCGGACAGCGTATTACCCGTGCCAACAGGAGCAGAGGGAGCCACGCCAGCTGCAAACGAGCCGGCACCACTCTGGATGCTGTATAGGCCACTACGAAATGCCACATGGACAGCAGCAGCAATCTCTTCATCATCCCCTAATTCACATCTGAATTGGGCATATTTTTGATTTGGAATACTTTCATTTTAACCAGGCTACCACTCTGCCCACCTATTTTTGCCTAGTGCCCCAGCTTTGGGCATCATTTTTGTTTGCCTGTGGACTCTTTGTGTCACCCACGGGCACATGGCAGCTTGGCCGGCCACTGAGCCCACAGCAAATCCCAGTGCAGTGAGCTCCACCTGGTCCCAGGGAACATCGCCCTCTTACACTCATGGTCTTCCAGTTGTCATTTAAACAAAAGCTCTGGCAAGCTGAGAAAGCTCTAGCGCTGCAGAGCCTTCCCCGGGCTCCTTTGTCAGGCTGACAGTTGTGACGCAGTTAATACATTTTCAAAAAGACAGCGTATCCTGTTGGCGTTTAGCTGGTGTTTAATCTGTTAGGATGACGTGTTTCGCTGGGATGAGAAGTGAGATCAAGCCTTAGCACTGAGGTCTGGTGCCCACGATAGTTTTAAGCACCGAGTTGAATGCAGGATGTGGCCACAGCTGAGACAGGTCATGGTGCTGAGTTTCACCACGAACACAGGAGACAGAATTGTCCACTCCTGTGGACAACCACATGAATACATAAACAGAGCTGCTGCTGTGCTGCTGCTGAATTTTGCTGTGATGGAGTTAAATCCTTGTGATGAAGGTGGAGAAAGGGAGAGGTTTGAGTGCCAATGTCCATGTAAGCATGAAGTCCATCCCAGAGTACCTGCCGGGGCAGGAGCGGGGTCAGGCTGGTCTCCAGCACCGCTGGCTGGAGCCTTGAGCAGAGCCCAGCTGATGTAGGATGGGGATGATCTCTCCAGCCGGAACTGTTTTATTCCCAATAAACAACCTGTGTAGTAAAAAAATCTTTTTTGAAATACTCCCATTTTCAAAAAAATCCAGTCTTCTCTGAAAAAGATTCCAAAATTAGCTCTCTGACCGATATACACAAAAAATACAAATGCATCCCCCCCTTCCTCCCAGTTCTCTTCCTGTGTGATCCATGGAGAGGAAGCAGAGTTCTGCAGACAGAACCTGCTATTCAGTTTATACAACCTTTGAAATAAAAACAAAGTACCTTCTGGAAGGGCTCTGTAACATAAGGGTGCCTGTGGCTGACGCTGTACCATACTCTGCTGAGCTTTAGGGAAAAGAAAAGAAAACGCAATTGACTTTGAGCACCACTGCAACTGTAACTGATATTCCATTTGAATTAAACATTTCATTTACTCTGTCACAGTGACTGTGACCTTTTCAACTGCAGTTTGGCTCTAAATGACTGATGTTCTTCACGTTACACACACGAGGCGCAACAGACTTGTTCTGTCAAAGAACGAAAATAGCTCGGCGGGTATTTTGTCTCCCTGTTTCGCAGAGATATAACAGTGAATGCAATAAAAAGTAATGGTGTGGAAGAGATCATGCTGCTGCTTTCCAAGGGTCATGTGTATATGGCTGATGAGGAGCCCTGGTATTTCCACCATTTACTGAACTAAAAACCAGCGATGGGCAGCAGCCACCGTGCAACTTGAAAATGTGCTGCACAGGTCCGGAGTCTTCAGAGTCAGCACGACCTTTACAGAAAACTCAGGTTATACTTCTGGGGGTGAACTTTCAGAATAAAGGTGCTACGAGTTGGGTGGACGCTTGAAAGCCTTGGTTTTCTTTATCATCCAGGGACTGCTACTTACAGGTGGCTTGGAATTACATTACGGGGACAATGGCCCACCTGTCCCCTCGCTCCCGTCCGCGCACAGCCTCCCCCCATCAGAAGGGAGCACTACCAGCACTCGGAAGGAGTCTCCAGATGCTTGCTCACATTCTGCTTAGCTGATGCCAGTGGTTTTATTTCCCTCCTCTCAAAGAACTGAGGCGCTTTCCTCCAGAAAAGGGAAAGAGCACAAGTTTTTTAAGTGTCTCTGCATCAGTGAGCCCCAGGGCTTATTAGATTGGTTGGAACAGTAATAAAACCCATTTTCATAATGCACTTTTCTTATTTTTCAGATTATCTCCATTCCAAAGCACTTTAAGGAGAGAAGCAAGGCCCCTCTCTGGCTGTATGTCCCTGTGGGACAGGGAGAGGTGCCACCAGCTGCCTCAGGAGGACACACAGAGCCCGGAGCGCCTGGGAGAAGAGACCTGGCAGCTGGAGAAAAGGGCACAAAAACTGCCATGGGCTGGTTTCTTCGGGATGCCACAGGGTCACCTGTGGGCACAAGGTAGGCACATCCCTGATCACAGCCAGCAAAAGGCAGAGCTGAATGCAGCTGGATGGCCTGGGGCTGGGATTCAACACAGGGGAGGAGATAATGCGGAGGCAGAAACGGCTGAGTAGGGATGAGAAGGGACAATACAATCTCTTTTAGGAGCTCTGCTGGCTTTAAGTGCTCGTTGAACTATAGTGTGATTTCAACACACAGATACACCAGAGGTCGATCCGCTGTTGAGGAATGAATGGCCTGAGAGTGCGCACAGACCAGTGTCAGGTCTGTGCATGGAGCCATGCAATCAGCAACAGAAAGGTGCTTTATGGTACTTTGCAACCTTGCGAAATCCCGGCTTGACCCAGGAGAAAAGATCACTTCTGACAAGAGACGGCTCACTTATCCAGTCAAGGGCTGCTGCAGTTTCTGCAAAATGAACCAACTGGAGAACACTACCAGAAGAACAAGGGTCAGGAAACAGAAATCATTGGGGGTGGTACAGCTGATATGATTTGCACAGCCAATTCAGTCTCAGTGCAGAGGGTACCATCCCACGGATGTTCACTGAGCGTCAAAAGGCTTGGCTATAATAGTCATGAGACTCCGTACTCGTGTGGATAAGCTGGAGAGATGAGAAACTGATGGGGGGTAGTTGAGTGGGACACCACAGAGGAACATGAACAGGACACCGAAGCAGCCAAGAGAACGGGGAGGCTGAAGGCAGCCTTCCCCTACCACACCGGTGGCAAAAGCCAGAGGTCTCTAAACAGAGGTCAAAGCCCAGCTATTGGATAGCCACAGAAATAATGACCAGAGGAAGGAGACTAAGCTGATTTATGGTATGGACCGCAATATATAGCTTCATACTCTAGAAAGCAGGGAAAAGAAAATGGAGGAAACCCAAGACTAGAGAACTCACATGGTCACATAGCAGGTTGGCATTAAAGGGTACAAACAGGATCCAGCCAATCTAACATGGGCCTCAGCCTGTACTTTGAGAGACTAATCCTTTTTAATGGACTTAGCGGGCTAGCCCTTTGAAGCAAGCACCCAAATCACTCATCACACATGGGGGCAAGGATGTTCTTTCACAGGTTTCCAAAGGGAGATACAATCTGCATAACATATGTACCTAAATTCATAACCCACTTGGCTAATCGCTCATAACTGACACAAACTCACAGCTACCGTGGCTGTTGGCTCCAGAAGATCAACAAAGGCTTGTACCAACACTGACAGTGATCTGGGGGTGGAGAGCAGATGACTGATGGCCAAGGCAAACCCCGTCAATGGGTAGAAGGCTTTTAGTGGTCATGTCTCCTTTCTCACATTTATTTGTGTTAGCACCGTGCACAGAGGATTCCCACACACAGTTAATTCACCTGTATACTCTGACTGGGAGAAACTATACGTGCTGCAGGTGAATCATATTTTATATTAAAGCACAGAGCATGAGGGGAGAGCCAGGCTTACCTCCCACGCACGCATCTTGTGACATCAATACATGTGACTCACCCTTCAGCTGCTCCCATAAGAAACCGAGCGATATTTCATACAAAAGCTATCCACTTATTTGCCTTCAGAAAAAAATGTTATCCCATGCCTCCTTCCCATTCTTTTTAAAAATCAAGATTTATCTCAAAATAATGCATTCTGCCCAAAGCTTTTCACACACTCCTAAATACTGTACAGGTATGTGAATTCAGTGTATACTTATTCTTTGTGCTTTCCTCGCCATTTCCTTCCTTTATTTGCAGAAGCGGTTTTCTGTTAGGAAAGACAGGGGTAGTTAACTATATCCATAACCCTTCTTCTATGCTTTGCAAGGCTTCCCATCCTTATTCTTGTCTCTTCACAACTTATTCCCCTGCACCAAGGAACAGGGGCAAGAACATTCTGTACCGTGTTTGTAGCTCTCACTGATCTGCTGCTGTTTTCCAATATTGTGGGTGTTGTTTTGCTTCCCAGGAAAGGGGGAAAAAAAAATGTTTTTCTTACTTTATCACCATTCTTGTAAAAACTGCCAGGAACTCCTTTGCGGACTGTAAAATCTACAGCTTGTAGATGCGCAGTCACAACTTGCAACGGTTAGTTATAAGGTGATTATCCATAGCAATTGCGAGCTTGTTTCACAGCCCAGTTATTAGGCAAGCAGAGTTTATTTTGTGCATATTTGCAGCATTTTGTTAGGTTTTGCCAGTAGATAATTGCTGTTGATTAGTACTCTGTTATCTTGTCTAAAGAAAGACCATGTGTGGGCCACTTGCCACAGATACACTGATTGCCATAAAAAAACTCAGCATGGGTTTCAGTTATTTACCACTGGTTTCCCATATTTAGGGAGGATAAGATAGCTTTTGACAAATGAGGGCTCTCTTACGGCTAAAGGATAATTCCGTATTTCTCCAGCTATATTTAAGTTAGTTAGCCTATTGCACATGTCAGTTATGCTCTTACATTTTAGACTTTGGCATCACAGTTAGCATTTTGCCTGGCACTCTGCAGAACTGCAGGGGATCAAGATCCCCACTCCAAAGAAACTTCCAAACCAAGAGCTAAAATGGGAGCAACACAACAGCGTGACACTGATAAGTGGGGCAGCGCTATCAGGTCACCCTCGTGTTGCAAGGTGAGATTGCAGCAGATGAGGAGTCCTCGGGCAAGTGGAAGCCCGTGGGTTTGGGCTGACGGGAGCACGAGAGGACAGATGTGTGAAAGGCTGCGTGATGCTCTGAGCAGAGAGCGAGCAAGGCGAGTGCTTCCAACATCAACACCAGTTTCCCTGTCTGATGGGGCTGTGGACCTGTGTTAGTGCTGCTGGTCTGACTGGGGAGATGATCGGGCTGTGGACCTGTGTTAGTGCCCCTGGCCTGACAGGGACATGTCCCGGCTGAGCGAGCGCGCTGGATGAGGTGACGCCTGGAAGCGGTGCTGAGCCACCCGCTGCCGTCGCAGCACACACCTCACGGGAGCAGGGGCCAGCCGGCGCGCTGGGCGGCTGCGTGCAACGCACGGCCTCCCTCCGTAAACCAAAAGAAGCTTAACGGCATAAACCACTGGGTGAAGATTTTTAAGTCGGGGAGATTGGGCACCGGAGACGTTGTGCGGGTTACTGAAAAGGCACGGCGAAATAAAACGACCCTCAGCTGACTGCCAAGGCACCGTGCAGCTGAAGAAGACCCGTTTCCCTCCCATCACCCGTTAGTTATCAGCTCACACTTCCCCCATCCCCTCGCTGGCTTAGCAGCTAAGCCGTGCCTGGGAAACGCAGCCTGTCGAGTAAATAACCGCGTCTACAGCGAGACGGGAACAAAGGAGGAATTAGCAGCGCGAATAACCGCAAAGAACCTCGCATTGTTTTCTCACTGATTCCCCCACCTCCCGCTGTACCTTGAGGAGCGCTGCCCGCAGGAGCCCCCGCCAGGGATGGCAGCCAGCCGGGGGCGGTGTCGCCTGTCCCGGCCGTGTGGCCACCTGCCCCGGGCCGGCGTGTGCCCGGTTGGCGGGGGGGGGGAGACCCGGCTGCGGCTGGGGAGGGGGGTCCTGGGTGGTGGCGGGGGTCCCGGCTGTCTGGGGGGGGGTCCCGGCTGCCTGGGGGGGTGTCCCGGCTGGCGAAGGGGGATCCTGGCTGTCTTGGGGGATGTCCCGGCTGTCTGGGGGGGGTGTCCCGGCTGGCTGGGGGGGGTGTCTCTGCTGGCGAAGGGGGGGTCCCGGCTGTCTGGGGGGGGTGTCTCGGCTGGCAAAGGGGGCTCCCGGCTGTCTGGGGGGGTGTCTCGGCTGTCTGGGGGGGGGTGTCCCGGCTGGCGAAGGGGGGGTCCCGGCTGTCTGGGGGGGTGTCTCTGCTGGCGAAGGGGGGGTCCCGGCTGTCTGGGGGGGTGTCTCGGCTGGCAAAGGGGGGTCCCGGCTGTCTGGGGGGGTGTCCCGGCTGTCTTGGGGGGTGTCCCGGCTGTCTGGGGGGGGTGTTCCGGCTGGCAAAGGGGCTCCCGGCTGTCTGGGGGGGGTGTCCCGGCTGCCTGGGGGGGTGTCCCGGCTGGCGAAGGGGGGTCCCGGCTGTCTGGGGGGGGTGTCCCGGCTGTCTGTGGGGGGGTCCCGGCTGTCTGGGGGGGTGTCTCGGCTGGCGAAGGGGTGTCCCGGCTGCCTGGGGGGGTGTCCCGGCTGCCTGGGGGGGGTGTCCCGGCTGGCGAAGGGGGGTCCCGGCTGCGCGGACCCTCCGCCGTGCGACACGAGGTGGCAGCAGCGGCTCAGGTTTGGAAGGAGCCGCGGTCTCTCGCAGCGCGGGTCACGCTGGTGTCGTTTGGGTTTTTTTTTTTTTAAAGGTGTTCTCCACCTCGTTTTTCCAGCCATTTTGTGCAAATCAATGTTCAGCTAAAGAGGGAAGAAAAAGGCCTTTTTTATTTGGTCTCTGTCTTTAACTGTTTCGTTCACGGGGGGCAGAGCTGGGGCCACGCTCCATGCTCCGTTAGAGCTCCGCTCAAGCCAGGAACGGTCGCTTGAACGTGACATGGTTAGATATCAAATTAAAATCCCATTCAGGAAAGCTGTTCAGCTTCAAAACGCGGCTACCGGGGGGACTTGCCGCTTGTCAAATACCATATGCGAGGGAAATGTGACTAAAACTCAAGGATGTGTTTCTGATGTGAGAGCAGAGAAAGCGTCGCTGCTCCCGGGGAAGGCAGCCAGCAGAGCTGCCATGCAGAAGACGATCCTATCCCAGTGTCACCTTTCTTGTGCCCGCTGGGGAGGTGCTGCTGGTTTAATCTTCTAATTTCAATTCTACTTTTCTAATATTTCTTATTTAATTGCCGGGTCAGAGAAGACCCTCGTCCACTGACTTCAGGGGAAGTCGGTCTGTGTTTTTATACCGCTGCCCAATTGCAATATTGCATTTCGTTGAGGAAGACTTTCCTAACTGGAAGAGCATGTGAAAATATATTGTATTACACAGCTATTTCCAGCACAAACAACTCAACTGTCTTCTAGAGTTTGAATAAATCCTTAGATCAAGTTCACCTCCCGAATGACCCATAGATCAGTGCTGAGCTCTGCTGTGGTATTCAATTATTTATTCATGATGTTTTCCCCATTCTCATGACAAAAGAAAGATTTAAAGAGCCATTACGGTGTTTATGGAAGTGTTAACCAATTAAAAGCTCAAGGTTGCATGCTATTTCTTCTGAACAACAAAATAAAAAAAATTCAGGAGAATGATTGATACAGTTAATATATTTATTGGCATTAGTACATTCTCTTTTATTGCTGGGATCAGGGTGACATCATTCATCATAAAGACAGCATAATTGTCTTTGAATGTTATAAAAGGTGAAATTCATTCTCCTGGAAATTAAAGAGAACATTGCAAAGCTTCAGTAAAAAAAAGGGAACTGAATGATACAGATGATAAAATGTACTGGCTTTAAATTTCTGTCCATAAACCTGGAATAAAGCTACCGAGAATTAGTCCGAGATGAAGATTGTAATGCAATAACCTGAAATTAGTTTAGGCGTTCCTCTAATCTCATTTCTCATGGTGTAGGACTATTCATCATAAAATCTGTTTTCCTTCATTGGCAGTATTTCATCTGTCTACTCACTGAATGAAAACAGCAAAGAAGGAGTGAAGACACCAAATGAAATATATGTTATTTGTTCTGGCAGAATTAGCTCACTGTCAGCAAAGCAAAGCAGACGGAGCAGCATCTTCTACCTACTTTGCTCCCCACACTCAGAATCACTCTGATCCCTTACTCCCCTTTTTCATATGCAAGTTTGGGTTTAGGAAAAGGCCTTGACACCCTGATAAACTGTCACTGTCGTGGGATTTTAACTTTGCTTAGATTTTGCTTTTATCTCCTTGGGTAATTTCTTATCTACAAAGAAACTCTGAGGACCTCTATGCTGTTCCTTTGAAGATCAGCTCTGCCACTCTTGCCTCCATCAAGTAAATCTCACCCTATGAGTCCGGATTGGGTTCTCTGCCAGTCTGATGCTGCCTAGGAAACGGGATGCAAAAAGAGAGAGGACAGGGAAAAGAAAACTCTGAAGCTTCTTACTCAGGGCTCTACAGGCAGCACTAAAGCTACGTGTTCATCCTTGCCTCAGCAAACCTTTCCAGACCTGTCTCATACTTTCCCCTTGTTTGCTGTGGGAGTGGCATTCAAACAAGTTACTTATGGGGAAGGGAAGGTGCCATTGCAAGATGGCCAGCATGATTTTTCATGTTATAAATCAAGGTGGACATTCCTAGTGACTTAGAAGAACTAGCCTTCTGAATTACGCAATACCTGTATATGCCTGGCTTAATCCAAACATGTTTAAAATTAGCCTTTAATCTTATGCAAGCCCCGATGTTCCCAAAAATGAAATTGTCAGTGCAAACCAGACCACACTAAGCAGTATTAATTAACACCAGAAGAAAAACACAAAGGATTCTCTTTGATCATTGCTTGAAGACATTTTGTGCTTACCTTTAATTTCCTCTCCTCATTTGAAACAGCAAGTTCGGGTTATAGCTCTTTGTTAGAATAATAATTAAAACAATCTAGTCTGTGCATATACATTGTTTAGCTAAAGGACACTAATTATCTGCATACGTTAAGGGACTAATTGAGGTTAAACATGCAAGGGAGCAGCCCTTAGATTCTTCAGGAGGCAAAAATTCCTATTAAACATGACAGCATCAACCCAAATCTGTAATTTTCATTGTTTTCTCTTTTTTCAAAGGTATTAAGAGAATCTTTAAGTCTGCTGCTGAGTTCTCCCGTCAAAGGATACAGCTTTTAAAACACTTCCGTGAGGGTTTCTCTGCCCTGTAGATGTTCAGAAAGTCACCAAAAAAAATCAGACCAAAGGAGCTTCCCAGTTGGTGCTCACTGCAGGGTGCCCTGATGGGACTGACCGGCCAGAGGGGACAGGGACGCTGCCCCATGACGTGTCCAGCCCCTGAGCTAGCAACGGCAAGAGGAATAGGATGCCACCGGCATTTCCCTTCGCTGGTTGCTGTGCCTCTGCTCTTTGGACTTGCAGTGGGGCCAGGCAGGGCAGCTGTACCGCACGGTCCGTCGCCACCGAGCAGATAGGGTATCACAGCCGCGCTCCGAGCCCGCTCTTAGGTTTATCTTTACATGTAAGTGAGAAGTGTAAGAGGAGTGTCGCCATGGATGCACCAGAGAAGGCCACAGCATTTTACCCTTCTATGTAAAAAGTGAACAAAGGTCTGTCATCAAAGCTAGAGGCGATTAATCTGGAGTGAGCAAAAAGGAAATCGCACTGTGTCTACCCTATATTACAGCCAAAATTCCGAGATGTGGAGAAAAATCACAGTGCAGCCTCAAAAAAATTAGCTAATCTGGGGTCAAGTCTTTCCCCTTCTGAGAAAATCTGGCGTAATTGCATTACCCAGTGCAGCTATTCCAGGTTTTAGCACATCCAGTCCCTGACTAAACAGGGACTCTGCAGCTGTCCTAGGCAGGATAATGATTACAAGAGATAATCTTCATGTTTCAAGAAGCATTGCTGACAGAAGTCAGGGAGAAATGCTTTCTCTCTCTCCCACAGTAGCCAGAGTATTTCATAGCTATCCAGATGCATTATGAGAACTTTATGTCTTTCTGTAAAACAAATGGTGGAAAGCATTGTCAGAGAAAGCACAGATGGATTGCATTTCTCCCCACCATATATCACTACGGTTAGCTGGAGATTAAATTTCTCTTTTGTATTTAGGCAATCTTGCCTTTATTTTCTTACTAATAGCAGCTGGAGGGAAAACGCAATGAGTCTGTTTATTATGTATGCACCACATGACTACTCTGTACTTCTTATAAGCAGCACTCGTTCTGCTGTTGTTTAAATCAAGGATTGGACTCAGTGTTAGTTAACAACGTCGATATCTGTTTGATGGTCCTCCCCCGACTCTGTCGGTGATTACAACGCAGAAGCGCAGGGCAGGAGGAGACAAGGTTACAAATACTGGCACTTCTTCATATTGACTATTTTACTGCCTCGATGTTTGTGCTCGGTTCTTTGCGAACTCCTAAAGATTTACATCCCAATCCATCCAAATCACTGTGCAAGGCTAAGTTAACCTTGACAAAGCTGTATCCTTCGGTGCCAAATTTAAAGTTAGAAAAATGGAGTTTCTTCTTACACAGCTTAGCGATTTCTCTTCCAAACCTGCCACATTTAATAGCCAACGCACAGCAAAGTTTCCTCCTGTAGACATGAGCAAGAGGAAGATGAACAAAGTAAAGCGAACTGAGCCATCGAAAGCACTTTGGCTTCACTCAGAAAAGAACTGATAAGGATGTTTGAGCCACGATTGAGCGGAGGAGCTCAGGTTGAGGTACACTGCCTCCAACGCTGAATTGATCAGGTTATTTCTGTTAAAAGTCAAAACCAAAGTAGTCAGTAAGCTTTCTGTGTTCATGCTGCCAGGCGGAAAATATATCCACCCAGTTGCTTTCATTATAAATAATTAATTATCCACCAGTTCAAGCCACATACCAGCTGCTGATTATTCAAGTTCTGTGATTGTTTCAGTTCCTTAACACTTACCAGCCATTAATCTCAAATAACAATAACCATTTAATAACCATTTATTACCAAAGAAATAGATTAATGGCAATTTCAGGAAACTTTCTATTCAGGGAGGTCGTAAGAAGTGCCATCTCGTGGGATGCAAGTGTTTAAAAATTTAGGTGCTTGTGGCAATGGCTATTAAGCTATATTTCTGCGTGTGTGTTTGCAGACAATGCTTAGCGCTATAATACGGCGACATCTCTGTTAAAAGCCTCTAGGTGCTGCCACAGTACAAATAAACAGGACCTAGCGCTGCGTTTCCTTCATTGTTGGGAACAGACAGTAATCTTTATTTTCAAGTAAACTGGTATTCTAGCAGGGTTTTAAATAGATACTGTGGAGCAGTATTTTTCCTTTGCAATTCTTTGGTCAACAGTTCAACTGAAATAATTTCTCAATGAAAAAAACCCAACCAAACATAATAATTCCCATGCATTGACATCCCTTCTGAAATGAGAAACCACTTAAATACATGGTATGTGGAAGTGTCGGTGCATTTTTTTTAAATTACAAGAAGGTTAAAAAAATAAAAGGTTAACATGCAAGTTCAATTTGAAGCTATTTTGCTGTTTCCTCACCTACCCAATCCTGTACATGCACAGATTTGGTCTGCTGTAATTCTTGCAGGGAAGTCTCCCTCTCCCTCCCACAATTTCAAATGGTAATCAGCTACAAGGACTGCGAGCTGATGGAAATCATTTCAGTGTAGAAATGGAGGCAGGTTTAACACAGCTGTTTAAAAAAGATCTTCCAGTGGTGTTTTTCATTTGCAGACCAAAGACTTATCAAAAAAAAAAAAAGAAATCCTGCCCACCAGCAGCTCCCAAGGATTTTTGCTTCAGTGCCCCCATCTCTCAGATGGGATAAAGCAGCACACCTTCAAAGAAAGCATCCTGATTTATGCCAAGGATCCGCTCCGAAAGCGCTGCTCAGGGAGCACGGTGCCGCTCAGCATTTGGGTGCAGCTGTGCACCAGACCCAGGGGCTCGGTGCCCATCCCTGTGATCTTTGGTAAGGCTTGTCCCCGTGCTCTCGTGGATAAGCACACAAGAAAATCCGTAGGAATTATTTCTACATTAAAAAAGCCAACCTCATTTACATATACGCCAGTCATAACGACAGAAATCTTCAGAGATGCTAAGGCTGGGTGACTTACGTCGCGCCAGCATCAGACTTCCCAGCCTGAAGGCAGCGTCACCGTGCCTTGCTCTGGGCATAGCGCTTTCACTTCCAGAAAGGTGCCCCAGAACGAGCTGGCGATTTCGCGTGGGAAAGGCCGGTTGCAGCGACAGCTCCTCACCGGCGCTGTTATTATTTATGGGTGGGCGAGGGGGAGAGGGGCGCCTTGTTTCTAATTTGAATTCATCTGCCTCCTGGCAAAGCCCCTCTCTGTGAGATTTAAGAGTCCTTTGGAGCCTGCTGAGAGGACGGGTGTAAATTTGGCCTTGAACAGGAATGAACTTGAGTAGCTACTGACGTGCCGCCCTGGATAGCGACTGAAATTCCTCCTCTCCATGTCGGAGCTCCTGTGTCTGAAGGGAAGAGGAGTTTGGTCAGCAACTGAGGCCAGGAACTGGCAGTGCAAAGGTTGGCAGAACAGAAAACATTTCCTGATATTAACTTATGAGAAAGACACTTGGTTCTCTTATGCCTACTAACACAAGGAGTGTCACTATTAGATGAAATTACTCCTGTAATTACACAAGAAAAAAGAAATTCTTCTCCCACCTTTCACTCCCAGACTTAGAAAAACCTGTTGTAACTCCTCACTTATCTTTATCAGCCTAACTACAATGTGTCCATGCAGAAGATAAATGCTGTTATTATTTAAAATTCCTAGCACCAGCTCCCAAAAATGCTGACAAGTCACTAATCCCAGGAAAATGTATGGTAGTTAATTATAAGTGAAGCATGCAGAAGTCATCCAGTAGATTGCAATCAACAAGATTCACTGAATGAACACTTTGTTCCTCACTGCGAAGGAGACAGGTTGTTCTCCGACCCTTCCTCCTCCTCTCAGCGGGACATCAGGATAACGATGAGCACAAAATGAAACAAATGAACAAATGAGGCTTCAGCCCCATAAACAAATAAATCATCTTTCTGAGCCGAGCACTTGGAGATACACATTTCCACCTTTTTCAGAGCTGTCCTGCTGATCAGGCAGGGGGTTTTACCTAACCTTAAGTTGAATATTGAACAAACTGAATCAGACTCCCACTAAGCAAAGGGGAGGAATGATGCACCTGGAGGCACCATGAGGTTCCCCACGCCATGTGGTGTGGACCCATGGACACCCCGCTCAGCAAGATGCCTGCCAGAGACCCTCTGTGAGCCATGGGGAAGGAGAAGCCCCCCAAGGGGGTCCATTTCCCCAACACTGGGTGGGGATGCCTGGGTGTACTAAGGCACAGTGTACATCAGAGGTGGTGTTGGAGTGGTCTCTGCATGGCTGCTGCAGTGGTGCCGGTGCAGCCCCGCTGCAGGTGCGAGGGGTAATCAGCTCTTGCAGACCCAGGGAGGCATCCCCTCCTCCTTACTGGTGCTGGCTGGTGCCACAGAGAGCAGGATAAGCTCTTCAAAGGAGCTTGCAGCAGAGGCAGTGGGGGCAAAGAGAAACGGGCCAGAAATGAAGCTACCATCTCTTGTTCATCTCTCAGGAAACCCTGTCAGAAAAATGCAACGGTCCAGTGGGTGAACTGGCCCTCGCTGAATTTATCAATGGCCAATGAGGCAGACTTTCATGCACTCTGGGAAAACACCCCATGTCCTAAGAGTAGTATCTGGAGGCAATGGACAGATCCCAGCTTTCCCTGCTCAGATGTCACAGGTGTCTGCATGGGCAGGGATTAGCAGGCACACAGAGCTTGCCTATGGTAAGAGAGGACATCACCAATGTGATCTCAGAGAAATAGGATGGAGCAGACTCAACTGCTCCATGTGGGACCTTAGGAAGGAAACAAGTGGGGCATCAAGGTTGTTGTCATGCCAGCAGAGTGGCCTTTACTTGCTGCTTTGAAAGCAGAGCACACAGCACATGGTTAGTGGGAGCACACAGCCATGGTTAGGACACCTGTAGATCACAGGTTCATAGAATGGTTTGGGTTTAAGGGACATTAAAGATCACCTAGTTCCAACCCCCCTGCCATGGGCAGGGACAACTTCCACCAGACCAGGTTGCTCAAAGCTCCATCCAGCCTGGCCTTAAACACCTCCAGGGATAGGGCATCCACAGCTTCTCTGGGAAGCTTGTTCCCAATGCCTCACTACCCTCATAGTGAAGAATTTCTTCTTAATATCTAACCTAAATCTACCCTTTTTGAGTTTAAAACCGTTACCTGTCATCCTGTCACTACACTCCCTGATAAAGAGTCCCTCCCCATCTTTCCTGTAGGCATTGTTTAGGTACTGGAAGGATGGTATAAGTTGTCCCCAGAGCCTTCTCTTCTCCAGGCTGAACAATCCCAACTCTCTCAGCCTGACCTCATAGGAGAGGTACTCCAGCACTCTCATCATCTTTGTGGCCCTCCTCTGGAGCCGCTCCAACAGGTCCATGTCTTTCCTGTGCTGGGGGCCCCAGAGGTGCATGCAGTACTCCAGGTGGGGTCTCACCAGAGCAGAG
The DNA here is from genome assembly GCA_017639485.1 of Pluvialis apricaria. NCBI lineage: Eukaryota > Metazoa > Chordata > Aves > Charadriiformes > Charadriidae > Pluvialis > Pluvialis apricaria. The sequence continues at coordinate 154,676,450 of CM030008.1, read as the reverse complement.
TAGAGGGGCAGAATCATCTCCCTTGACCTGCTGGCCATGCTTCTTTGGGTGCAGCCCAGGATATGGTTGGCTTTCTGGGCTGCAGTCGCACGTTGCTGACTCATGTTGAGCTTTTCATCAACCAACATCCCCAAGGCCTTCTCCTCAGGGCTGGTCTCAATCCATTCTCTGCCCAGCCTGGATTTGTGCTTGGGATTGCTGCGACCCAGGTGCAGGACCTTGTACTTGGCCTTGTTGAACTTCATGAGGTTCACACAGGCCCACCTCTCCAGCCTGTCCAGGTCCCTCTGGATGGCATCCCTTCCCCCCTGCTTGTCGACTGCACCACACAGCTTGGTGTCATCAGCAAACTTGCTGAGGGTGCACTCAATCCCACCGTCCATGTCGCCAAAAAGATGTTAAACAGCACCTGTCCCAATACTGACCGCTGAGGACGCCACTCGAATGATCAATAAGAACTGGCTGTGTGATGGCTGCATAGTAGTTCTGCTCATACATGTGTAACCTGTGGCCAGGAAGCCAAGCTGGGTTTCCCCTGAAGTTTCCATATTAGTAGAGTTGAGCATGTGAGGGTTATCCTATCTAATACCCACTGCCATCTCTGCAGCTCAGAGACAAACAAATGAGTCTCTCCTTTTCCAAACTGACCTCATTGTTCAGTCTGGTCTACAACGTTCTGCTTTCACTGTTTCTTATGATAAAAATCAAATTTTGGTCATTTATGCCGAAATATTAATTTGTCTAGCTATCCTTTGAAAATTAAGCCTACAATACCACTGAAAAGTAACTTATTCTTAATATTGGTATTTCTCCCGTTTTAATTATTCTGAGAAAAAAAAATGGATGCAGGAAGGAATACTCTCTAAAATACCCAAAGTTGTAAAATGATTCTGTAAGGTGTCTTACATGGCACTGAAAATGAACTGAAACAAGAGACATTACCCCCAAAAAACCAACACATGAAGAAGATCACAGAATCACAGAATCGTTAGGGTTGGAAGGGACCTCTGGAGATCATCTAAGTCCAACACCCTGCCACAGCAGGGACACCTACAGCAGGTAAGATAAGAGCAGGTAAGATAGAGAAGTAATTTTAAGCTGATCATGTTTTTTAAGCACCCTGTAGTAGGCTGTAGCAACAGAATTGCTTAACGCAGCTATGTATCTGCTGAGATGCTTAAATTCTGAAAATAAAAAGATTTCCGCTTTTATCAGCATAGGCAGGTAAAAATATTCCACTCCTTAATGATTTGGCAGTTGTTGCAAAGTAATTATCAACCTATGCAGGGAGAAAAATGAAGAGCAATGGATGGCCAAACAGTGCACCCATAAAACCCTCATTCTTGAATTTCCCTTACAGGGGTCCCGTCTCCTCTGGCGGCCACACCTGGGCATGTTGTTTGGTTTGTAGTTTTGCAGGGGAAGGGGGTTTTAAGATCCATTAACCAAGACTGTAAAGATGTATCTCAGCAAAGTGGCAGCTTGTCATGGTTTTATGTCAGTTCCAGCCCATGGAGACAAAAGCACCACCGAAGTGTGCAGACCAGCCCTGCACCTTGGCTGTCTCCTTTTAGTACTGAGATCTTTTTCACACAACATCGGGCCTAGCATGGAAAACATAACTTTTCTGAGACTCATTTTATTTCTTTAAACAAGGTCATTAGAAACAGCAGGTGCTGTTGATCACACCTGATGTGCTTTGAGGAACTAAATTTCAACGCACTGTTTGTATAAAGTGAGGACAGCATTTATTGACTCAGCTGAACCACTTCACCCAGCCGAAGCTGGGTTGCCTGAGATGCCATAAATTGCAGGGAATGGGGAGCTAAAGCACTAAAGTTATTGTGTTCCCATTGGATATGGCAAATGAAACTGCGCTTCATAATCTCCCCAGTCGTAATCAACAACTTACCCAGCAAAGCGATCTTGTTATATTTCTAATTATAAAGGGAAGAAGGCAGGGTTTCCATCATATTTCTGTCTAGCACACTTTCTTCTAGGAAAATTGATATGATTTCCAGGCATTCACAATTTAGATTCAAATAATTTTCACGAGAATATTTAACATGCATTGTTATAGAATGATACAGTTGTAAAGCATTTCATTCTGAATTAGTGTATGGGTGCTCTTTAAGGAAAAATATTCTGGTTTTGCTATTTAATTTCAAATTGATTTTCCTGTTCTTATCCAAAACAAATAACTAGTGCATGTGGGATGAAAAGCTTTCTTTGGGTAGAGCAAAGGCTTTTTCAGGTACCATAATTTCATCTCTGCACTTTCCTGTTATTATTCTATTACTTATGATTTCTCTCCCACCAATAGCACTCTCTGGTCTGTATCATAATAGCAGTTTCTTCCCCAAGTGGTGTATGTCCAAATGGAGATAAAATGCACTGGAAAATTCAGAAATGAAGCTTTGTTTGTGTGGAGTTTTGGGGGGAGAAAGATTTATTCAGTTTAGATACAGACATACCTCTGAACATAGACATAAAAACATCTCCCCTGACATTTATAATGTTTTGGTTTTTTGTTTGGCGTTATGGAAGACTAACTAAGGCACAAACAACAACTTTGTGACCTGGAGTTCTGAGGTCTTTCTCCATCAAAACGGACAAAAAGGAGCGATGGCAGCTAGGGAATTGAAGAGCAAGACCAGCATATCATTACTGACAAAGAATATCTGTAAAATAGGAGGCATACAACAGAGAAAAACTACGCTGCACTGGTGAAAGGCAAAGAAGTTGAATATAACAGAGTGTGCAGAGGAAGTTAATATCCATGGAGATGACTGATATGTTTAGACTGACAGCTGAGAAAGACAGTTTTGACAGACACATATTAGATGAATTAGAGTAGGATGATGCAAGTATTTATGGGGTTTTTTTAACCTTCCTTTTTCACTTCCGCTATTTTTCAGCTAAGCATAATTTTCTCTTACATTTACAATCTCAACTCCAGTTGAACAAGGCTTCCACCAGGCTCTGGACACTGTGGTAGGTGGGGAGTTAGAAGATATTTTCTAAGCTGGGCAGTAAACAGATTTGCATTGCTATTTCCAAAGGCAGGATGGATTTATATTCAAAACCCTGAATCATGGCAAACCTATGAACCTGTGGCAAAGATCTTAGTGATTTGGGGAGGATTTTTGTGTAAGCTTGATGACATGCAGGATTTCCAGTGTCTCTTGGGTGCAGCAAAGTGTGCTAAGTGTGCCATATGAATGATCTCTTTTGAAGTCCAAAGGCTTCGGCAATTCAGCTACAAATTTGCAAACAATTTAGAGACATTTTCCAATAGGAGGCTGTCTGCTGAGTCCTTGGAGACTGCAGTGACTGTACTGAGCAAGCTGGGCATTAGAGAGGCATGAGACCATGTATGAGACCATGGGAACATCCCTAAATTTGGCTGGAAGACTTTAGAACTAGATGGATTTCTCAAAATTTCTTAAAACCTGATACTCCTAATGTAGCATTTACTCATGCCAAGAGACACGCTAACATCACCAGAAAAGCTTGGTAAAGCTTGGTGTGGTATGGATGGCTGATTTGAGCTCTGTAACCCAAGGAAATTGTCACAAATAGTTTTTTGAAGACAAAAGGACTTAACTTCAGATGGGGAAGTCAGAAATCATGTCCTTCCTCTTGGGCTGAGTGCTGGAGTTTCATCTAACACAAGATAATACAGATTTATCATGGGGCAATGACAAAATTTGCCTTGCCTCAGTGAGAAGGCAAGATCTCACTCTTACTCTAGGAGCAAATCTGGACTGAACTCCCCAAAATGTCTTCATTTCTAAGTCGGTCCTCTGAGATTTAGGAGGCAAAGGTGTGTTTACCATCACAGGTACTTGTTGCACTTGTCACCTTCCTCATAACCCCAAACATCCACAAGTCTCCCGTGCAAGCACTGGTGTTGGGTTCCTGCACGTGCTTTTAAACCCGATGGCACAGAAAGCCTTCCTGAAGCAAGGGATTCTGTATAGCTCTGGAGAAAGGCAAGGCTGCAATAGCTGGAAATCATGACAATTATGCCTTCTAGAGGTTCTTTAAGGCAAAACCTTCCCTGAAATGTAATAACATGTTCTATTTGGACTGAGAACAGAAACAGAAATAAAGCCATATACCAATTTGTATAACATTATATTCATTTAATTGAATTAATTTAGAGATAGACGTATGACAGGATGCTACGCTTCCATCTATAGAGGATAGAGCTGCCGTGTGCAGAGCGGGTGGCAGCACAGCTTTCCTCCTGCCCCCCTGCCACTGCCCAGCTCTGCTTGTCGTCGCTCCTTGTCCTGGGCTGGAATCATCTCCCTCTGAAGTTACAGAGATGTCCTGCCATCCACACCACCGTCACCAGGATTTCAGCCTGCAGCTTTCCTGCGCTGCCTTCTGCATCTCGAACGGGCTCTTGCCACTCTTCTTGAGCCCCACATCCCAATGGTCACATTTGAGATGCCTGAAATTAAGTTTCTGACTTTGTGTTTTGCTAAAAGCATTTATCTAAATAGCTCCACATTCTTACAGCCCAACAGAGTTGGGAAGGTGGCTGTACCCATCGTGAGATTGCTCATAGCTTAGCGCTGGGAAGGACAGAGCAGGCACCATCCAGTACCTTCCCAGGTACAAGCTATTCCAGCTTCCCCTGCTGAGCTGTTAAAGCTCTGCTCAACGCTCACAATTTCTTTCATGTCCCTGGGCACAGCCAACTCACAAATATGCAGCACTATGAAAATTAAATTGAATTTAATAGCTAACTAAATATCACCATGGGCATTTTCTGATTGCACTGTGCTGGGAGGGGGACAGCTGCTGCCATGTGCCATGTAATCTCCTGTGCTGAATACAGCAATGGCCCTTTGAAGAGACATCAGTGACAGATGTAAAGCTTGGCTTTACAGAGCCCAGATGTCATAGACTTTTTTCTGTTTAGATTAACGTATGAGTGCATCCACTGCCTTCATCTTGCTGATCCTGAACACCTCTCTTTGGATGTGGTAAGGGAGTAGGCAGATATTTTTTAAAAGTACTACGAGCTTTTAGAAGGCTTGAAAGTTTAAGTGATTTCTGCTTTTAAATGTCTACAATAGCTTTCAAATATTTCCCTCCTGTTATGTGGAATTTAGTTTTTTTTTTTTAATATATTACTTGCTCTTCCTGCAGTTATACTGCCCATACAGTCTCTTGTTTTTCTCTGTCAAGAAATCAGAGATGTAGATACAGCCTGCAAATAAACCCTTATCTGCAAAAGCTCTACACATTTGGCAGAGGAGCTCTAGGAGGAAACAGAGAAAGCATTTAAAATAATGAGCAAGTTGTAAATATTAATGCTTTTCACTTGATTATTTGAGTACACTAAATTATAGATCAGATTATCTGGAAAACTCCCATTCCCATCTAATAGAGGGTCATAAACCTAAAGAGCAACTGGCCTGTTGCAGATTGGTTGTTCAGGACGATAAAGTTTTTAATGTTCAAAGTCAGACAAAGATCCCAGTCCAGTACATTTCCTATACTCTGCACTCCAGAAAAAAGTAAAAGATAAAGGGCCTTAAAAGCTGTATGATACAGTCCTGACTGATTTCTTTCTTGTGGACACAGAGAACACATGGGGATTTCTAGGTTGTCCTAACACTGAGTAAGCACCAGCTGCAGGTGTGGACCTCTCCCATGTAGACCCTGACTGTCTGCTGCCTTCTGCTGGAGATGGGAGACCATTTGTCTCTTGGTCTCAGGACCAGTGTCTCAAAACACCCCGTTACTTCAACTCCATTACCCGATGCTGTCCTCCCTGCACCCCTTCAGTTTTAATCTAACTCCTCAAGGAAAATGCATTAAGTCAAGAAAGTAAGCCACAAAGTTCAGAGTGTATCTAAGCCTCTGCAAAAAACAGGAGCGGGTGAGGTCAAGAAGAGAGCAAAGAAGATGGCACTGCATTATGTTAGGAGCTCTCAGGATGCTGTTTGACTAGAAAAAACTAAACAATTCTAAACTGGGTTTGCCAGCAAAGGAGATATAGGATCTGCCTGAAGAAACCTTGTGCACATCCTTGCCAGAGCATCTTCGCCTGTCTTGAGCATTTGTGGGAATTTTCCTATGGAAAGTCCCTTTCCACGGTTCCGCTAGTTCAAGCTTCTCCTGGACACATCACCTCTTCTCAGACCTTGTTGAGCTTCCCTTTACATTACTTAGATCAAACTTCATCTGTTCTCTCATTCTTCCAAATTCTGGGCCTGTAAGAGAAAGTTTTTGCACATTGCTTCTTCATTCCTTCTCTGCTAGGATTTTTCCATGGCTTTAGTGCCATCTCACGCAAGCGATCTTAGGAGACCTGCTATGTACTACACTGCTTGCACTTGAATCACAGATTATCCAGGTTAAGAGTCTCCATTTCTTGTGTCAATCCTTCCAACCTAAATCTGGAGATAGAGAATCTGTCAGGAAACCATGTTCGCTGAGCCTATACATTGCAGCTCACAGGGTTTTTTCCAGTCAAGGGCATTGAGACTGTGGTTCCCAGCTAACACTCGTCTGCAAAAAAAATCTGTTTGCAAAATTAGATATCATAGAAACACTCTACTTGCAATTTTCTTTCATTTTGGGGGGCAACTCTGCTGGTGGGCACACCGTGAATGCTTTGCTATTCTATTAATAGTCTAATACCGATAATGTGCTTTTAAGTATAAACCTGGGTCATGGTATTTATAGATACGAAACTTTCATAAACCCACCAGACCTCATAATTTTAACACATACAGATTTTCCAGAGTGCCCAACGCTGGGCATTCAGGGATGTATATGGCCTTGTGGCAACTTTTTGCACAACTAGCACAAATATTCTGCTTGCCAAATAGGACCCTCATGTACAAACTGAAGCTTAATGGCTACGCTGCAGTGGAACAGCACAAGTCGCTGCATTTTAATTGCCTCTTATTTAGGAAATGGCACAATACAATGAAGTGTTTGGATTCTGGCCATGACTCCAGTCTCCTGTGTAGTTCTGTCCTCAAAACTAGGTATCAGATCTCAGAAACCCACTCTTGCTTTCTATCTTTTTAAAAGACTTGCAACTACTGTTTGAGGACAGCATTGCTTTCAGAGGCATATTTTCCGATGTTTGTGAGTACACAGAGCACAGATAATTGCACAACTACCATCTCCACCTGCAGGCAGAGTTTCTGTGCACGCATTTCGTGAAACTGCTGATTACCTACCCATAGTTGAAAAGATACCCTTTATGCTTCTCCTTTCTCTTCCACACTTCACGTCTCACTCTATGGTACATTTTGCATACATGCATCCTTTCAGTGACGATATTTTACAATATCCCTTGCTGAGGTTTCACAAAGTGAAAAGCATCCATCTCCACGTGCCAGACAGGTTCCTTCTCTTACAGGGGGCTCGGCTTTGGGGACAGTTGTCAGGCAGCGTTCATCCCTTTTCTGGCTTTTTGCATAGGAAACTTTTCTTGTCTGCAAGTCAAATTCTCTTGTCTTGGCCTCTCCAAGCCCTTTTTGACCTGGAGACCAGGCCAGCATCCCTGTGCCTGCAGGGCATCCTTTCTGATGCTGTAACCTCCCTTCCCAGGCACTGTACGATGATGGGAGTTGTGCACTTGAGTCTACAGCACAAAAAAAAAGGAAGTGTGCGGGCCTGAGACAAATCTGAGTTATTAATTAAACCTCTTAGTGGCCATGGGAAGCAAGCGGTTATTAGCTTAACTGAGGGACAGGGAAATTGAGGCGGTCTCCCAAGGTCACGCTGTGGAAGAGATTAATGAATAATTTTGTACCTCAGACCTGAGCTCTCATTTCGAGACCATTTTTGCCTCTTAAGATATGTAATAGAGCAGCATCGGAATTACAGTGTAGAATTCTATTAATAATCACTAGTCAAAAATATGGCACATCTAGCAATAACAGCTGGGGGAAAATTTAATAATTTCCTTTTTAATGTATTTCCTTCTGTACTGCAGTGTTTGATATTAATTAAAAGAGACCCCTGAGCAGTGCAGAATAATAAAAACCTCAGTCAGTCATAGCTGAGAATATGCTAAAACTTTGTGTGTTAAACTTTCAGGCATGGCTTTTGGTTTAGGATGAGGGTGTGCTCTGGTTTTAAAATTAACATTTCCTGGCAAATCAACTGAGTCACCTGAGGGGTCTCAAATCCAATCAAAGAGTGAGTGATTTCTTCAAGCTTTGCTGTCTTGTTATTTTTTAATTCCCTATCAAATAATTTATATGGAGCTTTACCTATATTATAGTTCACTGATGCAAGTAATTTCAGAGGGTTTTGGCAAAATAAACCTCCAGTGAAAAATATTCTTAGTTAATAACTAACATAAAAAAGACAGAAGTATTTGACCATCGCTATAAATTGTGAGTTAATTTTAGAGCTCTGCTGAAGTGAAAATAATATTATTTCAGGTCCCAGGCCCATCAACAGCCATGGCTGTCAAGTGATAGGGCAGGTTGTCTGCTGTGAGACTATCCAGGTCTTGATAAGGCCAGTCAGTCAGGAATATGCAGCATCTCCTTTATCATTGTCAACTTTGGACTCACAACTGGTCCAGACCTGCAGCCTACCCTGAGGGCCTCTAGATGAGCAAACTTTCTGATGGACCACCAGGTCATAGGTGGTCTGACCTTCCTCTTCTAATTTGTGGTCCAAGCTGAACCAAAAGCTTCTCTAACTCAAACAAACCTGCCCGTCTTTCCATCCCACCCCAGCTACTGCTCAGCATGGTCTCATTTCGCAGATTCAGCATGTCCAGAAAAGCTCCTAAATGTGTGGTGCTTATTAGAGTCTAATTGCTTTGAGAGATCCATCACTCAGACCTGGCCTGCGCATAAGAAGGCAGCAACAACACAATCTCTCGTGATGCTTTTGGAGATGTACACGTGTCCCGTCTCCTCCTCACTGGCTTCCGATAACCTTCATCCTCAAGGCAAGAACGTTCATGCGGTTATGATGATGCGGCTCACAGTGGTATCTGCTAAGGACCTCCTGCACCGGGACGCGGTGTATATCGCACACATCAGCAGCTCGTATCTGCTTCTTCACGCTGATTCTTTACAATAGGGAAGATACAGCAGCTTTCTTGGAGTGGTAATTTTCAGAGTCAGGAATCTAGGAGAAGAGTTTAAAACCTGAACCACTATGCCAAACATACAGAGATACAGAGATAACAGCTAAAGCCATGATTGAATTCCAGAATCCTCCTGATTTCAAGCAAGATCCAGGCACATATTTCACACAAATGTACTGCCATGACAGAATGAAACAGAACTTCGAAAACTTAGGAGGATTATCTGTTCTGGATGCTAAGACTACACAAAGTATTTCTCTGTACTCATTAATTCACCTCTATTCATTACTCTCAAAGACTTTGAGGCAGTGTGCGACACCGATCCAATAAATGAGTTTCTGTGGCACTGCTGAAATGATACCTCTACAGATGGAAATGTGTTATTTGGACCAAGTGTAGGTGAGACAGAAAAGAGAGCTTCACGCTGGCATCCAAGACTCGAAACAGGAGCACAGTGACAGGATGGCAGCAAACTCGCAGGGTGTCACAGCCAGCATCCCTACCAGCTCTGCATGGACCTGCCCTGATCGCCTCTTATCAGGAGCGATCTTTCATGAGTTGCCTCTCTGGAAGACTGCCTGCAGAAGCAGTTCAGTCCCATGAGTTAAATATTATCTATCTATATATACCCACCTACACACATACATATAGATGTATACATAATCAATAGCACATCAGTTATATTTTTGCACATCTCAAATCAGTAATCTCACTCCATTGCATAATGTTCTCACTCCAAACCATAATGCTGCCAAAAGCCTAAAAATCACTGGTTTTGACTTTCTTATATTTTTAGACATATAATGACAGACAGATACTTCACACAGGCATAACCCAAAAGAAGAAATACAAGACCACAAACGCTTTAAATAGGCAGCTAATACAACACAACATTTACTCTGGAGATCAACATAGATTTCCATAGGAAACTTATGTGCATCCCCAAATATACATGACTAAGAAAAGCAAAAAAATTTAAGTACCACCATTTACACAAGCAGCAGCTATTCAGAACTAATGGTGTTTGTGTTTCTTACCAGGTGATACTTGGTTCCTGGCAAAAGGTGCTCCACTGTCAGTTGGACCCATTGTGATTTACGTTTTCAGAACACTTTCCTTACATTAAATTAATCTGAGTTAATTAAAAAAGACTGGGATCATGGCATAATTAAGCAGGCATTACGCTCTCATCAGCAGAAGTGAGCGACCCTCTGTGCCATGGATGGAAGAGGAAGATGGCGACTTATATTTTCTCCTTCCTGATGGTGGGAGCTGGTGGAGCAATTTTTGGTAACAGACCCCAGCAGGGTGGAGCGGTGCTCAGCTGTGGCTGGTGAAGGCTCCAGGCCAACAAGGACCAGCTCTGCTGGTCTCCAGCACATCACGCAGGAAGGCTGGCAGCTGGTCCGGGGATGGTTCCTGACGTCCCATCTGACACTGTCTTCTTGCAGAGACATCCCCTGCAGCTCCTGAGATGCAGAAATTAAATTTTTAATAACATAATTCCAACACAGTAAGGTCCTGACCCAAATTCAGATGGAAATACACACTCCCACAGGCTTCTGGAAATTCCAAGGTTTTAAAAATCTTGCCATATTGTCCAAAGCTGATTTTTGAAAGCTGCTTTATTTAATATATTATTTAATTTATTTAATTTACAGCCTGTCAAAGGATTCCAAAATGCCTGTCCACAGCTTCAGTGACAGTTTACCCTTAAATCACGAGGCCAAAGTCACTCTCCCTGGTGAAGGCGTTCTCCTGGCAATGTGACTGAGAAGCCTTTCTCACCTGTCGGGCTCCCAACAGCCCCATTGATACTGTGGTGTGGATTTTGTCCTCTGGAGGGTCAGAGGAAGACCTTTTATTATTACCTATGAGTGACCGAATTACTGAAATCTAACCATTTCCCATTTCTGCACAATTCTTTTACAATTACAATTTAAACTCGATAGAAAAGAGGAAGATTTCCAATTTCCATTTCAGTTTCTCCAGATATACAGTTCCCCAAACATATTAGGCCTCTGAGAAAAGGATTAGTTTAAAACAGAGGTTAATAGTTTCTGGAGAAATAAAGCCTCTTTTCTCCAGATGATATCATCAGTAACTCATTCTAATACTTAAGTCTTTTCTTTTTTCCCAAGCAGACCAGATGCACCAATCCATTTCCATGACAGGCCCTACTCAAAACCATGACAGATAAACTAAAAGAAAGGAAGTGTTATTTTCTAGTAATTTGAAGTTTGCATGCAGTATTGTTCATGAAAGTTCAAGTGAACTCAAGAGAGGTTGCTTAAATCCCAAAGCACAGAAGGTGTAGACGTAACTAAAAGTGAGAACTAACTGCACAGCTATACCAAACCCGACAGTTTATGGACCTGAAACAGCCTGCCCCATAGCAGAGAACCACTCCTTGAATGAAGCTTTATTTGCATATGCATACATTTCTGAGATGACAAAGGAGACCAGAAGACAGAGAACCCATGGGAGTTGTGTTTCACACTGGAGTGGCAGCTGAAGACCAGGTGGGATACCCAAGTAAGCCATGTCCATGCTTAGGTAATGCATTGACATCCTTCATATTTTAGTGGATGATCATGAGCTATTTTTCTATGCTCCTTCACAATCTATGTTTCCACTGCTGAAGACAAAATCCCATTAGTTTTTTGGTTTTTTTATCTCTGCATTACTTTTCACCATATTCCATTACAATAATTGAGAAAAGAAATTATAGAGGAGGTAAGATGCATAGCCAAAAATTTCTCATCTTTGAGGTCTGCTGTGAATTATTTGTTCTTGTATCTCATTTGAGCTGTAGGACTCTTTCAGCAGCCAAATGTGCCCAGCAGTTAAAAAATCAATAGACTCCTACTGAAGAGTAAGTCTCTTCTCATCTCCTGCACTGATTTGTTCTGTAACCTCTGACAAGACCACTTTCCTCTTTGGCTCCCACTCTGTCTGCTTGTGACACTGGATGCAATAACGGCCCAAAGAGCACAACGGCAATTCCCAGGGCTGGGCAGCAGAGTCTCCCCTCCACCGAGCAACATCGTGCACTTCTCCCAGCCTCTGCAGCTTCCAGCAGTGGCAGATTAGAGATATTTGCCTCTTTTGGCCATCCTTCCCTTGCCCGCCTTGGCCAACGCGTTCTCTGGAGAGCCCTCTGAGATCCTCAGGGCAGCATAATGCAACTGAGGAGCAAGCTCTGGCGCGCGTCTTGCAGTGGGACCCCCCTTCCCCTGCCAAGCCCTGGTGAAACCGTATGAGCTGAGCAGGCATTCGCCAGCACAAAACTCGCTACAGAGCTAACCAGGACCTACGCTTATATTATCACTGTAATTTAGAGCCAAATCTGTACTTAAGTATATGGGTAAGTGCAATCCTTGCTGGCTTTATAATCACAGTTCTTCTGAGAACTGTGACAGCTGCGCTAAAAATGGGATCATTTACATGGATCCCTATGTAAGATCATAAACCAGGTTTCTTCCAGACTTGATACTGCTTCATAATCTCTAAGAGTTAGCACCCATACTGTTTGGGTTGCAAGAGAGCTAATTTGTCACCCTTACGGCTTCCACTAGCAGTAGGGTAAGAGCAGCAATTTTAATTAAAAGTTTATATGCAAACATATCACACAATTTCTGTGTGACAAATGGTTTTCCTCACCCTGTGGGTTTCCCTGCTGCTGGTCAGAGCAAAATGCTTGCCTTTGCAAAATTGCACATTTCTGTCAAACACACACAGGAAAACAACAGTGATTCTCACACCTTTATCTTGGACTTCTGTAGGAGAAGCAAATTTCTTTCTGTCACCCCTATTATCTGTTTAGGGCTTCATTCCACAGACAATTCTGTCTGGAGTTAAGGCATCCTCTTCACATTATTAGTTTGTAATTGCTTTAAAACAAGGACTATTTTCTTCTGCATTCATGCCTATTACACCAGATATGTCCACATTAATATACTGAAAAAATTATTATAAGTCTTGGAACTATTTTATTTTTAAGTCATTTTACAGCATTCTGACATACAGTGAAATAAAATATCCAAAGCTATAATTGTACAAGCTATGTTAATGGTCGAATAATGTGAGAAATTACACAAATAAATACATGTCTAATTTAAATCACAGTATCGTCAGGGTTGGAAGGGACCTCTGGAGATCTGGATATGTCTGCTGAGTGTCTATTACATTCGTTCATGTTTTTTTTTTCCTCATATTAACTTCCATTGCTGACTCTTCCCTTTCTATGCAGCCCTCTAAGATGGACTACTCTCTCTTCTTTACTGTGTGGCTAACTAAACCATATTCTCAGCGGGCAATTGCGACAATTGTTGATGTAAATTCTTTCCATAAACTGAAATAAAGTTTTGGAGTGATTTTCTTCTTATCAGCATATTGCAGTAGATCAGTCCAATATCATCTATGCCTCGCATCATTCTGTCCAATGCAAATTCATTACCATGTAGTCTTGGATCAGCGCAGATGAAGTCTATTTAGTACAGTTTTCTGCGCACATATGTAGGAAAAAGCACAATATCTCTACAAGGCCCTCTGGGATCTGGTGGGACCAGTGGGAATCTTTCTTGCAAGAACAACTTGTGAGAAGCCTTTTCATTGTAGCATAGAGTATTTTGTTTCACTGAGTTTCAACAACATTAAATAATTATTCTAATTGCAAACAGCCAGGAAAAGAGGAAAGATACCAGTTTACAAAGCTTGTTCACATTCTGAAAGAATGGCTTTGAAAACTACTGCATATAATCCTAGACTCCACAAGGATGAAGAAACAGGGAACAGGGTGGATAAAGCTTGGGGGAACCCAGTAGCAACCTTCCAGTGCTTGAGAGAATGTGCTGAGAAGACAGAGCCAGGCTTTGCAGAGGTGCCTGGCAGGAAGACGAGAGACAATGGTTATCAACTGAAATTGGGGAGATCTTGACTGGTCAAAAGGGAAAACATTTTCATCACAAGGACAGTCAGCACAGGAACAAGTTAACCAGGAAGTTTGTGGTACCTCCTTCCCTGGAGATTTTCAACTAGCTAGACAAAGTCTACTTAGCAACCTGCTCTGAATTCAGTGTTGACTCTGCTTCGGGCAGGAGACTGGGCTAGCGACCTCCCAAGGTCCTTTCCAGTCTCGACAATTCAATGATTCTAAGTTTGGGCTTGGCAAAATGAAGCCTGAAATTACAATTTATGCTGTGTTTTGACTTGCAGTTTTGCACTATGAAAAAGCACGCATGGGACTTGCAGGTTACAGTATGCAGTGATAAGGGGAAGAGGATGGCTAAGAGGAAAATATTATTTATTCTTTGTGGAAAAAAGAGTCAATGCCAAGCATTTTCATCAACAACAAAACACTGAAATCTAGCCCCTGCTCCAATGACTTTTTATAGAAGCTGGAGTATGTCCAAAGGAAGAGAATGTGGAAGGGACCAATTCCAAATATTTTTTGTGAAATATGGATGTTTTCCAGTCCCAGACTCCACCCTGAACCGCTCTTCTCTGTCACCAGGTGCCATGCAGCCCTTCTGCCTAGGCCATGGTGAAAGACAAGAGATGGGGGTGGAGACACATTTGCCTCCAGCTGGCTTGGCCCTTCTCCTCTGCTCTTCTGAGAGCACTCTGCTGGGGTGCAGAAGCTGGAGTTCATGTTCTCCTGGTCTCTGGTGTCCTCTCTGAGCGCTGATCCACAGAACTATTGAATAAAATGTCACGACTACTTTCCTTCTACTGCTTTCTGCATTTTTTGAATCCAGACCAAAGGATTTATTTTTTTTCCTGTGGAAATTAAATGCATCACTTCACTTTGGACTTTTTACAAATAATGTGTTGAAAATAATTTCCCTACTCATAAACACTTACCAGAGAGGATTGTGTGGGCAAGATCCTCAGCCAGCACAAACCTCCGTGCTCCATTGCTTTTCACGGAGCTGTACCCCAGCTGAAGGTCTAGTCCGAAACGTGAATCTGCCAACCGGTCTGGAGGTCCACCTGAGCCATCCTCCCACTCGTGCCAAGAGTGCCAACACCTGACCTCTCTATAGCGATAGAGATCACAGTCAAAAATTACACGCACAACCCCATTGCATAATGTACCCAGACGTCTGGAGCCAAACAGTGGACATTTGTCTTCATCAAGCAACCTTTCATAGTTAGTGGATATATTTGGCTTCCTTGCGTTGTATACAGGTGCAGTACTCCAAATATATGCAGACACTAATGTGTTTATTTCAATGCACGACTATTTAACTGCAGGCAGCTGTGACATCTAAAAACTGGCATGCACAATCCTCTAGGGTGTCACATCTGCATTTATTGAAAGATTCCACATCAATATACACGAGCTAGTGTTTGCATATGTTTGGAGCTCTGCACCTGTATGTATACCAAGATATCCCAAAAAAGGAATTATAAATCTATTGCATTTCTACTCTTTAGTGATTGAGAGGTAAGCCCATATGGGCAGTCCTTTTCTGTTCCTCTTAGAAGGAGAAAGAAATATCACATTTAGCCTTCTTGGCACATCAAAATCAGCAAAAAGGAACAAGATATATGTTCAAGAAAATGTTTGCCTATTCTTAGCTTTCAGCACACATTCAAAGCTCAAAACTTCAACAGCTCTTGGTTAGCAAAAAAACTTCCAATGTGAGTCTCTCTTGATAGTTGTTAAGGTCCCCCCTTACTCTTCCAAACTATATCAATTTTTCCATTATCTTATTTTCCAATTCATCTGTTTTTCACCTCTAACGGCCTTGTTGCATAAGTTGTTTTTGCCTGAATAACAATGATGAACGAGATTGTCATCATTCTGTTAGGAGATGTTTCCTAAATGGTTTGTTTTATCATGTCTCCCAGTATTTTTTTTTCCCTAGGCTTTTCCATTGCTTTTGCCTTCATTTGTACTTGTGATCAAATGACTTCAGTATCTAGCAAGCTCTTCATCCTCCTAATTTGTGTATGTTATGCTTGAACTTACAAAATCTTAAATGATTTTCTGAACAGTCCTTTTGCCTTCCATAAGTGTTATTCCAGTTGCAGTGTGTAACTGCATGCAGTTATTGAATGAGTAACCAGTTCCATTAATCCTTGCAATGAAGCTGTTTCCCTCTGCATCCACATCTTTCTCCTCAAAAGTCCATGAAACCATTATATTTTCCCTATTGTCAGCGGTGACCTTAAAACTTGCTACTTAAACTGAATAAAAAAATAATTTTTTTGATCAGTTCACTGTTAATTTATTAGCATGTTTAAAAAAAAATCTTAAAAGAAAAAAGTGCATTTATGTTAATGGCTTAAATACACAATTAGAGTTCATGAAATGTGTGGAATCCAAAATCACCTTAGGTATCTGGACAGATCCGGGAAAACAGCCATAACAGATCAACCAGTTATCAGATTAATAATATTCCTCTGCATGTAAGGAACATTGACACCAATTAACACAGATGCAAAAGAAATTGAAAAGACAGAGAATCAGACAATGTCCCCGACTGACAAATGCAAATAGGTCATTAATCCTAAAATACTCATGTGGTATTTACAAAATATTTAGCCAAAAGGCCAACTATTGTGTTCCCAGTTGGCTTTTATTATTCTTGGGAGGATGCACCATTATGTCAGCAACAAGGAAAAAGACAGCATCGTTTTGGGATTTGTCCATGGAAAGAGAGGAAAGGAGCAAGATGTTAGAAAAGGGCCACCACAGGCTGCAGCTGTTTGGCACTGCCAGATTTAGAGACCAGAAAGAGCTCCAGAAGCATCCGCCAGGAATAAAAGCCACAAACAAATGCAGCTTTGCCAGCGAGAAAGTCAACAAGTTTCAACTTACACTATCAAAATGCTCCCAAAAAATTCTTTCCCTTGCGGTTTGATAGAACCACGGTGCTCTGCGTAATGATGTAATGTAATAATGTTGCAGTTTTCTCCTTTTTTGATGAAAGCGCTTCGTTTAGGAGTGGAATATACGTAGCAGTTGTCATCCAGATAACTAAGAGGCACAACTTCACTGTGAGGGTTGGTAAAGGGCTACGGTCCAGAAGAGCTCACAGCCCTCCAGCTCCGCGTCTGGTTGGGAGCCACATGGTGCAGAGCCCGGTCCTGACGGAGGCTGCATGTGCCCTTGAATAACCCATCTTAGAAAGTCTAGACAAGCAGTTAGATCATTCCAAGGCACTTGCTGAAATCTGTTCTAATAACCGAGAGCCTCAAGGTGTTGCTGTCCCTTGTTTCTTATTTATTCTTGTTTGCAACTTCTCTTCACTCTTGTTTTAATTTCAAAGCAATTTTCTGCTGAATCCGTACGGATGTGCAGAATGGTGTAAAATAGATAAATGTGAGATGAGAGCTAGAAGTACCAAATGCTTCCTGTTGCTCTTTGGGTCACAACATAGACGGGTGCTTAGCTTCAAAATTGTTGCTGAATTCTTAATAGTTCCTCTGCACTGTGCCAAACTGTCCTTTACACCAACTGGCTGACAAAAAAGGGATGTTCCCCCAGCGAACGACTTAAGCCAGTAGATTTGCAGCATTTTAGAGTTGCCATATCTCACGATGCTGTCACATCCTTGCTTCTAGCAACAAAGATCCTATTGAACCAGAGTGTCAGTCAGTTTTCCCACTTTTAAAGCTAAATGGAAGGGGAAGAGTACAAAACTGGTAGAGCTGAAAGATGGGATTGAACATTGGATATCATGTAAATGTGCGTTGGTGTCAGGAATTATTTTTTCTCAACCAAGCACAGAGGGCAAAAAGCCATTATTCGCTTTATGCATCATATGCCACAGTATGAAAACATCTCTAGCAGACTGACAGATGGAGCTGGAATTATTTTCGGTGTTTCCATATGTTAGTGGTTAATGGAAGAAGCTCAGAGGTCCAGCCCTGCAGAACCGATTTACGCAAGTAAACCCTGCCAGAGGCAGCTTTGGTGCTGATGGGGTCCACCCTGCCCAGGCACAGCAGCAGTGCTCCACTGTGGAGACCTCACCCTGAGGGAACGCTCCACGCTGTAACTGCATAGAGCTCCATCCACTCACAGATTGCCAGCCTAAATGAGGTCAGTGCTATATATGCATCAAGGATGACAGCTACCTACTATTACAATGTACATAGAATAAATAATTTTTTAATATGAAAATCTGACATCTGTCCGCTCGCATGGAGAACCTTAGACTTGCATGTAATTCAAAAGGGCCTTCAAATAATAGAAAGAAAATCAAGTATACTCTCTGATTGGAAAACCTGAACATTTCGGTTTGTCTTTACTCCTCAAGGTATTGTCATAGCCCAAACTTACAAATACATGCAATAAATGAAGCATTAAGATTTCTTCCCTTTTTAAGGGTAAGAGCTGTTTCAGTCAGAATCAGACTAAAGGCAGACACATTTTTTGGTGTGAGGAGGACACTACTGGCAGGCAGGGATCCTGTCCTGGGCATCCCACCACTGCTGCCTATCACCGCTCACGCTCTCAGAGGGTATGACCCCTCTGATCTGCTGGAGCCAGATGCTTGCATAATTGCTGCCCACAGATTTTGTCAAAACCCCAACTAAAATTTACAGACTGGATTTTTCTAACCGAGGTCTGAACTGCATGACAGAGCTTTCACAGGCTAAATATACATCAGCAGGTCTGGAAGAGCAGTAACTTCCCAGGTGGGGTGGTACCTGGCTGCTCGAGACAAGCAGAGGGGTTCGGGCTCAGTGGTCTGCGTTGGCTCCGAGCAGAGCTGCCCTTGCTGTGACAGTGAGAGCCTGGGCACCGCTGAGCCGCTCATCCCATGCACTGGAGCACAGGGCAGAGATCATCTGGCTTGGGCTCAGCAATCCGACGTCAGAATGGGATGTCAAAGAGCTGCATCATTCAGCCTCAGTGACCGAGTGTGGTGCTGAGCTGTGACAAATAGATGTAGCAACTCCCTTGGAGATTGCTTCAGCATCTATTACGTGGGGTTGCACTGCAGCGTGTTTTACAGCCTGCGCATCTCCTGAAGACCTTGTCTGTTCATTGGTTACTGTGCCGTCACATATTTACTTCTCGCAGATGATTAGCATGTCTTGAAAGTATTTTTCTAAAGCTGTCTCTTGCACATGCCTTTAAGCCTAATAAAGCTCTGTGTTTTTGTTAAACGTGCATTGCTGTCTGCTTAACTGTGAAAAACAGAAACGAAAAACAGAGGCTGCTGTGACTTTGCCAAAAGGTTTCATGTAAGTATTAAAAAATCAGCAAGCAACCAACACATGTCCTCATGTTCCCAGTCAGAAAGCAGAGTGTTTTGCATGTAAGTGGTTATTTAATATAGTGAATAAATCAATCCTCCCAATATATTTCCTCAGATTAATGACGTTCAATACAACTCTTGTGAATTACCTGTTTCCTCACATCAGGAGTTTAAAGAACTGAGCAAAATTAGCACTGAAAACACTGTAAAATATCAGTGGGAAAAAGCCACTGTCCATGATCAACATGTTTTAGCGGCTGTTCCTTAAAACAGAACTGACATAATGTGAGCCCCACTATTTCCCTTGCTTTCTTTCATCCTGGACCTGAATTGCTTTCATGATATCTTCCACTCATGTAAGGCAATTTGCACTGTTTGGTGCCTACTTCATGTGAAAGCACTGCTCTGTAGTGTTAGAGGATGTCAACAGACTGCACCGAGCCACGTCATCTACATGCCAGTTTTGAAACCTGCATTCAAACAAATTTCAGAAGCCAACCACCTTGTTTCTTAGGTGGTCGCCAACTTCTGCAAGTGCTGAAAGTGCTGGTGAATTATCTGGGCATCTCCCCTGATGGACAAGTTTGATATCCTAATGTGTGGGAAGGTGTCCTGTCCAAATGAATGAGGGACGACGAGGAGAAGTACCACTGGGAGGGGGTCCTGGAGCACTGGAGGTGACTGGGACAAACTGCCTTCAGTCCTGTCTATCTAATTTTTTCATGAAGAAGTTTTAGAATTACTGCTTTATCTCTCATCCCTGCAGAGGGACTTGATCTCCCCATATCCCACTAGCACCCTTCCAGAAATGCCAATGTGTAACATGAAAATAAGGTACCAGCCCCAATACCCATTGTCTTTCATATCTCTCTGTACATCTCTCTGCAATGCTCTGATGTTCTTTCAGCCACTCTTTCTCTCTAAAAAATGTCAACACATCATAAACACACCACATGGCGTTAGGAAAATGTTCTCTAGTGTATTCAAGTACTTTATCACCTCTACACATGGACAAAATTACACAACATCCTGGGCAAAAAAAAGCCTTATGCTAACATAACATCAGCTGAGGAAATGTCAAGGCAAGACCAGGAAGGCAGAACTTCAGCACTGCTTCTGCGTAGAGGGCTTGGAGATGTGGGGTATACCGCCAGCAAGCCCTGCGCTACACACACATACAAGGAAGCCCTGTGGACACAGGCAACCAAAGCTTTTAACCCGCCAGGAGAGGTGTGTGCACAGAATTTTATTTGCCTTCTCAAAAGCACAGGACAGATTTTGGCATCCAGTAGCACAGACAGATGTGCCAGGGTAATATTTCAAGCAGGATATGAAGCAGTGACTGGAGAGACATGCCAATCCCACATGGGCAAATTTTTGGTCACTGAGAGAACAAAGTCCGGACTATTAATTGGGAAGAGTAGAGCCGTCTTGGCTCCAACAAAGTTAAAAGGATTGTTTTGCCAAGGCTGCGAGGGAGGATTTGAAGGATTCTGGCCAGGTCTCTACTACAAAGCTTTACGAGCGTAGCTGTGCTGGCTACGGACACAGAAAAATCACACCTAGCAATGCCAGAAGAAGCCCTGATCTGAGCACAACTGTGCTTTCAGACAATGCTTCAGTTTGTTTAACTTGTGTCATTTGGGATGGGTTTGAGCTAGTCTGGAAGCAAGCCCCGGCACAGAGGTCCCTGCTAGATGCCTCTGCTGACATGGCTGTGGTGGGGTGGCTGCCAGCAGAAGCCAGGCAGACTTGGGACACCTAAACAGTGCTAAAGTCTCTGGTCGTTCAGATGGAAACCAGCTTTCCTGCAGGGTCAGGTAAATTCTTGCTAGCCAGCCAGCATGAACTGGGTGGCTCAAATCCTTATCTGCAGAGGACTCCTGCCATTAGGATTAATAATGTTCAGAAACAGGATGGTCCCTTGGTGCGTGTTGGCAGTCACATCCCTCAAAGGCAGAACTGTCAGGACTGAAAAAAAACCAGATGGGCTGAGGGAACCCTGTAAAGAGAGAGAGAAGAAGAGCAAGAGGGGGTTCCTTCACCAGGACAGGGTGACTGAGCCACCTGCGGCTCAGCAGCTCGGGAGATGCTCTCTGGCAGAGCCAGGCAAGCAGCAGACTGACAGCCAGCGCGGCAGCCACATCGCACTGGTTTTCCCCCACTCCTTTTTGAACAAATGGGATGTATTTTAAAAGAAAGAGTTTTAAAAGTAAGGTTAAGTGCCAAGTAGATATTCCACAAGGGCAGAAAAAGTAGTGTTATAATTATCTGGTTATTGAACTCTGAAAGCTCAAGCACTTGTTGTTAGTTACTTTTAGGCTACTTTGATACTGTGTGTGTAAGCCTGATCATCCTGAAAACCATGGCGTTACCACTTATGCAGAGGGCAAGGCCAGCAATTAAAATAAAAGATGAATCCATATTTATTTTGCAGGCTAATTAGATTGCTTTCAAGAAATGTATGAGTCCATTTAAAGTAAACGACAGCAAAAATCACTGGTCATTAAATGCAACTATTTACAAGGTGCACAAAACTGATGATCAGCATCTCCTCGTGCTTAAAAGATATGATTTTTCATGGTTTTTACATATTTTACATATACTTTTGCATATATTTTACATATACTTTTGCATATATTTTACATATGTGAATCTTTACATAGCATCCTTTATTAATGTGAATGTGGTATTTCAGATGTAGAAGTATTAAGGGGACGTAACACTACAGTATTTAGCAAAGTACTTATAGAGTAGTTTCAAAGATGTCTGATGTAAGTAGGAAGTATTTTCCTTTTGTCAGAAAATGTTGTGTTTGGGTAGCAAAGGGCAACACCATCTCACCCAAATGCTGTTACACTGAATGTAACCAGCCACACTACAGTGAGACCAGAGCCTGTTGTGTTGACAGCAACTCTTAAAGCCTAGCCACTAAAACCTGAGACCAGGTTGAATACCCCATTTCAAGTTCCCTGACGTAAATTCAGAAGTCTGTCATCCTTTGACATACTAAAATTCTTAAGAATGGATCTTACAACAGTCCCATCCTCACTGAAGACACCTGAGTTCAACCATACAGACTGTAACATGAGGTTGTCTTTATTATATTAATTTTGCTGTCCAATCTTCACCATTTTTATCATCATATCTGCATTTCTAAAGAGCCTGTCATTCTAGGTTTTCAACCATTTGGATTACACTTTTTTAAGTTTTCCCTGTGTAAAGAAACACATTTTCCCTGCTCCCCTTTTTGATGCTGACTTTCATATGAAGTAAAGATCAATGGCCCGTTTTTTGTTATGGAAGATACACAGATATGCCTTCCAGCTTATTTTAAGGTGAAACCTTTTGCAAAGGCAAAAGCTGTGTTACACAGTAAAGCAATTACAGAGATCTGTGCCATACTTCTCGTACGTTAATTGCAACATTCAGGAGGAGATGCAATATTACTGTCACTGAGTAATACTCAGCTAGCTTTCTTTGACGCCAATGGTAGACTACTGTTGCCATCAGTCAGGAACAAATTGGGCCTTGAATATGTACCCATTTAAGTAAATTGCTTGTTAGCTTCTCCCATCAAAACTGCGGCTGAGCCTACCGTTGCCAGCCTGAGATAAAGCTCGCGTTCATTTAGAAAGGCAACGCAGAAGGGTTAACAGTTGCAGAATACGAATTGTTTTGGTTTCTCTGCTTCCTTCAGCCACCCCCACAGAGGGGAAGGCAGGCAAGGCAAGGCAAAAGCAGCAGCACACAGCTCTGGCTGATATGAAGTAGGGGTCTCTAGCAGCCCAGCATTGCCATTGCTGGGCAGGCACCCAGTTTGCAGGGTCTCAGAAGAGAGCCTTGCATGCCTTGCTCCTACCAAACTTGCCTTGACTTGCCTGGAACTTTTTTTTCTTACATGATTTTCTTGTTTTCACTTAGTTTTCTTCTAACATACAATCCACGTACTGGGTCATAAGGTGCAGCTTTCTTGGACCTCTGCAGAAGCCCGGAGACCTGCAAAAGGATCCCAGAAGCGTGGGAGCATATATGAACTCCAAGTGCCAAACTGCCTGCCTGTCCTTGTTGGCCTCTCTGAGAAATAACTGAGAAGTCAATACAGAGTTTCTAACAGATTTTATTCCTGTTGAATACAACATGGTCTTTCCTCAGCACATTTACCAAAATGAATATAAAATTTGCCCATTCCACAAACCTCTTAAAAAGCCCTGCATGCAATAAAAGGGTTAAAAAGTCAGCTTCTCCTCCTCCTGCAGACATTAGTTTTTATGGCTAAATGTTAAATTTTACAGTTACATACATTTTATATGCACCGATTTTTATTGCCTAGACAGTTCTGCATTTATGAATCATGCTCAGATCCTTCAGCTATTTGAATCTAGGAATGAAAGTTAAAACACTGCATGGTACTAACGTAGTTTGTTTTTCTTTAAAAGAAGCAACTTACAAAGCATTAAATCCAGGGCACAGTTAAAAATTCTCATTTTCAGGAAAGAACGTTTAAACTAATGAATACCTGAAGTGACACATATCCCAGTGAAACATTTAAAGAACTAAAAATTGTACAAAAATTATATGTATGAAAAATAGCTTGAGAATGAGACAAAGACCCTTTCCTATATATGCATACTTTTGGGGCACTTCTTTTAAAAAGCAAACTCTTCTCCCTGGAAAACAAGTGAAACTGCAAACTCTAATATAAACATTACTTTCCCCTACACCCTCGCTAAAACATTTCTGTGATTTTCAAACAATGCCGTGTGTTCTGCTACCAAATTGGATCAAGAAGCTCACGCAGCTTATCCATAATGTTGTTGTCAGAACCGTTTATGGAACGTGTATTTCACCCGCAGCGTCTATGTCTTGAAACACGGTTTATTATTCTGGGCTCACGGCAAAGTTCAGCGCTTTGGATAGAAAAGCTGCTGACAGTTCATTTTCATTTCTCAGTCTCTGCATTTCTGTGTTTAAATCCAGTCGAGTCCTGGCAAGCTGACGACTCAAGGAGTGCACCTCTAGCTAAAGACACGGAGGAAAAGTTTTTTATTAGCAGAAGATAACTATCAAACTAAATTACATCATGACTCTTTAAGGACAGATAGATACATTTGGGTGGAAACATAAAGGTAATTGCCATAAAACTCATCAGAAAAATAGACACTTCTCATACTGTTTTCAAGTGATATAGCCTTCTTGCTAGCTACAGGGCAGCCAAAATAATCCTTCACTGGAGAAGAACCGCTGGATGCATATTTATTAGCTACCTAAATAATTTGAAAAGGAAGTAAAATTAATTAGGATCAAAAAGTGAGCAATCGGAAAGCTGAAATATACCATCAAATGCAAGTGTGTGAATTAATACGGACTTAATCTTGTGATGTGTTGATCCCTGAACCAAGCCCAGCAAGTCAGTTACAGCTTTCTCGCCATAAACGCGTCACGCGAGACCCATCAGGGTATGACCGCAGGCAGTTGTTTTAGTGTGGCAATGAACAGAGACACAGTACCCAGCGTCTTGCAGGATTGCTCCCTTTATGCTCATTTTATATGTCCTGGAGTGTAAGATTTAACTGCATATACCTTCTGAATATGCAACATCTGCAGGCAGAGAGAGACGTAAACATGCAGATCCAGAAGTCTGCTTCTCTACTTATATAATGGCTACACTAATTTAAGTGTTTGTATAGCCACAATTTAGAGAGAGAGTCTAAGTTTAAATGACACCATTTTTGTTAAAGCACCTCTAGCCCACCCATCAAGCTGTAAATCCTTCTAAAGTGAATTCTTCAACCTCTATGAAAGTTTTGCCCCTGAACAGGTACTTTTCCCATCATTCTCTATTTTCTTTAATGTTTTCTTATTAGCAGTAAGAATACATCTCACCTATCATGCAAAGTCGTTAAAAAAGAATTAAATGTCACAGAAAATGCTGAACGTTTCCTAGGGATTATTGCATGCCTCTATTTTCTTAGTAAATTCAGGTTAATTTAGGTGTAGGCAGGAGTTCTGTTGCAAGGATAAAAGCTGCCGGCTACTATGAGAGTCTCAGAAACTTCAGGGTTGAGGTACAAGAGTTAAGAGACATAAAGTATGAATAAATTCCAGCATTCCCAGATGTTTCCTATAAATGCAAAACGAAACCATAATGTGATTTCGTTATACTCAACACCAATTTCCATTTTAACCCTATTAAATGATCAGTGGATCATAATAAGTGATCCTGATAATTCTAGTTGTCTAATGTTTTCCCATGAAGTTCTTGTTTTCAGTGGCTTATATTTTGCCAAATACAACCATTTAGACTACATTATCTTTCTTTACTCTAGCTGGTTATGGTTTTGTTTTGATTTTTAGGTTTTTGGTACAGCCAGTTCAGCTGTTTCTGAGAAGTACAGGGGGAAAAAAGTCAATAACTTTGCAAGAGCTTGAACTAATATTTTAGAGGCTTTTTTTAGCATGCTTTTTATGTTTACATATAGCAGTAGGGAAATGCAACTTTGCAAAATTTGTGCTGTGCCTGTGGAAAAAACCCTACCTTGGGCAAATAACAAGATTCTAAAATATATATTTTATATTTATACATACTATATATATATTTGATATACATTTTCTCTATATCCATTTTAAATATAGCTGTATATAAATACAATATATAAGCATATTTTTTTATATATATAACACCTTGTACGCACAGTGATTGGCAGAACTTAATGGAAGTTTGCTGAAAATATCCCTGGGCATCCCATCTGCACTGAGCATGCTTCGTCCCTCCTGAAGCAAAGTATAAATACCAGGTATAGCAGGCATACCATCAGGAAAAGATTCATAAATCTGAACGAATTTTCTCTGCAGAAATCACCCTTTGACCAGGGAAAATAAAGAGTTAAACTGGGGGCAGAGGGGAAACCTTCTTAGCTCCAAGGAATTGCTCCTCTGGTTCTGTGCTGCTCCACCTCAAAGAGCACTTCCCTGAGCTCCCTGACCCTGATCCTCCTCCTTCTGTCCTGACCTGCTGGGCTTTGCCAGCCCACACCACCACTCCTGGGTGGTTCACAGGGGGCCAGTGCAGAACTGCAGAAGCCATCTCTGTTATTCCTCTATTGGTAAGAGTTCGCTCAGCACCATATATTCCAACAGAAATTAGCCCACATTGCGAACTTAACACCCCAAATGCACTACGTGCCTATCTGTAAAAATCAGAGTAAGATTAACCCCAGGAACCAAAAACTGAACCCACCGTTCATGATTGCTGTCCTAGGATTAACACACTGATCTCAGCAACCCCCAAGATGTCCAAACCTTTGCCGGGTGGCTGGTCTGTATAAGTGTTACCAGCTGCTTCTGGAATTCATCTAGTGGAAGTCTAAATGTCTCTAGATCAGTGCTACTGACTGTCCTTTGTGGATCTGCTAAATGGAATTAGATGTGGTAAAATAATTTTTTTACATTTTTAAGGACAATTTAAAAGTGTTAGAAGAATAGGCTGTCCATAAGACTGAGTATTCCAAGTTAGGAAACATAAAGGTTAAGATTGTTCCTTATAAACTGCCACTTGGGAAGAGACGTGCTGCTGGACTGATGAACTCTAACTGTGCCATCCCTGTTATCTCGAAGTGTCCCCCTGCAAGCAGGTTTGACATGGATGACATGGGCAACAAGGACTATGGCCTGAAAAGCTGTAACTACATGAACACATGACAGCTGCCTGAACTGACCACCACTTTCATCAGTGAGAAGTATCACCGGAGATGAGCACAAGGCTGCAAGAACAACAGAGAAAAGTCATTTATTTTAGTTCTTTGGGAACACAGGAGTGACTGATTCAGTTCCTGTCCTTTTCACAGAACCACAGGATGGTTGAGGTTGGAAGGGACCTCTGGAGGTCATCTGGCCCAACCCCTCTGCTCAAGCAGGGTCATCTAGAGCTGGTTGCCCAGGGACATGTCCAGATGTTTTTTAGTTTCTCCGAGGTGGGAGACTCCATGACTGCCCTGGGCAACCTGTGCCACTGTTTGGTTATCTTCACACTGAAAAACAGTTTCTTCATGTTTGGAGGGAACCTCCCGTGTTGCAGTTTATGCCCATTGCCTCTGGTGCTACCACTGGCTACCACTGAAAAGAGCCTGGCTCCATCCTCTTTGCACCCTCCCTTCAGGTGCTTATATACATTGATAAGATCCCCCTGAGCCTTCTCTTCTCCAGGCTAAACAGTCCCAGCTTTCTCAGCCTCTCCTCATAGGAGAGGTGCTCCAGACCCTGAATCACCTTCATGGCCCTTCATTGGACTCTCCAGTATGTCCATGTCTCTCTTGTACTGGGGAGCCCAAAACTGGACACAGTACTCCAGGTGTGGCCGCACCAGCACTGAGCAGATGATTAGAATCACCTCCCTTGACCTGCTGGCAACACTAAGAACAGTAATTTGTGAGAGTGTATCATATGTATCATAATCAGGGCAAGAAAATTCTAGCTCTAACTTTTAAGACCAAATAGTCCTGATTTTGCTTTTTCCTAAATTCAGTGGTCTTCATTTTCTCATCCTAACTTTTGAAAGCAGCTTTCTGAAAGTTCATAGTATTTGTAGGCATAATTAATAAAATATACGTACTGGAATACAATCCCAGTTTTGGATTTAACTCTTTAACAATTCTATAACCCAAAGTCGTGAATTGCTTGTAAATATTTAATGACACATATTTAATTGGACTAGGAATGTGCTTTTCTCTGATGTAGATTTATGAAATTGACTGTAAAAAGGGATGCTACTTGACTCTCCTTTCCTTTTTATGACAGCGTATAAAGCATTGTCAGTATTTTAATATATTGAATATTATTAATGTTTAACTGGAGTGTATAACTTTTTATTAGAACTTTTCTTTGAATAATTGCTTCAAATTAAATTTAAATTATTTTTTAAATATGACAATGCTATGAACATTTCAGTTTCTCAGAATGCTGTTAAAAGGAAAGTTAAGAGCAGAGAGATATATTGGAGATTTAGCATTCACTGACGCAGTGGAAGCATGACTGAAGAAGTGTGACTTTCAGAGGGTCAGTGGTAGCTCCTTCCTGTGTTTTACACGGAGTAGATTGTTTTTTGTAAAAAAAAAAAAAGCACCAAGCAAATATAGAATACATGAGATAAACACAGTATCTCCTGGTGGAGGGTTCCGTTTATGAACACCAGCAGCCCAGAGGCCAACCTTCTTACGCCAAGAGCCTTCTAACAAGAGCTGCCTCTGGCCACCATGCTTCAGGCCAGTGCTGGAAGAGGAGCCTTGTTCAGAGCTGCTCACAGGGCCCTCACCATGCGCTGTGCTGGAGTTTGCTGCCCGAAAAGCCCTTGCTGCAGCGTGTGCCCCGTGCCGGACTCCTCAGTGTCTCGGCTTGAACTGTCCCTGACGGGGAGGTCCCAGGGCATTCGCTTGGTCTGAGGGGCTGAAACCTGGGAAGCAGCACTAGCACAGGAGCTCCTTCATCAGCTGCTTCCGCTCTAATTAAACCTCTCTCTTCTGCCTGGACAGTACTTTTTCATCCTAGCTGGTCTCTACCTAGCTCACAAGCACTGTGATAAGCTCGTCAATTAGCTTAAAGTAAGGTGATTACCAGAATGATTCGATTCAGCATTAGTGACTTCTTGTAATCTCAACATTTTTCTCACTGAACCGGCTGGCTAGGATTGAGCCTTTCTTATCAGCTCAGCTACCTTAAAGTCAAAACATCACCTGATAATGATTTTTGCTAGTAGAAGATGGACAAAATTTGTTATAGCTTAAACTAACTACGCAGTCAGAGGGGATGCCACAGCTCAAGTCAGACTTCATCTGCTCCTAAATCCAGTCCCTCCCGTACATTAACCAAAGCAGCCTGCATAGACTTAGTGTGGTTTCACAGCACACACCAACGCTGCTTGCTGCAGGGATGTGCAGGTGCCTGAACTCCTTTTAAATAAAAAAATATGGGTAGGAGAAGCCATACTGCAGCATTTTAAGAGAGCTCCACATGGATTAATTTCACTCAAGACTGCTGATGCAAAACACAGCGCTACTGCAAGCAGTTGGCTTCCAGCACTTGGCCTC
Source organism: Pluvialis apricaria (assembly GCA_017639485.1). NCBI lineage: Eukaryota > Metazoa > Chordata > Aves > Charadriiformes > Charadriidae > Pluvialis > Pluvialis apricaria. The sequence goes on along the minus strand of CM030008.1, from coordinate 154,647,051 downwards.
CGTCATTTACAGCTTGCCTTGGATAGTTTTTATACCACACCAGAATACGGCCCTGGAGACCAACATTTACAGCATACAGTTCCTCCACTCTCATCTCGCCTCTGCATAATACACATGAAGGATTAAGCAGAAGTATTAACGGGTTGGAGCCCGGGCCCTGAGGGACATGGATGGGGACCTGCTGCTTGGTGACTGGAGAGGGACCTTACCCAGCCATCCTCCCTCTGCTGAAACCAGCCCCTGGGGAGCCCAGGACATCGTGGGGTGGAACAGTGGCTCCAAAAATGTGTGCTTCTGAAATGTTGTGTGGTGGTTGTATTATTTTTTTTTTTTTTGCATGTGTGTGTGTGGTTTGTTTTGTTTTAAATCACAGAGAGCTGTTGGGGTTGCAGCGTGTCCCATCAATCAGCACACCACACAGTGTCTATATTAAACATCCTACCAAGTCCCATCGGGAGCGTGAAATTTCTGATGACAGAAGATAAGAAAATATTCAGCAGGTTTTGTTAAACAATTTATATGTTAAGGGACTGAAAGGTCAGTGAGAGGAAATTGTGTTTTATCTCCCTTGCATATATATTGCTTGATGATTAGGTCAAAAATGTTACAAATACAGACCAAGTGAAAAATATGACTACTCATAGGCAGAGATGGGAAAAAAAAGGGTTTTGTTATACTGTCCATTTTAATAACCCAAAAACAGATTCAGAGAATGGCTGTGCATTGCTACAGTATGGTAGAGCTGCTTTTCTGTCTTTTCTGGGTATTTTTGTTCTTTTGCCTCACCGTACCTGCAAAGTTTGTGTAAAATTTCTAGCAAAATACATTTTTTATCAGTTCTTGGCCATCTCCAGTGCAAAAATGCACAAAGAGCTAGTTCATCCTTCAACTGGCGATATTAGACAAGTGCAAATTAGTTACGTTTCCATCCTATTGACCACTAAGGGGTTTGATCTTGTCTTCAAACACCTGCAAGAACGGGTAGTACCTCAGCAGACCTGGTAAGATTGGTTGGATAAGTAGTGCTGAAAAATCTGTAGTTTGCGTTTCCTGTTTTATGGGGTGGATGTATGCTGGTCATTCTGGAAAAAGAACTCATCAAAGGGAAGGGGAAAGACCAAATTCAGACCTTCTGTGTAGGGACTGTGCCTTGCCTCAGCTGAACTGAGTCAGAAGGTTTTAGCTATGAAGCTTCTCTTACGTTGAATTTAAGAGCACTTTTCATTTCAGAAAAAAAAGAAATGAAAAAGAATAAAGAATTTTTAATGCACAGGGCAGGCAACTGGGCACAAGGCATTTCTGGGCTTTTTGCCCAGATCTGTCATTGACTTCTTGATTATATCTTGTGGGTCTGTTTTATTTTTTGAAGGAAAAATAAATGCAATGATCAGAATGTTAAGAAAACGGGTAGGTTTGATTCACTGCAGCATGATCTGTAGGGTCATGTTGCAGGCTGGGTTAGGAGACCTTCAGTGGATTTCGGTCCTTCTTTATATCCATTTTGCCATTTGTCTTTATTACGTACCAGCTATAATCCTGTGGTCTTCAGGGAAAATGCTGTATCTGACTGTATGTGTACAGTGGAAGTAGCAGTGCAGGACAGAGACATCTGTGCTAGCTTTAAATGATACATCTCATTAAAGAGGACATTTGTATAGGCAGTCACCAGGCTTCTCTGAGATACACGAAGGTCTGTGCTGAGCTGGTGAAAACGCTTTTGATGCCTGAGCTAGCTCTAAGCCATGATACAATATGCAGCATGACTTACCCCTCTATAGGAATTTTCTACAGGGATGGTACAAACAGAGCATCCACCTCATGCTGTAGGGGACATGGGAGGGGCTGCTTACTCTTTATTGATCCATGTCACAAGCCACTCTTCTTGGTGAATTTGCATGAATGGGCTCTGTAGATACGTACCTGTGTGCATACAGAAACAGTTATGAGAAAACAGCAGGACTTTTTGTACTTTTTGTACACACGGAGAGGTAGTGTTGGTGACATGGACAGTGGGATTGAGTGCACCCTCAGCAAGTTTGTAGATGACACCAAGCTGAGAGGTGCAGTTGACACGCTGGAGGGAAGGGATGCCATCCAGAGGGACCTGGACAGGCTGGAGAGGTGGGTCTGTGTGAACCTCATGAAGTTCAACAAGGCCAAGTGCACGTAGGTCACAGCAATCCCAGGCACAAATACAGGCTGGGTGGAGAATGGATTGAAAGTGGCCCTGCCGAGAAGGACCTGGGGGTGTTGGCTGATGAAAAGCTCAACATGAGCTGGCAATGTCCACCCACAGCCCAGAAAGCCAACCGTATCCCAAGCTGCATCAAAAGAAGTGTGTCCAGAAGGTAGAGGGAGGTGATTCTGCCCCTCTACTCCACTCTGCTGAGACCCCACCTGGAGTACTGCATCCAGCTCTGGAGCCCCCAACACAAGAAGGACATGGATCTGTTGGAGCAGGTCAAGAGGAGGGCCACGAAGATGATGAGAGGGCTGGAGCACCTCTCCTATGAGGTCAGGCTGAGAAAGTTGGGATTGTTCAGCCTGGAGAAGAGAAGGCTCTGGGGACAACTTATACCATCCTTCCAGTACCTAAACAGTGCCTACAGGAAAGATGGGGAGGGACTCTTTATCAGGGAGTGTAGTGACAGGATGAAGGTGTCCCTGCCCATGGCAGGGGGGGTTGGAACTAGGTGATCTTTAAGGTCCCTTAAACCCAAACAATTCTGTGGTTCTATGATTCTATGAAAGTCTCCAAAAAGCTGATAACCTCTAGAGACTTGTGGTCCTGTTGAATCCGAGACAGATGATAAACTCAGAACAGCAAGAGTCTGCAGAGTGTGTCCAAGGCCATCAGCACACAAGAGCATGAACACCGCGCTTTATAACTCGGACTACAGCCAGGGAGGTGGCAGCTGCTATATGCAGACACAGACCACAGGCTACAGGGTTTATGTACATCTGGGGAAGAAAGGGACTTCTGAACACCTTCTTAAAAACCACTGGTGCATCAGTATGGCCCTCTGCTTCTCAGTAAACACCAAGGGTTGGCCTCCCCGCTGCTGCTCCAACTGGATAAAATGAAGGATTGAGGGGATAATTTAATGGACAGAACGAATATTTACTGCTATTCAGAATAACAGCTTGATTCTGTTATTAATAATAGTTTAATTCATAAAATGTGCTCCAATAAATATTGGTGGTAGCCTGTATCTCTCACTGACTGGTTCCCCTATCTGGAAAATTTACATCCTTCTCCCCCATAGTTGGAGACAAGGAGATAATGCAAAGAAGATGCCATACTGTCCCTGTAGGGGATGGGGGAGGAAGGGACGATGCTCTGTGAGGGGAGGAAGAAGAGAAGCAGGCTGCTACAAGGACAGGGAAAGAGAGGCCAGCAACATACCCCAGGTATCCTGGGCTCACTGAGGTCACATCTAGGTACTGATAGAAGTGTAATACATATATTAACAATAACGGTGGCATTAAATTACCAAGATCCTTAGAAGGACGGTGATACAGGCTGTTCTGCCTCTTTCACTCGGTGAGTAAAGCTGATATAAGTGGGCAGTCATGTAAAGATTACTAAGTATTCCTGTCCACAGACAACTTTTTGCAGAGACTAACTCATTTTTGAATGTGGTTTAATTTCTGGAAACAGAACACCTCCGTCCACAGAATTTTTCTCTTATTAATAGCGTTAATTGGCTCGTGAATGGACAATAAAATGTTTGCCTTGATGGTCTCCAGCCCTGTTGCTAAGAGCTATATACAGTATCAAACCGTTCCCATAAATTTTCACATTTTTGTTAGCTAAAACCTCAACAGGAAGAAAAAAAAAAATCTGCTGACATTGATAAAGAATTTGAAAAAACTCCTATGGTTTTTGCCATTCCAGACTGCCAGTTTATAGTCTGGGAACATTATCGCAGCTTCATTTCCACAACAAAAAGACCCCATTCTTTCCTTAAAGGTTTGACCGTTCATCCCGTCCTTGGTGTTTTGCATGAGAAATGCACTTGTGTTGTCAGCCTTTCTATTAGCACTCACTTATCGAGGGTGCCAAAGAAAAGTCTAAGCAAAGGACAAGTGTCTAACAGGTTACTATAGTTTCTTTTGTGCTCTTCAAATTTGCAGACTTCAGGCGTTTAAAACTGTAATTAACATTTGCACGTATGATAAATTTAAAAATTGGGTGAACTTTTCACATTCGAATGTGAACAATTTCCATTGTCTGCTCTCCAGTAAATTGCAATCGCTGGTTATTTTTACTCTCCGGATTTTTGCTGGGCTGTAATCCTGCCGGGTCGTGCTAGGCTTTTTACAGACACAGAACAGGAAACAGCCAGCGAAATGAAAGGTATTTTCCCCCCAAAGGCGAAAGAAAAGGATTTTAATTATTGCAGACTGGTAGGTGGGATGCCTCTTGCTAATATGACATTATTCAGTTTTTCTTTCACTGTCATTTTATATAATCGTTTAGTTACCAGTTATGAAAACGTATCAATAATCCACTTATGCTTTGTCAACTTGCTGTGTAAAACACAGTCCCATAAGCAAATCAACTATGACTTTGGAAACATTTAAAGGAACAGCAAAATTCATGCAGCTGAGGATGGAGACATCATACAGGCAGAGCTCACATAACTGTTCTTCCACCAAAGTTCCCCAATTAAATTCCAGAACGGACTAATTCTTAATGTAAATTATCATCTGCTGATTACCTGATGTCCTACAAGAAGTGAGTCCAATGGTTTTAGTGTCGTCTAGTTTAAGGCATACTGGTGCCTGTATCAGAGAACTTATCAGTTGACAACCTGGCTGGCAATCAATCAGCAGCAAATCCAATGACTATTGCATTAGCCTCTGGTGGCAGCATTTGCCCGTCAGAGTGCGGTAAGACAAGATCAGGAAATCTGCACTGTGCATATTGCGCGGTAATAACCTCAACTTCATTCTCTGAGGCTGCCAGGGTGATACCTACCAAAGGTGCTAGTTCACACTGTCCTTAAAAATGCAGTTGAAGCTTGGTCTGTAGGAGGATATTACCCCAACTTGAGCAATTAAGAATTAGAAAGAGACAGAATTAAGGCAGTACCACTGAATTTTGTTGACGCGTCTCTTTAAAGATTGGTGCCCGAGAGAAAAAAAAAAATGCTGCCACATAGAATTTGAGAGTAAACACCTCAGCATTTTAATAACTGCAAAAGCCATTTTTGGTGGAATGCTATGAACATTACTGCTGTGAGATAAAACAAAGGACAATCCTATAAAACAGTACATAAAAAGACAAAGACATTACTTGTCACACTGCTTATTTCAGGGCTAAAATGCTGGCTACATGTTCCCGTTGCACTATTTTAATGTTCCCAGCTGGTTTCTGCAGGGGAGTGCTTACTTTCTCTCACAAAGGAATGAGACTATCGCTTCATCCAACACAATTCATCCAGGAAACACAGAAAAACTGCCTCCCCTATTACCTTTTTGCTCCCCATCTCCCTGGGTCGGTGAGACAAGAGGATGCTAATTGCAGATCATTAGCACTGACAGGAGATTTTTGGAAAGCAATGTAAATAAATGTTGAAACCAAGGGACAAAGTAAGTTCAGTTCAGAAGCTTTACCCCATTGCATATATCTATAGTCTCTCTAGTACGTATGTGCTGGTGTCAGGTGTGAGCATCATGGCAGCATTAAAGGCATTAATCTGCTTGCTGATGTCAGAGATAGGACGAAGAAACAGGACTCAGAATATTTACTTCTCCCAAATGGCAAGGAGCCTGGAAAGAAAGGGCAATGAAATGAAGACCCTGGGAGTCAAAAAAGCAGGGAGGGGGTTGTAGGTAAATTCAGAGAGGTTCTTGGAGGGACAGATTGCCCAAGGCATTCAAAAGGATTACAGATAAAGACTCACAAAGCAGGTGAAATGATTCAGATTGGAGGAAGACATGGCTAGAAAATAGAAGGTGAAGATGAGTTTAGCAAATTAGTTTTAGATAACAGCAAAAGGATGTTTGGAAATGAGGGCAGAAATGGACAAGCAACTTAGCAATGAAGACAAACTGCCATGAATAGGCTTGCTAATGTCACATGGAATAAAATTATTTGATTTAATAAATGTGTAGATGGAGAGGCAAAAGGAGAATGAGAAATGAAAGGTGACATTAAGGCTACAAGAGAAGACAGACAGTAAAATTCTGAATAAACAAACAAGATAGAAAAGACCATCCTTGGGACAGCTAAGAAAGTCCCATCTGAAGGGAGTTTGAGATGGCATGATAACATCAAACAAGGTATGATGGAGGCAAAAATTCACAACAGGGAAAAAAAAGTTGTAAGTAACAGAAACTGTTGGGGAGGATGAGTTAGTCAAAATAGAGACTATAAAGATAAAAGGAGGAGGACTGAGGGTGAAAATTTGAAGGGTGCCAACAGAGAGTGGAGAGGGAGTGGGAGGATCTACCAGAGGAGGTGCTAAGAGAACAGTGTTGGAGGCAAAAGCAGAAAGCAGAGAGCACAGGCTCACCAAAGGATAAGGTGGAAAGGAAGAAGACGTGGGGAAGTGCAAGTCATCCTGAAAGCCGCATTAAGGAGGATCTGAATGGAAAGAAGCCCTCTGGCTTGGCTAGGGAAGAACATCAGTGAAGGGGGTCTCAGTGCATACTAAAACTAGATAATAAAGAAAGTCTGATAAATGCTAGCTGGGAATAAATGTTTGGAAGTCTAATTGGGTCTGGGAAATGCTCAGGGTGGAAAGTGTAACCATGTTTCCAGGCTGACTGAAAGAAGCTGGACAACTGAGGCAGGGCAGCAGAGAAACGGCTGAGGAAAAAGAGGACAAGGGGCAGTAGGACAGTGTCCAGGTAACACCAAAGAAATCTTACCTTCCAGGGAACAGAAAGCAAGGGGAAGTTGCATTTAATTGAGAGACAAACAGAGGAGGTAGAAAAATCAAAGTAGTTTTAATTGTCTTTAAGGGGATTTTGCTATTTAATATTAGCAAAGGATTGCCCACTTTGAAACTGTCCCTGGCAACTGCAAGATCCAGAAGTCTCGATAGATGTAGTGCCATATATTAAACTGATTATATAGTTGACCTCGTTTCCTGAAGGAGAGATGAGAGATTAACTTATATGGAAGCTTTCCAGCCACTGAAAGTACAATAGAACTAGACAAAATATCATAAAATCTATCTCAGTTATGGGGCAATCTAGCCATTAGCATTGAGGTGAAAATATTTTTGAGAATTATTAGGGCTGATTAATAGATTTACAGGCCCTGCGAATTACAGAGTAAAAATCTGTGGGGACCCCTGCTTTCAGTCTTTCTTTTTCTGAGGAGACTACAGGGACTACTGAGGCCACACCAGCCTTGAGGCTGAAGTATCAAGGCAGGCTGCTTTTGATTTCTCCCAGTAACTAGAAGATCTGCTTACCTGGGATGGCCTGAGAGGAGAATTTGTGCCTAGATGGTTAGTTTAGGAAGTCAGCATGGATCTTTCATATTTTCTCAGTCATTGAATAATCATGGCAAAGGCGGCCAACTCCCAATTTCCAAGCTACTTGTGGTTTACCAAACAATTTATGTTGCTCAGAAGAGCTGCTGATGAGACATGCTCTACTTGCACCTTGGCAGCAACTATTTATGCCCTGGTTCCAAGGCGAGGTGCAACAACGATGTAACGTGCTGTACTGGTATTCTGGTGCTATACCCATACTGCCGTGAAGGCTACAGTCCCCTTACAAATTCAATAAGTTTGCCTCAGACACTAAAATACCCATCGCTTCAGTGCCAGCACAGTATGCAGCTGCTGTTTGTCACATCCTCGTCGTACACAGCGGAGCGTTAGCTCTGCTAACAGCATTGCATTAGTTGAGTATAGAATAAGCTGTTGACCTACAGTAAACCACTGACTAAGGTTGTCAGGTTGGCTCATGTCTTAATCTGAAATATAAAAGTGACTTTATGTATCCAACATTGAAAACGCTAGGGCGCTCTCCCTACAACCAAGAAGAAATTCAACCTTGCAGATGACACCTAACTTCCCTGCAACAGGACAAGACAAAGAAATCGTAAAAAGAGGTTTCTTAATATATTGCTCCCTCTTCCTCGTGTAGAAGAGTACCAAATAATAAATGATATAAGAATAAAAAATGTTCTTAAAAAAAGGCCACCTGCCATTGTATGCCTTAGCATAATTAAGTTCATTTAGCAGGGCAGTGACTTATCTCTTCTACAGGACCTCTCACAGGCTGGTCTTGGTAAAGATGTCAAACAAGAAATCCATTTTTAAAAAGCGATCATCCTTCAAATCACGCAAACCGAAAGACTGTATTTCATCTGCTTTGAAAATGAATTTTTTATGCCACACAAAATCAGCAACACAGTAGTCAGCTTTCTATTTAAAAATGGCATGGTAGGAGGATGCTTTCAGGTTGGTTTTTTTTTTCAAAGATTACATATTCTTTATAGCTTAAGTACGGAGGCTGCCTAGCCTCGTTAGCAAGCTGGGCTGACAATAACCTCAGAGAATCTATGCAAATCTGTACATTAATACATCTGAAGATTAATAGCATGTGAATTTCTCACAACTCATCCACTTATATCTAATAAGAGGCAAGAACTCCGGTAAAACTTCTAGTCAGAAAGAGACACAGAATCTCTTTCCAGAAAATATTTATTTCATTTGCACTAGTCTGTCCTAGGGAGAAATACAGAAATATATAACTTCCCTACTCTTGTCTCTCATGTAGATGTTGACAGAACGTCTAACTTGCTTTTGAAGTCTTCACTCTGAGAAAAGTTAAAGGAAATATAAAAGGATGATAAAATCTGGCAGATGAGATTTGGCACAAAATGCTTGAAAACCAAAAGCATATATGACTGATGAAAAGACACAGCATCCTTAGATGCATCAGAAATGTAGAGAGAAGATGCACTGCATACAACAACTGACAAACCTGTAGTTTTTCCCATGATTCAGAAACCAGTCATCACAGCTGAAAGATATCCCGGGCACCAGAAATCCAGGACAACTCCAGGTGGTATTTTAATGACTGGTATTCATCAACAATGGTTGGCTGTTCGGTAGAAAATCAGCTGTGGTCCAGTTGCAAGTCCTTGTGAGTTTATTCTTGCATGAAAAAAACCGCACAACGTTTGACCATGTAGTCAATCGTGTGTGGTGGTGGCTCTTCAGGAGCTAAGAACCACATGGCTACAAGGCTCAAACATTTTCTGACTCAAACTATTATTACGGCACCTGTGCTGATGGTGCACGGTAACTCGCAGTTTAGAAACTTTAATTGTATTTGTTCTGTGAATCATCATAGGATTTCACTCTTCAACTTTCTTATGCTGGCACCTTTAACTAGCAGCTAAGTGACAAAATTACGTACACGATCATTTTATAAATGAGAAAAAATAAACCCCAGGAGAACAAATGGAAGTCAGGATTTGGGGATTTACATTTCATTTATTTTAAAACTGCTAGAATTCTATCTAAGTCTAATTATACGCATTAAAAAAAAATTAGGATATGCTTATTTTTAGCACCATAATTTTTGTGGGACCTACAAATTTGTACTTCATGCTTATAATTTCTTTCCTATTACTAACCCTTTCCTCAAACTGAGCTGACCCGGTTGGGGTTAGGAGCTGCCCCAGGGAGATTTCAGCCTGTAAGGTGGCACTGGAGCTCCCCTTCCTCCCTCTAACCCCCGTCACCTGAGTACAAGGGATATTACCCCAGTGCAGTTCTCCCCAGAGCCTCACTGAGAAGGGAGGAGAAGGAGAGGGTAGCCCCAGAGCCCCTGACAGACAGACAGACAGACACCGCAATACCCCTAGCAGGCCTTGAGGACAGGGGGAAGGACTAGGCAGAGTCCTGGGCAAAAGACTAGGAGGGAGGACACCGTATGGGTACCGGCATCTAATGATCCTGATGCTGTTGCTTAGCGGATAAATTCAGAATCACCCCTCCCACTGCACATTTGTTGCCCATCACAACTGAAACGCTTGTGTCAGTTTAGTTATGCTAACAGAGGCCTCTAGCGGGAGGACAGAAAATGCCAGACAAACACCTTCTGCAAGGAGAGTTCAAATGGTTTTACACGAAACTCTGCTTCAGATTTGTGACAGCTCAGTGGACACAGGTGACTAGTGGTGTGGCTTTTCCCTTGCCATCCCTAGCTGGTGCGGGATGCCACACACAGAAACACTATGTACTAGCCAAGCTTGGGATATGGAGGGTCGTGAAGCTGAGGTTCGTCATGGAGAATGGCTGCACTTGGGTATCAGCATCACAGAGCTGGGACCAAGGTCATTTACTCCCAAGAAGAGACAGGGTAGAGCTAGTAGGGTGCGCTGTGCACGCCACGGGTCCACGCACAGGGTACTATGACAAGCGATGGGTGAGCTTTGCTGAGCTTTCAGCTGCAGGGCGAGCCAGCACGTGAAGATACTGTGTGAAGACAATTTCACTGTGATGCTGTACAGCCACCCACTGACCAAAGAAGTTTTAAAAACAACCTTGTCCTACTATGCAAGGATTTAAAGCATAAGCTCTGACATTAATCTCTAACATTATCATAATCTTCAACATTAAATAGCCGCCATTTTATTTCAACTCTACAGGGATCCCCTAGAACTTCTTTCATCAGGAATGGCTAAAACGTTCCCGAGACCCCTGACACCAGTCTGGCATATGTGATGTATACTGAGCCTGCGCCTTTACTCCACTGTATCAGTTTTACTCCAGTGTAAAACCGATATAATAGAGAACCAAGCCTCCAGCCTCTGTGTTTGAATCACCAGACCTTAGCTATAATACAGAAGAAAATAAATCAGTGTATCTGTTACATATTTCTTGTCTTTCTTATCTCTTGAGGCAAAATCATTTTGGATAGGTGCCCCAGAGAGCAGAAAAGACCGTGTGCTTTCAGCTTTTGAGATATTTGTTGCTTCTTTGATCAGAAGATTACACAGTAATCTCAACAATAAAGTGAACTCCAAACAATAATAATCCTCCAATATTTTAGCTGTGTGAAGAAAAGCCTCCTCGGTGAAGACTTTGAAAAGAAGTAGGAGGTGATGGAGAGGTTAATTTGGACGTAATTTTATTCTTAAGGTGATTTGACTCATGACCGGGAGCAGCACTACTGAAGAAAATGCATTGAACCCCTCTGACGGGACTTGAACTCAATCGCTAGCAGAGGTCCCGTCAACAAGCCTTCAGCAGTGGTCCACGATTCCCAGGAAGCACGGCCAGTGAGCAGGCGATGTGACCATTGCACACGTGCAGTCCTCAAGGAGCACAGCCCAGACGGGTATTGTGTGGTGCTCTGCCCTCTTCTCTCCCATCTCCGCTTCTCTTTGCACAAAACAGGCCCTAAAAACTGCCTTTGTGCCTCCCTCCAGCCCCAAACTTCACAGTTTTCTCCTGGTTTCTCAAAGGATATGCAGGTACAGCCTTGGATATGAATTTGTCTCCCAAAGCTAAGTTCTATGGAAAACAGGTAGATGCTTAGTGAAAACTATTTTTCTTCATTCTTGTTCATGCTGCAAAATAGTAGCTTATTTTATACACACACACAACTATAATGGCCTCTCTTTCTGAACAAACATATGCCGATGCTTGAATGGTTGTGGTTAAACTGATGAGTGAGCTGGAAGTCCAAACTGCTGGCATGAAGAGGGGTTTGGAGCCAGGTATGCATGTCTCACAGCTGTTACATTTTCCATAGCAGGCACGAAATTTACTCTTTGAAAAGACACTTCCTTTTCAAAATTGTTACTGGCTTTGAGAAAAATAACACCTTTCAAGCTTCCTTTGCACATCGTAAGGAAACACAAACAGGATACAAACAACATTTAAAAAATTCTCTGCCGATCACCTTTAAAAACCTGCAATTTTCTGTAAAAGGAGTCTGCTGCATTTTCTTCCATTAAATCCTCTCTGTCTCATGTCTTCTCAGTGCTCTGTTTCTGCTATATGTGAAAAAGTATCTTAGCCATATAATATCATGCCGGGGGCAAAATTCTTCTATGATGTGACATACTATCACAGTACAGTTTTAGGAATCATCTGAGCTGGAGTCAGATATTAGTTTATTTTCAATGGTAATCTTAAAAGGTGTGTTACACTGTCCTAGGAAGACAAGGAAACAACCAAAACTTATGATATAAAAAAATGCCACAGGAAACAAACTGTAGAGAGATACTTTTTCATAAAGGTATACTTAAAAAATATGTTAGAGGACACAAAATATGAAAGTTTTCTTCTGTACTGACATATCTTTTCTGGTAGATCAAGATCTAGCTGAAGAAAATAAAGCTGCTATAAGAAAAGTCCCTTTCAACATCGGACAACCTTCCTCAGTTACAACATTTTGACTGCCTGTCACGCAGGTCTTTTCCTAAAATGCAAGTCTGCCCCCAGTGCTATCAGTGGTAATGTCTCCTTAAACTTTCCAAAGGGACCTTTATCTGGTCATCCAGGGTGCGTTTATCTTCACATTTGTTATCTAGAAGTTTGCCACCTAGTTCAAACCAGTTGTCCAGGGAACTTCTTCAGTCAGTGGAGGGAGACAAGTATCTTCAACGGGCAAAGATACACATGGCAAGATGTGCATTTGGCACCAATAAGAGGAACTGCCCTCTGGATGTACCTGTGTCAGTCCACTAAATGTGAAGACAGCTACCTTAGACAATCTTGACTTTTACATGACTGAAGATCATAGAATCATAGAATGGTTTAGGTTAGAAGGGACCTTGAAGATCATCGAGTTCCAACCCCCCTGCCACAGGCAGGGATACCTCTCACTAGACCAGGTTGCCCAAGGCCACGTCCAGCCTGGCCTTGAACACCTCCAGGGACGGGGCTTCAACAACTTCTCTGGGCAACCTGTTCCAGTGCCTTATCACCCTTAAAGTGAAAAACTTCTTCCTAATGTTTCATCTAAACCTGCCCTCTTCCAGCTTAAAGCCCTTCCCCCTCATCCTATCACTACATGTCCTTGTAAAAAGTCCTTCCCCAGCTCTCCTGTAGGCCCCCTACAGATGGGCGAGATGAAGCTCACCACAAAGGTACTGTTGCAGTGGGGCTGCTGTAAGGCTCAGATTCACTCCACCTTTCTTTAGATATATTTGCAGAGCACCTATGTGAGGAGTTACTTGCCTGAGGGACCTTCTGTAGAGACTGGAAAATGACAGGCACATCCTGAGAGTGAGTCATACCAGAAGCTGCACAGAAGAACATGACAAAGGCACTCTCAAAGTCTATTCGGGCCACCTAAGATCTGCTGGGAGACTACAGCAGGAGCCAAGAGCAAGCCTCTTCGGTTCCAGGCAACCTGCACAAGCAGGTAACTTTATGTGGGATGAATCCCATCTTAAACCCCACTAAACTGTGGATTTCCACACTTACCGTGCAGCACTAACTGCAATGTCATACTTTGTTGTAAGATAAACAGTACCCAATAATAAGGCAAATCCATAGTTGTCTGAAATAGTAGCTCTTAGAGAGTTTTTTATAGCAGAGCAAACCAGATGTTGACTTTATGGATGTGATAAACTGTTTTAAAAATCATAGTACAATAGGATTTCAGCTGTTAGCACAGATTCTGCTAAGTAATCTGAATATGTTCAAGGACAGAATTTGTCCTTAATGGCTACACTTCTTATTTTTAAGTGGCAGCTTAAAAACATCAGTCAGCATGAAGTATTGAAGCCAAGTGGTCTCCTGCTACGTTTACTAATTTCCGTGCAGAGCCGTTTTAGCTTTTTTTTTGTCATTCAGATGTCTGTGCACCATATTGCCCAGTATTTCTGCCTGCAGTAGTGTGGCGCGTGGAGATCACAGAATCACAGAATCACAGAATGGTCACCATTGGAAGGGATGTCTGGAGATCATCTAGTCCAACCCCCCTGCCACAGCAGGGACACCTACAGCAGGTTGGACAGGATGGCGTCCAGGCGGGTTTTGAGTATCTCCAGAGAAGGAGACTCCACAGCCTCTCTGGGCAGCCTGTGCCAGTGCTCTGCCACCCTCAAAGGAAAGAAGTTTTTCCTCACATTCAGATGGAATTTCCTGTGTTCCAGTTTGTGCCCGTTGTCCCTTGTCTTGTCACTGGGCACCACTGAAAAGAGTCTGGCCCCATCCTCTTGACACCCGCCCTTTAGATATTTATAAGCACTGATCAGATTCCCTCTCAGTCTTCTCTTCTCCAGGCTAAACAGACCCAGGTCTCCCAGCCTTTCCTCATAAGAGAGGTACTCCATTCCCTTGATCACCTTTGTAGCCTTTTGCTGGACTGTCTCCGGTAGTTTCCCGTCCTTCTTGAACCGGGGAGCCCGGAACTGGACACAGTACTCCAGATGTGGCCTCACCAGGGCAGAGTAGAGGGGGAGGATGACCTCCCTCGACCTGCTGGCCACACTCTTTTTAATGTACTCCAGGAGACTGTTGGCCCTCTTGGCCACCAGGGCACATTGCTACCTCATGGTCAACTTATTGTCCACCAGGACTCCCAGGTCCCTCTCTGCAGAGCTGCTTTCCAGCAGGTCAACCCCCAACCTGTACCGGTGTATGGGGTTATTCCTCCCCAGGTGCAGGACCTACGCTTGCCCCTATTGAATTTCATTAGGTTCCTCTCCACCCTGATACATAAAGCTTGTGTATCAGATACACCCCCCTCCTTCTCCTTCTCCTTCTCCTTCTCCTTCTCCTTCTCCTTCTCCTTCTCCTTCTCCTTCTCCTTCTCCTTCTCCTTCTCCTTCTCCTTCTCCTTCTCCTTCTCCTTCTCCTTCTCCTTCTCCTTCTCCTTCTCCTTCTCCTTCTCCTTCTCCTTCTCCTTCTCCTTCTCCTTCTCCTTCTCCTTCCCCTTCCCTTCCCCTTCCCCTTCCCCTTCCCCTTCCCCTTCCCCTTCCCCTTCTCCTCCTCCTTCTCCTCCTCCTCCTCCTCCTCCTCCTCCTCCTCCTCCTCCTCCCCTTCTCCTTCCCCTTCCCCTTCCCCTTTGACTGTATCTCCTTACCAAACTCTCCATACAGTCACGCAGGAGGTGCTCACTGCAAGGAACTTCCTGTTCATTTCTCCCCTTTAATTACTAAGGTTAAACCAGGATTCTACTGACGTCTGGGGAAAACATAAGCAAATAATACATAAAGATAAATTATAAAGTACTGTAATTCATACAAATGAATCAGAATAAAACCTACTTTTGTCCCTATACACGGAACAAGATTCCTGTTCTTCTAAATAATATTTCTACAATGTTCACATTGCGTATAAATTGACTTTGGGGCTCTCTCTGGGTCACTATGGACATTTTCCCATCACCAACGATTTTCAAGTGCTTTCCAACAGTCTTTTTTTTTCCATGCTAAGGTAACAATATGAAGGTAAACTTACCTTACTTTGAAGGAACATTAAAACCAAATTTATAACAGCATGTGGTGTTTAACTGCTGGGAGTTGAGGATATTATATACAGGAAGTTTACTGGAAAGATCAGAGCTAAGGGATTTCTGCATATTAGTTATGACACCTCTGGGAATATTTAGATTTTGAATCAGAACTCAGATGAGCTTCAGTGACATCAATTTTATCCTGAAACGAATATTATCACGCTATAGGCAGATAGTACTGGCTTGTTCCTAGATAAGAAAAACTTCATTTTTATTAAAAAAAAAATAAAATGTGCTGACTAGGTGAACTTCTCTGCTGTGCTGAAAGATTGTATTAGGTTTATGCAAAACCTTATTCTGAGGATACATAAAGACCTCAGAATAGGATGTGAGGGGGTGGGTATACATATACGGCTTTCATCCTCCAAACACTATCCTGATAAAGGCAACAAAAAACCTGCAATTGTTGTGCCCCAGTTAGCCTGTTAAATGTTCACACTAATAGATTTAGTTACTAACTGATAAACCAGCTCTTGATGTTGAGATTGTTACATATTGGACCTAGAGATAAGCAGGATTTGTTAGACTGAAACTAGAACATAGTAGGTAGGTGATTATCTACTAGTATTGTTTCCAAATTTCAACCAAAGGCAATTCATCTCTTTCTTTGAACAGAGGGAGCCACAAGATAGGAAAAATAGTTATTTATTATATGTTAAACAGTTTAGATGGGTTTAGCAGCTTTAGTTTTCCAATGGCTTGAGGTAGGAATTTGGAGCCTGGTATAATGCAAGCATGGTTCTACTGATCTGCCTTTGGCTTTCTCCGTGAAATTCTGCCTGCAGCAGAGCAAGTTGTTAGCCTGAATTTGAAAGGAAATGAGGTTTATTCAATTAGGGTCTCTGTCAATCCTTCCCTAATAACTTTTGAACCAGATGGCCAGTTTAGAAAAAAAAGAAAATAACAAGGGGACTGAAGTCTCTGCAGTCTGAAGTTCCCAAAAGCCTTCAGAAAAGAAGCAAATACAAAAAGAAGGAAGAACTAAATATTGCACACCCAGAGAAGAAGACAAGTGAGCTCAAGTTACCTGTTGCGTTTGGCGTGCCAGGCAGCTCCTCAGCAGCGGTACCTCCAGGGAATTAATATCGTGGCACATCCAGGGAATTAGCATCCCAGCAGTTCAGGACCAGCCACAGCACATGCTTTCTCTTGCCTTGCCTGTGGATGGAAACTGAGGACAAAGTGGGGGAAAAAAAGGCTTAAGAGACATGAGAGGGGAATATTTCAAGAAAAGGCAGTGTTAGGGGTCGTGAGGGAGGCTGGTGTTCTCCCAGGTCAGGGGAGAGGGAATATGTAGTAACATAGACACAAATTGATAGGAAATGAGATTTCAATAGTTCTGCTGCTTATGTGGCTTCCTGCTTATTAAACATCATCATCGTGGCAGCACGTGTAAGCCTTTTTGCTGAACTGACCTTTGGCAAGAAGGTCACAAAAACTGTGATATGTATATATACATATACATATATACATGTGTCTATTTAGATCTGATTAATCCCGCTTTATCTGAACCTCACGTACATAAAGGTATTTCTGGTGGTAACAAGAAGGGCACTTAAAGGTAAAGGGAAGAACAACAATAGAAAGTGAAAATTCTCTTTTTCTTTCCTAACTGTAAGATGAAATTTTTGCTTGCAGTATTTAGATATGAAATACTTGTAGCTTTTTTGATATATCTATTACAGTGAGCACGAAAGCTCTTCCAGCAAATTAAAACTGATTATAAAACACCTAAAATATTATCAGAGTCAAGAATTCCTTTATCTTTTGCACCACCTCAATAAAAGGCGAGCTTGAAAAATGTTCTGTAATGTAACAGATGAGTTTGCAGACCTACAAAGAAAGGAAACCAGTACAACGCCAATTTATTTCATTGCATCTTTTATTATTGCGAACTGTATCTTAATTTTTCCTACTGCTTTAACGCTGTTATTTTTATTAGACAATGTATATTCCATATCAAAATGTGTTGTCATACTATCACAGAAAAAAAAACACTGACCAGTAATAGATGTCAATAGAAAATGCTAGAAGCCCTGCAGTTAACAATTCTGGGGCAGACATTTTGGAGACACCCTGCATACAGAAGAAAATGTTCCCTTGTTTTCATAACACAGTAGTAGTGGCTTTACGCAGTGACACACAGGGTTTATATTACTGCAGATAATTCTGTCTAAATGTGAGTATATTATCTACGTAAATATCAAGTTTTTTACGTACCTCACTTAGCCCTTGACCTGAGTCTGACCATGAGTGCCATGGGTCAGTCTTGCATTAGATGCTTCATGTTTTCTTTTATAAATTTAATAAATATTGCCTTCTAATTGCATTGCGGTTTCCACTGTAAGCTTTTGCTAGTGGCTGAACTTCTCAGCTTATTACAAGCTGAGGGCAGGCTATGTTCTCATCTCCTTCTCTATCTTGCCCATTTATTGGCCTTCTTCAGGGCTAGAAGGCTGAGTCTACTAACTTAGACTAGGCCAACTTCAGCAAAATAAACCCCACTGGAAACTTCAAATCCCAAAGATGTAAATAAGATCCACTGTCCATTGATCTTTCTGGATAGTGGCTGGAGGAATTAAAAACCTTACTGTTTCCTGGCACCCTGGGTCTCCACCAGGCTAATGGTGTGTGTTTTCCTCTTTTATCACTTGTCTTAGGGTATGCTTTGCCCAACTCCCACTCAGACCCAGCCCCTCCCGCCTTTTGATCTCAGTTTGATTGCTTTGCTCCTTTGCTGACTTGATTCTCACGGCTTACGGGGAGCTGTGATTGAGAAAGCGGTCCAGAACTAGGCCCGTCATAGTATAATTTAGGAACAAATATAATCATCCCCACCGCAGTGTATGAGTTTAGAAAAGGTTACAGCTCAGAAAAATTACTAATGCTTTTTTTGTACTGAAAAGATAACAAAATAGCTTAAACACATTTTAGCTATCTGTATTTGAAACAGAAATGCGCTTCTTGAAGAGAGATTATCTGTAAAGATTCAGGAAATAAAATCACAGGTTTTAGGAATGTTGAATAGGAAACAATCTGCCAATCACATTATATTACCCCCTTTACAAACTAAGCAAGCTTTATATTAAAAACACTTGGGCAGTTCTTTTGACTTTTGCATTTCCTATCTTTGAGTCATAGTTTTCTGATGTTTGGAAATTTTAATCTCCAGCCACAGTTTTCCTGTGAAAAGGTTATATATGTTTGTCCTTGAGTCATTACTGCCTGTTGGCTGAACTGAATCTTCACCTTCTCTGGCATTTACCTCTCTTGCCAAAAACCCATCATATCCCTCTCTGCTTGTGTTTTGTTAACTTAAATACACCAATTCTTTAAATTCTCTTGACATAAGCAGGTTCCTTGTTCTCCCAGTTCTCTCAGTACTCCCATCTCCCAATACTGCAAGTCAAGTCTGTGTTTCTAGGAATGGAAAACTGTAAAGACAACATTTAAACAAATAAAAAAATATGTAGTACCAGGGCATGTGGGCACAAGTACAGGATCACCCATGCTATCAAAAGCCTAACCTGTTCCCTGGCACAACTTTAGCCCACACCACCCAGCATCCCTCTGGACAACGCACGGTTCAGGGGACAAAGCAAGGCATGACCATTCCCAGTAGGTGCTTTGAGATGAATCCTGGACTTCTCTTTTAGGCCTGGCAGTTGGGAAGGGGGAATGCAATTTAAGCTTATGGGCCATTTATTTACTAATATAGGTATAGCCACAGAATTGCACACATTAATGAGACTTCATTTACATGCTGTCAGTACCTCCACTGGAGACACTCTGATACAGTTTATGATTGCATTTTCTGTTTTCATGGACACATTACATGGATGACATCACCCCAACTGGCCTTTTGCAGTTGAGGCCCTTAGAAGCTGCTTTTGTTTACACAGCCATTTAATTATAGCTGAACTAATTTCTGATCACTCACTTCAAAGTATTTTTCAATGACCATCTTTTCAATAACATCACATCACAAAGCAAGTCTAATACAGTACCATTTCCGATTGGTGCTGTGGCTCTTCGGTGCGTGTTCTTGTCAGATACCAGGCTCAGAAATTTTACCATTTGCTCTCCAACCTATACCAGAACAACAGACTAAAACTTAAGTGAATTGTATTTATGTCTAAATTGAAACCTGAGGGGATATCTCTGGCAAACTTCATTCACTCCCTTCAGGAAACTTTCTCTTTTTTTTAACAATCAATCATCAAAAGGGATAGTAAAACTTCTTTTTTTTTCTCTTTCTGTCCTCTTTTATAGGGGATACCCCTTTATAGGCTCTAGCATTTAGCAATCTGTTCCACTCCAAACTGCCTTTAACATTTTTTCTGAAGATGCGATTTCTAGTCACTTTTTTCTGAACATTTTATGCTTTAAAAAGATGATTGCTATTCACAATGTCCCTGTTGTTCCTATAACATCCAGTTTCATATTCTCTGTTGGTTGTTCTAATTTCTTTCATTTCTTTTGTGTAAGCCCCTTATAATTACTGTATAGATACTTCAATTGCTTTTTACTTACTATATCCAATTTCCAAGACAGGTGAGACACAGTCCTTTTTATATCTTTTTTTCATTAATATGAATTCTTTCTTCTAGCTAGCAGTATTTTCCTATTTTTTTGACCTGTTTTTTCTTTGTTTGTTTGTATACTTTTTAACCAGACCTTGGGTTTTTTTGTGCTAAAAAACAAATGTCTCTTCCACTCTTCATAATTCTCATAATTCCTCTCACTTCTTCACTCAGAAAACAGACTCCCAAGAGGCCAGTATCCCTGGTGCTCAGTACTGCCATCATAAATGTTTAGGAGCTGGTTATCCTAAAATCTTTTTCACAGAGACAATCCTTGGCTGCATTATATTATTATGACTACGTCACAGAATTATAAGAAAGGTAAACTGCAGGAGCCACTGCAGATCATCCAGTCCAACCTTGCTGCTCAAGGCAGGGCTAGCTTCAGGAACAGATCATCGTGTGTGGAAGCAGCAGCAGGAAGGATCAGAGGCAGGAGAAGAGCAATAGGAATGACCTCGTATTGAAGGCACCTGGAGATTAGCAGTTCATCATGATCCTAGCACATAGATAGCAGCTTCTCAGGACACTCAGATCAGGGTCAAAGAACAATGACTAAATGCTAACAACTCACAGAGGTGAGAGGTGGGATAGAATGGAGATACTCATCACTGAGATGCCCTAAAGGGTACAAAAAGCGACGTGCAAAAACCAGCACGTAGTTCCCAACCTAAGAAGAGACCAGGAGACAAGATGAGGTCTCAACAGCCAGCATCCTTGTCCTGCAACAGGACTCCTGAACAGACCACTTGGATTCAAGCATCCTGATGCCTTGCACGCTGGACAGACTACCTGAGTATACCTGTCCTGGTGCCTGCCTGTAGGACTGTGAGACAGCATGAGTGAAATCAGTATTGTTTTAAAGTAAATCACCTTCCAGTCCCATTTTCAGGGGGCAGCAAGAGCGTAGCTTCTCCATGAGGGAAGACGAGCCGGGAGCTGAGGGTGATCACGCACAGGCAAAAGCAGTGCCCTCACCTACCAGGCACCCTCCCACCGCCCCTGAGCAAGGGGAGCAGGGCCAGGGTGACAGGAACAGGGTCTGGTGACAGCCCAGTGACCATCAGATGAATGCAAAGTGATGGGTCAGGTTCAAGATCAGCCCAGGAAGTCCCATTAGCAAGTCAGCAAGGGACAGGGCTGGGCAAACACTTACCCACGGCATAGCTCAGGCGGGACAGAGCAGAAATGGGACTCCAGGGCCCCTGGGAAGAGGGTGGGGATCCCAAGTGAGGCTCATCAGGGCAATTAAGGCTTATTGGCCACACAGGGCCCTGACATCCACAGGATCTTTCACGCGTATTTGTTAACAATGTTGCACCATTATTTCCTACTCATCCAGTTTGATTTTTAAAAATCTCCAAGGCCAAAGATTCACAGACCCTTGGGCAACCTGTTCCAGAGCTAAACCACGTTCATGGTAAAGCTTTTTTCCTTATGTGTAAATACAAATTTCCCTCACTGTGGCCCGCAACTGCTGCTTCTTCTTCTTTCACTATGCCAGCCCCGTCTCTTCTAAAGCCCCCTTCAAATAGTGGAAGACTGCTCTTAGAGCCCACCGGAGCCTTCTCTTCTCTAGGCTGAAATCCACTTTGCTTTGCCTGTCCATGTACGCCATATACTCCAACTCCCTCACCAAACAGTTTTGTAGTCCTCTGCAGTCTGCTGACAGCCCCTTGCGTGGGGCAGGGCCCGGCTTTTATAAGGTGTTTGAGGTGTGCCCTCACCAGTGTTAAGCAGAGAGAAAATGAAGAAGGTAAATGAAGGCTAAATGAGTAGAGGGCAATGGAAAGAGATGCTCCATTTCCTGAACATCTCTCCCTGTCTTGCCATAATCATCTCTGATCTGTTCCAGGTCATGTAATTTGTCCACAGAAGTATGACAACCAGAGGAGACTCTTCTGGTTCATCAGTCTACAAATGTGCATCAAACTACAACTTTGTCACTCTTCAAGACTGCCATAACAGCCAATATGTCTATAGCTTGCTTATGACCTTGGTATATGAAAATCTAACATTTTCCACTTACATGCTTCCAGGCACCTTCAGCTTAATCTATATGTAGCTGCAACTTACTTATAACATTTATTGATCATCTATTAATTCCACATGAAGTATTTATAAATGTACCCTTCATACAAAGTATGATTCATTCATCTACAGAAATTTATTGTTTAGGGGTTATATTATATAAAACAGATCTTTAATATTAAGAGAATGAAATTACAGTATCTTGTGAAAATCATTCATGATTATAAAGACAGAGAAACTATACTGACATGTTTAATAGTACTAGAAATTGGATAGCATAGCTATTATACTGTATATATAATATATAGGTTTTTACAGCTGAACAGCATTTGGCTTCATTCTTTATTTAATAGCTATTTTGATCCACCATGTTGCCTTAACTTCTACCATAATTCTCTATAAATCATGTAGCCCACTTAAACAGTTTAAATAATTGTTCTCCTTGATGAAAGAAGCAAATATAGCCATACCTATGTAAAATAGCAACATATCCAGGAGAAAATTTTGACAGACAGATAGTCCCAGACAATTTGTACTGAAAAATATTTAAATGACCACTTTGAAGTGTGAGCAACCACAAACAGGAATTGTGCAATGTAAGAATTCACAAAGGAAAGGTGCATAGGTAAAGAAAAAGCTCATTCAGTGAGAAAACTGCCTTTTCACTCCTAAAAGAAAGAGATTTTAAGACCTGATACTTATCTGATATAAAATACGGTATTTCTACTAACTTCCAGTACTTTACTTAATGGGAGGCTGATTTATGCTGCTGGGCAACCTTGCTCAACGTCCATTAATGTTACATAGTTTGACTCGGAATCTCTACTCCACATTTTTTCACAAGACTTCAGCCTTGCCTACAAGAAGGTTACCTTGCAGTAAGAATATTCATTATAGTCATGTCATACTAATGAGGATGCTTCATCCGTGTTCAGTGATCTGACCTTTACCGTGATGCATTGTTTCTATACAGAGAATGGAGTTTATTTTGAATGACACACTCCGCTTGGGAAGGAGGTATGCTGCTCTCTTCACTCCCCTTTCAAACACCATGCTTTGGAGGACAGCTTCTATGAAGGCCTGGAGGATACTTAACAGAAGCCAGTCAGGTCAGAAGGCAATATAATTCCGAGTATGGAATCAAATTTTTAAAGTGGCAGGATTTGTTGCCAGACACCACTGATAATATAATTTTATCCTGATATAATTTTCCATACTCTTTCTAAAGAGTCTTCCGTGCTGCAAGGACGGTGTTTGGGAGCAGGGTACAACTCGTACCTTCTGTCTTTGATAAGGCATCACTGGAGGACTGCACCTTTGGGGGTCAGGCACAGCCGCCAGCAGCGGTTTTCAAAACCCAAGTTACATCTTACCACTGCAGTGAAAGAGATGGACAACAGTGGGAACAGTTGTTGGAACACCTTCATTCTGTGTAAAACTGTTTCCAGACCTGTGAAAAACACTGATAGGTACCATTAGGTGCAGTTAACCCCGTAGCTGTAATAAAACCAGAAGGAAGATGGGTACTTTCCTGGGGATCTCTGCAGAGCCTGCCCTGGGAGCACCAAAACGTGTGGTTGTTTTCCTCTGAAAGCTCAGTGCTCTGCACTGCTGCTGGGGAGGCACAAAGACATAGAGACAGCAACAAATCTTGGGATGAAGACAGGTGCCATTACTTAATAGATACCCACGTTTTAGGGCTTGCCAGGATACTATTAATAGTTTTGCTGCATCTTGGTGTACATCATCAGAAAAGTCACTTTATGGTCCTTGCCTGCACCGTGGCTATCAGTTTGAGCAAACGGTGGAATCCAGGAAAGCATAACTTGGAAAGGCTGCAAGTATACACTTGCCAAAGCATCAGATTTATCTTCTTCGACAATTTTAATGCAAAAAACTTTTGCCTACCAATATAGTGCAACTATGCTGTAAGTAAAACAATAGTTTTGATATAAACACACCTTTTAAGTCAACACGTGGAAAATAATAATGATATCAATTGACATCACAGGAGCTTGAGAAGTCGGATAAAAGGGAGGAAGGTAAAATCAAACTGCCTAAGGACAAGTGGACCAACAATATATGTTTAACACTCTCATCATGAATTCTAAAGTTTTCTAATCCATCTAGTTACTACAGTGTGCCAAAATCTAGTTAATTTGTACTTTAGCTCTCAGAGATGTACTGGCCTCAGAGCCATGGTTAAAGAAGGTTTCGTGATTCCTTAATGAATTTAACTATGTACTCTTTTTAAAAAGTTCTCTATTTAGAGAAATGTATGGCTGGCTGTAATGGGTAAGAAATGATGTAACTCCTTGTGCATTGTATTTTGGTAATGTTTTCAGACATTATCAATAGCAGATAATTTTCATATACATCAGCATTATACACCTTTCTGGTTCTATGAATCAGATAAAATCATCCTAACAGCATTTTAGTATTGAACTACCCCCAGGGCAAGTATTACATGAATATCACCACACTGATAGAGATCTGATGTATACTTTCATTTCTACAAAGTTTACATTAATGTAAGACTGTTCTCAATTAAAATGCTGTAGAGCATCAGCACTCAATGTATGTATAAAGTTGGTGGTTTTGACTAAAAATCCATTTAAAAATCAATGTTTATTTTGTATTTCTGATGCTTGCCTTCAGCCTTTCCCTTCCCAGCACAGCTATCTCTGTGCTCTTTTCCCTGGACTATCCATTACCAGCCAGCTTCCTCAACAATCTCACCCTTCTGATTAACTTTAGTAGTTAAAAATGACCACAGATTGCAGCTAGCAGGTTGGGAGGAGAAAGGCAGAAATGTGTGTGAAGAGTGTAACAGAACACAGGACAGAAAAAAGACTGCAACTGAGCAGCAAGTTGAAACCTTCCAGTCCCAGAAAGCATTACTGGTGTTTATATGTTAAATTTGAAACGTATTAAGCTCCAGTATGCAAGAAAAACTTCATCTGATAAGCTGCAATTAAAAAAGAAAAGCCTTTCCAGAAAATTAATAATATGGCTAAACGCATATTTCAGTTTACTGGAAACAAAATGTGTTAGGAAGAGAAAGGGAGGATGCTTGCAAAGTTTTCTTCTTGAATAACAAGAAAAACTTAAGTCTTTTAAAAATTGTTCAGCAGAAGTAGGCTGATAGATAATTGAGTCAAAAAGGCCAGTACAAGAATGCTGAGTCTACAGATAATTTGAAATTCTTATACCATTTCTCCTGAGCTGGGAAAAATCGTTTTCGTTCTAAGAAGCAAAATTACGAAGACCTTGAAACCCCCAATACAAACAAGTTTATTTGTACTGATTATGTGGTGCATGATTTGCTGTGTCAGATCTTAACAACATTCCACCTATCCAGTATTAGCAAATGTCGAGAGCTGAATTTCCATTATAATTTCACAAATCTAGACTTTTTTTTTGCCTCAGTTATCTCTTTGTGTTCCTCAAATAAAGCGGTAGGAAATATCTTTGACTTGCCATGTAAAGAATTCCCAGCAAATATAAAACCTTTCTGCCTGGAGCTACTGGCAAAAGGAGGTATTGTGAACAAAAAGCCGAAGTGGCAAGAACGCAATGTTTTCAGTTATTCCCATCTTTCCCAGTACTTCACATGGGATCTGTGCCAGGTGGCCCATACTGAAAAATAGGAAGTCTAAAGTACCAGCTGGAGTGCAAATGTTTGTCTTCCAATGTTCAGAACAGAGTACCATGCTGATTTGGTCGTGGCAGCTGAATGCCACCTTCAGAAACCATTACACCTATGGGTCACCTAAAGGCAATGGTGTCTTACAGTTGCAAACTTCTGTTCATGTGCGCTTCCAGTAGGAGGTCCCCTTCCAGCACCTCCCACTCTTCTACACCGCTCCAGCAGAGCCGACTCGCTGTAAACAGAGGCTGAAATTCTTCCTCAGAGAAGGTCCAACATTTGGACAAAGTTTGGATTATCTGCCTTGGAAGTGTTGAAGTTTTTGGAATACACAGGTCCTAATCAATTTACTTCTACTTCACATGATAGAAGCATGACTGTGACTGTCCTGAATTTCTTCTTTGATAGCTCAAAAAAGCGATTTATCTGGCAACCCTGTTGCTAGGACTTTGAAGGGATTGGGCAAAATAGCTTAGATTGGAAGAAACTGGAAGATGGGTGTGTGACTTAGGAGAGGATCTGGATCTCAAAGTTCCAGGGAAAATGTTGATCAGGGAAAAATTATTACTTCGATTATTCAAAAGAAATTACAACACATTGTACTTTCTCCTAAGAGAAAGTTATTTATATACGAACTAAGTTCTTCTGCACTTGAAAATCACGGGTGTGTTCCCTGATAGATACACTTGACCGAAGCTGGAAACAAAAATATGCTTTTTGCCTTAGTTTCTTTCTAAATGTCACTGCATAATGTGATCTGCTATATGCCAGCAAGCGTGCACATAATAGTCACAAACTTGCTTTTTTAAGTGCCATCTGGAATGCATGTGTCTGAGCAGAGCCAGAGGAGAAATTCAGCAAAGTACCGAGTGCCACATACAAATCAAACAGTGTGCTTCTTTTCTTGTCGTAGTTCTTTAGAAAAAAAAAACTGGGGCAGGAAGATGAGTTACGCTGTCTGTCTCAGGCCAGGACATTCAGGGCACCTTCCAATCTGAGTGAAAAGGAAACTGTAAACAAACATTAGTTATGGAGAATTTATTAATTTTTTTTAAAGAATTGATCTTCTGATCTTCATGAGAACCAACACGCAAAAGGCTGCTATTGAAAAATATTTGACTTAATCATAAACATTTGAAGGAGTCATGCAATGCTTTAATATATGATTAATAATGAAGAGAACTCATTTATGTTCTTTAAAACCAATAGGTCAGTGGATGGAACTCAATGGATGAGTTCCAATACACTGTATTTTGGTCTTCCTTGTTTACTGTACTATAATTGTTTTAATTTTTAGCAGAATATCTGAAAGTTATCCTGAAATTTAAATATCAACTTGCTCATGAAGTGCATTCATCTCCACAGTAAAAACGAAACATTTTTATATCGGGCAATTAACCTTAGTTTTGGACCATGCAAAAGAACTGTCTTGATTTTAATTTTGATGGAAGGAAGCATTCTTGTTAGATGAAGCAGAAAAGTATCAAACTAAAAGACCTTGGAAAAAATAAGCCATATTAAATTAGACTGGCATCATTTTAGAACACATTCAAGAATAAATTAGAGGACAAGATTACAGACGGATCTTCTCAGTAGTCACATACTGCCATGAGAAACAGATGTGATAACAATTCAAATCCTTTAGATTTAAATAGAGCCAAATTTAGACTATAAACTCTCTCGGATTTGCATATACTTGCTTCTTTGAAGTATGTACTTTTAAAGCCCCATAATAAGTAAGTATGGAAAGACTGGAAACTAAACTTTGGAAGAACTGCAAATCTGACTACAGAAAGTCATCTAGAAAGGACTGGACCCATGTATTAGCTCTGTGCTTTTAATTAGATGGTAGGTATTAACAAAAACTTAACTTCAAGCACCCTAGTTTTGGTTTCAGAAAGGATGTTTTATATAGACAGAATTGCTTGCTCAAACTGTTTAGCATGTGAGGACAACAAACCAACCTGAGACCCATTTTTTATTATTTTATGAAAAAAATGGGCAATGATTAAGGAAATGGTAGTGCCAATTAAAAAGGGCATCTAGACAGGCAACCAGCACACACTGGCCAATACCAGCTAGAAAAGCAGTTTTGGCCAACAGCCACTAATACTGTCTGTTGAGATAAAGAAGGGTGTCTTCTTAAAATGCATGCAACTGAGACACGCACTCAGCATGGCAAGAGCCAAAGCAAGGCTATGCTATAGACTTTTCAGTAATAATGTGGGTCAGGGTATGAAGAGTTTAGATTTCCAGCTCACACAGTCGTGCTATCGCTTTACTGCTGTGGCTTTTTTCCCCCCTGTGAGTGGTTGCTTTCCTACAGCAGCACACAATGCATCTTTGCTGGGCCACACTTTTGGTGGATTTGATGCAATCCAGTATATCAGCACTGTTAAACTAATTTAAGTTTCTAATCAGTGGGCCAATGGCCTGTAGCCTTGACACTCCCTGGTTCAATGCCTGGAACACTAACTCATTTCGTATGGGGCTCGAGCAGGGAATAAATAGCGGTGATACAGCAGATGTTTTCTTGCAGGAAAAAAAACCCCATGAAATACTACTATACCCAGCAGAACTCCATGTGGGGCATACGGAGAATCAATATTTGTTCTGAATAAAGGTTCTAGTGAAATATTATGAACTAAAATGAATGCTGAAATCTGCAAAACTGAATCTGAGGGAATTGGGAGACTGAGCTTGGATGTTTTTACATATTATTTGTTTATGCTATCATCCACTAACATACATTATGAGTGTCACAAATAGCAGTAATACTTCTTAAACCCCTGGTAGGCAGATTTTCTTGGTATTCTAACATTATTTATGTAAACTGATCCCCCATTACACAAAAAATATTACTTCTGAGAGGTTATTTTAAAAAGGTTTTTGTTATTTTGGATCTCTTCGGGCTAAAGACTGTTTGTTGTTGATTCAGAATGTTATTTTATGTACTCATAGATTCAGACTTCCTAGTGCCTCAGAAAGAAGACCAAAAAATCCTCTTCCCAAACCCAGCCTCCTTGTTTTCCCTTTCCATTCCTTTTACCTAGTCATTGAGTCCTTCTGTGTAAGTCCAGTTGTAGCCACAGTTCCCTCCGTTACAGCACAGGTGGCTATCACAGATTAGCAAATTAGAAACAAGAAAACCTTTCTAAGTCCTCTTGAAATCAAGTTGTTCCCAATGTAGTCACCAAACACTCCCACAGCATAAAAAAAACAACTGCAGTGTCCCAGATAGCAGGAGTAAGCTGCAAAGCTCAGAAAGAATCACAGAATGGTTTAGGTTGGAAGGGACCTTAAAGATACTCTAGTTCCAACCCCCCTGCCATGGGCAGGGACACCTCCCACCAGACCAGGTTGCCCAAGGCCACATCCAGCCTGGCCTTGAACACCTCCAGGGATGGGGCATCCACAGCTTCTCTGGGCAATCTGTTTCAGTGTCTCACCACCCTCACAGTGAAAAATTTCTTCCTGGTATCTACTCTAAATCTACCCTCTTCCAGTTTAAAACCATTACCCCTTCTCCTATCATTACATGCCCTTGTAAAAAGCCCCTCTCCAGCTTTCTTGTAGGCCCCCTTCAGATACTGGAAAGCTGCTATAAGGTCTGCCAAGTCTTCTCCAGGCTGAACAAACCCAACTCTCTCAGCTTTTCTTCATAGGAGAGGTGTTCCAGCCCTCTCATCATCTCCATGGCTGTCCTCTGGACCCGCTCCAACAGGTCCATGTCTTTCCTGTGCTGAGGGCTCCAGAGCTGGATGCAATATTCCAGGTGGGGTCTCACGAGAGTGGAGTGGAAGGGCAGAATCACCTCCCTCAACCTGCTGGCCACACTTGTTTTGATGCAGCCCAGGATACGGTTGGCCTTCTGGGCTGCGAGTACATATTGCCAGGTCACATTGAGTTTCTCATCCACCAACACCCCTGAGTCCTTCTCAGTGCTGCTCTCAATCCATTCTCTGCCGAGCCGGCATTTATGCTTGGGATTGCCCCCACCCACGCGCAGAGCCTTGCACTTTGCCTTGTTGAACTTAATGAGGTTTGCACAGCCCCAGAACACCTGGTGTGTTAGCCTCCTTAAGGAAGTAGGCTGTAAAAAAGGACGTTTGCTTTAAAGGAGAGCTTTTTGTTTTGTTTTAAAACAAGTTGACTAAAAATTCAGTCATCTTCAAGGCAGTGCTTCTTGTTTTGCTGGGTGACAAGAGAGCTAAGCACCACATGCAGCCAGGCTGGTCCCCAAGTAGAGCCCGGCCTGGACTCGAAGGCTGTGCTACGCACCCCCGACCGAACGGTATCCCCAGCTGGGCCCCACCACGTGCACCCCGGGGCGCGCAGCCCCACTCAGACACACCGGCAGACCGCAGGCAGGCTGCCCGGGCCGCCAGCCTGCCTGACCCCCGCACAAGGCCCCGTCCCCGTGCCCCATGCCTGGCTCCGTGACAGGCCGCACCGCCGCCGCGGGGCAGAGCCGCCGGGCCGGGCCGGGCCTGAGAGCGGGGCCCGCCCCGCCACCCGCCCGCTGCCATGGCAACCACGCGCGCCCGCCCAACAGCCACTTCCGCCTCCCGCCGCTCCCCCGGAACGGCGCTGCGGGGCCCGGCGAACCGCGCAGGCGCAGGTACTCCCCACCCCTGCCTTGGCCCCGCCCCTCACGAAGCCCGCGTGCCGGTGTCACTCATCCGACCTGCCGTCATCCCCGCTGCCCCGCCCCTTCCCCCCAGGCGGCGGAGCGGAGCGCCGGCGGCGGGCGCATGCGCAGCTGGCCCGTTCCCACTGGCCGCCCGCCCCCTCGCGGACCGCCGCGCAGGCGCAGTGGGCGGCGGCGCGGGGCGGGGGGAGGAGAGGGCATTTTAACAGTAAACATCCTGCCGATTTGAACGGCCGGTTTGGGCGGCAGGAAGGGCCGCGGCCGCCATCTTGTTTGTTTGAGTGAGCGGCTCGGCTCGGCCCGGAGGAGGAGGAGCGGAGCGGTTACCGAGCCCGGCCTCGCCAGCCGCCGCACCAGCCTCCCCCTGCACCGGACCAGGGTAAGAAGCGGCTCCGGCCGCTCTCGCTCCCGTCGGTCCCCCCGGCTCGCTGCCGCCGTCCGAAGGGGCATGGCGGTGGCCGGCCGCAGCCTTGCTCTCGGGGCACTGCCGGCCTACTCGGGCTCGGCTGCCGGCCCCCTGCCGCTGGGCACGGCCGCGCCGGCTTTCAGTGGAGGCAGGCGAGTGGCAGCGGGACGGGAGGGCCCGCCTGGCAGCCCGGTGCGCGTCGCCGCCTGGGGCTCCCCGGCAGGGCAGTGGGGCCGCCCCGGGGCCCTGCGGCGGGGCCGGGGCTGGGATCGCGGGGCGCGGGGCCGGGTGGTTTGGGTGATCGGCGGCGAGGTTAGGCGCAGCGGGGCCCCTGTCTGCGGCCTGGCGGCGGCACGGGCAGAACCCCGGGACGGGGGCGGGAGGCGGCGGGGGGTGCGCTCCGTCGGTGAGGCGGTCCGCAGGTGTGGAGCGGTCACAGGCGCGGAAGGGCGGTGATCTCCCGCTTCCACGGGAGAGACGGTTCACGGGGGAGCCGAGGGAGCGGTGTGGGGGGGGTCCGGTGGCCGGAATAATGTAACAGATCCCCAGCTGGGGGCTGGCCAAAGGGCCGGGGTAGCTGCGGGGCTGCTGCAGTCTGGGGGGGGGGGGGGGGGGAGAGTAGCGAAGTTTCATCTGCCTGTCTTTTATTTTCTAATGTAATTTAACTTCTGACTTGGACAAAGCAGACTGTTGGGTGTTCTCGAAATCTTCACTAGTAACGTATGAACTAGCTTCTGGGCGCTGACTGTTGATCTGCAAATAAAAGGCCCCTTTAAATGTTCCTACCTATTGAAGAATTAAGATCTTATTCTAGCAGGTCCTATGGACACTGATATAAATCTTCCTGTTGCTTTTAAGATTTCTCTCTGATCCTGAATGAAAGGCTTCTGTTCGATGTAAAACAAGGTGTTGGTTTTTCATCAATAACAAAGGAAGTTTGGGGTCATTGTGACGTATTGGTGTGGCACTGTTTCAGTGAAAGTGGCTTTTCATTAAATTTAGACACATGGAAGATTCTGTAAATTTGGAGAAGTTATCATTTAGGCCCATATTGTGTGAATGTGTGCAATAAGCATATGTTTTCATTAATCTCTTCCTTAGTAAAACTCAGTATGTGAAAAGTAGGGAAACATAAAAGCATTGGTAGGGCCAGGCTTGCGTTTTATTTTGTGAAGATTCGTTTGTAAGTATTTTATATTCTGTGAAACTTGGAAACACAAAGCCCACTGACTTGAAGTTTTAACTAGAGAGGAAGTTAGTGTGGTGCAGGATTAAAAGGAGGAGCAAAAAGTTAGCAAGACCTACAATAAACTTAAATTACCACACAATTTAATTAGTCTTGTCTTGCTATCAGGGTTGCTGATATCATGGGATTTCTCACAGAAATGAGAGTAGTTGCCTCAGTTAATACATGAATTTAGCTTCTTTGAGGCAAAATATTACAAAGTTAGGGTTTTTTTTTATATCTAGGCTCTTTGGGTGAACAGTGCAGAGGAATAACTGCTGCAAAAGACAGAGTAACATAAGGAATTCTGTTCTCTTATTCAACTTATGTACATTTAAGGAGTGTGTTAATACGTGGTTTCAACAAGTGTATTAGTTTGGCTTGGAACTGGAATCGCACAAACCAGGTTGGGATAATGGAGTTAGGGCCTAAAATTAAAAAGATTCTTTTCCACTGGATGATTGGACACAGGGGCAAGGGCAGGATACCTGCTGAGGTTTAGATATGAAAATGGAGTTGGGGGGAGCAACAGTATTCATAGGGTTCAATAATGTCAAGCTCTGTACAATAATTCTGAGTGATCTGCCTTTTGAATTAGTAACTTTAGTGGGGCGCTGATTCTAGCAATTTGATTATGTAGGTGCATAGTATATTGTAATTGGGGAGCAATGAATGCAGTTTCTGTAAAGCAGAGGTGTGTTTTAAGCAATTGCAGACCTGGTGGTGCAACCTCAGCCATAGGATTTCAGGAAAAAATGTTAATGGAAAAACCAATACCTGGAGACAAATGGAAAATGCTGTATGGATTTGTCAAAGGTATGCCAAGTTGGACTAGTTCAATTTCATCTTTTCAATAATTGATTTTGTGGACATAAGAAATTGAGGTGACTTGTCAGTGAACTTTAGTAAAGCTGCAAGTGCCACAAAGAAATATATTAAAATTCAGAAAAATGTGGATTAACTGGAGAATTACAAAGGTGGTTGAAGAAAGGAGATAAGGTAGTGCTGAAAAGAGGCATTGTAGTAAGGAGTTATTAGTGGAGTTTGTAAAGACTGGTACTGTGATGAATTTTATTATTTTTTTTTTTAGTTGCACCAGGTGTTCAGTGTGCTAATGAAATCTGCTAGTGAGACAACATTAGTAATTGCCCGTAACAGGGAGGTTTTAGACACTTAAAAAGGACTGTACAGTTAAGGATTATGAGGTAAGACTAAAGAATTCAAAGTACAGTTGCAGGGTCAGGGTCATCCTTGCGGACTTGTGAAGTCAAGCAGGACCAACTTGGACTGCTGCAGGTGCACAGGGTGAGCTCACTCATCCCCAGATCATCCAGGGCTGGCTTGGCTTAGCAAAACAGAGACAGCATAGGCAGAAAATGTGTGTATGTAGAGGGGGAAGCAGCGGAGAAGAGAGATTGAAGGATAGCACAAGAACAAATGAATTGAAATGACTGGCTGATTTTTAAACTGTAGTATGGAAGTTGTCTGCTGATCAGTGGGTGAATGTGGTTCTGGAGTAGCCTTACAACAGGAACAAAAGTAGGTGACAATAAAACAAATTGAAGACTGAATTTAACCTATGAACTGTTGCATGTATACATAATCTGACCTAGTAGAGTAACAGGCAAGTGGATTTGATGGGCTAGAGTAAACCACAGACAAATTAAAATATGATGAATATTGTATCTGTTGTCTGCAATATTATTGTCAACTGTTCATTAAGTTTCTTTCTGAATGTCTTCAAGTGTGGGACTCAAGCTACACAGGAGTGCTTTTCAGAATTTAAATACTTAGCCATTTGAACATCTGGAAGGATTTTAAGGCTTTATATTTGTGAATTGATGGTTAAGATTAAATTCATAGGGAGCATCTACCCAATTTTCTTGTTGCTGCTTTGGAAGGATCAATTACCAGATACTCAGATAGGGGAATGGAACAGGCGGATTCTGGATCAGACCCTGTGTACTACCTGTATTGTATTACTTTCACTTTACGTGTTCAGTTATTTTTTCTGTATAGAATTATAGCCCTTTTTTACACTATTACAGAAAGAAAAATATTAATAATAAGTTTATACAATTGTGGAGGACCAATTTAGGCAGAGGAACCTGAAGACAATTGTGGCACATTGAGGCAAAGTCAAAGTTAATTAAAATCAAGTTTAAAGTCTTTTAAAAGCACAGTTTGGCAGGATTGGGATTTTGTCCCACCTGGTCTTGTGTGAGTATGTATTATTTTTGCCTCAGAGCAGTGCAAGCAAGACAGAAAAATGAGTAAGTTCTTAGAACAAGTTTTAAGGTCCCGGTTCATATCCAGTCAATTTCAAAAATTAACAGTTATATAAATTAATGGTGCTGATCTAGTTGAAGATGTTCCTGCTCATTGCGGGGGGGAGGGGTGGACTAGATGACCTTAAAAGGTCCCTTTCAACCCAACCTATGTGATTCTATGATTCTATATTATACCTTACAAGCTTTTTAAGAGCCATCAGCTACCGTTTTTCTTTTGCAGCCTCTTATGAGTTGCTTTTGCAGCCAATGACATATGTTTTATGTGTGTGCATGAGCACTCTGCAACTCCAAGAAACTCTTAGCTCCTTTAACATTCATCCCAGTCTTGAATTACGCCAGAAAGTCTTTCTTCTCCTTTTATGCCACTGCATCAGCATACTGCCATATGAATTAAAGATCAGACATAAAACCTGAAATAAGGAAAAGGATTATCTGAAAAGAAAGAAGAAAAAATCTGGAGAAGGTGAGAGGGGTCTCTTTAGACAACTGTGCTGATGCTCTAAACAACAGTGCTAAACTGCTGCAGCTCAGAACCGTAAAGGTGGCATTTGTACAGTTGCTGTAACCCAGATATTACCATACAGAACAGAGCATTTGCTGGAATTTGGAAATGGCAGAGATTCATATTATGACATAGGAAATTAGTGGTTTGGTGAATAGAAGTATTATTTGTTAATAACCGTTCAGATTAAAAGAGACTAAAACTATCTGTAGTCTGGTTGTCACTATTTCTTTTCATGCCTTTTGCTGTGGCAAGGCTTCATTAATGGCTGAAGAGAAACAGGCAACCTCTGTCAGAAGCTAGTTATTTTTGGTTCTGATTCATTCAAAAAGTTTAGGTACCCTGCACATGTAGTATAATCTTCTCTTTAGTCTTACAATCAGGTTTTACGTTTGATCCATAACTCCAGTACTGAGTGGTAGGCAAACCTAAGAAACAGCACAAACACAGGTGACCACTTACTGTTTCTGTGCCTTCCCTTGGTGCGGTGGTTTTCAGCCTCTATTCTTTGATCTAATTGCCAATGAAGCATGTGTTTTGAAACGCATTCACATATGTTAAGCCCCCTTACGTACTTTGACTTGGATTGTCAGTTCTTTAAAAGACAGAAAGAAATTAATAATGTGTGTGTTTAAGAAAAAAAAAAAAGAAGAAAAAAGTTGTGAAATCATTAGTTTTGGTGTGATCGTGACACCTCAGTTCTTTTGGGGAACCTTGCTTTCTGTTAGATACCTTAGATAGCTGTTTGTCTTATGCTTGCATTACCCTTGCTATCTGGGATTTAAAGTGGTAAGTTGTTTCTGTCTGACTTGTCCAAATAGTATGTTTGACATTTAACAGGAAATCTTCAGTATATTTTCAGGGTCACAGTTAACCCTATGTTTGAAGTTTTGTGAAGCCAATGCTACATATTTTAATGATTGTAAAACATTGGTGAATAATTGTGCCAAACTCCGTGAATCAAAGTACATTCTTTTGCAACTGTTGTTGGAAGTCTTTAGCAGAGTAATACAAGTGGGTTCGTTAACTGTACATATTTAGAGGTAATTTACAGGCCTGCTGTTACCAGAACAGTGCATGGTTGTGGTGGCAACTCAAGATGTCAAAATGCTGTGCTGCAAAGTTATGTCTCTGGATATACAAAAATATTGTGAGGCCTTGAAACTGCACAAGGGATCGAATTGTCTGCTGGCCCTTGAGAGTGTGATGTCTTTCAAAAAATGGGGGGGCAGGGCAGGGAGTAGAATACTTTCTGTTAGGTAACTCATTGGTCAAGGAGACTTCCAAAACTGTTTTGTTGTGCTTCCTAGAAAACCTTGCTCACATCCATCTTTTTGCAGTGCTGTCACTAGTCTCCATGCAATCTCAACAAATAAAAATGGCGTTTTAACTTTTTGTTAATCTGCAGCTTTGTTATTATGCAAACCTATTAACTTCACTCTCAAGAGTAGTTTTGATCCTTTCTCTCTACTGTGTTAACTCAAGCTGAAGCTGAACATGGCCTTTATTTCCTTTAAATGCTCTCCACGGTATCCATTCTTGGTTATGGAGAGAATCAGTGGCCAGTCTCCCATTAGGACAGATAAGCTTGGTAATCTGTTTTGTTGACCCAAGAACTGCTCTGTTTAATGCAGATGAAATTCATAGCTTTGATCATCTTGCATGTTGAATGACACCTATGAGTTGGTACAAGTATGGAGTATGGTACCACTACAAAGATAATTTTCACTATCCTTCAACTCCCACTTATTAAAATATACCCCCCCAAACGCAAAAAAAAATAAATTATTGGCATTTACTTTCAGAGATCTACCCCTAGATCTACAATTTTTCTTTTTTTTTTTTTTTGTTTTAACCCAGATATCTAGTGGTTGGCTTTGCTTCCACTGAACCGGTAATGCAGGTGCTTTTCTTGCCTCTATACTTATTTTTCTACCAGTCACAATTGTGCTGCTCCTTTTTTGTTTGTTTTGTTTTGGTTTTTTTCTGTTGGTTTTTGGTTTTTTTTTTTTGGTGAAGCATACCCTAGAAATGTTAACAGCTGTACCCTAGCTACTTTGAAACCTGTTTCTTTTGCCTACAAGTGGATTGGTATGGTTTAGGAATTGGCTTCCTGAGAACCTCTCTCTGGCTGTCATGTTTACCAATGCTTTGTGTTTCCCTGTGTTGCCTATTTGCTTATAAGTTGTGCTGACATTTGGGAAACACCAGGGGTTTTTATGGTGAGAAACTGATGCTCCTCTCACTGGCTGTGTGTGCCCAGATTAAACTGCCCTGCTTTTACTGTTGGTTGCTGTGCTTCCTCTGGCAGGGTTTTTTTTTGTAGGCATGGAGGAGTTAAAAGCTGAAATGCACTTGTTGCATCTCTCCTGTTCTCTGTCATTTCTTTTTCCCTAGTTAAGGATATTGCTGGAGAAAAAGGTGTTTGTGGAGAATCTTCTACCTCTTTAAAGCAAATTGCTTTCTCAACTTGTAGTTGAACTGAATATGCTTACCTCATGCATGAAATCGGCGTGTTTAGATCATAAGACATCATGCTGTTCTGCTTCCCCATGGTTTGATATGCTGGCATCTTACCAGCTGTAAGAAGGTAGTTACTAGATAAGTAGATAAAAGGAAGTCTGTTTTTTCTGGTGAAGGAGAAAGAAGGAAATGAAGTCTTCAGGAAGTTTGGAATAATGCAGTCAATTTTCTTAGCATTTTTGTCAACATGTGAAGTGAACATATGAAGTGTTGCTAAGAGGGTTACAAAATGGAGAGCAGTCTGTTCAGAAACGAAGACATAATTGTACTTTGTGTTTAAGAAAAAATGGTGAAGTCCAAAAAGTTTAGGACTGTGTTTTATAATGCTGAATGTTTAACTGAAATGATGATATATACTGGTATAGTATAGTAGTAGCTACTGAATTAAGAGTAGAAATTGAGGTGTGTTTGTTTGCATTATGAGTTTGGTATCACTATTATAAAGTTTCATATATTCAAGATTTTTTTTCTTGCTGGATGGTAAACATTTTTAAATTATGTAAATGGTCATTGATTGCTGTTCTTCCCGCTATGAATTTCCTCTGCAATAAAAGTACATGCTCTTACATGGCCAACTCTTGTAAGTGTTGGTGGCTTAAATGTTTTGTACAAATAGTCTGACTTCATGATTGAAAAGCAAACATGTGCTTTGCTTACTGCAGATAAGGGGTATGTTTACAAGGATGTTCCTCATGAAAAAAATTGATAGAAACAAAAAATTTGCCTTTCTCTTTACAGGTTTGCACTTTGTTTTAGACATCTGGGACCATGTTCTATGCCCACTTTGTCCTCAGCAAGCGTGGGCCGCTGGCCAAAATCTGGCTGGCGGCCCACTGGGATAAGAAGCTAACCAAAGCCCATGTTTTTGAATGTAATCTGGAGAGCAGCGTGGAGAGTATCATTTCACCGAAGGTATCTATTTTATGCTGATGTAATGTTATCTTGTAGTGAAAAGAAATGTGTATACAGGTGGTAGTTACTATTTGGGTTACTGAAACAGATAAAATCCTTAATGTTGCTGTTTTGAAGTGTGGAAAGGTCTGTTAAGATGTGAAATACTCTATTGATTCTGAAGAGTATTTTCTTGTCAATTTTCTGATGCTAAAGTATTGTGCAACTTAGTTACAAAATGTTTTGCTTTGTATAAATGGAGGACTCTTATCTTGATGTACCACACATCATTTAAAAGCAAATGTTTGGAAGAGAGGAAATCCCAGGCTTTCTTAGAAGTAACTTTTAAGGCCTTATGATGATGCTCTTTCAGTGCTGTTGGTAACTGGGAGCTATAGAAATAGCACTTAAGATATTCTTGTTTATGCTTGTGACCTAAGTTCAAAGCATGTTTCTGCTTAGCTACAGCAAAAAGATCTGAAGTATCGTGGTAGCTTGTAATGTTGCTGGTTACATGAGGATAATTTTCCATATAATAAAAATACTATGCTGTAGTGTAAAAGCCTTGGTTTTGAAGCTTTTAGTCTCTCTTTTCCTGGGAAGTGAATAGATGGCAACAAAACTGAAAGATCATAATGCTTCTGCATCGCTCTTTTGAAACGAGAAGAAATTTTGAGGAAATTGGGTGTCTTAATGTTATTTTTTTTCCCCTCTACTACTTATGAAAATGAAATTTTCCATTGAAGAACTAGTGGACTGATATGGTTGTGACTTTTGTCACTCAACAGATGTCTGAATGTCTTACAAGAAAAGCAACTATTTGAAAAAGAAAGAAAACTTATTTTTATCTTTTGGTTGATACAAATATAACTGTTTCTATAAAGCTACTCTGGATTTTGGAAGAACTGCTAAACATAAGCAAAAAACCATATAGTACAATCACAGAGATACTTACTATTCCATAGCAGTGATTTCCTTCAGTGTCAGCTCTGGAATGGTTTAGAAAGAATCACAGAATCTCCTAGACTGGAAAAGACCTGTAAGATCACCTAGTCCAATCATTACCCTAACACTGACAAGCCCACCACTAAACCATGTCCCTGAGCACTGTATCTACACGACCCTTAAATACCTCCAGGGATGGGGACTCTACCAGTGCCCTGGGGAACGCATTCCAATGCCTGATGGCCCTTTCAGTAAAGAAATTCTTCCTAATATCCTATCTGAACTTCCCTTGGTTCAACTTGAAGCCATTTCCTCTTGTTCTATCACCTGTTACTTGACAGAAGAGGTCGACTCCCACCTCTCTGCAACCTCCTTTCAGGTAGTTGTAGAGAGCGATAAGGTCTCCCCTGAGCCTCCTTTTCTCCAGGCTAAACAGCCCCAGTTCCCTCAGCCGCTCCTCATAAGACTTGTGCTCCAGACCCCTCACCAGTTTTGTTGCCCTAAGAAGATGATAATGTTCACAGACTCACTAGGGAGCTGCGGTGTTCTTTTAGAAAAAGGAGAAATTGATAGGCATTCTTTCATATATTTAACTTTGTGTAACATTTTTTCATCAGCTGAAATATTAGGATGACATTTTATAAAATAAACATTTTGAATTCTTAGAGGTTGAGGTTAAACTCTGTATGGCTCAAACTTTGTGGGAGACAATTATTCCATGTAGCCTTCAACACAAGTCTCATGCTCTTTCAGATGAAAGTACTTAAGAAGAGTTCTTCCTGGGAATTTTTTTAATCAGTTTTCCCACAACAGATACTTGATTACATAGTATAGCAGTGAGGTTAAAGAGGAAAGGAACTTAAACTTGTTTCAATGTGGCAGTGTTTGTTTATGGACACCCCATATCTTCTGCTATTTCTCTCTGATTTTATCTTTAACTGTAGGGCAGAAGATGGAGAGGTAACAAGTAACAGTTTTTAACTAAATTTTACTTAACCAAATCATAATTTATCGTTGTCCAAATTCTTGTATTTTTCACTTTTTTCACAATTAAAGTAACGAAGATGTCAGCAAAAGATGTGGTAAATGGGTTTTGTCTTGTTGTCATCTTTTTTTTTTTTTTTACTAGCCAGAGCAGCGTTTGGGAAATCCTGGAGTGAGCTGCTATTAAGTTACTGATATTTGCCAGGTCATCCATAAATGATATGTGGAGTGTCATCTTGACCTGTAGACTTTGCATTCTTTCTTTTTTCAGTTTTCTGCTGATTTTGATATGTATTTTGGATATTTAATTGAAAAACTCATGCAAAGCTGACTGAAATGTCATTAAAGGAAAAAAGTAAGGCTACATCTAACTCACTGATTGTGTAATATATTTTTAGGTGAAGATGGCACTTCGAACCTCAGGACATCTCTTACTAGGCGTTGTTAGAATCTACCACAGGAAAGCAAAATATCTTCTTGCAGACTGTAATGAGGCTTTCATTAAGATTAAGATGGCCTTTCGTCCAGGTATCTGTCTTTATCTAAGCACTCTGAAAAGTTATGTTATTATATAATGATATTTATTTAGAAGGTATACAATTTCACCTTCCTGTCTCTGTAGAAGAATTACATAAAGTTAAACAGGATTATAGGAGAAGTTATTTTCTTTAGTGCAGCTTCAGGCTGGCTGTGTGACTGAGTTGTATGCTGAAAAACATATTTTAATTTAATTCTGAACAAAAACTTTTCCTACTAGTGCTGATTCAGTAAAATCTCAGTTATGGCTTTGGCTGTTGTTGGTGTATGATGTTAAATGGAAATAATGCTGCATGGTTTTTACCTTCTGCCACAAGTCTGAAAAGGGCCAGTTGCATGTACTGAGTAGGAGCGCAGAAGGGAG
This sequence comes from Pluvialis apricaria, assembly GCA_017639485.1. Classification (NCBI taxonomy): domain Eukaryota; kingdom Metazoa; phylum Chordata; class Aves; order Charadriiformes; family Charadriidae; genus Pluvialis; species Pluvialis apricaria. The sequence continues at coordinate 154,606,007 of CM030008.1, read as the reverse complement.
CTTGTTTCCATCAAGGGTAAAGATTGCCTTGCTATAAGTTGCAAACGAAACATAGAAGTAAGCTGGTTTTTTTTTTTTACTACTTTCATATTTTAGTTTCTGGATGTAATATGAATTGTAAGGTGCGCAACAAAGATGATTTCCTTTTTGTATGTGATGCAACTTCCCCCTCTATTGTTGCTTACTCTGAGATTTTTCCATGAAGATGGGGAGCCATATTAATACCTGAAATGACTTTCTAGCAGTTAATTACTTGGCTTACACGTAGTTGGTAGTTTCTTTAATTCTGGCCTGGGAAACGTTTTTTCCAGCTGGAGTGTAGCTGTGGCAGTGACGCTGCTTGATACTCAGCTGCTGAATCATATTCTACCTTTTAAAGTTTGTGAGTGTAATAGATTTAAAAACTGAACTTAAGGAAGACTTTTTTTGAAAGACAATTTTTGAAAGCCAGTGCAACAGTAAATTTGAGGAAAGCTAAGGTGTATATAATGCCTTTATCTTCATTTTCTGATCTTCACGTTGTGATTCATGCGTTGAACTTTATGTAACTTTTGGTGGCAATTTATTGACTGTTGCCAATTTTTTGTTTACTATTACATTTAACTTCCCTGGGTGACAAGAACATACAAATTTGTCTAATTTCACAAGGCAATCTGTTTTCCCAATTTTCCCAGTCCCAACAGAGCTCATGTAGAAGGTGAAGCACCTTAAAACAAGATTTACAAAAAATGGCATGCTGACCTGAAACAAGTTGTGGTGCTTGTCTTTGTTCTCAGTTTACCAGCTTTGTGGCTTAGGCATTGTCTTGATCCTGTCTGCTCTGAGAATCATTTACATGTTTTATTTTAGGCAGCCAACAGGTAAAAATATTGGATAGCCCTGAAGGGATGGACTAGGTTTCTTCATTCCTAGCCAAGTACCCACGATGATTAAACTCCAGACTCATGCTTGTTCCTGGTCTCTCTGGACAGTGGTTCTTTGATTATTCATTGTGGAGGGGAACACAGTGGGCAGAGTGTTTCTGAAGTATCTGTACCTCATAATTGCCTGTGTTGTGTGGGTCAGAAGGCAGAATATAGAGCTCAAATCCTCTGCAAGTTACAGGAGGAATTGAACCTGCATTTCCCGTGCACTTTCAAGTGTCCTGACCTCTAAGCCTTCGAATAAAAGAGAGGCATCAACTACTGGCACTGTTTTCGTGTGATGCCTAATCTGATAGTCGTGTTCTGAGAGTGCCTACTGAATAGCAGATTAAGCATCTCAGGAGGATGAGAAAAGGTATGTATGCGGTTTAGGTAATCCAGGTCTTTTAAATGCAGAAGCCCAAGAGTTTGTGTGGCCCAAGTACAGTCAGCACTATGGTGGGACTTTGGGAGCTAATTGATCTGACTAAATGACAGGTAGCAAAGTAGTCATACTGTGGTGCCACTGTTTTACCCAAACCAAAATACAGGACTAAGTAGGTCATCTAGAGCATCATGATAAAATGATTGTGTTAGCTGCACAGCTCTGCATTGTGCTATAGAAACATTATCAAGTGATTTAAGGCTTCCAGGTTTATACAAAGCAGTAAAAGGGTTTGAGGGTGTATATTTTGAATTTAGACTGAATCTTAATACTAACCTTAATTAAGTTTTCTTCACAGGTGTCTAGCATCGATTCAGTTCCACTATTTAAAGACAAGAAGCTCATGCAGAGAGGACAATGCTGAAGGCACAGGGGAAAATGCTGTCCTTGTAAGGAATGGGAACTTATGTCTGAGTGTTCTTCTCTGCAGGGGTTGTCGATTTGCCTGAGGAAAACAGAGAGGCTGCTTACAATGCTATTACCTTACCTGAGGAATTTCATGATTTTGACCAACCGCTTCCTGATCTAGAGTAAGCTTGGTTTGTTTTCTTTTATTCCCATGCAAATGGTGTTTGGTTTTAGTTGAGGAGAACCTGGTTTTAAACAGCAAACTCATTGCTGAATTTAAAAAAAGTCAGTGGGTAACTTGTATTCTTAAGTTTGTTAGATACAAAGCAAGTATGTAATCATCTTTGTATTGATTTTAAGTTCATAGTAGTATGTAATTTTAACCAAAGTTAAAGCTGTCCTTACAGAAGCTTTTTAAAAACTCATATGTATTTTCTTTTTTCTTCTGTGCAAGGCACTCTACATCACATATGTTCTCAAGTTAGATTAGTTTTATGGAAACATCCTTGTTGACCTTCTGTAGTGGTGCTTTTAGTTCTTAAAACTTTTTAGTACTAATGGGTTACTTGTAAACATAACAGGTATACAACTTGGCATAGTTCTTGATCTTTGAAAAAATGATGTTACCATTTTGGATTACTCATAATGGAATTTCTGGGATACAGTTTGCTTTACTCAGTGTTCTATTTGGTGTACGTTCAAATTAAAGTGTAAATGAATTTGAAGTGACATTAAAAAAAATCTGTGTTCTTCTAAGAAAAGTACCTTAACACACCACAAAGAGTGTTGACTTGGTACTGCTACTAGATATACTTTTAATAAGTTAGATTAATAGCTTTTGAAGTTCAAGGTGGGGAAGTCTGTTCTTAGTTGTTAATTTGGCATTTAAAATTAGTGACCACAACGTAGCAAGGAGTAAGAGAGTTTACGTTTCCCAGAAGCTAATACAATTTGTACGATGGCTTTTAAACATGGTCTTACTGTTTTAGGTAGTGTTTTCTATTCTACATTCGCTGTCAGCTTTTTCATTAATTAAGGGTATCGTGTACGTTTTAGGAACTAATTTCACATTTATCTAAGCAGGCTTTATCTGTTGTTATTTTTTTATGGAGATTTTTAATAATTGCCTTCTGTTTGTTTAAGTGATATTGATGTGGCCCAGCAGTTCAGTTTGAACCAGAGTAGAGTGGAAGAAATTACAATGAGAGAAGAAGTAGGCAACATCAGCATCCTCCAGGATAATGACTTTGGTAAAAACTTTGTGTATTATTATGTGTTACTCAGCTAGTTTTGGTTACTGTAAAATTATGGTTTTGCAATTACTACGGAATTCCCACTACTAAGTACAAAACAAATTAGATCAAACATGCTGTGTTTCAATACATGTAATTTTTAGTTTGTACATGTTGTTTTTTCCAAAAAGCCTGTTCTCTAATATTCAGCAAGCTTCTAGCTGTCTATATATAAAGCTGAAGAATATTCAGTCAGGTTAATTAGTGGAGTACTGTGTCAATTATAATTTTCAAAACATGGTGTGAATATGAAGTCAGCTGTTTTAATCACAGGCATGTTTTCAGTCTAACTCTTAACCAGATTTCTAAAGTTGAAGCAGTCAGGGGTGACAAGTTTACTTCTTTCAGTATGTTTTCAAGGACAGTGTTCCAAGATATGAATCAAAGCCTGAAGACAGTCGTATTTGAGTGTCTGGTTTCCAGAGTACAATAATGCAATCCATAATTCAGTGATCTTTTTGAAAGTATAATCTAGGTATTGATGGTGGTGTTGATTTGGTTTTGGTTTGCTCTCTGTATGTGAAGCCCAACCTCGAGGTGTAAGGTATAACTTTTTTGAATTCCTTGGAATTCTTTGCTTTCAGTGCAGCTATAATTTAGTAGACTCTCGCTAAAATCAATATAATGAAATGCTTTGAAGAGGAGATAGTTATTTTTATAATTGTTTGCACAGTGTTTTTGTTACAGTATTGCTGGGTATGATTCCTTACTTCTTGACGTTAACTCTGCAGTTAAGACAACTTGAAATGAAGTTTGGTCTTACATTTTGGCCTTTGATTGATTAGCTAGGTGTCTTGCATCTTGGTTCTTTAGCATTTATAGCAGTGCGATCGTATTCTTGCAGGTGACTTTGGGATGGATGATCGTGAGATGATGAGAGAAGGTAGTGCGTTTGAGGATGACATGCTAGTGAGCACCAGTGCTTCCAATCTCCTACTGGAACCTGAACAGAGCACTAGTCACCTCAATGAGAAATCCAATCACCTGGAATATGAAGACCAATACAAAGATGATAATTTCGGAGAAGGAAATGATGGTGGAATATTGGGTAAGTTTGAGAAATTTGTTTTTCCTCTGCCCTACTTTCTGCCTTGATAATTAGTTCTTGGAGGAATTGGGGGAGGTTGTTTCCTTTTTGCCAAGGTCCCTCTCTAGGTAATGCATTCAGCAGCAGAATTCTAGTTTGTGAGTCCTACAGCAATATAGATGATGTGTAGCACGTTAAGTGTTGGCATATTTCAAATGAAGTAAAATTAAATCATCCAGAGTTTTTCCATTCTATACATAATGTTCTTCAGAGAAAAATCAATATGTAACTCTTCTTGTTCTTTGACTTCTTCCAAGGGTTTAATTAGTATGTTGAGAATTGTATTGAGTGCTTCTCCGTGAAGTACTAAGAAACCTGGTAAGATGCAAATATGTGACAATTACATTGTAATAAAAGTTATCTGTAAGCTCAAAATGTGAGTTGAAATGCACCTTGAAAAAGCACTCTGAGTTGCTTTTCTGTCAGCATCGAACATGTAGTTTTCTCTAACCTTTGCATCATCTTTATCTGTGTTGTCATAAATCTGCCTGTACTTGTTTTGTGAATGTGGATGCAAAACTGATTCTGTCATATGGTTGTTTCAGATGACAAACTTCTCAGTAATAACGATGGTGGTATTTTTGATGACCCACCTGCACTCTCAGAAAGTGGAGTAATGATGCCAGAGCAACCTCCCCACGACGATATGGATGATGATGATAATGTATCAAGTGAGTGTGATCTAGGGCTAGATCTAGAATTACTTGCTCTCAGCTAATTTAGTTGGGATTCTCATTCTTTAAAAGCATGTTGACCTAAAAAGTATGAAATGTGATAAACCATTTTTAAGATGTGGAGGAGGGCTTGGGAAGGGTAGTGTAGTTTCGGAGTGTTTTGACATAATGCAAGATACTTGTTCTAATTGGCAGTGGGTGGACCAGACAGCCCAGACTCGGTAGATCCAGTTGAACCTTTACCAACTATGACTGATCAGACAACGCTTGTTCCCAATGAAGAGGAGGCTTTTGCTCTGGAGCCTATTGACATAACTGGTGAGTAAGCTATTTGGGAATAGTTTACTTGGGCCATCAGAGACCACCTGAGCTTGATGGAGTGGAAATGAACATCTGTCACTGCTGCTAACTCTACTTCTCAGTTGAAAGAGAAACCCCGGACCAAGTACTGAATTCTTTTTATTCTAATGGTAGCGTTCCAGGTTGGTAGCTTACATTGGGCTTGGAGGATACTAGTTTGTCATTCTGCGGTCAGTATGTATAGCGGCATGATACTGTAGCTTTTGATAAACGTACTAGTTAAAATACAGTACAAGTTGGGATTGAATTCTAATACAGTATCTGTAGTGCAGCACAGTTCTCCATACGCTGTTTAATGGCCAGCACTATCCGTTTGCACTGAGAATGAGTGCTCTTCTAGTGATTCATAGCTTTAATGAATTGCTGAATTCAGGAGATAACATCTTTGTATATGAAGTTCTACTAAGTAGTAAAATTTCTAGTCTTTTTCTCTAATGTAAGACACTTTCTTATCTTAACTGGTACTGTATTTGGCTCATTATCAACAGATCCCTGATTTATTAAAAAAAAATAAGATCTGGAAAAAATGTAGTTTATCCTGTGTTTTCAGACTGAACTCCAGGCCCTGATTCACTGCTTGGCCAATTAAAAAGCCCTAGCGCTGCCCTCTGGTGGCAAGCTAGCAACAGAGGTCCTAGCTGATCAGCTGGGACCAGCAAAGACAGCGTTTTCCAGAGCTTCAGGGTCTGCTGCAGAGTGCCAGGCTGTAAGCAATTTACAGTAAAGTCATTCTAGAGCAGGATGAGAGGTACAGGTAAGATAACCACCCACATTAACACTACCAAAGCTCAGATAGAGCTTAGAGGTAAAACTTGGTGTGTTATTTTGACTCTTTGGTCAGGGGGACCTTGTGTCTCAGGGGTTTGGTCCTGACAAGCAAGCCATGAGGGAGGGAGGCAGGCATGTGCAGCTGAGGGCACTGGTGAGGCTTAGGTAGATTCAGTAGAACTATGAGTATACACAGAAGTATTTGTAGGTTATGGGACAGTATTCAGTGTTTGATGTTTAATAGTGCTTATAGCTTTTCATTCCCAAAGCTAACATTGCTTTAGATTCTTGAGGTGGCTTTATACATGGGCAAATAAGACCTATAGAGAATCTGCAAGATTATTCAACAGCGTGGTATCTGTTTAAGCTAACCTTCATTATTTGCTAAAATTGTCAACAGTCAAGGAAACCAAAGCAAAGAGGAAGAGAAAGCTGATTGTGGACAGTGTGAAAGAACTGGATAGCAAGACTATTCGGGCCCAATTAAGCGACTACTCTGATATTGTTACTACTTTGGACTTGGCACCTCCCACTAAGAAACTGATGATGTGGAAAGAAACTGGTGGAGTTGAAAAGCTTTTCTCTCTGCCTGCGCAGCCTTTGTGGAATAACAGGCTACTGAAGGTAATGTTTTTGTGCTGGTTAATTTCTAAATGGACTATATTCAGGATTGTGCCTCATATTAAACATCAGCATGTGAACAGCAATATAGTGATAGCAGTATTCGTCATTAAAAAAAATCTCATTAAAACAAGTAAAATATCACCAATGCTTAAAATATTTATCAGTTACAGAAATAAATGATTCTTTAAAAAATGTTACTACTGTTGGAGAGGAGCTTAAAAAATGGGAAAGGAAGATGGCCCATAATTACTTGACCTGAAATGAAGCTAAGGACACTGAGAATGTAATTCTTCCTCTGTAGCTCTTTACTCGTTGTCTTACACCACTGGTACCAGAAGACCTAAGAAAGAGGAGGAAAGGTGGAGAGGCTGACAACCTTGATGAATTCCTTAAAGATTTTGAAAACCCAGAGGTTCCCAGAGAGGAGCAGCAACAACAACAGCAACAGCAGCAACGAGACGTCATTGGTTTGTATCTTGTCAAAGATGCTCTGCTTTCCCTCAGAGCTTATTTTTCTCCTTTGTTTGTGCTTTATATTAAGTCACCAAAGATTATGAATGAAGCAAACAGCTTTGTAATGGTTGTTTAGCTTGATATACAGTCTGTGACTTAAAATAGCTTTTTTTTTCCTAGAAGACACTTGGAGATTGTTTGATCCAGTGGATTAAATGGGTATTGGATTGGGTTCTATGCACATCTGTACCAATTCCATTTATGTCACTGCAAAAGCTATGCAGGCTGTTAAGTGCTCGATTCTAAATTAATAGCAGATTGGACTTAGTAATGTAATTTCAGACTGTACCAAAGTATCTAAAACTGGGTTTGTTGTGGAATTAGATGAACCTATTCTGGAAGAACCAAGTCGTTTACAAGAATCAATGATGGAAGGCAGCAGAACTAACCTGGATGAATCTGTTATGCCACCCCCTCCACCTCAGACAGGTGTTAAACGCAAACTGCAGCAAGTAGAACCAGAGCCGGTATTACCTGTGAGTAAGATTTACTTTTTTTTTTTATTGAGAATGAAAAGGGGGTAGTGTCTTTGAGCAGATTTGAGGTGCTAGCTTTCTGTGATGTTGTGAGATATGCTGGAGTAGTATCAGAATCTTTGGCCCTGGGTAGTCTTTATAGTGTTTTTCTTAAGTGGAAAGCTTACCGAAACATTTAAAATGCAGGTAGGATAAAGATATGGCACTGTTCCCTCCAGAAAAAGTCTTAAAGGAGTAAAGTGTATTGCTTACAAAGCTATCAAGTTCTTCTGCTTGGCAAGTGTATATGAACAGCTTTCACTGACAAAGGATGGACTGTGGTAGCTGCACAAACTTCCTTTTTAGAATAGTCCTAGTGTTGCCTAGTTGAGTTATGAGTAGGCTTGGAAACTAGCTCATATCTATCTCTTCTGTAAAAGCTGTGATGTGGTGGGATAGGAGACCATATTTGTGAAGGGCAGAGGAATTGGGCAGAATGAAAGGTGTATTCTTTTTCTGAGTGCTTACCTGGTGAGAACAGCCCTGATTTATGCTGTCTTTGTCACATTTGTGCATTTTTAACCCCCTTTTTCACATGTTTGTTGGCTAACAGGTTGTTCACTGTAGTGTGAGACTGTTAGATGTTACGCTATCTTATTAAAAAGGGTGGCAGGTGCTGCTCCTCTTGGCCATGTCATTGGGTGAAATTGGCATCAACTGTTTGTACTTTGTGCTGAAGTCAATGCTATCACGCCAACCAGATCAGGCCACTAGCAACATAACTGTAGCGATAACTTGCTGTATGATTCTAAAATAGAAGCTATTTTGAGCTATTTTGGGGTATTTGTAGAAACAGTTTCAGGTGTTAAGGTGACTACTAGCGAACACTTAACTGTGTGTAAATTCAAGGGAAGAATACTGTGTATTGATTTTATTGAAACTGACTACGTAAGTCCTGTTAAACTGCTTTTCTGGATTTGCCTCTTGATATCAATATCTTCTGAGAATGATACTTGAGCACCAAAGTCACTCATACACTTTTGAAACCTTTACAAAGTACTTACATTTTAATTCCTTCATGCTTGTATTGCAAAGAACAACACTTTAATATTTTGAAGATGTCTTGTTGCAGTCAGTTTAAGTGTCTTCATGTAGCACTGCATCTGGTTACGTGGGATTTTAAATTCGCACTTTCTGATCCAAGAAATGAGGTCAGTGGTTTGGATGGTGGACTTATTGGTGGGTGAAGTTATTGGAAAGCCTTTTTCCTTATAGTGGTATCATAATTTCTGGTTTGAGTAGACTTTAAAGGATTGAAAATACATGTATGGACAGCAAAACAAAACAAGAAGGCTTTTCATTTTTCAAAAAGGAAAAATTCTGACGAATGGCTAAGATTTAGAGACTTTGATTTTGTGAAACTGGCGTGTGGTATCAGCATTCTGTTGTAAAACCACTGATGAAATGATACTGTTTGACTGTATTGTGTACTCTTAAAGCATCCACCATCGCAACAGCTGGAAATACCACCTGTAGAAATGCCTCCAGAGGAGCCCCAAAACATCTGTCAGCTAATACCAGAGCTAGAACTTCTGCCGGAAAAAGAGAAGGAGAAGGAAAAGGAGAAAGAGGAGGAGGAAGAGGAGGAGGTAAGAACTAAGCTTTTAAAAGCAAGCTATGTAGAAAGGATTTGTGTGAAGAAATCTTCAGTGCTTACTTGGGAAATGACAACCTTTAGAAATATAGATTTAAAAATTATTCCGTGACCACTTTATAAATTGCGTATACATTCTGCTTTGAATTAGAGGGTTCTCCTATTCTCACACATGGTTGGATTAAACCAATCTATATATTTATGATGCCTTACACAAGGAGTTTTGAACTTAATTTTATGATTCCATTTTAAATAGTTCATGCTGCTTAATAAAAGTAGATTATGTAAGAAAGCCGTTGTGGTGGGTTGACTGACTGGATGTCAGGTGCTCACCGAAGCCATTCTGTCACTCCCTTCCTTAGCTGGACAGGGGAGGGAAGATACAGCGAAAGGTTTATGGGTCGAGATAAGGACAGGGAGAGATCGTTTACCAATTCCATCATGGGCAAAACATACTCAACTTGGGGAAATAAGTTTATTACCGATAAATCAGAGAAGGGTAATGAGAAATAAAAACAAATCTTAAAACACTTCCCCTTCTTCCTGGGCTTAACTTTACTCCCAGTTTTTCTCTACGTCCTCCCCTCTAGCAGCACAGGGGAGACGGGGAATGGGGGTTGTGGTCAGTTCATCACATGTTGTCTCTGCTGCTCCTTCCTCCTCAGGGGGAGGACTCCTCACACTCTTCCCCAGCTCCAGCATGAGGTCCCTCCTGTGGGAGACAGTTCTCCAAGAACTTCTCCAGTGTGACACCTTCCCACAGGCTGCAGTTCTTCAGACTGCTCCAGCGTGGGTCCCCCATGGGGTCACAAGTCCTGCCAGCAAACCTGCTCCAGCATGGGCTCCTCTCTCCATGGGTCCCCAGGTCCTGCCAGGAGCCTGTTTCAGCACAGGCTTCCCATGAGGTCACAGCCTCCATCGGGCGCATCTGCCTGCCCCAGCGTGGGGTCCTCCATGGGCTGCAGGTGGATATCTGCTCCACTGTTATCCTCCATGGGCTGCAGGGGGACAGCCTGCCTCACCACGGTCTTCACCACGGGCTGCAGGGAAATCTCTGCTCTGGCACCTGGAGCACCTCCTCCCCCTCCTTCTCCACTGACCTTGGTGTCTGCAGAGTCGTTGCTCTCACACATTCTCTCTCCTCTCTCCGGCTGCAGTTGCTGTTGCATGTTTCTTTCCCCATTCTTAAATACGTTATCCCAAAGGTGCTACCGCTGTCACTGATGGGCTCGGTCTTGGCCAGCGGTGGGTCCATCTTGGAGCTGGCTGGCATTGGCTATATTGGACGTAGGGGAAGCTTCTAGCAGTTTCTCACAGAAGCCATCCATGTAGCCCCCCTGGGTACCAAAAACCTTGCCACACAGAGCAAATACAACCGTCCGTGTCCAAAATGTGATAACTGAAGCTTTTTCTTGGCTACAGTATTTAATGTTCTGTGGATATCAAAACAAATTTCATTGATTCTTTTTATTTTACACCCAAAATGCATAATATTAAATCAGCTTTTTAAAAACTTTTATTGTTGGAAAAAGATTGTTATGTGAATGCATAACGTACATGTGAATTTTCCTTCTGTAACAAGTCACATGTACAAAGAAATGTGAATTACGTTAGTCAAGATGATTTTCCTAGCAATGTAAAAAGCTGTTAGCATAGAATACTTTCAGTTGGAAGGAAAGGGTCTACAAAGATCATCTAGTCCAATTGCCTGACCACTGCAGGATGTTGCTACATGCAGAGAAATGTTAAAATGGCACAATGAAGAGGAAGAAATACATGCTGACTTAATTTTGAGAAATAAAATAATGCCAAACAGTTTTTCTGCACAGCTTGAGGCTCTTAAGACTGGAAACAAAATAGATACTACTTGCATGTGTCACTTTCATCCTGATTTTTTTAATTGCTGATTTGAAATAAAGCTCTTAACTTTAAAAGTCATATATAACACATCTTCCATAAACAAGTACTGTTCTGTATAGGCGAGTGCTTCATACGACATGGGGAGCTGAGCTGTTACAGCCGGCCTTTGCAGCTTTTAGCAACAACCTATTTTCCTTTTCCATGGTTCTGTTTCTACAGTGAAATTAGAACATATCATGTTTATTAATGTTTGCAGAATAAAAGCATTATTGATACCGTGTTCACTACTAGGAATCCTAGGTTAGACTGAAGTCTCGTTCAGCTCTCATGGCTGAACTTCTTTGTTTTACTAATTGTCAGCATAACATTTTGAGGTATAATCATAGTGGCAGGCAGCCTTACTACAGTACATCACCGTACATGTGTGTCTTCCTCCGTCCCACTTCCTGCCTCTCCCAGCTGTATCCTGTGACTCAAGTTGTCTAAACCTTGTGGCTTGATGAAAAGCAAAAGCTGCAGTGATATCTAGAAATACTTCTTTCATTTCATAACTCAGTGGATGAAAAGATTATTGTTTTGTAAATGTGTGAAATTTGGCTGCTTGCAGGAAGAAGATGGCACAGGGGGTGATCAGGATCAAGAAGAAAGGAGATGGAACAAGAGGACTCAACAAATGCTTCATGGACTTCAGGTAAACATGATAAATTACTTTCTCTTAAAGTAGCTTCTGAGTGTGCCTACTGACATTTTTGACCTGAGTTAAAAGCTTTCCTTGCAGTAGATGTTACAGACTTAAAATACTAGTTCTGTCTTGGAGGGGAAAAAATGCATGTAATTGATTAAATCATAATATAATTGACACTTTATTCCAAAGAACATTTGAAGTTAAATTTTTCACTTAACTGCTTTTCAGCCTTTATGTTCACATTTGGTGTGCAATTAAGACTCCCAGAAATTCAAATTTTAAAATAATTGGGTTTGGTTGTGTTTCTAACAAAGCAGCATCTCTGATTTCTGTGCTATGTGACCCTAGGCAAACCCAATCAAGGTCGAGGGATAAAATGTTTTTACAGGATGTTTACTCCCAGCTTAGGCTAGTTTGAAAACTTCCAGGCTATGATAAGCTGAATCTACAACAACTACGGCAATCTGACCTTGGCTGAGGTGCAGCGTTATTTTTCAGCATGTGGCTTCAGTGTGCACACACAGATAATCTTTGTAGGATGGATTATTGCTTGCTAGAGCTAAAGAGCTTTTTTTTTTTGTTATGAGGCAATTGAACACCCCTAGTATACACTTGAACGTAAGTGCAAACTCCTGTCTGTTTTGCCTGTAGGCTTCTGTGTGTTTACTTCACATATTCTTGGACTACCTTTGCCTTTCAGTCTAGTTTGCCTTTCCATACCCCTTTGTTCCCTTAAACGTTTTGGTAGCTCCAGGGATTCTACTGTCACTGAAATGTCAGTTCCATCTCTCTAAGCTGTTTGTTTTCCAAAGGCATCCTCACTTTTTTTGTGAAATTGATCGGCTCCAGCTCTGCTGATAAAAGCATGTTGTCATTATTGTATCTCTGTGCTTCCAATGTAGTGGATTTGGGAGGAGGGGCAAATGCTGTTGAATTTTCAGTAAGCTGAGGTTTAGTAGTATTTCGTATTCTATGAAGTTTCCCAAAAATGATATAATCAAGCAAAAGCTTTATTTTTTTTAGAAAATGTTACTAGAGTTGTATTGCAAGAATTACCTGCTTACATCTCTAAACAATGAAACCTTGAATTTACTCCTAAAGAGCCTTTATGACACTTAAATACGCTTTAGTTCAGATTAAATTGTAAACTACTGTGATTTAAGTTAGTTCTTTTTCTTACCTGCAAGAATTCTGATAGTTTAAGTAAGATTGTTTTAAACTGTTGTTGTGGTTTAACTCTGGTAATTAGTGAAGCTTCACACAGCTGCTTGCTCACTATCTCCTGGTGGGATGAGGAGGAGAGAATCAGAAGGGTAAATGCAAGAAAACATGTTGGTTGAGATGAAGATTGTTTAACAAGTAAAGTAAAAGCTGCATGCACAAGCAAAGCAACATAAGGAATTCATTCACTACTTCCCATCAGCAGGAAAACAATTAGCCATTTCCAGGAAAGTAGGACATCATTATACATAATAGTTACTCGGGAAGACAAATGCCATAACCCCGAATGCGCACACCCCCCTCTTCTTTCCCCCAGCTTTTATTACTGAGCGCGACGTACTGACCCCTTTGGCCAGTTGGGGTCAGCTGTCCCGGCTGTGTCCCCTCCCAGCTTCTTGTGCACCCCCAGCCTACTTGCTCCTTGCTCCAAAACAAAAACTTTTGCTCGGATCCAAAACGTAGCACTGTATGAGCTACTGCGAAGAAAATTAACTCTGCCCAGCCCAAACCAGTACAGCTGTTGCTTAAAAATAATCTTTAAAGTGTACAGATGTGTAGTCAGTAATGTTGTGTAATGTTTTTCTCTCTGAATATTTCATCACAGTTTCTGAAAAGAATTCTTCAGAATTCTCTTTGGACCATGTCTAGCTTTTTTTTGAAATTCTTTCTTCCATGTGCCTGAAAGAGCATCACATTGGATGGCTGAGGCATTAAGTCTGTAATGAGATTTAATACAAAGTCATTTGGTTTGGCCAGCCTGATATCTTTTCATCTAGTAGATATTCCAGAGCAGACGGTTCTGTTTTAAATTGAAGACGTCAGTTGTTGTTCTAGCCAGCAAACAGATGTATCTTCCTGATTTTTTTTTTTTAAATATTCTGGCCAAGACTTTGAAAAAATGTAAGTGACTCTGTGTACTTGGTTTCAGACAAACAGCAGAGTTTTAGAAATAAACAGGCTTTCACCCTGGGAAAATTATGCATCTCTTAAAGAACTGTATCTCTTGAAATTTTGTTTTAAACAATAGATCATGATTATTTTTGGAGTTATTTTTATTTTGAGAAATAAACCAGAATTTTTTGTTGCTATTTAAAAATATTGGTCCTGTAGTCAAAAGCGCCTGGCTAGCTGTTGGTGCAGGAAGAAAATCTTGTGGTATACTACAGTGTTTCTGGAATACGTGACTATAAGTTGCACAGATTCAAGGTTGATTTTTCACACATCTCCGGGAAGCCTATTTGGTTTCATTTAAATGGGATTCATATAGAAATTTTTATGTGCATGTTGTAATGTCCCCATCCAATGTCGAGTCCTGCCCAGTCCCTCACAGTGTCCTGGAGGTGGCAACAAACAGAATCTTGCCAATGGACTTTCTTGTTTGTATGTAGTTCTCTATTTAATTTGCGGTACTGATATTTGTGTCTTTCAGAGAGCTCTCGCTAAGACTGGAGCAGAATCTATCAGTTTACTTGAGCTGTGCAGAAATACGAATAGAAAACAAGCAGCTGCAAAATTCTACAGTTTCCTGGTACTTAAAAAACAGCAAGCTATAGAGCTGACGCAGGAGGAGCCTTACAGTGACATCATTGCGACACCTGGTCCCAGATTTCATATTATTTGAATGGTTAGATAAAGCAGAGCTAGTGTTCATTTCACTAGTGCGTACGTGTATTGCCCCATCTGTAGGGCCCACAAGACCATTGCAGAAAATTTAGATTTTATTGTCTGTATAAAGTCCTTGGTTTTCTTTTTGGGTTATTTTGGTTTTTGTATTTTAAATTTACCACTTAAATTTTTAGTGAAACTGCTGGGTGGGTGGCTTGAGTTCCAGCTGCAGAAACCAGACAGCTCAAGGACCCAGATGAAGATTGTTTTAACAACTCAGAGCAGATGTGTGCAATATTGGTGCATGTAATGTTGAGTATCGATGAAAATGTCTTACGATAATTTGACTAGTTGATTCAATAGTGATATTTTTAACCTATACAAGTAAACCTGAATGGCCAACCTATTGTCTGATTAAAAACTTTGCCAAACTCGTCTAAAATGTTCGGTCTGCTTCTCATAGTAGTGGGTTTTTTCCCCTTCCCTGGATCTCTGTGCATACTGTGGGTCTCTTACAGCTGCCAATATGAAAGGTAGTGCCTGATACGTCGGCTTGCTTTGTCACTGCATTTTTGCAGTCAGATTTTTGTAGCCCTTGATGCTAAGGGGAAACGGGTGTCTGCGGAAAGCACTTCCTCTCTGTGATACTATCGCATACCTGAAAGGACGGAACACGTGTTAAGCATTTTAGACGAAACATTCCTTTTCACTTATCACCTCATTACGGTCCACTACTGATAATGGCTAATTACTGTTAATAAGCGTCAAATAAAAACTCTAGTCATTTCATTTAAACCTTTAAGATATCAAAATGCTTTAGGTTTGTTAGAGCTGTATATAAACTCCAGACTTTTTAAAACAGACTTCTAGATTGTAAATTATCTGATTTTTATTAAGCAGGTGTATGAAGATAAAGAATAAGAGAAGTTGAACAGATTGCCTTTGTAAAGATGCTAAATTCAGATACCACCTGTACCGAAAGGGCAACAAACTTGAATATACAGTACAAACAGGCACAGTTCCACTTAATTGTGTAGCGTATTAATGGCTCTTTGGATATATTTATGGTTTTAGTATCAATTTTTCCAATAATGCACACTCCTGTGTTCAAAACATTTTATCAGTTTTGCAAAAGAAGTCCCACTTGATTTTACTTCTAAAGAATGAAGCTTTACTGTTAGACCAGGTAGCACCAGAAATTATGTGAATATGTTGATTATGGAAACCTGTCTTAACTTTTTTTAGGGCAAAATTATTCACACTGAAGGTTCTGGTTTTAATGTTGGCACTTTTGTGAAATAATTTTGGGACTCAAATTTCAGTGTATACTCAACTGTAAAATTATGTGAATGTTTAAAAAAATCTGAGACTACATGATGACCATGTTTTAATAATCCTTGAAAAAGTTAATTGTATAAAAGTTACTGCAGCTTTATTTTCAACATGATGTGCCTGTAAAACCATGATTTTTTTCCCCTTTGTAAAAAGAGACATTGTAGATAACTTGAATGTTTAATTATAGAAAAGGTCATTAGTTTCTTGTTACACATTTTTAGTCTGTTTTTGTTGCTTTTCAAGGTTAATATTCTTGAAAATAGTTGATGCTGTTATGTATAACTTTTCTAATAAAAGTTGTGTTATAAGCTGTTATGTATTAGCTCTGTATCTTGCTTTAACACCTTGCATCTCTGCAGTGTGGACCCAGCATTTACGGGTTGCTTATTTTGGTATTTGGGGTGGAAGTGTAATGATTTAGCTGTGTGAGAGATTTAAAGCTTGAATATGTAAACAGATTTCTTGCCATTAGGAAGGAAGAATTGTTTTACTGGCTGTACTGTGGTTTTGTTCAAGCATTCTGTGCTAGGAATGTCTGTGCAGAAAATTAGGGGAGACTGTAAAATGTGATTCATCTCCATGCCAGTCCCTTCTGAATGCCAGAACACATCCAGCTTGAATTCTTTTAGCTCTACTGTTTCCTTGCTTCTAGAATTGCCTCTGTATGTGGGTATGTTGGCGCTTCTGAAGTTGAGGGCTCCTGGTAGGTCCAGACACTTGGGTCCAAGCCTGTAGAAGCAGCGCATCCCCCGTGGAGTCACTCAGGTTACCTACAGAGCTTGTGTGGAGCCTAGGGTCATGAATTCTGTTCCACACAGGCTGTCTCTGGAAGCTGAAGAACCAGCCTGGATCCAATAAACTGCCTTAATCACAGAATGGTCAGGGTTGGGAGGGACCGCTGGAGATCACCCAGTCCAACCCCCCTGCCACAGCAGGGACACCTACAGCAGTTGCACAGGACAGCATCCAGTCAGGTTTTGAATGTCTCCAGTGTGGAGACTCCACAACCTCTCTGGGCAGCCTGTGCCAGTGCTCTGCCACCCTCAATGAAGTTCTTCCTCATGTTAAGGTGGAACGTCCTATGTTCAGGTTTGTGCCCGTTACCTCTTGTCCTATCACTGGGCACCACTGATCAGCTGGGACCCTCCCTTTAAGTACTTGTAAGTATTGATAAGATCCTGTAAGAAAGATGTTCCAATCCCCTCATCATCTTTGTAGCCCTTTGCTGGACCCTCTCCGGCTGTCCCCCCTCCTTGACCCGGGGAGCCCAGAACTGGACACAGTACTCCATATAGGAGTAATCTATAGGTTTAGATTAAACATCAGGAAGAAGTTTTTCACTTTAAGGGTGGTGAGGCACTGGAACAGGTTGCCCAGAGAGGTTGTTGAAGCCCCATCCCTGGAGGTGTTCAAGGCCAGGCTGGACGTGGCCTTGGGCAACCTGGTGTAGTGAGAGGTATCCCTGCCTGTGGCAGGGGGGTTGGAACTCGATGATCTTCAAGGCCCCTTCCAACCTAAACCATTCTATGATTCTATGATTCCAGATGCGGTCTCACCAGGGCAGAGTAGAGGGGGAGGATGACCTCCCTCGACCTGCTGGCCACACTCTTCTTGATGCATCCCAGGATGCCATTGGCCTTCTTGGCCACCAGGGCACATCGCTGCCTCGTGGTCACCCTGTTGTCCACCAGGACTCCCAGGTCCCTTTCCACACAGCTGCTCTCCAGGAGGTCAGCCCCCAACCTGTACTGGTGCATGGGGTTATTCCTCCCCAGATGCAGTACCCTACCCTTGCCCGTGTTGAATTTCATCAGGTTTTTTTCTGCCCAGCTCTCCAGCCTGTCCAGGTCACGCTGTATGGCAGCACAGCCTTCCGGTGTGTCAGCCACCCCTCCCACTTATGTGTCATCAGCAAACTTGCTGATGGTACACTCTATCCCTTCATCCAGGTCATTGATGAATATATTGAACAGGACTGGACCCAGTACTGACCCCTGAGGGACACCACTTGTCCTGGTGGCCTCCAACTGGACTCTGCACCACTAACCACAACCCTCTGAGCTCTGTCTCTCAGCCACTGATCAATCCACCCCACTGTCCATTCATCTAACCCACACTTCCTAAGCTTGCCTGTGAGGATGACGTGGGAGACAGTGTTGAAAGCCTTGCTGAAGTCAAGGTGGACAATGTCCACTGCCTTCCCCTCATCCACCCATCCAGTCACGCCATCATAGAAGGCTATCAGATTAGTCAGACATGACTTCCCCTTGGTGAATCCATGTTGACTACTTCTGATAACCTTCTTTTCCTCCAGATGCTTGGAGATGACGCCCAGAACCAACTGTTCCATCATCTTTCCAGGGATGGAGGTGAGGCTGACCGGCCTGTAGTTTCCTGGGTCATCCTTCTTGCCCTTTTTGAAGACTGGAGTGACATTGGCTTTCCTCCAGTGCTCAGGCACCTCCCCTGTTCTCCAGGACCTTTCAAAGATGATGGAGAGCGGCCCAGCAATGACTTCTGCTAGCTCCCTCAGCACTCATGGGTACACCCATCAGGACCCATGGACTTGTGGGTGTCCAGTTTGCTTAATTAATCTGGGCGCCACACAAAGGTGACTATACTGCTTTTGAGCTACCTGTGGAAGCGGTTGGGCTGATTCTGTTTGTGCTGTAAGTCTGTGTCACGCAGGGTGGCCTCTGTTGAGCTAGCTTGAGTGCGTGCCTATGTGTACAACATATCTGCACCGGAAAACGAGGACTTGATTTTCCATTCCTTTGGCTAAAGCTCTGTAAGGGAGAGAAGTACGAGAACTCGGGTACTCGCACTAGCATGAAAGATAGCTTTTCTGCCTGTTTCTTATATCAATAATCTAGGACACTCATCAGTTTTGCGGTGTTACGCCAGGGTGATCAGCGCTCACGACAAGATTTTGCACAAATGCATGGTACTCGTGATGACACTAAATATAACCTGAGGCAACGAAGGCAAGCTCTGCTGCATAACGAGCAGGAGCTTTTAATGTGGCCTACAAGTAGTACTGACAGACTTAGGTTTCTTGGAAAGCGGCTTCGCAGCAATGTACTGATCAGCTGTTGAATAAAGTCCAAGGAATGTTGATAGACAAACCATTTGCTCTATATTTCTCCTGTGCCTACAAGAAGTGTATTTCCCTCCTCTGTGCAGACAGATGATGAGATGCAGAAAGGCTATCTGTTGCGCAGCATTTATTCTGTTTACCCTATGGCTGCTGTTCTTTACAAAGATATTGGAGTACTTAAAAAAAAACAAAGTACAGCATCTGCATTTTATTATAGTTTCTCTTCAAATAAATGTCTAAACCGTTTTAAAGGAATTAACCATAAGTGTTCAGTTAGTTTTTACTAGATAAGAAGCCATTTTCCTAGCAGTTCGGTGAGTAACACCATCTACTTTTCAGAATCCAATCTTGTGAGGGATTTAGATTGGTTCGGTAACATTGCTGTAAAATGTATTCCTCGCTGCTTTACCGTTCAGGCTGGAACGTCTCTCCTGTGTTTGGCGACAGCGTTACACTGCACCAGCGAGGGGAAGGAACTGCTGTGAATACCTCTCAGTGCTCCGTCTTCCCTACTGGCAGCAGGTTTGCTCTGTCTGCAAATCTTAAGTATTTACATCAGTAACTACTATGCGTGCCCCGCTTTCCGAATCACTCCTTTTTGGTGGGTGAAAAGGAAAACAGTGTATGAATCTTAAGGAAATATTCCTGCAAGGAGATTCAGTCGTTCGAATGAATTCCTGCCCTGCGTGTCTGACCACCTTGAAGACACCCTGCTCCAGTTCTCCCCCGAGAGCGCTCTGTTCCCATCCCAGCCGGGGCAGAAGGGAGGAAGGCAGGCAGGCAGCGTTACCTTCATCTGTAGGTTAAATGGCTCTCTGCTTCTGGGAAGAGTAGGAGTAGAGGATTCTTCATAACTCACAAGACATTTATAAGGCAGGTTCTAACTTAGCGAAAAGTCTGGGCTGGATTTTCCTAAAGTTCCTATTGCTGGAACTCACACTTTAGGATTTTAAACCAACTTGGTTCACAACCTAACTGGCAGCTGTCACGTGCAACTTTGCTTCAGGGACTTTGTTAGAGGGTCAAGTACGTGGCGTTGAGGATGTTGAGCTGTGCCTGTCTTTTGTAGACGCTAGATTGCCTTTTCTGCTTTATTTCATGCAAATAAAGGCCGGTAAACTTCTCAGGGTTTTTCTCCACTCCCTGTTGTCATCCCACTGCCGCACATGTGTCTGTGTGGTGGTACGTAACAAATGACTTTTTGGGGAAGGAGTGGGGTTCTGGTAAGTTTTTCTGTTTCCAAAGCTCTCAAGTGTCCACTACTTGTGGAACATATTTCCTCAAGTGGTTATCGTCTTCCTGCTTGTGCTTTTTCAAAGCTTTTTCTTTTGTTATACCTACAAGAATGTGCTAGGCTATATATACACTGTGAACTTCTGTGAGATGAACATATAGAAAAGCTAAAGGACCAGAAACAAATTGTCCCAACACACAACAAAGAAAGGACAATTCTCTGCATTTCTTGCTAATGTCTGATAAAGCCACCAGAGAGACAAAGAGAAGGAGGTAGAAATAGGGAAGGTTTTCCCTCGTTGTACTCACAGGAGCGGTTTTTACATTTGTTTTATTCCAAAACATTTTCATACAGAGTCCAAAAAAAAAAATCCCAAAACTCAGCTAGGAGAAAATATTCATATTAGCCAAACACTAATGTTAATGTTGTGTTATAAGTAGAATAAAGTGCCAGAAACTTTCTGGGAGAACACACCCTCCAATTTCATTTGGCCCTGGCTATTCCCTAGCAGCCAGGACGGATACAAGGAGGAGTTTGGCTGTCACGAGCAAGGTCTCTACATGTTCTCCGCTCCCCAGTCTCCCCCCCTCCCCGGCTTTTCTTCTTGTTTGCCCAACTTTTGTTTTCAATAAAAACATTAAACATTATAACATAGCCTGAAACTAACACTAAATAATTGAGGACTGTGTGGTTGACCTTTAATCATGGATGTGCATAAATGTTGTTGGACATTGATCAAGAATACGTGTGATGAGAAACACAGATTTGCTCCTGACACTACGCATCCTTCTAGAGCAGATGGGGGTTGAAAGCCAGCAGCGTTCTCTATGGAAGGACTCCTTTCTAAATTAAACTACCATCCCCTTCCCTGGCTTGCAGCGCCCAGGTAGTGCTGGCAATTATTTGTCCAATTTAGTTCTCTAGGTTTGGGGATGGTGGGAACTGATTCAGGGTAAAACCCACCAAAAGAAACATGGGTTTGGTTTTTTTTTTTTCCCCTCCAGCTGGATCAGTTCCTGTATTCCTGCGCACTGGGCAGCCGTACAGAAACTTGTGCCAGCATAACACAAGAAGCACCAGGCAGGAGAATAGAGAAGGGAAGGGGTGAGGATTGCTTTTTTGGATGGCTGCGCCAACCATGCATGTGTGTTAAATCAGCCTTAAGAAAATTATTCACAATAATGCTGTTTGAATTCAGGGGTCCCGGCACTGCCTAAAACTGGTGGATCGGCACGTTTATCCTCAACTCGTGCACCAGTGTTAATATTCTGCTTTTCCAAGGCCGAAGTTGAATATTCTCCTTCAAATCAGGTATTTCTATGACAGAGCTCAAGTCCGGCCTGTGCCAGCGGATGTGTCTGCACTAGTTTTCTCTTCGTTTTGTGAAAGTTAATATATCCCGTCCTCGCGTTATTTGAGAGTCAGCCAGAACTGGCGTCAACGTGCGCTTCGCAGGCAGCGTGTACCACACATCACAGCGGATTTTAACTCTGAAACAAAGGGATCGGGATACCATAAACCGTTCCACCGCTGAGCATTTTTGCAGAAAAGCTTGGCTGAATTTGTTTTTGTACAAATTAAACTGCTTCTCATATTCCTTGACTACGGGACTAATCTCCAAAACAAAAGAAATGCTGATGTTTAAGGAATAACAAACCGCAGTCACTGTTGTGAGAAAAAATGAAAGGAGAAGCAGCTTATTATTTGGATTCAAAAGCCAAATTTGATGCTTAACTTAGGAATGTTTCTCTGATTGGTCAAATAACTGATGAAAGGCCCTGAAAATCAACTAAATGTACCCTTTTGCGTTTTGTAATTACATGGATGCAAACTTGTAGCTAGTCTTGATGATGCTGAGGGAGGCAGCAATGAGCCAGAAAAGGCATGAAGAGGTTTGTTATGGTGGCAGCCACTTAGCAACACACGCTGCAGGTTTTCCTTGATCATTTCTCAAGACTGAAATAAGTGCGGAAGACACGGGGTGCTGCCAGTGCTAAGTTTCATCTTCACATCTGTCAGAAGTAGTTCCAGTTCGTTAATTGTGGCAGGCTTCTCCCCGCGGTGTGAATTGGGGCTGGGATGTGTGTTGCCTTCGCCATCGAGCCTGTGGAATTACAGGGAGGCTCTCTTCGGAGCTGAGCAGATAGCCCTAACGCTAAAAAAGGTTTAAAACTAAGCCCAAGTAGAGCAGATCTGCCGCATGCGAGAGGAACGAATCAGGAATACTTAAACCATCTTTCACATCAGCAGCAAAGCCACCGTCATTCCCCTGTCTCCCTTGTGCTGTTCCCTTGGCAGGGGTGAGACGACCACCGCAGTGCTGCAGATCACAGAATCACGGAATCATGGAATTTCCAGAGTTGGAAGGGACCTCTAGAGATCCCCTAGTCCAACTCCCCTGCTAAAGCAGGATTGCCTAGAGCACATAACTCAGGATTGCATCCAGGCATGTCTTGAAAATGTTCGACAGGTTTCACTGGTTACCAGCGAGCTGCTTTTGATGAGGCACAATTGAGCAAGCGGCTCAGCCCCTGGTGCACACGGCTGTGGAGGACATTTTCCACGCAGCTCCAACTCCCCGTCCTGATCTGGGAGCTCCCAGTTCCCTGGGGGGCAGATGGTGGTTGCCCCCATCTCATAGAGCCCGGGGGAGGAGGAGGCTGTGCCTGCCTCAGAGCTGAGCGTTATGTCTAGCTAGATACAATGCATATAACCTTACCTAAAATTATTTTGCGTTTATGGCAGACTTTGTTGTTAAAAATTGGTGATGCCATTTCTGTTAGGAAAGGGCCCGTCTGGCTCAGTGTGATGTGCAGATCGTTCATGCCCCAAAGGAAATACAGTGGGTACCACATCCAGCCAGATGTGCTGGGCATACGTACAGTGCAGCCACAGGACCCCGAAGCCCTGAGGCTGGACTGAAGGCGAGAGAACTGTGGGTCTTCATCACACACAAGGTGGAGGCGTAAGGTCTGCCAGCTGTGGAGGTGGTTTCAGCAGCATGAGAGCCAGGGCCTGCAGTTCGGCTGCTGGGACAAGGACACGACAAAGCTACCCGCCTGCTCGGAAGATCCGTGGGTACAAACATGAACAGGCTGTCTCTGCAGTCCTTCTTCAAAACCCCTTTCCATCTCCATGGTCCCTGAGGCCCAGCTGAGGCCCATCTGTAACAGAGAGTTTTCTGCTCAATTGTAGGGCAAACACTTTCTGTCAAAGGACCAGATTTCATAGAATTCTAGAATGGGTTAGTTTGGAAGGGACCTTAAAGATCACCTAGTTCCAACCCCCCTGCCATGGGCAGGGACACCTTGCACTAGACCAGGTTGCTCAAAGCCCCATCCAGCCCGGCCTTGAACACCTCCAGGGATGGGGCATCAACAGCTTCTCTGGGCAGCCTGGGACCAGTGTCTCACCACCCTGACAGTGAAAAATTTCTTCCTAATATCTAATCTAGATCGACCCTCTTCCAATTTGAAGCCATTCCTGCTCGTCCTATCACTACATGCCCTTGTAAAAAGCCCCTCTCCAGCTTTCTTGTAGGCCCCCTTCAGATACCGGAAAGCTACTATAAGGTCTCCCCAGAGCCTTCTCTTCTCCAGGCTGAACAACCCCAACTCTCTCAGCCTCTCCTCATAGGAGAGGTGCTCCAGCCCTCTCATCATCTCCGTGGCTGTCCTCTGGACCCGCTCCAACAGGTCCATGTCTTTCCTGTGCTGAGGGCTCCAGAGCTGTATGCAATATTCCGGGTGGGGTCTCATGAGAGTGGACTAGAAGGGCAGAATCACCTCCCTCAACCTGCTGGCCACACTTGTTTTGACGCAGCCCAGGATACAGCTGGCTTTCTGGGCTGCAAGCGCACATTGCTGGGTCATGTTGAGATTCTCATTAACCAACACCCCCAAGTCCTTCTCCTCAGGGCTTTCCTCAATCCATTCTCTGCCCAGCCTGTACTTGTGCATGGGATTGCCCCGGCCCATGTGCGGGACCTTGCACTTGGCTTTGCTGAACTGCATGAGGTTTGCACAGGCCCACCTCTCCAGCCTGTCTAGGTCCCTTTGGATGGCATCCCTCCCCTCCAGTGCGTCTACCTTGCCACACAGCTTGGTGTCATTGGCAAACTTGCTGAGGGTGCACTCCATCCCAACATCCACGTCACCAACAAAGATGTTAAATAGTACCGGTCCCAGTACTGACCCCTGAGGAACATCACTTGTCACTGCTCACTTCTTGGACATGGAGCCATTGAATGCAACTCTCTGAGTGAGACTGTCCAGCCAGTTCCTTATCCACCAAGTGCTTCATCGGTCTAATCCATGTCTCTCCAATTTAGAGACCAGGATATCATGTGGCACAGTGTCCAATGCTTTGCACAAGTCCAGGTAGATGACGTCAGTTGCGCTCCCCTTATCCACCAACGCTGTGATGCTGTTGTAGAAGGCCACCAAATCTGTCAGGCACGATTTGCCCTTAGTGAATCCATGTTGCCTGCCACCGATCACCTCCTTATTTTCCATGTGCCTTAGCAGAGTTTCCAGGAGGATCTGCTCCATGATCTTGCTGGGCACAGAGGTGAGACTGAGTGGCCTCTGGAACCAAGGCTAAGTGTGCTCATTCCGTATAGGAAAGCAAAGCACACCTTCACCTCCCATGCAAATCAAGCATCCTCAGTGGAAAAACATGACCAACAAAATATGCTTACCATACTGGAAGGAAAGACGAGACTACTCTTACTCTTTAGATTTTGGTGGTTACATGCTCCTACCTTCTAAGCGTGGTACTTCGATTTTTGTGTTAATGTGTGTGGTTTTAGGTAACAACAACAGCAATTTTTTGAACTTAACACTTTCTTCTTTATGGTAAGAGGAGCTGGGTTGCAGAATGCCTGGATACAAGGCAATGCAGTGTGTGTAGTTCATAACTTGTCACCTGTGAAGAAAATGGGCACACGGTATCAACGTTTGTGTCTGGTTGAGGGAGACAGCACTGTTCAAGAAGGGTACCACTGCTGTCCGATTCCTCTAGTGTCGCAACTGGCTCACACATCATTTCTGAGTCCACAGGTAAAAACCTTGGCCTGAGTGTTCTTCTGCCCAAAGAGAAAATGGATGCTCTTACATGAGGCCCCAAGTCTGGTACTCAAGTGTGAGCTGCCAAGAGTTCCCTGACAGCCTTCAACTCAGGGTTTGCCTGCTCGGTCGGAGCTGACAAGGGATGCACTGTGCGAGGACATGTGTGTAAACACTCCTCCATGAACAGCACTTGGCCAGTCACCTGGACTACGAAGTGCCACCATCCTTCCTCTCCAGCAGAGCAATCTCCCAGCCTGTCCTACTAGAAAGCCCAATCATGGCCACCCAGGGTGGGTGAAGCCCATGTGAGAGAACCCTGTAAAGATGACTAAGATGGGTGCCCTGCCATTTCCCTTCTATGTCTCGTCACCTCAAGCATGTTGAAGCTGCAGAGGAAACCCAAAACTCTGTTCCCCATCACAGCACAACCTGCCAGAGGCAGAGCTGAGGAGTCAGAA
Organism: Pluvialis apricaria; assembly: GCA_017639485.1. Lineage (NCBI taxonomy): Eukaryota > Metazoa > Chordata > Aves > Charadriiformes > Charadriidae > Pluvialis > Pluvialis apricaria. Next base: position 154,580,321 of record CM030008.1, on the reverse strand, counting down.
GGAGATGACGTCTCACCAGGAGCCTCACAGTTAGGACAGGGTCCTTGCACCAAACTCACTGATGCACAGTCAGGTCTTCCTCACTTGGGTAAGACTTAGACTAGAATATCAGGACAAGGCCCATGGTGAGGGACAAAAAAATATTTCTTTATGCTTTATAGTAGGAATGTGAAAACAATACAACTTGTAAGCAGAAGTCAAGCCTGTTTCATCCATACGTTACACAGATGTGAGCAATGAATGCTCATCCATGACTCTTCCACCTACTTCAATGGAGACGTTCCAAGTTAGCACCAGGCTTTAAATCCAAAGAGATAACTTAAAATGTTAAAGTAAATTTGGGACTGACATTTAAAGCAAAAAAATAATGTCTCAAGGTCATTGGACTAGTCTGCTACAAAAACTATATACCATTTGAATATTTCAGCTTCTAATTAATGCTGTCCAGAATAGTTCTGTTCTAAACACACAACAGAGAAATCCAGCTTAACTAAAAGGTACAGGTAGCAATGAGGCGCTATGTTTGTGAAGTTTGATTGCAGAACTAATTGGCTCATAATCTGACAAATCATCACTACAATGCATAGTCTGCACATATTTAAAACCCATCCTCCTATAAGCAGCTTCTAGATCCCAGTTAAATGTTGTAGAAGTAGCTAGCATTTAAAATAAGCCCTTACAAACTGTAGTTTCTCCATATTTTTTCCTCCAATCAGCTAAATTAGATCTTTCTTTTCAGGCTTAGGGTTTAGAAGCACAATAAAGTCTGGTAGGTATGAGTTCTTGATGAAAGCCATGGAACAGTAGGCAAAAGGCCAAGAAAAGAAGATTTAAAGGAGTTAATTTCCTGCTGACTGAAGGATGTGTGTGAGGTCACGTTTATTTATCTTCCATTGTGACTCCTTATTTCCTTCTGGAAGGGGAAGAAAACTTGCCTTAATGGCATTTCGCACTGATACTTTAATTTTAGAGGACTTCACTGTAAAAGAAGGACCAAGAATCTAAGCAGTCCAGGGAAGGATCTTAAATTCTTGAAATATTTAAGGTATTATGAGGTGGAAACAGTCTGCATAAAAATGTTACTAGCTATCTGCTACCAACCTAAATATCTGTCCATACCACCACTGAGGACTGAGCTGAGCCATTCCCTCCGTGCCTGGATTGGTCTCACAGAGCCAGAAACCTTTCTCGGAAAAAATCTTTCTCAGAAATCACATTCCTGAATATTCTTTTCATGAATCTGCAACTGTAGTCACTTGGCTCTCAGTTATTTTTCTCCAGTGTTGGCAATTTGTTGTTTCTCTCAAATGTTCATCTGGCTCTGTTTTACTTAATCGTGGTGTCTCCCGAAGGTCTGCACTAATGAGTTTCTGCATTCATACCATATGCTTTCTTTGCCATGGAGAAGTTTAGTTGTATAGAAAACAGATTTTGAGACTTTTTCTATTCCCTTCCTCTTCTATCCTCAAATCTGAAAGGTCTTCTAGGCAGAAGAGGCTTCTTGGTTCACTTTACCCTGCTAGTTACAACCAGACCACATCTTAACAATGCTCCCATGTAATTTAGATACATGGCAAAACTTTGAAAAGAATTGTCCACTTCCTTCTTAATTCAGATTTAGGTTAACTAGCTTTTTTGGAGCCTTCATTTGAAATCCCAGAGGCCGAGGTCATCCACACACTCAGAAAGTGGTGGCAACTACAGGTGATAACAGCCACCAACTTCCTATTCAAGGAGCTGTGCTTCTCAGGGTGGCATTTACAGCCAGGCGAGATGGCGAAGGACTGCTCCTGAGCACGGGGAGGTTTCAAAAGGTTTTAGGAGACTCAAGGTAGCTAGAACCAGTACTTCCCTCCCTGGAGGTATTCATGGTCAGGCTGGATGGGGCTTTGAGCAACCTGATCTAGTGGGAATTGTCCTTGCTCATGGCAGGGGGGTTGGAACTTGATGATCTTTAAGGTCCCTTCCAACCCAAACCATTCTATGATGATTCTATAACATCAGCAATGGAGCACAAACCTCCCAAGAAAGGACAAGCCAGCCACCCTGGAGATAATCACAGGTAGCAAAGGGAATTACCCGAACTACTCAACTGATAAAAACAATCCATAGGAGCTAAATATCCCAGACAGAGAATATAAAATCTCAATTTAAATTATCCAGTTAGGAAACAGCTCAGCAGGGAATGTTCTTTACAAGAAAGTGCTTGGAGGACTATTATTCCCACCCTTTCTGGCAATTGCTGTCTCTTCACTCCCATAAATTCCCATTCCAGGGTACTTCTGGCACAGATCTGCTCTCAACAGCAACACTTAGTTCAGCGAAGCATCACAAATCCAGCTCCAGTAGCATAAAGAGTTCCCTCCTGCATTTTCCCTGTATGAATCACTTTGTTTCTAGTTTTCTCTCATAGACGCAATGGAAGCAGTGTTCAAATGACATTCCAGTTTTTCAGATTGTCCATCAAGTTGAAAGCGTACGTGAGTGTTGTTTGCTGATCTAGGTCCGTGCACAGCTTGTTCTGTGGCACAAAACACTGCTGGTTGGCTGGAACGTAGGGACATGTGGAAGAACCTGGTGTTTTTGGTCCTAAGAGAAAGATCAGGAAGGAAGACGCCTCACTCCAATACAGCTCTGTCGGGAAACCTCCTGGACAGGGAGCCATTTATGCACTGTCCATGTATGCAGTATGGGAAGATGCTGACTGTCCTGAAGGATGGAGACAGGACAAGGACAGTGGCCTTGACGTACACTGGGACTGGGGTGCAATTGTTCAGAGAAGTTTGTATCGGTGAGCATTGGGAATGTGTGGCAGAACAGATTTTTTCAAAAGAATTTGAGGGGGGAACAACGGTTTTCCTATAGTCAAGGACTATTTTTTTTTTTTTTGGTGGCACCAGTTTAACAACAGCATCACTCCCCGATACCTTTCAGAAAGAGACTATTTTCTTTTTCTAGAGGCTGTTATTTCTCAACCTGTTTGTTACTGGGGGCTCAGGCAGCTTTGACGCACTTTGTCGGGACAGCCAGCCTCCGTAGCAGCGGTGCCAACTACAGCCCATCACGGGGCTACGCTGAACCTACCTTTGCTCCCCTTTGTGGCACTGAGGTCTCAGTCTCTTCTGGTGATGAGAGTGCCATCTAAGTAAGAGACTCACCACAGCTGAAGTTCACAGGTCATGTCCTGCCCTCTCTGCTTTGCAAGTCCACTGGCAAGTAAGAGGAGCGTTAATACCAGATGATGGCGTTTTACTCTGAGACATTAACTAACTTTCAGGCAGTGGTATCGAATCTTAGCTGATTACCTAGGCACTGCCAGAAGGGCAGACGACAAAACTGTGCTTACGTCTCTAAAACACCAGTTCCAGTTTGTCTGCTGAAGTTACTGCTGCTACGTTATTTTACAGTTTTTGAGATTTTTGCCCAGGTGTTTGTCATATGTATTTTTTTCAGTTACCATGGATTTTCTAATTGTCTAGGTTAGTTTTCTTTTGTCGGGTTTACAGACACTTCCCAGTGCTCAGGATGCTTTCATGCAAGTACTGGGCTTACCTGTAGGATGTCCCCCGATAAACTTGAATATCAGTTATACAAGCTCACATTTTTTACAAGCTGGTCAGACTTCTTGAAGCAGACTAAAGTATGTTGCATTAATGTATGGGAAGAGACTTAATCTACTTTTATATCCATTTTAAATAAAACACAATTTTCTCCGAATGATCTGCCGACAACCTTTGTCTCCCAGCTTGAAATATATTTCTGAAAGTAATAAAATTTTCCATTACACCAGCAAAGTAGATATTAAATTTTATTTCTCCAAGTATCAGAACTTCTCATCCCTCGAGGGATGTCTTCTGTGTATCTTTGCAAACTTGATAAATGAAGTACAATGAATCCAACTGATGTCCCACCTTCAGAGCAGGGTTATCATAAAACATGGGGAAAAAATGTTCCTACAGTAAATGGAATCAGAAAAAATAAATCTCCTTGTGTTCTTAGCACACTCGGAAATTTCTGGCAAAAATTATGACAAGGTATTTTACTCCTGTATGTGCACATAACTGTATGGGCAGCTTGCTGTATACTTCACTCATTTAGCGAAAACATCCCTGACACAATTATGTCAAAAATAACAGAGCCTGGTGATAAACCCGTTGTGCAGCTTTGACCTGTTGTCTTTCTAATACTCCATCTCCTTGGGACTTTCTCATTTCAAGTGTCCTAACCTCCTCAGATGTGCCTCTGTTGTCTTCTATTTCTTTTTCTTTTCCTTTATTAAATTCAAACTACAGGATAAATGTTTCATTCTCTTCACCCAGCTACAGAGATCTCACCTGCTCTAGGCCAAAGGCAGGTGAAAGTCTGTCCAATGCTAGTAGAAACTTTGCTACATGGACAAAAACAGTCACTCTGGGAAAGTGTGCCATCTCGTCACATGGAGCAAAAACGGGCTGAAATGCCAGTGCTATGGAAGTGAGTGGAAATTTCCCGATGGGTTTCAGTGAAGTCAGAGTTTCAGTCCTGGAGCCTGGGACTATGGAGCTGAGCTGTCCAAGGGACGCCCCACGGTCTTGGTGATCACGTCCCCCAGGAGCCAGCGGTGTGTCACTGCTCTCTCTTGCTTGCCAGCAGGCGCTGTAACGAACAGAAACAGTTTTGTGGAACGATGGCCTTCATCACCCCATGAGAAGATGTCCTAGTTTGAGGTAAAACAGGACTAATTTTGTTCAGTAACTTTGCTTCTTAACTGGGCCTCTTCTAACTACTGACATTAACAGCATATTGTGCAGACAATGTTCACTCTCAGAGTGATCAGATCAATGTTTATAGTTGATGCCAAGGAATGGTATGCAGAGAGGCTCTTGCTTATACTCATTGCTCTAACACCCACGGCCAACCAACTTTGTTACTTGCCCCGTTGGAGGGTGGGAAGCGGAAAAGCGCAGTGGGGTCCCACCTGCGGGGAGGAGCGGACAGGACAGGTGACCCAAAACTGACCAACAGCGTATTCCATCCCGTCTGTCTCATGCTCAGTATAAAAGCTGAGGGATCAAACTGTTCTCTCTCTCACTCTCTTTCTTCAACAGCCGACATCTAAGGAGGACTCTGTCTGTTCATCTGCCTTTGATCCCAATCCTGAATGCAGATCCGGAATCCAGTTCCCAGCCTGGGACTGCCCCAGTGCCAGCCGGTGTCATGATTGTCATCCTGGGAGCTTGATATGGTTTTGTATATATTTCATTATTTCCTTTTATTTTATTATTAATATTTCATTAAAGTAGTTTAATTCCTTCTAAACTCGTAAGTCTCTTTTTCCCTCCTCTGCCTCTCTTTGAAGAGGAGTAGAGGGGAGCATCTGTAGGTCCCATCTGGGGTCCCCCATGTCCCCAGTGGCCAATTTGGCCTAAACACGACAGAAGAAGATGCGGGCAGATGTGACCCTCTGCAACCGAGTGCTGCCCTCGCCCCAGGGGACTGCACTGGGCTGGTGGCAGCTGCCCGCTCACTCTCCTTATTCCTCCTTGTGCCAGGGGAGGTTTAATCATCTCGCCCTGTCACCCGTTCCTGGGCAGGATCCAACGCTCCCCCTTCGAGGCCTATTTTTAAACCTGATGATTTAACACAAGACTAATAAGTGGCACTGTCAGAAACTGAAAAGCTGATTTGTCAGGATTAAGGGAACCGGTGGATATTCCTTATGCTGAGACAACACAAGTAATATTCAAACATCATTAACATTCAAACATTATGAAGCCATTGGCCAATTTGGTCGGTTAACTTATGTGCTGTCTTCTTGCCTTAGCTGGCAAGGGAGCAAGAGCATCCTTGTCTGCCCCACCACCCATGCCGGATCCTGCTTCCTCGTGTGAAGCCAGGGCTGGCACAGCATTCACGTCTGATGGAAATGGCAGCTTCATGATTCCTGAAATGATTTGCTGAGCTCGAAATGGGAGTGCTTGGCACAGAAAGATGCATAGCAGGTACCAGAGACCAAACCAAGGATTTTGGGCATACCTCATACCTTCCAAGAGGTACAGCCAGAAAAAAAGCCACCTGTTTCCCTCTAACATGTCCCTCTGTGTGCAGGCAACAAGGATCTGCAGCCTGAATTGTGATAGTGGTTGGAAATGTTTTAAAATCCATTTGCAGGTCACATCTAGCAGGCAGGCAGGCTGTCATCAGCTCTGATTTTGCCATTTCACTTCCACTCGCTCTCATTCATGTGGAAAGATCCTGGAGCGCCGTGGGCTGTGATCTGCTCAGCTCTATTTCTGGCTGTCTCCTTTCCAAAGGAAGGTGATTTCTCACATGTGGTTGTTTTCCAATTATCACTTGTTGAGACATACCCCCTGGTTATATTACAAAGAGAATCAGGTGGCAAGTACATATTTACAAGTCTTTATTCTAAGGCACAGGAATACCTTATTGATCTGAGCTTTGAACTGAAACCGTGGGGACTCTCTGGAATCACATTTCTTCTGGCTGAGTTGACCCAGCCTCTTGCTCTTCCATGGGAGAAAATTAAGTATTGTCTAATTTACTTGTGTGTGTGTGAATAGAGTGAGGGTGGTCCATTGTACACGATTTAAAATAACCAAGTGTCGGCTACAATATGCCGTAAAGTTCCCGTTGTATTTCATATTAAGCAGGCTTTTTTTCTGGTCACTGTTCCCCCACTGCACACCAAGCTGTGACCCGGCTGCTTCCTTCATTTCAAAAGCTTAATCTTTTTGGTATATAATGTTAGTTTGTAAAGCACTTTATCAGGAAGGCAGGGATTTGTGAAGGGATGAGTGGGTGAGCCAGCAGCGCAGTGGCCTTTCTGTTTTCTCTATCCCACTCACAAGATGCACGGGATTACCTTTGAGCTCTCTCAGCAGCCTAAGTTTGAAAACTGGAAAAAGCATGACGATAAATGAAATATTTCCATTAGCAGAGAGCAGATGGACTTGTTCTGCATCAAAAATTAGCTCAAATATTGACAGCATTACAATAACACATCAAATACAAGAAAACAAAAGCCTTGGGGCTGCCGCGCCGGCTTTTGGCAAACCCTGCCACGGGCCGATCAAAGCCACCTTCCTCCTCCACCATCCACTGTCCTGGCAGAGTCCCAGGGCAGGTCACGGGAGTCCCCAGTGCCTCCCAGCTGCAACAACAGGACCAGCAGGGGCTTGCTCGGAGCAGCCTTGTCATCACCGGAGGCTCCCTTCTGTGTGAACATGCAGGACCAGCTCGGTGAAACCTCCGGCCACTGGGTTTCCTCCATTCTATGAGCTCCCAGAAGTGGCAAAAGTCCCGGTGAGAGCTGCTGAGAAGAGCGGATCTCTTCTGTTGATGTTGTGGACGTTTCATGGCTCATAACCTTTGATTTTTTTTTTTGGCAGCCACCTTTTCTTTTGCACCAGTGTGGTCAGCAGCTGCCTCTTCTCCTTGAAACTTGAAAGGATTTGACACTTTTCTGCAGTTTCTGTTACTTTGGTGAACAATTTATCCCAGGGTCTTTACACCAGCAGTTTTCTTCTTCCAGCTGTTTGAACACATCCGATGGAATGATTTCATTAGAGCAACTTCAAGCTCATTGTAGTCAATGCCCCAGTTTCTTTTACAAGTCATTGAGATGTAGTTAATTTTCTTGCTTGCAGTTTTCGAGATTGAAATTGAGCTGCATCAACATCCTGGTAATTCCTGGTGGTTTCTTACCCATCTTTTCATTTATAGACATTCTACCTTTTCTAGGCAAAAAATACACCCATTACCCTCTTTCTTTCTGTGCATTGTTTGACTCAGAAATCAAATTTGAGAACCAACTCATAGAGCTTTTCACCTACAAACACATGCACTCAGCCTGTGGTGAGTCGGTTTGGCTGTGGTTCATACAAACGAGAGTACCAGATGTAAACATGATACTCGTAGGGCCAGGGAAACTGAAGGAGAAAACCAGTCCCTTTCTGACAGTGCCAGAAGGATGCGCACAGCGTAGGAGCTCCCCGTTCAACATGTGGGGACAGTAAGAAAAGAGGCCCACAGGTCCGGACTGCGCAGCCTTACTTTGTAGCTGGGCATCCAGTATTGGAGATTTCTGTAAGCAACAGTGAACAGAAAGCGTGCTGGGAAAGAAATAAAAGGTACGATCATGCTGCAAAAAGCACGGGCAACTAGTTGAAAAGTGCAAAACCAGCACCAGATAGCCAGAATGGAAAATGCTCTAAAAATGTGTGATTACTCTCTGCAGAGGCTCGCAGTTGAAATTTCAATACTGTAAGTGGACTGTTTCCTTATCAAACGTGACAGAAGGCAGAGCTGACGGTAAGGTACCGTACAAATACGAACTATGACCATTATTTAAAGCCACCACAGTGAATAGTCTGACACCTGGAAATCCATCTACCAGTAAGAACAGTTCTTTTGTCCATGCCTAAATCCTATTTGTGAACCTTTTCTTCCTGTCAGTAGTTAAGTTAGAAATAATTGATTCAATATCGTGTCCCCGGAAAAATAAGGAGTATGAGAAAACAGGTCTTTTTCCCCTGTTCAGCTTTGTTTTCCATGCTCCCTTCCGTGCTGCTCTCACTGTTCAAGTATTATATGAGGGATTCATACTAATCTGAAGGAAGAATCAAGTAGCCTGGAAACACCTTATTCTAAATTACATGGGCACTTGGGCTTCTGACCCAGGGAGCCGTCTGATGGAGTAAACTGGTATGATGGATTTTCTTGAACTGGAGCGAGGGAGTTTACTCTTCAGGCAGCAAGGGTTAATCTGCTACAATTTTGCTAAGTTAATTAAATATGGAACAATACAGCGATTGCATCTGGGTTCCAATTAAGACTAAATCAATAAACCAATGGGTTCAAATCACGGAATCGCTAAACTAACACAGCGAGTAATCAAACTGGAGTCCGAGGGTGGCAGTGGAACGGATTGCTTTGTGTTAGCCCTGTTTCAAGCTCTCATGAGAGCAGGGGACAGAATTTAAGGAAAAAGCCAGCTTCCTTTCCATCTCAGGCTGCAGGCTGTAGCCTAACCAGTGCATGAAATCATTTAGTTAGTGAAGAACCATTTTGGTTTTAGGCCCATGCCAAGGAGATGTTGTAATCCCATCCTGTTTCATTTTGAGGAAATGCAATTTAGAGAGTTCTCAGCGGTTCCTCTTTAACACAGCCTCTTCGTGGTCGGCTGCTGCCAGCGGTTACGGGTTAACTGTTCTCTCCGAATACCACAAAAGCGAGAAACTTCCCAGAGAAGTATAAAGACTCCTTCCATGAGGTACAAAAGAAGTGGTACAAAGAGGAGCCCGCTGCCCCCAGACCAACTGCTCTTTCCCCTCCCCAAGCACTTGTTCCCACCAGCAAACTGCCAGGCACTGCTCTTCTTCCCTGCCTGCCTTGGGCAGAGGCTATTCCACTATTCCACAAGACACTCTTCTTTTTAATATATCCACATCTCTGAATTTGTTATTCCAGTCGAAAACTTCCATCAAATTGTTTGCGGCACACAGAAAGTCCCTCATGTGGATGTCACAGGGCATCCTCCCTCAGACCTTCTGGACTAAGTGCCCCTACACGGGCTGCCCTCCCTGCCCTCCCTGCCCACTAATCAGCCAGAGAAGTGGCAAGACTTCAGAGCAGTTTGGAATCATTATTTTATTTTATTGCTTGTTTTATTTAAAAACCCTTTAAAATTCAAGCTGTCGTATTTCTCAGAAGAGAGTCCTCAGCCTCCTTGCTGTGGCTGTGGCTTTCTTGTTGCCCTGCCTTTATCCAGGCAATTTCAGGGCAACATGCTCTCTAAAGCTAAATGCTATGCTATTTTCCAAACTTTTCATGCATTTTCTTCTCAAGACAGAGTAATGCAAGGAAAACGGTGACCTGTGGAGGTTTAGTTCAGGTTTCACCGGTGAAGTTTAGAGCACCACATTTTTAAAGATGCTTAAAGGTCCTGACAGACAACGTGCAGGATTTTTAGTACTATCTTTACAGCTGATTTGTAAGCTTTTGAGTTTCTAACTCTCACTCAGGTCGGTGCCTTTAGAAACCAGGTGTAATGCCTAATGAGTGGGTGCTTTGAGCAAGTGAAAAATTGTCCTTTTCATTTGCCTGTGCTTAAAAAAACCCACCCTGGTACAAAGCACCCTACTGTGCAAAGTGTCCTGGTAGGCATCTGTTCCTGTCTATCCATTCTGGTGTATTGCTTCAGTTAAGAGGGTGACCATCGCATGAACACACTCTTTAAGAATTGATTTGGACATTATGATAAGCACAAGACAAGGAAGCCAAAATGCTGTAATTTTTTACCCCTCACACGTAAATTGGAAAAGTTATTTGTGCCTTTGTTTCCTTGCGTATAACATAGGGTAGGGAACTGTGCCCCTCCTTTGCTGGGCACCATCGTCACAGGCACAGGCTGTTACATGAGAGAGACGATCAAATCTCCCTTAGTTAAGGTGGCCCCACACCTGATGTGGTACCATGAATAATCAATAAAATTCCTGTCCTGGTGCAGGGAAGTCCTGTGTGGTCACTGGATCACACTGAACAGTCAGAATGGCCAAATGATTTCTTCCAGCTGAAATCACTTTTATGGTGTAAGGACAGGGGGTTCAGCCTGCTGGGCGTAAATACATCACATCTGGCAGAGCAGTCGGGGTTGTGCCATCACCGAGTAACTCTAGAGGGCTGGGTAGGTAATGATATCCCTGCCATAGTCTTCTACGGGACAAGTGAAAAATATACAGGCAGACTAGTGTGCTTTACTGGATTTGACATATTTTTAATGAATTAGAAAAAATCCATGGTAAATTCATTAAGACTTTTCCGTGGGGGTCTCTAACCAGAGTCCCACAGCTGGGATTTAAAGGTCCTGAGACAAGATGTAGACATTTTCCCCTTGGATGAGGCCCAGAGAACGTACTGGAAAGATAAATGCACACTTCTCTCCTCATCTTCTTTCTTTCTCTGTAAAACATTTAGGCTTAGATCTTCCCTGGAGATAAATTGGCACGGTTTCACTCGTTGCAGTAGAGCTGCAATAATTTACGAAAGGCCTATGCATTTTAAATCACGTCAGTTATGGCAGAGACAGAGGGAACGTTGCAAACCACGGTCCCTTCTGCATGACCACATCCCCTCCAGCTCCTGGTCCCCACCTGGCTGCTCTCCCCATCTCCACTTTGAAGCCAGGCTCAGGGGAGGTTTTCGCATCCACCAGCACCCCGGTTGTGACGTGGGGATGAGAAGAGCCTGAAGGAGCAGAGCCACAGCCAGAAGCAGCTCAGTGCCCGTGTGCCCAGCCCGGAGAAGCCGGCATGGTCCCGCTCACCGCGCTGAGCACAGGCAGAGTTACGGCTCCCCGGGAGCTGCGCCCTGGGGACCCCGCGCCACCTCTGCAGCTGTCCCCGTGGGTCCTGGGGGAGCTCGGGCTGCCTCACACCCTTCCACTTCACAGCCAGAGGACGGGGTCCCACATCCAGCCTGGCTTTGCAAATCCCCCAGCCTTCCCTCCAGCCTTTGCGGGCTTTGGGGTTTCCATTTAGTGGCCCTCTGAAGTAATTAATACAGAGGGCCGTATGCTGCTTCTGCAGGGCCCATTAATCACTTTTGCTGAGACAGAGGGGCTGTTTGTACAGAGGTTGCAGAGATTATCGCCCTGGCTCCGGGATTTGTCACGTTGCATTACAAATGGTGTTTTAGTGAGCTCCTCGGTTCCCAGGGGGCCATAACCTGTCTGAGGCAAAGTCAAATATTGTTGAGCAGCAGAGGTTTCCCAAGAAGGGGCTTATCTGTTCCAGATTGCTTGATTATATAAATAGGACTTCGATATGGGATACAAATGCAATTAATTCCTCACGGGTTACATTTGATAATGGCACAGAAATTAATCTTCAGTCGCAGAAATAACACTGGCTGTTTCACCGAGTTTAAGTAAAAGCCTGTAGAGATATCCACTATCCCACCAAAAACATTGCTTTATTTTCCCTTTTAAAAGAATTATATTATTATTCTTGTAACCTACTGAGATTTCTTATTTGAAAATGTTTTAACAGTGATTAATTCATTAGTAACTGAAGGGAAGGGCACAGCCACCACAAAACAGCCCAGCTGCAAGCACTGTCCTGCACAAGCAGGAGCCTGCACCAGTGTTCCCAGATTTCACTCTCCCAGCCATAACCTGGCAAAAGGATGAACCAAGATTGAATTTTACAAAGTCATTTAACGTGCCTAAGCACTCTGGTGTGAGTTAGTTGCCTAACACCATTGAGGAGCTTGTCCTAGATAATATCACGAGTCATACCCCAGGGACAACTGGGAAACTCTCATGTGACTCTACCAGGAGATGCTGATCATACACCATTCCTGCAAAAACTTACCAGCAAGACAGTCATATAAGGACAGTCAAAAAGCAAGGGCATTAGCGTTTTCAGGACTATCCTATACATTTTTCAGCCGCTCCTTCTGCTGTCAAGTGAAGAACAGAATTTCCAGTCTTAAGCTTTTACTTAAAGTAAGCTTAGTAACCTAGGTATATTTATACTTACTTAAACTTAGCAACTATTAGTGTTATCAATTGCTTTTTTAGGTTAAATTTTCTTTTCTGGGCCCAAACTGCCTATACATATAAATGCATCCTGTGCCTTCCCCAAACTTTTGTTCTCCACTTGGTAAGTAGCAGCTCTGTTGAGTTCACTGTCCATACACCTCCTATGCCCAGGCAGAAGATGGATGCACCTAAATGCCACAGGCTTTTCTGTGGTTTTCACAGAGGAGAGAACCTGGAAGGAGGTGGAGGAGGGAGAGGAGAAGAGGGGAAAGGAGATGCAAGGGCTGGTGGGATCTGGCTTTGATGCGGAGATGCTGGTGCAGGGGTACAGCCAAAGGTAAGTGGTGTTCACATCACTCAAATATACCAAACAAGCGGTGCTTACCAGTAGGTAGGTGAGTAGGATATCAAGACAAACATGTTCAGGGACTGAGACACACAGTTTGGCACAATCATGAAAAAAAAAATGCTGAGAAATCCTTCAGGAAAAAAAAAAAGATTAAAAATGTGAAAGCAGTGCAATGGTTTTCTTCAGCGTAACAGTACCAGATTCGTTTGTGGTGGAGGTGAGTTTGTGTATAACAGGAAAGTAGCTGAGAAAACCTTAATCAAATATAGTTTAAAAAAAACATACATGAAAGAAAAGTTTTGTTATTTAGAAGTTTGGTGATTATGTATTTTGAGCAATCCTACCACCTGCAGCTTGAGTCAGCTCGCTCCTTCAGAGACTGTTGGAAGGCACAAATGAACAGATGGTGTGTTTGTGACACCATCAGGTAGTGGGCAGTGGATATTAGTATCTGGCAAGTATCCACCGAAAATTATTCCAAAGCAGATAATTAAATAAGTTATAAATAACAACGAAAAAAATATATAAAAAAAAATTCACCATAGTTGAAAAAGAAAGAATGAGGGGAGGAAACAAGATTTTTTTCAGATTAATTAAACAGCCTTATTTCTTACTTTTTCCTAGTCCATTACACACAGAGACCAATTAAAAAACTAATAAATTAAGCATCCCTCAGATATTTTACATAACTGAAGCTAATTGTCTGCCATTTTGATATGGTCAAGCATATGTAATAACAATGTTTTTGTTCTCACTATCATTAAGAAAGAAATACAGACTTGAAATCAAGTCCCCCAGACATCACAAGAAGCCGGGTAGATGGAAAAAAGTCTACTGACTGGCACAGAGCCGTGATTTCTATGAATGCCATATCCCCATTTTAATTTTACTATCTTCAGCTCAGAAGCTTGGCAGGCCTGCCTGGGTTTCGATAGCACTGATCTTGGATTTTTTTGTGTGCATTTCTCTCTGACTCAAGCTTGACACCGACCGTATTGCCCTTGTTTAGGGCAACAATAAATTTGACTTATTTTCTATACAATACAAAAGGAAATACTGCAATTCTATAAGCATTCTACTGATGGTGCAGATATACCATTATTTAATATCCAGGTTAATTAATAAAAAAATCTCATATAAACAAGCAACTCCCATTCTGAAAATGCATTGTGGATACTGGGAGGTGAGATCTAAAAGTGGGATAGAAATACAGCCACAGGACTTGGGAGAAGATTCTGGTTATGGAAAGGCAGCCAAATAGCCGTTGAGGACTACCAGAATCTTGCTAGGGCATGCAGAGGTGCAGTCAGGAAGGCTGAGGCTCAGCTAGAACTGAAATTGGCCAAAGATGTCAAGAATAACAAGAAAGGGTTCTTCAGATACATCAGCAGTAAGCAGAAGCACAGGAAAGACATAGGACCATTGGTAAACAGGGCAGGGAAACTACATAATTCTCAGTGCAAGGCCACCGTCTGTAATATTTGAAAAGTTCTGGAGATCAGGGGATGTCCCTGATGACTGGAAGAGCGCAAATATCATACCCATCTACATGAAAGGCCCAAAAGAGGATCCAGGAAACTACAGGCCCGTTAGTCTTACTTTGGTTCCCAGGAAAGTAATGGAATAAGTCCTCCTAGAAAGCATTGCTAATCAAATGATGCAGGTGCTTGGGAAAAGGTCACACAGACTTACCAATGGCAAATGATGCCACACTAGCCTGATCGCCTCCTACAACAACAAAACAACTTCTCTCGACATGGGAAAGCAGTGCATGCTGTTCACCTGGACTTCAGCAAAATGTTCAACACAATTTCCCTCAGCCTTCTCCTGGACAAACTGGCAAGGTACAGCTTGGATGGGTGGTCTGTGAGATGGGTAGGGAATTGGCTAACAGGCTGCACTCAGAGGGTGGTGATCAATGGTTTTTACTCAGGCTGGCAGCCTGTCACAAATGGGGTTCCCCAGGGATCGATACTGGGCCCCACACTGTTCAACATCTTCATAAATGATCTGGATGATGGGATTGAAAGCACCATCACCGAGTTTGATGATAACACCAAACTGTGTGTTGAGGTGAACGCATCAGAAGGGAGAGATGTCTAACAGAGAGACCTGGACAGGCTGGAAGAGCCAGCTAGCAAGAACTATGTGAAATTTAACAAAGACAAGTGCAAGGGTCCTACACCTGGGACAACACAACCAAAACGCCCGGTACTGGCTAGGATCTGTGTGGCTGGGGAGAATCATTGCTGAAAGGGACCTGGGGGTCCAGGTGGACGAGCTGACCATGAGTCAGCAGTGCACCCCTGCAGCAACAAAGGCAAATCAGATTCTGGGCTGCATCCACAGGGGCATTACTAGCAGAGACAGAGACATGATCATCCCACTCTACTCAGCGGTTGTCAGGCCACACCTGGAATACCGTGTCCAGTTCTTGTCCTCACAATTCAAGAAAGGCACGAACAGACTGGAGAGGGTCCAAGGGAGGACCACTAAAATGACCAAAGGGCTGGAGAACCTGCTCTGTGAGGAAAGACTGAAGGAGTTACGTATTTTCTCCCTGGAGAAGAGAAGGCCCACAGAGGACCTTATCACAGTATTCCTGTACTTAAAGGGCAGCTACAAAGAGTATAGAAGCTCTCTCTTCACAAGGAGCCACGTGAACAAGACAAGGGACAACAGGTACAAGTTGCACTGGCAGAGGTTTCATATCAACATAAGAAAGAAATTTTTTACAGTAAGAACAATCATTCACTGGAACAACCTCCCCAGGGATGTGGTGGAGTCCCCATCACTGGAAGTTTTCAAGATGCGATTGGACAGGGTGATAGATAATATCATCCAGGCTCTCCTTCCCAGGAGAGGTTGGACCAGATGATTTCTTGAGGTCTCTTCCAACTTGGGCTGTTCTATGATTCAAATTGTCATTTCTATCTTAATTGTAAGGTACAGGTTTACAACCATAAGTCTTGTGTACAGCTGAGTTTTATTTAGGATTTATTGTGTATTGGGCGAAGACAGGGCTTTTACAACAGTGTCAGCACAGTAGCCAGTTGACTTGCGCATGCTAGTGATCCCAGCCTCTGAAGAGCTTGAGAGCTTGGGGAAATATTTACACCACCATTCCACAGGTTACCAGCTAAGATACGTCCAAGGGCCATGGCATTCAGCTCAGCACCCAGGGAGTGGGTGGCAAACAAAGAGCTGAATGCAGAGTTCCTGTCCTGTGCCTTTTCTCACAAGACTCTTCTTGCCCATGGTCTTCCTCGAAGAACGTCCAGCAGAAAGCAAAGACCCTCTGGTCTTCTCAAGTGGGCTTGAATAAGTTGAAATCTCTGTCCTGTTAGGTGCTGCTGTTTGTGAAGCAGAAGACACTTCAACCTGGAAAAGAGATGAATGAGGGGAAATATCACAAAGGTCTATGCAGTCATGAGTGGCATGGGAAGGGTGACTAAGGAATGACTGCTTAATGTTTCATCCATCACCAGGGCTAGCTGGGAGGTAGTACATTCAAAACAGACATGTGAAAGTATTTTTCATAAGATGTGTTCAAGTTGTGTAACTCCTTACCACAGAAAATTAGAGGCTTAAATTTGACACGGTCTCAAGGAGAGGCTGGACAAATTACTGAAAAAGAAAGTCATTGTGTACTGTTAAAAACAAAATATTTTTCCTGGGTCAGGAACTCCCTAACAAATTGTCAGAAAGCTGGAAAGTCAGCTGTGGAAGTACCAAAAAAGTGTTTTATCTATTTTCATCCTGTTCCTGAGGAACAGCTTTCAGCCACTATTGGAGTCATGATGCTGGGCTAGACAGATTTTTGGACCATCCGGGAACAGCCCTGCTTGTATTCTTGGAAGCTGACAGAGAGGTCAGGGGAGGAAAGAGGCAGCCAGGAATTCTAGAAGACTGCTCTCTTCATTCTTTCTGAAAACCTGCCTGTCGAAACGGGTGCCAATTCACAAAGTGAAAAATTTCCTCGGTGTTTCTCCAAGACAGTCTGAAAGAATAACTGCCCCAAAGAGTCAAATCAGTAGCATCTTTGGCCCCAGAGGAATGAACATGGCAAGAAGATAATTCGGGATCAACTAGAAGTCAAGACTGCAACAAGAAACTTTGAAGTCCCCTACTGAGCTCCTGGAAGGAAAGTAGACTTAAAAAAAACCCATACCATGATTTTGGGCCATGATTTCCACAGCCAGAAGAGCCTCAGTCTATCCCAGGCTATTGCTGCGAGTACCCTCGGGAGCAATTAACTACATGGATTCACCCTATCAATAATGGCATGAGAAAGGTTGCTCCTGGAGGTAATATCTGCGTGCCGGGCAGCGAGCCACGCGCAGCGTCAGGCGAGTTCTACAGAAGGGTTTGGCTGCAAACCTGCCAGTGCTGCGAAGTGCGTAATGCTGAAAAACCGCAACGACAAGGAGCGTTTGGCATCAGGAGACCTCCGTGCTGCGGGAAGTCTCGGGCTATCAACGCAGGGTCTGTGAGCGGGTGAGTCAGTCCAGCTCCCTGTTTTGAAAAGGCAGAAACTGAGTCAGAAAGGGCAATGAAGTTTCCTTACGGGAATTACAAAGATGTTTTTTTATTATTATTTGTTTATGGTTTATTATTATGTTCCCTGCTCTCCTTGACCGCTATGCCATTTCTGGTTCATGTTTCATTACTGACCAATTCTTTCCTCCTGTTAACACCCAGAAACCCTCATATATATTTTTCTCTCTTCCTTGGTTTCTTTCAAATCCCAGTGACTAACGTGCTGTCTCTTTTCTTCCTCCCAGCTCTCGGCTCTGGGTTGCTTTTGATTGGACCCTTGTTAACAGCTTCGTTGTTTCCCTGTATCCATACACCCAGCGCAGCTGCACGTTCTCCTTCTCAGCCACAGGAGAAGAAACCAGAAAATAAAGCCCCCCTGAGAGAGCCCAGCCTGTCTCTTCTGTAACAAGCCGAAGCAACTTTTGGTAAAATGACTGCTTCCGTGGGCAGACAGCTGAGCTCTCTGAGAAAAATTTGGGGCTCAGAGTGCACAGACATAATAATTACCAGAAATACATCACAACCTCCTCCCCCGGCATTAGTTAGGCCATTCCTAAATCACAAGGCGCAGTCTCTCTCTCGCTCCCAACTCTCTGGGTATGAAAACTTTTGCTTTCTGTCATTCTCTCTCGGTACACCGCAATCTTTCTCCCTGAAATTGTAAATGATCACACCTGCTGGAGCTCTTATTTGTTCATTTCCCGTATCTCAGGCTGCTCCCTGTGCGAGATATTACGCCCACATGGAGGTACGAAATGTACAGTTGCTGCTTGTGAAACTTCTAAATGAAGGATGCAATGAGTATAAATAATGGTATCGTTCTGATGTTCTTCATCTTGTATCTGACAGAACACGTTCAAGAAACTCCAGGAACACTCTAAAGCTGATGGAGAAGTCATTCACGCTGTACCAGTGTAGCTGAAAACAGATGAGCAGGACTGCTCTGGACATCCTATTTGCCTTTCAGCACCAGAATGTATTTATTCCTCAAGTCATACCACATTCATATTTACTTTAATGATTCATAAACATCCCAGGTTCCAGAAGCTTCTAATTAACTCATCTATTTAGTGTCGTTAACAGATGCTCAGGGAGTGATTTATTGCACAATACCGGATCACACCAACATATAAATCCAGCCAATTGAATTGGCAGGCGGTCTGGGCAAATATCTTCTGCTGCTGGTAGATGAGACTCTGTCCTGCACTCAGCACGGGCGCCCCGCAGACTGCGGCTGAAGCAGTACCGTTTGCTTCTTCTATTACTCTATAGACGTAGCATACATTGTACTGTACAACAGTGGTTATTTCCCTCTTTTTAAAAAAAAAAGATTTAGTGAGGCACCACACAGAATTCAGGGTATATCTTTATCCTGTATGAGAAAAGAGAAAATCAATAGCCCCAGAATCACATAATCACAGAATGGTCAGGGCTAGAAGGGACCTCTGGAGATCACCCAGTCCAACCCCCCTGCCACAGCAGGGACACCTACAGCAGTTGCACAGGACGGCGTCCAGGCGGGTTTTGAATGTCTCCAGTGTGGAGACTCCACAACCTCTCTGGGCAGCTGTGCCAGTGCTCTGCCACCCTCAAAGGAAAGAAGTTCCTCCTCATGTTAAGATGGAACTTCCTGTGCTCCAGTTTGTGCCCATTACCTCTTGTCCTGAAGAAGTTTTCGCTCAAGCTCCTTTTAATTTACCTCTGTCTCTCTGCAGTTTCGAACCCAGAACAAGTCCCTACAACACGCTCCAGCAAAACGATCCTAAACTTTATCAGAAAAGTCACACTGGGAACTAGAGATGCGGCCAGACCTCCGGACCATTTATTGATAAATAAGGGAGCAGGACTGGCCACCAGGGCTTTGGGCAGAACGCGGAGCCGAACACCTACAACAGCAGAGTCAGCCCTACCATCGGTGTTTCACACGCCGCCTCGGGACGCTCCCACTGACTGGTGATGCTGAATTAGAGGGACAGAGCCAGAGAGCGCGCGGCCGGGGCATCTCGCAGCGGCCGAGCCACTGGGCACACCGAGAGCCCAGCCTGGGGAGAGCCAGTCCCCGCCAGCGGCGCTGGGGGCTGCAGGCTGCTCCGGGCGTTACGCGTTTACCGATGCAAACGCAGCCTGTCAGCTTTGGCCCGTTTTACTTGGAAACTAGGGTGGGTTTTCTTTTCAAATTTCCAAATGGTGACAACACACGGTCTGGTCGCCCCTGCGCGTTGCCTGTTCCCAAACTGAAAGGCAAGTTACTCACCCGGCGGGGGGAGAGCTGCAGCTATGCTGCTGACAAATTTTACGGCTTTTTCTCCGAAGAGCTCGCTGCCCTTTCATTCCAGTTCTTCCCAGCAGCAAAACCGTGACTCAGTTTGTGTTAACAAAATACTAAGGAAACAGAGATAAATATTGTTTTAAATTCCCTAAGGTGCGAGTCATTAGAGCACTGTTAAAATACTCTTTTTTGCAGTAATTTTGGTTTTGTCTGTCTATAGTTTTCAGAAAAATGTATACTTAAACTTTGTGTTTCAATGGCACCGAAAGGGACAATGGTTAAGTAATTAGGGTGTGTTTTCTGCTCAATTTTTAAAAACAGTACTTTTAGTAAAGTTACTGGCTTTTAATATACTTTTGACTCAGAATGAGATTTTGAAGATGAACCACCTCTGCTGTCTGCTCCAAGCTTTACTTACGGCAGTGACTTCCACAGGTGTGCTTGGGGAGGGGGAAGGAACACAAGCTATATTTAAGGGGGAAAGGGAAGCAAAACTACACTAACATGGCACTGTGCCCAAATAAGTAAAGGAGAAGGGAATATGACAGCTTGAGAAAGGTGATATACATTAAACAAATATGCTGCATTAAGGAATTCCTAGGAGTTTTTAAATTTCTCCTGAGGACTCGCTATTAGGCATCAATGTAGGAACACCACCACCATGAGCATGACTGTTTTTAATTATAGCTTTCACCTCGAGTATAGCACCTTTCCATGCTGCTTCCATCTCTCGCAGTCACTTCCCAAGGTGCGCGTGGTCTCTTGTACGGAACAATAAAGGCGCCGTCTGCTCCTGCCAGCTGTGCTGGGAGGAACGGCTCCGACCTGGGGCTACAGCAGCAGTGCACCGTGCTGCGAGCACAGAGCGCTCCGAGGCACCTGCCCTGCGCTGGCCGGAGGGAATCGCTGGGAATTCCAGGGAACGACCCTGCAGTTTCCCCCAAGACTGGCCAGCTCCCATCACGCAAGGTGGTTTCTCAAACTCCACGGAACAACTGTCCTTATGATTTGAAAAGCCAACAGAAAGCAGCATACATTATAGCCGCGTCCGTACTCCAGGCATTCAAGAACCCGTGCAGATAATGCACATACGAGAACTGCTTTGCAAACGTATGACACATAGGTTGAAGGATTGTTTAAAAAAACATGGCTTAAACTCGTGTAGGTGAAGAAACAGAAATATTTCCTTTTAAGAGCTACATCTTGGTTAAGTAGAAATGCACCGCCTGGTAAGAGATGCCTGGGAACACTGTTCCAGCACACCGATGCCACAGCGCGTACTATACTGCATACGCCTCTACTGTGTCATCGCACTTCTGCCCCCTAACGCCACCAAACACGCAAGGTACAGGAAAGGGCTACTAAAGCAAATCAGGTACTTGAAACCATTTTGGCAGCTGACTCCTCCGAGGCAGTTCTATTCTGTTCATAACCTTACAGAACAGTGAAACACGCGACAGGGTCCGAGTCCCACCACTGCCAGCTGGCTCCGTTTCAGGACTCCTCCGCAGCTGTGCTACACTGATGGCACTGGGCGATAGGCAGTGCTCTCAGGCAGCATTTTCAAGTTGCATTCTTCCTGTTTAAAAAGGAAGAATAAACTAGGGATAAACAAGACACACTAGAGATGCCATTATAACGTCAGTAATATTGACACCATCACACGCCCTTCGGGATCTTCTTACTAAATAATGATCATGAACAACAGACGTAACGCTTCACACGGAGTTTACAGAGTAGTTTAGGCTGGAAGGGACTTCTTGAGGGCACCCGGTCACTTTGCAATGCAAAGAGTTAACTCTTGTCGTCAAACAATACAGATAAATAAGATACTATGTTCTTTTAGGTCAATTCCACATTCTGTAACAGAACAACTGTCAAAATTGGTTTTAGTAAAAACAGCAACCTAGATTTAGAAAGAAGTCTAGTATCGCACCAAAACCCATATGAAACCCAAGAAGCATTTCTACAAAATTGCTACCGATCACGTGAACTCTCTGGGAGGAATCAAGATGCTGGAACGAATAATGAAACATAAGGGTTCCCAAATATTTTGTCACAAACCCAGTTACTAACCAACAGAATAAATTATTAGGACAAAAACCTGCAAATGCTGGGATGCAGTAACAAGCAGTACCACCTCATAAAAATAAATTTTAATATTAACAACTTAATTTCACATGATTCCATATTAAACTTCCTTTTTGCAAAGTTCAAACAATGTTCAAGTCCTGCATTGTTTACAAAGATGGGTTTATTCTGCTTCATTCTTCTGCACTGACTGCACAGCTTCTGCTTTAACCCTATTTCGGATTCTTTTTCTTCTTTTCTTCTTTTCAGCAGAAGGCTCCTGACCCTCCTGTGTTTTCTTCTTTTTCTTCTTCAGACAGCTGAGAGGATTGGGGCCACCTGCCCTTTTACGTTTTCTTCTCTTTGCACCTTCTTGCTTCGCTAGTCCTTCTTTTTCTTTAAGCTGCACAATACTTTGTTTTTGGTGCTCTGGAACAAGCTCATTCATCTGCAACTTTTGAACAAATGCCAAGGATTTAGGAGAAGGTTTGTCTAGCACCATAGTGTTCTGAATAATAAAGAGGAGAGGAACACCAGCCTTCTTTTTCACTTTGTTTGCTAAATCCTGGTCCTGTAAAATTAAATACTTCAGTCAATATTTTGGGATTAAATGATATTTGCAATTCAAATGCACCTACTTTCAATACAAAACTATGAAGATAAATTACATTATGAAAAAGATAAGAAACTTAATCTAGCAGATACACGTGGCAGTGCCTTTCAGAGCAATTTAAATTTCAATTTCTCTCCTTCTGATTAGCTGTACTTCTGATGGAAAATTTATTAACATTTCCTTTTTTCACGCATGCATAAGCATACATGCATTTTTTGAGGAAAAAGTACCAGTTCATTGGTATGCAGTCCACCACTTCACAAGATGTAACATAATTTCTTCTACAAGTCATTTTAAACTCTTTGTATCTTACAAGAGTATACAGAATTCTATTGTAAACCATTTTATATATATATAATTTACACATACAGTCCCAATAACAGACCTAAGAAAAACACCTGCCTTTCTTATTTGTAGACAAGTTCTACCTTTATTCTTTAGTTAAAACCTCAAAAATTTCTTAAAATTGAAGTTATATGGTCATTCAACACTTAATTTCACTTTTCAGACTACTGCGCAGAACAATTTGGGGCACAAGATGCTCACACAAGCGATATGCGAATTACCATTCACCAGCTGTTTCCTTACACGTCGATAGGTAGTCAGTATGTTTTACACACTTTCTGCCGAACTAAGCAATATCCTTCTAGAGTAAGAAAATCTAGTTGTTCAAGCAAGACAAAAGATTCCCTACTTCATAATTAGCAAATACATTTAAGAGCGAGTAAGGCTTTACAAGATTAATCCCCACAAGCTATTTAAAAATCTAATAATTGAGGTTTCTGTAGGTGTCCTTATCTTTAGGTATCAAAGGATCACTTCAAGTGAAACGGAGTTATGTTTCCCATGAACGTTTACCTGTGTTGCGATAAAGAAGTGATGAGGGTTGCCTTCTTCAATCATGGAAAGTAAACAGGCCGAACCACTCATGGAATCCTTGTGGTGAGAACAGTTTCGAACTTGAAATCTTTGGGCAATTAATTTTGCCCCATACAGCGCCTTCCCCAGTGATTCCAGTTCTTTTAGAACACATCTGAAAAACAAAACCAACAATGATTTCTAAATGAGAAAATAACTACAAATTTTTTACAATATCAAAAGGTTGGCATGAGTTAATTAGGAAAGAGCAATGCCCAGTTGTTCAGGCTCTATGATTTGTAAACGGCACACAGTATCCTGAAATCAGTAGCCCATCTGAAATCAATAGCAAGATTTCCTCAGTTCCAAACAAGATTAACCAGTAACAACATTAAGTTATATTAAATGATTTAAAAATATTTCGTGTCATTGACAATGCTAATTCCTTCCATTTATGCTCGGCTATCACCTAGCATACGAACTACTGCTTAACAAATAAAATTACTTGAATTAGCAAAAACTGATTAATGACCGCATGCAAGTTAAACTCTGTATTAGCGTCCACCACCTTGCTTCAAACTTGCTATTAGAATCCAGCTGACTCAAGCAGAAGAAGAAAAAAGACTGTCCATACAGTATCACAGCATCACAGTTATCGTCAGGGTTGGAAGGGACCTCTGGAGATCATCTAAGTTCAACCCCCCTGCCACAGCAGGGACACCTACAGCAGTTGCACGGGACGGCGTCCAGGCGGGTTTTGAATGTCTCCAGTGTGGGAGACTCCACCACCTCTCTGGGCAGCCTGTGCCACTGCTCTGCCACCTTCAGAGTAAAAATACGATTAAAAATCTGAAAGTTTATGGCTCCACAACATTCCAGCTAGATAATAAAATGCAAACCTAAAATCCTCCTCTTAGCAGCGCTCAGCGCAGACATTCACATGAGACACTGTAGCAGTCTATGAGGATACTGGATACTCAGGAGTGAACAGGAGATGAAACCTAACTTATCCTGCCACCGAGTCTTACTATTAAATGTGCGCAGTGGCAGGAGTGTATGGCCTTGAAACACAGCTTCAAGGATATAGTAGCAACTACTTTTCTATCCAGAGAAGAAAGTTTAGCCTTTGAGGTCAGTCTTTGTGGAGACTTGAGCCTGTTCTTTTTGCAAAGCCTCTCACAGCGAGCCAGCTCATTTCCTCGGGAAAGCTCTGGTCATGCCATTGAGGTGCTGCATCACCAACTTAGCATTCTCACAGCAGAGAAAACGAGTCCATTCAGCTGCCCTAAGCGAAAACAGGTCAAAAAGACCAACAGGTATTACTGAATGAATGAAGCAAGAAGTGACATTTAGACATGACTGGAATACAGTTTGGATCAAAGTGATTCCTGAACCTTTCACAGCTGAGGTCATGATTTGATACTTTCTACTGTTTGGAAGTACAGGCCAGGCCTGTATGCTTTGCAAGATGGCTCAGTGTTTAATTTTTGTAGCCTCAGGTACACATCTTCCTGATATTTTCAGTATTTGCCTCCACGATGGGCAGTTGGCTATTCTGTCATTGCAGAAATCCAAGTGAGGGGAGAGGGAGGTGATTCTGCCCCTCTACTCAGCTCTCGTGAGACCCCACCTGGAGTCCTGCATCCAGCTCTGGAGCCCCCAACATAAGAAGGTCATGGACCTGTTTGAGCGAGTCCAGAGAAGGTCCACGAAGATGATCAGAAGGCTGGAGCACCTCTCCTATGAGGACAGGCTGAGAGAGTTGGGGCTGTTCAGCCTGGGGAAGAGAAGGCTCCGGGGACACCTTATTGCAGCCTTCCAGTACCTAAAGGGGCTACAGGAAAGCTGGAGAGGGACTTTTTATCAGGGAGTGTAGTGATAAGATGGTTTTAAACTGAAATAAGGCAGATTTAGATTAGATATTAGGAAGAAATTCACTACTGTGAGGGTGGTGAAGCACTGGAACAGGCTGCCCAGAGAAGCTGTGGATGCCCCATCCCTGGAGGTGTTCAAGGCCAGGTTGGATGGGGCTTTGAGCAACCTGGGCTGGTGGGAGGTGTCCCTGCCCATGGCAGGGGGGTTGGAACTCGATGATCTTTGTGATTTTGGCACTGTCAGGTTGATGATTGGCCTCGATGATCTTAAAGGTCCCTTCCAACCCAGAGGATTCTATGATTCTATCTTTAAGGTCCCTTTCAACTCTAACCATTCCATGATTTTGTCATACGCAATACACAAAGTCAAGTAAAAACAAAGGCAACTTCAAGGCAACTTAGCCATGCCGCGCGCATGCTTTACCTCCATGCCTCCATCTAGCGCATCCTTGCTCTCCCTCGGGAACAGCTACTTTGGAAACAACCCCTTCCCGGCAGGCTGAGACTCCCCACCAGCAGTAACTCCCTCCCTGCCCGAGAGACCCGAGCGTGCCTCCCTTGCCCTCGCTTCGCCCAGCAGAGGAACCGGGGCCCACCCGGGCGCTCCTCACACACCGGGGCCGCCCCTCGCCCCACCTCACCCCTCAACACCTCCCGCCACCGCAAGGCCGCCGGCACCGAGGGAAGCTCCTACCCCTCTGCAAGTTAACCACGGCCCACAGCGATACCTCCCTACCGCCCTCAGGCGATGCCCGAGCCCCGCCGCTCTCCCCCCCCGACCGCCGGGGCGAGCTGAGGCGACTCCGCCGCCACCACAGGCTGCCGCGCGCATGCGCCCTGCGGCCTCCCCGGTGGTCCCCATTCCCCCCGCCCCGGGGCTGCCCGCCGCCGCCGCCGCCCCCCCCGCCTTACCGGGTGGTGCAGAGCTGCGTGGAGCCGCCCAGGTAGCCGGGCAGCTGCTCCCGGATCTGGATCTTGTTGCGGAGCGCGGCCTGGCAGAAGGTGCCGTCCAGCAGCACCTGGAAGGGCTCGCGGAAGTGGAAGTTGTGCCTGTAGAAGCCCATGTTCTTCTTGGCGTGCTTCTGGCGCGTCAGCTTCATGGCGACCCTCCTCCCTCCTCCGCCTCCTCCGCCTCGCAACGGCCGCGGTTCCTCCGGAAGCTGCGCCGGGCCCGGCCGCCGCCGCGGCGGAGCGGGGCGGGGCGAGGCCTGTGCGGCCTCCCGCCCCCCCTGAGGCCTGAGGGAGCTGGGGCCGGGGGGGAGCGGGGCGAGCCGCCAGGCCAGGCCCGGGCGAGGCCCGCCGTTACGGGCTGCCGGAGGAACGTTGTCCCGCGTCGGGCAGGGCCGGGCCGGGTGCACCGCGGCGTGCGGTGCCTCCTGCGGAGCGGGAGGTGGCGGCGGCGGGCGGCCGCCATGCCCGAGGCCTGTCAGGGGTCCCGCTCCCCCGGCCCGCGCTCCGCGCCGGTCAGCTGAAGGACGGGCGGGGGTCGGTCTGCTCCGCCAGGTGACAGGCCACGGGACGGGGGGGAAACGGCCTCAGGTTGTGCTAGGGTAGGTTTTGATCGGGCATTAGGAAAAAATGTCTCCGCCGAAAGGGTTGTCAAGCGTTGGAACAGGCTGCCCGGGGAAGTGGTGGAATCGCCATCCCTGGAGGTATTTAAAAGCCGTGTAGATGTGGCACCTGGGGACATGGTTTAGTGGTGGACTTGGCAGTGTTAGGTTTGTGGTTGGACTTGATGATCTTAAAGGTCCTTTCCAACCTAGACGATTCTGTGATTACCCTGTGTTTTGCGGTGCTGTGCTAGCTCCTGCCGTTTGCTAAGATCAGAAAGACACGCAATTTTCTTTTTTCTAATTCTCTATAATGATTAAATTACAACTACCATCCCAGAGACTGCAGTTTAATCATGCATCAGCATACTTTTCCTAAGCAGGCACTGAATAAGCCTTCCTTATTGTGTTTGCCTGTATTGGCTACATCAACATAAGCTCTATGTGCACAGAATTGAAGTTGAAAAGCATATATTCTACATTTTAATACTTCTACTTTTTCTCCATGACAAACAGAAAATTTAATTTTGCTGAAGCTGAGGGAAAAGGCTGTCATTCAGAAAGCTAGATTGCACAAACTCGTCCCTGCCCAACAGAAAACATGAGCACACCAGACATCTGGCAGTGAAGAAACTGAACTTAATGCCCATATTTTAGGCAGGCAAAGGGATGTGATAACACCATCAATATGGTAATTAGAGACATCTGTCTCGCTGTGCAGGTACAATGTCAGACATGGTTCTGCCAGGTACAACTGTATTGCAAGTGAAATTCGCAGCTACTTGCCTGTTAGCTCACTGTAATCAGTCAGACAGCTCTAAGGTCATTTAAGCAAATACCCACCTGTCATATTGGTCTTTTCGCTACCAAATAGGCATGAGAAACATCTGCTTCCAAGCAGGCTGGTTAGTGTTAAGAGAAAGTGAATAATAATGCATTTAATTACTATTCTAGAAATTGAAATGTTTAAATGGGAAGATATTTTAAAGTGCTACAAGATAAAAAGTGGGAAGAACAGGTGACTGAGAGTATTTTCCATGAGATATGACTGTGCTGTTTACAGTATTTTTCTGTCGCGTTAAAAGGGTGTTAGTGTTGTGTCTGTTTCAGAGCTGAGGGCTCTAAGACAGCTCAGCATTTGCCTGTCTCAGATCCCACCGAAGGCCTTCACTGAGACAGCATCGCAAAGCTGTAAAGATAAATGATTCCCCGTTTCAGAGCCCTGCTAAAGGCCTTTGCTGAAACAGCTCAACGTTTGCCCGTTTCAGAGCCCTGCAAAGGACCTTCACTGAGACAGTTAGCAAAGTTGAGAAGATAAAACGATTTACTGAAGTGACAGCTATAACAGATTCGGGATTGCTGTTGATAAATGCACTAGCTGCAGTAGCGCTAATATACTACAATAATGCTAGCAAAATAAATGAGTAAATGAATAAGTGCCATCCCTGGAGTTCCTTCACCAAGAGGTGAAGGTGCAATGCTCACCAAGAAGGCATCCCTGTCTTGGTAGAGGAAGAGGAGCACATCTCGTCGACTGTCCCTTCTAGGTCTCAAGTTCCTTCTTCCTCGGAGACGTCTCTCAACCGTTTGTCTGTGTATAGGTGTGTAGGTGTGAGTCCGTATATCCAGGTACCCTCCATATTGCCCCTTACAACCTAACCTTATCTAATCCTCTCCCTGGGGTGACGTTTTTGCATGATTTGGGTGCAGAGCCGGGTGCTACAGTCATACATGTTTACCGTGTTCTTTTTGCTCATTGTCATACTTAGGGGTGTCAACTTTAATATTCATTTTGTGGATAATTAAGCAAAAGGTCTCACTCTGGGCACCATGGCCTTCAAGATTCTGTGCTGAAGCTGTTTATCTGCTTATTCCTTTGCTCCTGCGCCTTTGAGCCAAAACAGGGCCACCCTGCCCTCACAAGACTCCCTCCTTCTGCTGTTTTTCACTCCGGCCTGTCAGCTCTCCCCCCACAAGGGTTCAAACAGGAGATAAGTGGCCATCAGCATTGTTAACCTCTTATCTACCAAATTCCCACATTCTGTCGTTAAATCCTTCTTTCCAGCTGTCTTCAGAGCGCAGTTGCGTGTGCTCATGAGTATCACGGACATACAAGGATACACATCTTATTCTATGAGCTAAGTGATAAGTTGAATTCATTGGTCTTTATTAAACTTGAGTCCCGTGGCCGACGTATTCCCATACTGGAGTGGTGTCTCAGTTCCTCTATCTGACTTCAGAGTTTCATTATTTACAAAATTAGACAAAAACACTCAGCAAGACTTCAAAGTAAAAACCTTATTAGATGATTTTTTCTTTTTCTTTTTTTTTTTCCAAATTAACTGCCCAAAGACAGGCAATTAATTTGGAATATTAAGAACACTTTGCCAGCACATCTTACAGTGGAACTGTCAGCTCGAGTGTGGAATCTGCAATGGTAACAGCTGCTGTTACAGAATGGAGATAAAAAGGAGAAACGAGTAAATGAGAGCTTGAACTAGTCATTGTTTTGAACTAAATGCAAAGTGAGATATAATCCAGAGTAGGATGTTAAATACCATTGCGATGAGGTACTCCTTCACCGTTCATTTGGTAAATAGTACCATCACAGACAAGTACTGCGATTGGTATGGTAAAGTATGTTCAGGAGGCTGGCTAGCAGGCAAAACAACAGCACACGCTTCTTCATTGTGCAGAAGATAGCATTAGCTGTATGATAAACTGCTCACTGTACCATTATGTAAATTGTATTTCACCTCTATGCAATTCTTTTAAAGTTTCTTTTTAATAGATTTTAAATGTTAAAAGTAATGTCTGTAAGAATACAATAGCAGTGCAGAGAAGTATAATTTTTTCAACATTTTCTTTCATGTTTTGACAGTATTTTACATATAATAAAATTCACCATTTTCCTTTTAAGTTCAGTTATTTTCCTATTCCCATGAGCAATCTGTAGAGTGGATTTTTAAAAAATAAGCCTAAGGATCTCATGGGAGCTGCTGAATCCGGTGGTCTCCGGGACCGGGGGTTGCTGCTCCTGGCTGCTGAAGTCCATCCATGTACGCTCTTTGGACCTTAGGACTCACGTGTGTCCTGGACGAGCCATATGCATATGCACACACAGAAGACATATATAATGTAAGCACAGACAGCGAAGTGCACTGCTTCCTGCTCAGGTGTGAGCCCCGCTCCTCCCCATTTTCCTACATGTCCCCCTAGATCCACCCCGATCCGTCCTTTCCCTGCCTTTGGCCAATTCTGTGAACATCCCATAGGAAGTTTTGCATCATCCCACAAGCCCTGGCTCATATCCCATAAAAAGTTTTGCACAGTGCCATAGACCCCCTCAAATATGTTGTAAAACTCATGATAATGATGTTTCCCCCATCTTACCAGTGACAAAGCTCAGGTCAATTGTCTTCAGGGTGGCTTCCTCAGTAGCTCCGTTAACGGCCTGAAGAGTTCTGCTCTTCACTGTTGTCTTTGTTGCCACCTGCTCATTCAGAAATTTTTGTGTGTTTGTGTGTATTTAATGTATCAATTTCCTTCTTAGTTCTTTTATACGGAATAATTATTAAACTGGTGACTTAACCAAACGCTCTCACATTCCACATACCCATACAGAGACTGTAGCACGGCAAAGCTTGTGATAAAGCTCAGAGGAAGATACCTTTTTTGAAATTACTTGCTATTATATTTTTAATTGAGAAGTTTCATCAGTTTTCTGCCTGCACCACGAAAACACTCTGAGGTGTTGGTTTTTTTTTTTAAAGTGACCACTTTAGGGAAGAACTAACAAACCACTTGCAGTATCGGCAGAGTGCCTGCCAGCAGTATCAGTGTGGAATTGAACCTGAGGAGGAGAGTGGAAGGTGTTGAAGCACTGCCTTTGCTAACGCCACTTGTTTTCCCGAAGACAGGAACCAGAATTTGAAATGAGGGACTCCTTTTGCTGAAACACAAGTTCCTGATCGCTGCTGGTCTAGGGTACAGTTCTGATCTAACAAAACAGTTCCTGTGACTTTAACAAGAATGTTAATACCTTGCGGGTAAAGATACAGTCTTTACGGAAATAAGGTGTCACACTGAAGGAGATCTTCTGTATGTCCAAAGGAAGTTCATACTGAACTTACCAAATCTACGCGACGATGGGCATCACAGGAAACCCGCCTTCGCCCCGGGCACTGCACACAAAACTTCCTTCAGCAGAGCATTAGCTCTTTGCAGAGAAGAGCATCTCTTGGTGTATATGAGTTCAGCGCCAGTTTTCAGATGCTAGGTAATGCCGCAGTAGAATTAAATAACATAAAATTGCTGTGACATGTGGATTACTTGAAGCGAAAGCTGTTCTTTATCAAAAGAGCTTTGATGTTGGCCTAATAGCAGAGATTTCCCTTAATAGCTGGCACTTGGCAAACGCTTGTAGCTTGGCGAGAAAAAGATCTCAGCTCCTGATTCTCCCAAACTCGTCCTCTGTCAGACCTTTTTATTCCGAACGTGTTCCTTTTGGGCAAATGTGCTGTGTGGTTATCTGCAATAAGTCTTAGCACCAGACATGCTTAAGTACAAAAAATTAACTGATTTACACAAAAGGAAAGGGTAGGGGCTTCAATTAGAACATTTGGAAACAAAACCATAATAAATAAACCTAGGACAGTAAGAGATTGTTGAAGTGTGTCTGAAAATATTTTCCTAAGTGTATTTTTGAATTTTTTTGAGGTATGTATAGGCCACAGAAGATTAGCATTCAATACACTAAATTATATTTGTCAGAATGTTTATTATTCATGGCTGACTCCTCCTTTCATTGCCTTGGGCGTGGTTTTGAGCTTTTGAGTTTTAGCCTTCATCATGTACATTCATCTTTTACAGTACCTATTTTTCTATTATCTCATGGGAAAGCAGCATCTGGATTCATAATAAACATGCCTGTGACGAGCCCTGGTTTTTCTTTATGGATTAGTCCGAACTCAGCAGATGAGAATTTTGTACGTGATAAAGCTTTCTGAACCTTTCTGGCTCTACTGTTGACATAATCCTTTGTTAGAAAATTACTTCTGGCTTAAATACCATAACTGCCCATCACAGTATGTCCCACATTAACTATCTTGTAAATTGTATATCATAGGATGTACACATTTAATGCAGAGGTTAGGATATTTATTTTCACTACATACTGGTGGCTTCCGTGGGTAAGAAATAGAATACAGTGGATATATCTACAAGCTTTTAAGTGACTGCTTATAGTGGCAAATACTTTGAGAATGCTCTGGAAGAAAAGGTTTTGTGGGCAACTTTAGCTTTCTTACTGGAGCTGAAGGAAATTATAGGGCTGAAAATAATCAGTGGGATTCTTGACAGCTTTTCACATGTTATATCAGCTTTTCTCTCTTTTTTGACCTTGAGCTAAATTCACATGAATGATCAACAAAATCAGATCTTACCTAATTTAACTAAATCTTTTGTCTTTCTGAATAGATTCACATCACTGGTACACGTCATTGAGTTTATGCAGACTTTTTGGTTGATGCAGCTCCTTAAGATGTACGTGTTAAACGACTGGTTTCATGCTGCTATAAGGACACACAAGGGCATCCCCTGAGAGCAGCCTTTCCTCCCTGCTCTGTTCGTCGAGATCTGTACTAGTTAGTTGCTATTCTGCTCCTGCTATACTCACAGAGCTTGTAGAAGCACTTGAGAGTGATACGAAACAGCCATAATATAGAAAAATAGGAAGTCTTCATGAAATATCCAGGCTGGAATTGTAACTTCAATTTGGGGAGCGGGAAGAACGCAGGAGACCGGAAGATACCTTGCCAAGCACTGATGATGTGATAGCTGGTGTACTAGGTAGATGGAGGGGGAGAATGGAGAGATGCTTTACATCTTGTTTTCTCTTGTGCCTATGAAAGTATCCATTGCTTCATTTTGATCAGAACATCCTTCTCCCCCTTTTAGTATTCCTGATGGAAAGTAAATATATCAGGTCCATTTTAGTTCTTTTAAACAACTACATGGATTTACTTTGGAGATTACAGGAAGCTGGAAGACATTCTGGATTTTTGGTATGCTTACTTCCCTTTGTTTCCTCATTTCTTGTTCTCCTTAGAGATGGTTGTTCTCTTCGGCATGTGATAGCCTGCGTGTCATCAAGAATCAGAAGGTGCATTAGTCGATTATGAAGATAAGGCAGAACAAATTGACATCAAAAGAGAAATTACGTGGGAAGCCTATCTCAGACAAGAAGTTAATTTTCTGGCCAAAATTCTGATTTGTGCAAGACAGTTCAGTTCTGTTGCCCGAGATACTGCATGTTTTTTCACCCTTTCATTAATTTCAGGGAGAAATCAGTTAGCTGGGAACAGAGAGGTGGAATCTTTACATTGTGGTGATAAATGATACATACTGTCTATGCTTACATAATTTTCTAACTTGATACTATAGCAAGAGTCTGGCTCTGCTTAGAAACATACAATAATCTTGTGCAAATAACTTTCCTTTGTTTTACAGGCCAAAACTAGCACTTAAAATGTCTCAGTGTTTTTTATCGAACACATTTGCCATCAGGCAATTTTGTTGTTAATGCCTATGTAATATTTTTTGTTCCTCTTAGTCGTATGCTAAAGGTTTTGAGGTGCTATAGTAAATGACCTATTAATAATAAAAAATAGCTATGAACACCTGGAATGTCAAAAAAGTAGATAAGAATAGAAGGTAACTGAAAATATTTATTGGAAAACAATTATTGAAAAAAGCAGAGAAAAAGTTGAGCAGTGAAAAAAAAAACAACTCTCCCAAGAGCGTCTATTTTTTAAATGTTTCCTTAATATGCAGAAATACCTTACTATGCCAGTGTCCATGAGAGCTGCTCCATTTTTTTTTTTTTACAGTAATGCTTTCACATTTAGTCAGGCAAATGCTAAAAGGTTGCCTGTCTAAGAGCATGGCTGAAACCACACGTGGCCTCTGAAAACTCCATTCTTACAGAAAAGAAATTGAATTTTCAAAGCTCACATTCTAGTCCTCTAGTTCCTTTATTGCATTTGATGTTTGTCCCTGGGGGTTTCTATGCTGTTGCAGCTCTCACCTTTGCCATTTTTCTATCACTCCTGCACCTTTTTTGCTTTCCATTTCCTATTTCAAATAAAAAAACCCAATAAACCCAATTTCTTCACTTTGATTCTCTTGAAGAAAATTAGAAAAAAATTGTGGAATGGACTTCCATATTGGCACCAATAACTTCTAAAATCACAATTAGCCTCATGACAAATACTAGTACTTAAAAATTCTTTGGCGCAAAATGCCCATGCAGTTACAGCGGCTGATCTTAAATTTTCATACTGAGCTTCTCTGTGGGAAGTAGTAAGCATTGGACGAATATCTGACCCTTCAGAAGACTTTTATTTATCAGTGAAGCAGAAGGTTGTGGCTGCTGTAGAAATAAGTATGCAAAGGGCCTGACTTCAGTGCCTTGCATCTGGGGAAGTGATCAGTGATATCTGAAGAAGGCATCAGGCATCAGCCTGATGCTACCTTATCTATCAGGGAGAACCTTTGTTAACATGGGTTGGCACGCCAGGGGATATTTCATTTCTTTTAGACTTAAAATGCCATGGTCAGCACGACACAAATGGCTGAAACCCCTGAATTACGCACGGTTTATACACACCGCTGCTGACTGAGGCTGTAGTCGGTATTTGGAATTGCCTGCACGTGGCATGCTGCGCTACCGGATATAACTAGTTAACGGAGGAGCAATGTCTGCACTTGGCAAAACTGCGTCTACTGGGGAGACCCAAGGGTCCCTGATACACCTTCTCCCAACCGCTTTTTTTTTTTTTTTTGTAAAGAAAGGAAAGAAAAGAACGAGCGTTTAAGAGATCTTGTTTGTCCCACGGCTTCTGAAAGTCGATTCACAAGGCTTCTTGCCTTCCTCCTATTTTCTCCCCATCCCATGGGAAAGGGGAGGGAGCGAGAGGCTGGGTGGGTGTTTGGCTGTTGGCCGCGTTCAGCCCCCCCCAGATACCACTGACACAGAGGGACCTTCTCGTCGTAAGGATTTTCGCTCTCCCTGTGGGACATTTAAGTGGTATATAAGTGAGAGGCTACTACCAAAAGGCATCCTGTGGCTAAGAAAGGGATTTCAAAAGGAGCAAAGAGACCATGCCACGTGTAGAATTATGAAGAATAAGCTTTTTACTTGAACACAGGGATTAAGAACAGTCTTCTATTCACTACAGTTCTCCCAAATAGAAGCCTTACTTTACACAGAAAAGATGTTAGATACTTCATTTTTAAGCAAAGCACCCGCCTGCTAAGGCAGAGGGGATACGTTACATATAATGGCACATTGGAAAAGGTCGGTGATACATTCATCCGGAGATGTGCCACGTGCCCGTGTATCTTTATGTTTGAAATTTTAAGCCTGAATACCTCATCTCTTCGAGAAAACGGAGCTTTTCTGAACTTCAGACTTCTGTAAGGGTGCAAGATATTACAGGGCGATTTTAAGTCTGCGTTAGGACAATCTTTTGCCACCAAGTTTTAGAGATTATTTTACTGGAAACAATTTCTTTTTGTAGATAATTGGTGTTGGTTTAGGCAATTGTAGCTATTAGCACAACTTGCTGTTTGGGGTGCTGTTGTGTCTCAGTGCAAGTACAGACTGCTAGATGTGTATCCTAGGTGATTCTTCCCTATTCCTCTGCACTTTGTGATAATGAAATTAAGGTGTTCATTATGCTTAGAAATGTTTGGAATTGCTGAGAGGGTAGGGAGCAAAAACACAGAATTCAGACACGACCCATTTACTGAGCGGTAACAAGTCATTGCAGGTTAGCCGATCTCTGGTAACTCTTCCTGTGCACAGTCTTAGCCTGCAGCATACACAAACGTAATTCAGGTTGGTTTAGCCCTTAAGGTAAAGTCAGTCTGACAATTTGGAAGGGATTACCTCTTTGAACCCTTAACCAGATAATTTCCATTCAGCAACACCAGTCCTGCTCATAGCACTGATACAGCGCAGCAGTGCTGTAGAGATAAACGATGCATCTCAATTGTACCAAGGTTTTGACGTAAGCAGGACTGGGGAATAAAAGGGTTTTGTTTGGTTCCAGCTGTCTTTTGACTTGGAGTATCATTTAAAAATGATTAATGGAATTTGTGCACTGCTTGAATTTTCTGAACTATTTCGTGATGGAGGTCTTCTGTTTTGTGGTTTTCCTGAGTAGCTTAGGAAATGTTAATAAAATTTTTCAGTCTGACATCCTTTTTATGTCCTCCTTTTCAAGTATTGAGTATTTTTAATGGAGAAATTTTCTGTGGCCCCTTGCCTGGATCTGGTGAGTTCTACAAAGTAGAAAGTTGATATTTGTGTTTCATTTTTCATGTTAATCATAATTAACCCAAATGACTGAATTATTCTGGCAGTGCATTGAGTAATGTGAGCCCTATGCCAGTCCCTCGAATAGGGCTATTTTGGGTGCCCACAGCAACCTCTTTGAACATGCTGATGTTCTGTGCTGTAGCGACTTGCTGGGTTTTTTTTTTGTTTTCATTAGAGTTTCTGTTCAAAAACTGATAGGCAGGAATAATGTATCACATTTGTCTTATCCCAGGGGTTTTCATTCCTTTTCAGTCCCCAAGAATTTGCCAGTGGTAAAGCACTGTGCATTTACTGACGGAAGGCATGTTTTGTCTGTTGAAATACCTTTCACCAGTATCTTTGAAGTAGCCCACGGACCTCCAGCAGTCCACAAACTGGAGTTGTAAACCACTATATTACCATAATACTGTTTCCTAATCTTAATTTTCTTTAATTAAAGCTATTTGATCATGTTTGTAAATTAAACCTGGATGCGCATGTGTATATAACAGCAAAGTGAAATCTTAACATTGAATCAAGCAACTTTGCTCTCTAGAAAAACTTCAAAAGGCAATGCCAGTGGGAGTGCAACATTCAGCCATGGAAACCTGCTAAGGGTAGGACTCAAATTTGCAACGCCTACGTGATGGTTGAGCTCATTGGCCGCAGCACACTGCCTTGAAACTCTGGGTTGTTATTGCATCAGCCTCTCCACAAACCTATTTTTTAGAACAACGCTCTAATCCCACTGCACGTGCACACTTCAGTCTCTTTGGAGCACAAGGCACATTTGACCTCAGTGATGCCACAATTCTAAACGTCACTCTTAGTTTCCATTTAACAGAATTTTTCCCAAAGAGAAATCCAAAGTGGGATTCATCTCACCTAACTGTAGGCATCTACCGCGAGGTGTTGCTAGCTAAGCTGGGTATCTCGGTCTCACTAGGCAATGCAGATCTGGCCAGTGATACCGGTGGCTTTTAGGTTTGCCTGGTAGGGAGGATTATTATACTGGGTTCTTTGCTTGAATTTGTTCCAGCCCTGATGCAGGCAGCTGGTAGGGAATATTCTTGTGATGCTAAGGCCATTTTATAGGAACAGGCAAGTGCCGGGTCTGTGTCTGCTGGAAAATGCAGATACATCTTGGCATTGGCGTTGGTAAGTATGTTCCCTTCCCCCAGTTAGAAATTAGCGTCAATGACATTGTTGAAAATGTTCATGGTGAATTTTTGTGAGGTCACATATTTGGCGTAGTGTCCGGACAGCTTTGGGGTGTTTGGTATGTCTCCCTGTCACAGCCCATTTCATTTTTCAGAAGAATGTGTAGAGTTTGAAATTCTTAAACAAACAAAGAAGAGCAGCAAAGACAAACCAACAGTTAACTTTTAACACAGCACTTAAACCCTTTCCTGGGAACAACATAAATAGTTGATGATAGTTCAGGGTTTTGCATCTAATGCAAAGATTTTGTATCCACTCTCGGTGCATTGATGGCTCGTTATTCGTGCCCAAGACAGATATTCAACTAACTCCACAGCCGTCTGCTTTTTTAAAGCTAAAATCCAAAGTTTTCAAATCTATTTATCCCTTGGAAGTGCTTCTCCCTCGCTATCAAGCTGGTTCATGAGGTGTAAAAGCTCCCCACGAGCAGAGTCCCCTCCGTCGCGCTGGGGGACCCTCGCTGCAGCCCGCCGGCGGGGCCACGTCTGGCCCAGCGGCACAGCCGCGACCTTACACGGCCGTTGGCACCGGGACGGCCCACGGAAGCCATGGAAGCGCACCGCCTGAGGTGCCCAGGTTGCCAGAAACCGTCTGTCCGTCGCCAGCCGCCATGCGGAGGGGCAGGTGGAGAGGCGAGGCGAGGCCCCGCGGCCCCTCTCCCGTCCCAGGCCGGCTGAGTCGCGATGGCCACCGCCGCCTTGCGCAAGGCACAGGGTTCCCCCTCCTGCAGCCGCGCCTGGGGCGGCCGTGAGGCACCGCCGCCATCACGGCGGGGGAGCAGCGGCGCGGCGGCACCGCGCATGCGCCCGCGCCCTCCCGTCGCGTTTCCGCCCGGAGCCATTTCCCCGCGCGCCGCCGCCGCCGCTTCCGGTGTTTCGTTTTTCTCTTTCCGGCCGGTGCGAGGGGAAAGATGGCGTCGCGCAAGGAAAGCTCCGGGGCTGCCGGCAGCGGCTTCGGCGCCTCCAAAGGCAAAGGCAAGGCCGCCGCCACGGGCGACTCGGCCGTCAAGCAAGTGCAGATCGACGGGCTGGTGAGCGGAGGGGCCGGGACCGGGGCTGGGGCCGGCGGGGCGGGGGGCGGTGGCCGCGGCCGCGGCCTCGTGGGGCCGCCGGCGGGGCTGGCCCCGTCCCTGGGGCGGTGCCGCTGCCGGGGGACGGATCGGGCCCGGGGTCGCCGCGGTGCCCCGAGGGGCAGGAGCGGTTCCATTCTTCTCCCGAGCTTCCTAACCCGCGGCCAGGCTCCCCCTGCGCTTGTCCCTGGGAGGGGAGCGACTCCCTCCCTTGTGGAAGCGAAGGCCGGGGCAGGGCAGGAGTTAATGGCCTTTAAATATTTACTTTCTTACTTTCTCTCTGGAAAAAAAGTTGAAAAAAAAAAAAAAAGTGGAGTTAAAAATTTCGCAGGTGTAAGAGAAAGTGAGCACAGTGGGTTTTTCTCTCATCCATTGGGCTTTTTGCCTTCTCCATTAGGACTGCTGATGCCTGCTGTGTTTTATTAATAAGAAATAACATGAGATGAGGGATTGAAAGAGTTTAGCAGAGAATGAAGCCATCCTAATAGAGGTGATCCACGCAGATCTTAAGCGGAGGAATGTGTACTGAAGTTGGTTCTTGGCTTTGCTGCTGGATGTTTTCGTGTCAGGTCGAAGAGGGTAGATTTAGATTAGATATTGGGAAGAAGTTTTTCACTGTGAGGGTGGTGAGGTACTGGCCCGGTTGCCCAGAGAATTTGTGGATGCCCCATCCCTGGGAGTGTTCAAGGCCAGGTTGGATGGGGCTTTGAGCAACCTGGTCTGGTGGGAGGTGTCCCTGCCCATGGCAGGGGGATTGGAACTTGGTGATCTTTAAGGTCCCTTCTAACCCAAACCATTCTATGATTCTATGTCTCGTACAATTGATATTACTCACAGTAACATAAACTGGGGAAAAAAGTTACTGAAACTTCTTCAGGATGGAAGCATTGTTTGTTATTTCATTATCTTTCTGAAGTGTCAGTAGAGCACTGTACAGCTGAAGTGTGAAGGAGAATCAGTATACCAGTAGTGAGAAGGAATGTGGTGTGTGTGTGGCATTTCAATAGCAAGGTTGGGGGAACAATAAAAAAGGGAACAGTTAAGAGCAGGCTACAGTTTAGCAGCTTTAGTTTCATTTCTATTGGTGCAAAAGCTGTTTTATCAGTTTTAGACTTAATAACAACTACTAATTTTGATTTATTTTGTTCCTGCTGTAATGAAATAAAGAGAAAAAATGTTTCAAAACTGTTCTCTATCAGATGTGTAATCTACTTTGTGTACTACTCTTCATTTAAATCAACTGTGAGTGGACATGATGGTCTGCTTCTGACAGTCCAACAAATACCAATGAATACTTTTTGCTTTATGCTTTTGCTTTTTCTGTGTCCTTGTGTATTCTGGTACAGCGCGATGGTGCCTCTTGCATGGAGTGTGTATAGAGGAAGGCGGCTTACCGAAAACAGTGGAAAGCTTTCCCCTTTCCATTTGCACAAGACATCTGTCAATGGATATTACACAAAGCATTCTCAGGACACTAACGGTGTGGTTCACAAACTTCCATGACACCTGTGGTGAAGACAAGTGTTGGCATAAATTTGCTTGCTTTGTAAACAAAGTGGCGCCCACTGCAAGTCCTTAAAATGCCTTACTGAAACTCTGCGAAAATACTTCTAATATCTTACTAATTTAAATGTTTCATTTGTGCTCTCAAAAAGTAATGAGGCTTCATCAGTCATCCTGATGACCAGCAGGATTACGTGCCAAAACTGGGGACAGATTTTGGTGGGCGTCAGGAAAGTTAGTGATCTCTTTCTCTCCTCTGGTGCCTCATCTGTTGTCAGTAGTGTAAGTAATCCTTTCAAATAGGACTGCTTTGAAAGCAAAGACATGCTATGTAGGTAGCTTTTGGGTCTGTGTACGTAAAATAAAAGATGCGTCAGTCTTCTGTATAAGTGAGAACGTGAAAGTACTTTTAGAAAGCCTGTTCCTTTCACAGCAACAGTAAAGGAAAAGAAAATAATATTAGTAATGAAGAGAAGAAGTTCTAAATGTCAGTATGTGACCTTAAAACATAATACGTAATGATGCAGCAATACCTACTTTTCTGGCCTCCTTTTAAATTTGGTACAAGTACAGCATCCTATAGTTATCTTCTTTTTTATTTTAATCTGATTAGTTTCTTATTTTATTACATGAAGGTGTAATTTGGGTTTAGATCAAGTGTAATTTTGTTTCAGGTAACACAATAGTAAATTAAAAAGCACTGCCATGGCAGAAGTAAAAGCTATCAATGAAACCCTGACTAATAAGATAGACTAAATCTGCATAACTTCTTAAAATGTTAGTACTGTTAGAGAGTTCCACAAAAATAATAGCACCAAAATTTAGGAAGATTGAGGGAGAACTGTGTCAGACTGTAGACACTCGATAACTTGATTGAAGTACCTGAATGCTTGTTTACAAAATGCTTCTGAAATTAAATGTGAGCATAGATTTCCAATCTTCACGGTTCCACAGAAAGGACAGGAAAAATACAAGTCTACCGTTTTCTAGCCACTTTTCTGCTAGACAGTTAAGGTTTCAGTCATCAAATGATACATATGGCTAGCTACTGTATCAGCATGATAGTGAGATTCCAAGTATTTTATTCTACTTTTGATAGCTTGAACGTTGATTTGTTTTCCAGTTCATTTTTGAGAGATCTGTAGCAGACAGAAGTCATCTATGTGTGCAGATGTATTGGCAGTTTTGAATTAGGAATGGCTTTTGTAAGGTGCGATAAGCAAAAGTGGATGGTACTCTTCATCCAGCTCAGGAATGCAAGGAATGACTGCAGTGTCAAAGAAAAGTGACTCCATCCTGTTGCTTTTACAACACAGAAACAGACACTGATTGTGTGCGGATTGTAAGCCGCTGATGTTGAGGAGGTTTGTTAAACAAGGCGCCTTTGAGGTGCTCTCTTTTTGGATCTGGTCATCTTCTGAGTTACTGAATTGAATGGGTATTGCAGTTTAGACTAGGTGATGAATAGAAATATGAGATTTCTGTTATTTTAAGACAATATTATGATTTGCTTTGGGGTTATTTAGTAATAAAGGGTAGTAGTGGCAGCCTGTGCTGCTTCTACAGATCACTGTGTTTAATCCATCTCTGGTGAGTAGGGATATGCAGTCTATATAAGAATTTGTACAACTGTAAGGGATAACATGGGTTTAGTTGCATGTTATCGAAAATCCTAATATGTCACTGATTTATGCTATCATAAAGTGCTTGTGCTGATTCAGCTTGTACTGGTTCAGCAAACAAAGTATTCCATGTGTTTGAGTTTTTACATTGAGCTTTTGTTGATATAGCAGTGTGTCAGAAAAATGTTTAATGAATAAACGTATAGCGAAAGCAGTTTCCAAAGTAGGT
This sequence comes from Pluvialis apricaria, assembly GCA_017639485.1. Lineage (NCBI taxonomy): Eukaryota > Metazoa > Chordata > Aves > Charadriiformes > Charadriidae > Pluvialis > Pluvialis apricaria. The sequence goes on along the minus strand of CM030008.1, from coordinate 154,538,650 downwards.
GTTCTAGTCTTGTTCTTTGCAAGAAATGTTAGAAATCACAGGGTAAAAAAATGCCTCCATAAATTCAAATTTTCATTGTGCTTTTTCTTTCGGATGAGATACATGAAATCTTACAAAAGTCTGTATTAAGTTTTTGACCATCCTGAGAAAAAGATGGGAAGATAAATGCGATACATAACATTCTGTTGTCTTCATTCCCTGTTGTGGAAATTTCAACAGTGTAATTTGGATAGAGATTCCATTGTGTTCTCTCCACTCAAGTAGCTCAAAGAAAACTTACGCTCACAGTAGTAGTGGTCATGTGCGTAGGATATTTCTGTCCCTTTTTTTTTTTGGGGGGGGTGTGTGTGTGTTTGGCCTTCTATATGGCTGTAGTTGAGCAGCCTTTTCATGTTTCCTTTTTTTTGTTTTTTTGAGAGACTAGCATTTACCTGATCACTCAAACTTGTGATTTGGTTATGATTACAAAGAGGTTTCTGAAGAATCTTAAATACCTTCTGGAGTTCTTAGAAACAGTAGTTGTAAATTTTGTTGTGCATATCCATTTGCAATAATTGTAGAAGAGTAAATGATGCTTTTAATGTAAGAACTGGAAAAACCCCATGACTGGGTTTCTGCAGCTTGGTTTGCAGTAGGCTTTTGGACGTAATTAGAGGTCACACCTTCTTAAAGCTGTTTCTCCTTCTGGAGTACTCTAAGCTTATTTACCTTGTGCGAATTGCTTTATAAAGGCATTTTTGGAAGGTGAGTGAGCTTATTCTTCAAATAGCCTCTTTACTCTGCTCAGCTATCTACTTGTATGGAGTCCCTAAGAACTTATTTCTTCAAGAGAGCTGTCTTAAGTTTAGTGAAGTCGCCAGCAACTTTGGAAGTATAGGTGGAAGAACTTCTGTATGAGCATGGATATCGTGTAAGTCTTCATTCTGTAGGGAACTAGACTAATCATTCCACTGGCTCAGTGTCTTGTGCCATTGTTTTGTAGTTGTGTGTTAAATACAGGATTAAGGTCACCTTATGATCATCTTTTGCCATTTGAGAACATGACAGAACTTGGACATATGAAGACTAAAAATTACTTTGCTTTATTATTCTGGGACTTCTGCATCCTCTCACCTGCCTGGTGGTATATCAGGGCAGCTATTTCCAGATGTACCAGCTGCATTCATAGCTGATTGCAACTGTGTTTAATTGCAGGGCTGTCACTTAGAGATTGGAAGAGGTGTGGTTGTGACCAGACATCTAGGATTTCTCGTCCCTTGTGAACAGAGACAAAATTTTATCGTCTACCTTTTCATTGAAAGAAGGATATATAATGTGCCTCTTCTGAGCTTTGCATATGAAGGAGAACGGGTAGCATGGCTGTGGTGTGTGTGTGCGAGGGATGCATAGAAAGAAAGAATATAGGCTTTCTTCCTGGTTGCTGGTGTGCAACACAATCCCTTTTTCATGCTGAATGGAGAAGTAGCAACAGATACAGCAAGGATTGCAATGTATAGCTTTTACTACACTTGCTGGACGCCCTTCTGATGTTTTTTTTTGTGTAGATGGTTAAGTCCAGGTGTGTAAGAGAACCATATTGTAGCTTGAACGCTTACCTATTTCTGACAAAATTCATGGGTGTAGTTTAGACTAGGTTGTGCATGACTTTGAGCTGTTTCTTCAATGCTTCTAAGCTTGTTAGATTTTCAGTTTCACAGTTGTGACCCTTCATAGCAGACAACTCAAAAGTCGCTCTCGGGATCTTCCCCCAAAGGGGTAATAATTATTACGCCCTATCTGAAATAAATGTCAAGCAGTGCGGTAATTTGCTTACCTTTCTCTCTTTTATTTTTTGCGGTAATTTGCTTACCTTTCTCTCTTTTATTTTTTTTTTTTTTTTTTTTTTTTGCAAGAGATGTTGGTGGACTTTTGTTGTATTTCTAGAAATTCTTTAGTGGGGATGGACTTGTTGGAATTCAACTGCTGAAATTACTCAGGTTTGGTTTACTGACCTTATGTTCTTTTCCTTCAGTAGGTAAGGTACAATAGATTTCAAACTGAAAGCTGATGGATTTTAGAACATTAGCAGCAGTTATTCCTTGGAGTGGAAAGACCTTTTTGGGTTAGCTGAATAGACATGGCAGTTTTATTTTACAAGTATCTGCTTGTGCAGTCAAGTGACCTTCGACGCTAATCTATGAAAGAAAAGATGCTTGTGCCTTGCTGTTCCTTGCAAGAAAGCAAGGAAGAAGATCGGGTTACCAAATGATTGCATTTAGTGATGTCAAAATGCAGAGTAAGATCCATAAATTTGCTGGCACTTTTACTAGACTTCTCTGCATTTATTAGTTTGAGTAGTCTGAATTTGTAAAGTTGGGTATAAATATTAATTTCCCTTGTTTCTACAAGACCGATTATAAGTCTGAAGTTCAAACTTCAGTTGCACACATAAAACTTTTGTAGCTATCTCTAAAAATTGTGTATTTTCTGGGAATGTGGTTGGTGGTGCTGTGTTGTTGATTTATACAGATAGCTATGTTGAAAATAACCTTTTTCATGGAATCTTATGAACAACTGGTTCCGTTTTTTCATGTCTTAGTGTTGGATTCCTTAAAGCTAACAAACATCCATCAAGTTTCCTTTTTTTTTTTTTTTTCCTTTTCCTGTACTTATTTGGGATCTGCACACCATGGAGATAACAAAAAAATATTTCTGTTTTTCTGCGGTGTTATGGCTGTGTCACGAAGCACCACTCTGTTGTATAGGGTTTCAGATGTAAATCCACTTGTGGAATATTGTTCTTTTCTTCAAATGAGGTTATTTTCTTGTCTTCTACTGGAAAATTTGAAATGGGGGGGGGGGGGAAGGAAATACTGTGTTAATTTTGTGCTTATTGGATTAATGATAAAGATACTTGGATTTCTTGCATCTGCAATTTTAAACGAGCCATTATAACAATAGAGCAGAGTGTAATGAGCAAACCTGATTAGTTGCATTTCCTGATATTTATTATCTCTTAAATGGTATGTGTTTTTTTTTTTTTTCAAAATTACTATTCTGCTTTTACATTTTTTATTGGGCCTTTTTTACATATGCACGAGGCTATAGCCTTTAACTGTATGAGTGCCAACTGTTTGCTCTGTAGTACCTTTGCATCCTTTCTCTCTCACAGCAAAGTGAGTAAATGAGGCAAAGCGGACAGAGACTCTGGTACTAAAGTAACCCTGCTGTGACCATGAGAGCAGATGGAGCAAGTTAGTTTGTTGACATTAAAAACTCTCGTCTTCCAGTTTGCTGCATTATTATGATGGAAGTTCACAAGGTAACCTTATTTAATGTTTGTAGTAACTCTTCAGCATTTGCTTTTGCAATATTAGTGTCCTTTTGAACAAAGTAATCCTATGTATGATAACATTATTTAGGCTCAGTATTATTGTTTTATTGTTTATTATCTTGTGCCCTGGTGGCCAAGAAGGCCAATGGCATCCTGGGGTGCATCAAGCAGAGTGTGGCCAGCAGGTCGAGGGAGGTCATCCTCCCCCTCTGCTCTGCCCTGGAGAGGCCGCATCTGGAGTACTGTGTGCAGTTCTGGGCTCCCCGGTTCAAGAAGGACAGGGAACTGCTGGAGAGGGTCCAGCAGAGGGCTACAAAGATGATGAGGGGAGCGGAGCATCTTTCTTATGAGGAAAGGCTCAGGGACTTGGGGCTTTTTAGTCCAGAGAAAAGAAGACTGAGGGGGGATCTTATCAATGCTTATAATTACTTAAGGGGAGGGTGCCAGGTGGATGAGAAGAGTCTTTTTTCAGTGGTGCCCAGTGACAGAATAAGAGGTAACGGGCACAAACTGGAGCACAGGAAGTTCCATCTTAATATGAGGAGGAACTTCTTTCCTTTGAGGGTGGCAGAGCACTGGCACAGGCTGCCCAGAGAGACTGTGGAGTCTCCCACACTGGAGACATTCCAAACCCACCTGGACGCCGTCCTGTGCAACTGCTGTAGGTGTCCCTGCTGTGGCAGGGGGGTTGGACTAGATGATCTCCAGAGGTCCCTCCCAACCCTGACCATTCTGTGATTCTGTGATTACATTGCTTTACTTGGAAGTAGCAGGTTGATGGCTGTAGGGTGTTGTGAGACTTCGGTTGTTTTTCTTCATTTATAGGCTAGTTTCCCATTCCTGTGTATCCTCATCTTGCAAACTTGCTGTCTTGGGTAAGCTTATTCCTGGGATACGCAAAAGTTTAATTTTGTGTAAGGGAGCAGCATGCAGATTCTCCGTTTTTTAAATTGTCTACTGTTGGATGTACAGGGAAATGGTGCAGTCCTAATAAGAGATTCTGAATTTCCATCACAGCTTGGAGACTTTTCTAGAATGCTTTTGTAGTGGAACTTCTAACTCTCTCAACTGTCTAAAATTGCTCTTACCAAAGGCCTCCTCTGCATATTTCTGCAGTTCTCACAGTTTTAGTAGGGATACCAGGCAACATATAAAACTGTAAAAGCAGAGATGATCTCAGGTATCACTCGGAGATGTAAGATCACATATAATGGGTAACATTTTAACCAGATGAGCATGAAAGCTTATGTAATACAGAAATTGAACTAATATTCAAAAACAGAGTTACTCCATGTGGTGGATTGTGGGTCGTGTCAGACCACTAGTATGTAGATAATGGGTATATGGAAACTTTCTTCTGGGAAAATAACAACTGTGGGTTGGGAGATGGGGATCTTTCAGTAAGGCAAGTGTGCTGGCTGCTAGGCCAAATAAGTGTTTTTTATTAACCAAGTTTGCCTTCAGAGTAGTCTCAACAAAGTATGTTGTTACTGGGAAGCTGTTTCATTCTTTGCAAATCCTCTGCATGAGGATATTCTAGGAAGGAGAGTAAAAATAAAAGAAAAATCTAACTAAATTCTTAAGCACCAATATATGAATCACAGAATCACAGAATGGTCAGGGTTGGAAGGGACCTCTGGAGATCATCTAAGTCCAACCCCCCTGCCACAGCAGGGACACCTACAGCAGTTGCACAGGACGGCGTCCAGGCGGGTTTGGAATGTCTCCAGTGTGGGAGACTCCACCACCTCTCTGGGCAGCTGTGCCACTGCTCTGCCACCCTCAAAGGAAAGAAGTTCCTCCTCATGTTAAGATGGAACTTCCTGTGCTCCAGTTTGTGCCCGTTACCTCTTATTCTGTCACTGGGCACCACTGAAAAAAGACTGTTCCCATCCCCCTGGCACCCTCCCTTTAAGTATTTATAAGTATTGATAAGATCCCCCCTCAGTCTTCTTTTCTCTAGACTAAAAAGCCCCAAGTCCCTGAGCCTTTGCTCATAAGAAAGATGTTCCAATCCCCTCATCATCTTTGTAGCCCTTTGCTGGACTCTCTCCAGCAGTTCCCTGTCCTTCTTGAACCGGGGAGCCCAGAACTGGACACAGTACTCCAGATGTGGCCTCCCCAGGGCAGAGTAGAGGGGGAGGATGACCTCCCTCGACCTGCTGGCCACACTCTGCTTGATGCACCCCAGGATGCCATTGGCCTTCTTGGCCACCAGGGCACATTGCTGGCTCATGATCATCCTGTTGTCCACCAGGACTCCCAGGTCCCTTTCCACACAGCTGCTCTCCAGGAGGTCAGCCCCCAGCCTGCACTGATGCATGGGGTTATTCCTCCCCAGATGCAGTACCCTACACTTGCCCTTGATGAACTTCATCGGGTTTTTTTCTGCCCAACTCTCCAGCCTGTCCAGGTCACGCTGTATGGCGGCACAGCCTTCTGGCGTGTCAGCCGCCCTTTCCAGTTTTGTATTATCAGTGAACTTGCTGATGGTACACTCTATCTCTTCATCCAGGTTATATGACTTTTTTTTTTTCCTTTTAAAAATCCTAACCTCTTGAATTTACGTATGCTTACAGAAAATTTTATCTGGTAAAGCTTTTGAAAAAACACAGTGTTGACAGACTGAATAAGGTTTTCTTATACATTGCTCTTGCATAACAGTATATCTGGAGCCTTAAGAACATGCTAAAACATTAATATGGACATTGCTCTTATTTAATTAATGGGAATGATGTTTGCTTTTTTATTAAACCACTGTATATGAATTCTTTTTACATTTATGCCCATTGCACACAGATTTTTACATACTGTGGAAAGTAGCAAAAGTTATGTAGACTTCTTGAAACAACTATAGGTTTCTATTCCTTTATCTTCATAGCTGCTGGTGTGAAAAACCTTAATACTAATAACAAATTGCCATTCTGTAGTTAATGAATATTGCTAGAGCTTTTGACAGAAGCCGTTATGGATAGCAATTGGTGAGGCTTACCTGAATCTTTAGGCCATTAAACTCAGATGAGGGTTAGAGGCCATGTTAATACTCAAGATGATGTTCTAATGCCAGGTAATGTTTGTTCCAGCTACTTAATTCTGTGAGTCTTTGAATATATATTTAGGTGCATGTTTTAAAGTTTTTATGTAGAACTTAACCTAAACCTTAAGATATCTTTGTCAATTTATTTACATTAAATATAAACGTACATTGGCCAAAACATAAATATGTCAAGAAAATGTTTAGAAGTTGTAGGCCTTGTCTGTGTTTGTATTTGCACCAGTGTACCTGTAGCATAGATGTTTCTCTTGTGTCAGATATGACTGATTTACTCAAAGGTTGTTACTGTAAGCTTCATTTCATCACCCTTGATTTGGTGGTGATATAGTGTGCCTAATGGTTTGCATTCTTATCTGTGGTATGTAGAGGACTTTTTATTATTTTTTTTTAACACAGATAAACGCTTATGAGTCTACCTTTATAAAAAAACACAACAAAACGCCCCAAAACCAACAAACCAAAAAGCCCCCAAAAGAAAAAAAACAAACCCAAAGCCTGTCATTATTGAGCTGTTTTTCAATAGTTACTACTCATATTTGTGGTATTTAAGATGCTTGTGCCTTGCTTTCTCATTACCAGTCATTTTTGTTGTAAGCGCATATATCATACTCCCAGCTGTTGATAGGGAAGGCCTAGTAAGCTTCATGGCTGAGAAGCTTTTTAGGAAGATTTGTTTGATCATAGTAAATAAAACAAAACAATATTACGTTTACTGAAAATCAGTTTTTGAGACTCATGTTGTAAATGTTCTTTTAAGCACTTTTTTTTAATGACAGATTTTGACACTCTTGGGAGGAAAACAATCAATTTCTGTAGTATTTGAGTACCTCATTTAAAGTTGGTAATAGCAGTGAAGCCTATATTGAACTGGCTAAAAAGACTTTGACATTTTCTCAAGTTGTGGAAATTGTGCTTTTCCTAGCTTTTCTCGTGGTTTCTTCCCCTCACCTTTATCCGTTTTGAAGACTTGGCAAAAATGCCCAGGCTGTGTGTTCCGCCTGCTGTGCTCAGTGTAGTTTCTTGACATTGCAGGGCCGTAGAACGGTATTGTAGGATGTAATGTCCTTCAGGCTCTATTGTGGCTTATGTTTCCTTCAGAGGAGTTTGAATGGAATTTTAAGCTGAAGTTTAATCTCTTTGACTTTTCCTTGACCTGTTTCCCTAAAAATTTGGATCAGATTAAGCTGACGCTGAGCGTTAGTGTGTGAATTGAATACTGCCTTGGTGTGATCATGGATACGTTGAACCATGAAGAAGACAGGAGCGTTCTGTATTAGTTCGGTGATATGTATATACTTTCTATTAATCTTCAGGTACGATGAGTTGCATGAATGTAACCCAGAGGGGAACTTCTGACATGTAATCCGTGCTTACATTCAGAAGGGAAAGCATTGATGTGTATTAGCAAGTTGAACTTCCTTGGAATATAACACCTCCCATTTTTCAGGCTTAGTGAAGTTCTGATGCATCGCACTGCGTTGGCTTTCTCACCGTGTCTTCCCCTGGCTGGCTACCTCTGTTCAGAACACTTGATTGGACTTGAGGACAGTTGATAGCACTCTATGAAAAATGTCCCACAGTGTCTGACCTGCTGGATTTTATGAGTTGGCTTTGTCTGTTACCAGAGTAACAGTGGTACAAATCAAAGTGGTAGAGTTGAATGAAGTGTGCCAATAATATTATCTGCTTTCTGGGTTCTTTATGCCTCTTTTTACGTTGGCATATTTCTATTTAAAACAAAATAAAAAAAGATGTTGTTTCTTCTTTTTTTTTTTTTTTTTTGTTGTTGTTTTGCTAACGTAGGGTTCCTTCAGTTCTGGATCAGTGAGTGGTTTCTAGCAAGGAAGAGATTTTTGTGGTTTTGGTGTGGGTTTTTTTTTAATTGTAAACTCTTGTTCTTGCTATTGATTTAATTCTTAAATATAGACACTATCGCTTTTGAGATTTCTTAACCTGAAACAGGTAAAGTACCCACATCATGGTGGTCTGAGGATTAAAATTTCAGTGTGTCTTGTCAATGGATAACAGCTATACTTGCTAACAGAGCACAAACTTTAAATGATTTGTAAGAGTGCATTGGTACACTCAGCATCTAATAAGTGTCATGGTAAGTGTACTCTAGTGAGGCATTTAAAACTAGAACATCTGGTATCACTTCATACTGTGAAACTGGTGTGCTGACAAAAGGAGTTAATCTAAGTGTGGAGGTGATTTAAATGTGTTGAGCAGTGTTACACTTCAGGACTCAAAGGGGAAAATATTATTTCAAAACAGCCTTTTTTTTTTTCCCCCTGTGAGCAAGGAGAAATAAGGTGTTGCCCTCTACACTACTGTCACTGATAGTTAAACTTCTTACTATTTTTTGTTCCTATTATGTGCATATGAGACTGTTCTCCTGCCTTGTAATTATGTATGCGTAGCTGTTGAAAACGGTAAATTGTGCTCTTGTGATACCTATTTGGCTGTGTTAATGCTAAGGAAAATAATATTTCCACCAAATATCTTTCAAAGAATTTACTACATTTTAAGGATTAAAATGTTCCATCAGAAACAAATGAGAGAATAAGCATCACCTTTGTGTCTGATTTAGGTGTTAAATTTGACTCGGGTGTCTACGAGTGGGGTGGTGACAAAGGCTGGCTTTGCTGAGACAAGGCGTTTTGTCCTCTCGCACACTGAAACATTGCTAAATATTCTCCTTTGGTTTTCAGTTTATCGTAACAAAATTAGGCCTTTGCAGCTGACATGCAGCGTGGTATAGTTGAGGGAAGCACACAAGATACAGCAGGCCACGGGCAGAAAGACAGCAGGTACAGGTACTGAAAGGCCCTTTGTGGTGTGTGTAAAATGAACATCTTTTATGGCCTGTTATGTCTTAGGACTTTTTCTTCTACCTTTCAAATGAATCTTACAGACCTTGTGAGCAGCCTTGTAAGAAGAGGAACAAGTCTTTTGTTTTTTCTAGTCTTTGAAAGAAGAAAATGTATTTTCAACTTGCTGTTGCTGTAGTCTTTTAGTCTTTTTTTTTTGTATTAATCATTCTTTGCCAGAGACATTTTTTGAATACGATTACTTTATGTGTTATTTTGAGCATGTGAATACATATGGAAAAGTATATTCTCAATGATGGTACAGTTTTGAGCATGCTATTCTTTCATGTTTGTTTTTTAATCTTCAGGCGGTGTTAAGATTGCAGAGATGTGATACCTGCTTTAGCAGTAATGCTTCGCAGTTACATTATGTTACTGCATGTTAAATGGTATCATCTTAATGGAAAGTAAATACATTGTTAATGTAATAAATTGGAAAATTTCATGCTTGTATAGTAAGAATCCTTGTTAGTATTTTGTAAAGTTATCCAATAGTCTAAAATTGAGAATGGAAAACAAATACAATGTAACTGGTTTAACTTTGATAATGTCTTTTATAACATGCATACTCAAGGTTATTTAGGAATAAGCATGGAAATATTCTTGAATGACTTGTGTGTGGATGCATATTTAAGATAAGCATTTTATTCACTTTTTTGGCTTAATATAATTATAAAGTTAATAGAGAGGCTTGTTTACTCACTGGAGTTTGAAGATGCACCTGAATTTTGCTGTGTGCATACAATAACAGGCTAATTTTCTTTTATAAACATTTGGTCCTTTACTGGAAAAGAAGGGTTAGGATGTTGCTGTGAGCACATAAGGCTTGTCAGTCTCTGCCTTTGTTCTGCTTAAACATCTGTCCTGCTTTGCAGTCCGTTTGCTGCACATCTTTCCCTTCCCATGGGCCCCCCTGTCTGTGCAATACGCAATATCCATACCTGTTCCTGTTCAGCAAGTCTCATGCCTGTTTGGTGTTAACGATCTTAGTTGTAGGTGTAAGTCACTTCTTGTCAAACGTTTGTTTTTTTTTTTAATGCGTATCTGAGGAAAATAAGTGATCTCATTGACAAAATTTTTCATTAACATAGGGCTGTTATGAGCGCCTAAGACTAGTTATTTTTTACTATTACATTATTATCAATGCAAAAAATTAACTGTTTTAAAGCTTTTCAAACTTTAGATGAAATATTAGGTATGGTGCGGTCTCTGTTCTGTGGCCTGCACTACGTGTTACTAGCAGGGTCTGGCTCTGTTGCAGCCCCTTAGCATGTAACCAAGCCAGAAAGGATGAGTGCTTGAATGTGGAAAGTTTGTTGGACAAAAAGTTATAAATTATTAAAATGACATGGAAGTCATGTCCAGTAGGGATTTTACTGGTTACTCGGAAGCATCTGTTGAATGCATGTGGAAGTCATGATTTTAAGACACCCCCTTAAACAGTGTACGTATTCCAGTTCTGTTGTGTAGGGTATGGCCTTTGAAAAAGATCGGTAGTCTCAGGTCAGCCCCAGCTCCCTCCTCCCCATCTAGCTCTGTCCTATTTTACTAATTTTTGAAGGTCAAATAGATAAGGGTGCCTGTCTTGCAGTTTTTCTGCAGCTTCAAGATGACGAGTTTGGTACAATCCGATTAAAAAATAGGCTCTTAAATAAAACTTGCTACTGCTGCTTTTGGCTGTCATCTTTAAATATTTTTATAGGAAGCTGCTAGAAGGTGATGCTGAAGAGAAAACCTTTTACTTGCAAATACACTACTAGCTCAATAAGCACTGTGAATATTTGAACGATGGTTATTCACTAGGATGCAGAAATATGTATTGACTGTATGTTGAAGTATAAGTGTAAGGTTCTGGTGTATAGAGCAGGAAATGTTGAAACTGTGCCTGCCTTTCCTACTTCTGCATAATTTCTGTATGTTGTGTTCTACAGGAGTATATTCATCAGCTTTCATTCTTGAAACGATGGTTAGGTACTGAATTCGTTAAAAATAATAAATATAAATTGTATTGGCAATTTACAGATATTGCCTACAGTACTGAATGTTTTCAAAAGATTGGAATTCGGTGAGATTGGTGAAATAGGAGAAATAATATACTAAGTAGTCCTGGGGAAATGTTCTGTCCCACTTGTAACTAGTAGAATTTTGGATGTTAATCTTATTACAGCCCTATCACTGCCTCCTAACAGTGTGCTAATAGCATCTAATGCCCTGCTGCTCGCAGGATTGAAATCCTGGGGCTGCCTGACGGAAATGTTTCTACAAGAAAGGGATTCTGCAGTGCCTGTGGCCCTGGTGGTTTCCATGGGAATGAGCATGAATCCATGTACTGTGAAATGTGTTATGAAACTTTGTATCGCGGAGAAATACGTTATACCAGTGTGTGAACAGGGTAACAGAGAATTTAAATACACAAATGTAATGGTGCATTTTTACTTACGCTGAGGCAATATTTAAAGTGGGCTAATGGCTTGCGAACAACCGTGGCGATGCTGGTTACCCTGAACTGTTGTGCAGTCTGAAAAAAACCAAATGAAAATAGGGCAGGACAGAAATCAGGAAGAGATTGGTCTGTTAGGTAAAACACACTTTGAGTAACATTCGATATTTTTCTACATTTCTATGTTTTAATGAACTTTTCTTTTCTCCACTGTTTAATGACTATTTCCTTTGACGCACTGCAGTTTGTGTTTAACTTCTTCCCTTTGCAAGAACAAGCAGCTCGCTTGGACCTGTGTAAATAAATGACTTAAACAGATGTTTCATGGTACCTGCAAGACATTAGCTGATTAACCTAAATTCCTGATAAGAGTCAAGGAAAACCACAGCCTGTGAAAAACCAACAGACCTCTAGCTGAAACCCAGTAATCTCCCCTTCTAATGTTGTACTCGGACAGAAACAAGCTTAGTGTATGTACTATTTCAGTTCTTCAGGCTGAATTCCATCTACCTATTTATGTCAGTGGCAAAATCTTTTTCATTTTATATTTTAGATAAGGTATTTACCAGTTTTAGTTCTAGGTGTTAACTAATGGTTTGTTTCATGTTCTGTGTCTGGTTTTATATAAAATCAGTGATTTTTTTTTTATAGGCTTTTTTTTTTTAAAAAAATCTCTACAGCTTTTGAAGCGTCCCAGCAGTAGCATGAGAAGCTAACCCACGTTTACAGCAGCTGGGTGTGCTTCCAGTAAATACAGTGTACGTGTCAGTCCCTTGGCAGCGTCCGCAGGGAGCCCGGGACCGCGACCAGCTTGGCTGGAAGGTGCGGGCAGGCTGCTTCGCCGGAGAGGAAGGCCCTGTTCTTGTCACACTGGGTTTCCCTCTTGCTTGAAGGGAAATCCTAGAGCTCTTGAATCACAGTGGTTTGGAAGTAGCTTTTCTCAAAAAGAGAAATAACAAAACAACTGAAAGAGCGGGTACTTATTTTATATGGGGCATTACCTGGTGGTGGTTTAAGCTTTGTATTCAGTTTGCATTGAACATGTTGCTGAGATGCATATAATCTGTGTAACAGTTCCAGAAAGTGAAAAAGGAGCTGAATGTCTACATTTTCTAGCCTGAGCTTCAGGGCAAGCAAGGTACAGCTTTTCCAGCGGTGTCCCAAAGAGTGCACATAACCAGTTAATGTTCAGGAAGGAGTGATAAAGTGCTTCTTGGCCTGTCACTGACTTTGAGTTGTGCTTTGAGTCAGCCGCTTACTGAGATAAAGTGGCAAGGTATATTCCATCTAGCTTAATGCTATGTGTGGATAATATCACCTTCTTTGTCATGTTGGAAAAAAAAAAACCCCACAGGAAAGTGTAGTGTTAGATGGCTATAAACACTTTATGAGGCAGGAGGTAATACGGAAAACCGTCAAGATTCCTATAATTACAGGGTGATAGCGTTCCTAAACCAAGTAAAAGTGACTGAAAATATTAATGTTAAGTCAATGATCTGTTATGGTTTGAGTAGTTTTCTTCAGCCTAATGTACATATTGTGGAGCTGCGCTCCTTTTTGGAGGTTACTGATGTTCCCTTTTGTACTTAAATCATCTGAAATCTTGAGGTTTACAAACTAAGCAGGTGGTATGGTACCAACTGATGTAGTAAGTTCCCCAGGGAACTAAAAGCTTTGGATGCTTTTAATATGCTTCCTAATACTCAAAAGTATCCCCCTCTAAAAAGAAAAGCCCTATAGTTCAAGATGGAATGTTTTTCCAGTCAGTTTAACATGGATTTCCAAAACGATTTGGTACATGAGACAAAACCAACAGAATCCTATGACTTGTAATTTCTGTGTGAAAATACATATAGTATCCCCTGCTTGAGGCCCACCTTGGATCAGTACGCATTGTTCATAATAGTTGAATTTAGGCTCGGCTCCAGGAAACTTCCACTCTCATGTCAAAAAGAGATTTCGATATTTGCACCTGATTGGGATGGTATGAAATGGCATGCATCGTTCTCTTATGCCTCCTATGTAATTATTGTTTTTAAGCCCCAAATTTCTGGCAAGGTCAGAAATAAGATTTTAACATCTAGTGTTTATTAGCTGTTGAGTGACATAAAATGTAAACTTACTATTCCAAGAACTGTATTTTCAAAGGCTTTGTAAATGTTGGTGTTAGGGCTCCAGCCAGTCAAGATAAAGGTAAAGCATTGCGGGGCGTTTGAGGCCTTCTGTCCAAAGGATGACTATTATACGTGCTAGACAGAACACTGAGGGCTAAGACTCATTATTTCTGAACTTGCTGTTCAGAAATACCATTTTTTAAAGTTGTCTTAGTTTTCAGGTCTACTCAGTCTTCTCCTTTTGGCCTTAGATTTTGTACAGTATATTCAGATTACATATTTTTCTGATTACCTGTCAGGGAATTAAAATACCTTTTTTTTTTTTTTTTTGACCACCAGTCATAGTTAAGATTGAAGATATCCGTCAAAACAGTTACTTTAAGATGTTGAAGGTCTTAATGGAAAACAGTAATTTTTTTTACTTCTCCTAAGATAAAATTGGTCTAAGTTCTTTTATTCCAAAGTTAAGCGCGAGGAAGAAAAGAATAAATGTTAAGACATCAGTCATTTCAGGAACGGTCAAAAAATCAGCACTGTTGAATAAGAGAATCTAGAAAAACATAAAAAATCTCTGAAGATGATCTAGAATATGCATTTAAGTGAGTTCAGGGTTTGATTGTCTGTAGAGATTGTCATATTTCTCAAGATTAGTATAACATGGAAAATTCAGTGTTGCCTCTAATCTTCAGTTCACCTCATGGCACGACTTTATGTGGTGGCAGTGTTGTGTCATGAAGCTTCATATCCGACACCTAAAAGACCAGGGTATCAACCTGTTGATTTTTGCTTTCAGTGTGGTATCTGTCAGCGCTTTCTAGAACATGTTTCTGTGGACTACACTGATTAAGTTGGAATTTTTTATGTGTGTATGTAAACATCTGTCTCCTTAATCATCCAGAGGAGAGTGTTACGTGTATTAGACGTATGTTTTCTTACTCTTAACCGTTGCAGTGGTATCTTTAATTTACTTCAGAGTTCCTTTTCTCCTGGCAGGAAAGTTGAGAGACTTTGTTACCATCTTATCAAGTGGTGCTATAGGGAGGAGACAAATCAGCTCAAGGCAACTACTGGTCAGCTTCCAGAACTTGTTTTTGTAAGTGTAGGATAAGCATTTATTTGCAGTGTGTATGTAACAAAAAAACCCCCAAAACACTCATCCCCCCCACCCCCCCAAAAAACCCACACAACCAACACACACACACACACCCCCCAACAAAAAAAAACCCTAAAAACCCACCACCACAAACCCCCACCCCACCTCATTTGGAACTATGAAAAAATGTTAATGTTGCCCATGTTTCACTATATCTTGCTCTAGTTTTCTCTGGGTTTTTTTTTCCAAGTCTTTATTTAAAAACAAAGCCATTTAATGCTTACCTGAGGATTGCAGGCCTGTTTAATTAAATTTTATCTTTGCGTAGTTAACTGGTTAAGTTTTATCACAACGCAGCTTGTAGATTTGCTTTTGGTGTAGTGTGAGCTGGGGAAGCAGGCAGGGCATTAAATTAGTACAAAATTTGATGTGTAAAATTTGGCATGTCTTTATTTGGATAGTATTAAGGAAATTAATTAACCCTCTTTTTTCCAGAGGGTGCCATGTATGCATTTTATGTGTATCAGGTAGATGTCTTAGTTCTAGGCGTCCTTGAATTTAGTGTAATTTAAACTCAATTGCGTGAGTTGTTGTTAGTAATCGTGGTTGAGATCTATCCATTTATAAAACTACACTAACAGTTCTCTCTTGAACTTTGTCTGTGCTAGGAGTTTAAGTAAAATTGCTCATGCTGTAACGCTTAAATGTAAAAGTTCATGGTTTGGGTTTTAAGAATTCATATGGAGAAGGCTCCATGTGTGACACGGATGTATTCAAAATATATCAGACACTGTTAGCAGTAATAGCTTTCAAGACTCTTTTGCCAAGCCTAATACTGATCAGTTTCACTAGTGTTAAGGATTGAGAGGATGTGGTGTTGTGGCATCTTCCACATTTGATGCCCATGTCGGTTATGGTTGGTTTGAAAACAGCTACATAACACAGTGTTATTTACGCTCTCTCCCCATCCTCTCCCCATACTGGCAATTGGTGCTAGTGGTTGTGCCGACAAAGCTTTCTTGGGTGGGAAAAAATGTTAAGCATTCAAAAAGATTTAAATACTTGATTTAAGACTGTAAATCTGCTTGTTACATTGTGTATCCAGTGGGCTAACAGAAGCTCTCTCCTGTTTGATACTGCGTCCGTAAGACACCGCACAGGTACTGGGAATCTGGTTTCAGTGTGGTGACTTTCAGCTCTCTGGAGCATGTTCATAAATGAGTCTTCAGTGCTTTGATTTGCTGTTGTCACTCTTTAGAGAAATACAGAAATGTGCATCTGGGCATATTCCTGTCCTTACAGTGGAATCTTCCCAGGACCCCCCCAAAGGCTTACGATACTTCAGCTGACGGTTCGTTATAGGTATGTCTGTAATGAGATACAAACTTCTGAGATTAACAGCTGTGATGTCAGGATGTAGCCAAAGTTAAGATTTGGCTTTATACTCCTACAGCTGAAATATGTATCTTTGAAGTTTTTAATAGTTTCAGAATGGTTCTTTTTTGTAGTATGACTTCATTCTTAATGTTTGAGCAGTGCTTTGAAGACTTGAAGATTAGAAACACTGCTGAACTGCAAGCTTTTTTTTTTGTCTTTTTTTGTTAATTGAGGATTAATGGCCATTAAAATCTGACAAGTAGCTACCCCAAGTGATTAAATTGCTTTGGTATTTTGAACACTAAACTTACAAGGCTGGGGGACTCTTGAGTTTTATTTCATAGTTATTTGTATATTCTTTTATGAATTTGGATACCTAAATATGTCTTACATACTAAATCAAGCTGCATATGATTGTTGACTTGTGTGTTCAGAGGTATTAGAATTTAGAAATCTGATTTTTTTTCATTTTTTTTAACAGTAAGTCAAATTGCTTGATAGGTGTTCTACTTGAGTACATAGACTTTCCTGGTTGGCCAGCTGTGTTACCTAAATAACAGTAACGGTTGAAATGTGGTTTGGTTACTGTTAATTTCGCATAGGAATGGTGTAGCAGTGAAGGGCCTAGGGGTATTTAAAAACAGTGATTGTACAAAGAGGCAATATCTCTTATTAGATTAACAGGTGGATGGGAATTGAAAACTAGTGTTTGGCAAGTGAATCAGCATTGGATGAAAGATGGGATATTCGGGTGTTCATTTAGATTTCTCTGGGATATTTTTTTTCTGTGTCATTTGGAAACATTGATTTGTATTTCTTAGTGTGTTGTGTTACTAGCATTATTTATATTAACACTTTTTGTGTTTATTTTCAGACAATAAAACTATTCTGATTCTGTTCTGCTTCATAAGCATAATATCTTTTTTTTTTGGAAATGTCTAGATACAAGTTAGTGTTCATTTTTTGGGGGGCTGTGTGTGATTTCTTCAATATGAAGTATTGGTTTGTGCAGTCAAATCAGAAAATGTTATGGCATTGTCATTTGTGTAGTGATCGGTTCTTCCTGCTGTATCTAGACTAGCAAACAGATGGAAACAACATTTTAAACGTTTGAAACTGGTCTTGTTATCTCTAGAGAAGTAGTTCTACTTTACCGTTGAAGGTCTGTTTTTAGTACTGAAACACAAGGTCCAGTGCATGCTTTCCTCTTGGTCATATGGTAGTATTTTGATGGCAAGTTTTTCAATCCAAGTTTAGGAGCCTGCTAAAGACTTGTGTCTCATGCACTAAATAAAACTTTCCAGAACAAAGAACGAAAGGAAAACAAGAATCATGTGTCATTGGATGCATTTCTCAACTTGGTTTATTTATCTTTTACAAATGATTTTGGTAGCTAACGTATTTTCCAGTGCAGTCATAAACCTGAAGTTCTGCAGCTTGCTAACGGGTGTGAAATTTAGAGTAGTGAGTTCATGACCTTCTCTGCTGCCTTTCTCGGACTCCGTCAGAAAACAAGTTTGCAGGTAGGCCTAAACTGGGCTCTGTATCTCCCCGGATAATATCTGCTGTGGTCTTCAGGCTGGAGACTGAAAACTGCAGACTTATGTATGTTACCACTTCATTGTGTATTGGGGTGTTTGGTTAGCGTTCAAGAGTTTTGAAGTCCTAGTTTTATCTCCCTGAAAAATCATTGGTACTCAATGACAGCCCATTCTCTTTTTCATTTGTGGCTGTTTTCTGTGAGCAATTATCATCAGAAATGCTGCGATAAAATTGGCATCGTATCACAAATGCTCCTGGAACAGAGTCAGCGGGCAAACAGGATTCACAGTAACAGGGACAGTCAACGTGCACAGAAAACTAAAGAGCACATGAGGAGAAAAAATACTGGAAAAAGGTGAAGCGTACCAGGCAGTGAAGATGTTGGGAATAGTTGCGCAGTAGGCAGAGAGCATGCTGTGCTGTAATCGGTCCAGTTAGTTATGGATTCTTCGATTGTAAAAGACAGAGCTTATGGCAAATGCATGGTAAACCTTAACTCCACCCTAGATGCAAGCTGGATATTATTTATATGCTGGCTCTGTGGTAGAAGGCATCCGTCTTCTACATCGGTGATCTCGAACTGGTGTTTGCTGTACTGCTTTCAGCATTGTTAAATTCTACTTCACTGCCCTCTGATCATAACTTCCTTACTGGTTTCCTATGAAATGAGTTGTATATAGCCAAAATATCTCTTTGCCTCTCTGCTTTATAGGCCTCTTTTTAACAAATTGGATAAAAAGGTATGGCCTCAAAGGACCTGAGGGACAGATGTGAATGTGTATTGGGGTGAAACACTGATTGAGAGGCTTCAGTGCGAGTGTACCTGGATGCAAGAGAAAGCAGAAGTGGTACTGTGAATAAACAAAGAATCAGTGGGTGTTAGTCCTGTTCGATACTTGCATCCAACTTAGTTGGAAAAAGGTATTTATTTTCCATTCTCCTTCCACCTCGTGAGCAGGCTGTATATGAAGCTCTTGTTTTCCCTTTTTACCCCAAGAAGTCAGTGTGTTTATAAAGAATTTCTTTTCTAGTCACCTTTTTCTTCCACTTAACCTGTATTGTGGCACTTTAATTCATCAGTGGTATTTTTAAAACTGTGACATAAAGTTCTGCTAAACAGCCAAGGAGAAAGCTAGGGACAAATAGATGTTCTTGATGTGTAAATATGGGGCTTAACTTCTTGGGTTTTTTTCTCCTATAGAATGTTCACTAAATACCAGTATTTGTACAAAATCCATTCTCGGGGTGGTTGAGCTGAAATCCATTCCACTAGTCTGTTTGCCAGCAGACATTAAAGTACTATTGCTTTAATGACAACGTACTCATCAGACGTTTTCTGGTGCATTTTGCTTGGATGGATTAGGATTTAGTGAAATAAAACCCGCTTGTGCTGGACAAAGTGTAAGTTCTTTCAAGTCTGTGATTGTGGTTAGTGTCTTATCTTGTTCTGGTTCTTGTTGTTAAGCATAAAATTTTACTTAAGTGTAAAGTGTTTCTGGCAAATGATTGAATATTTTTGAGTGTGTTTGTTCATACTGTTCCAATTTACAGTATCGTCTCATGGGAATTATTCATTGTGGAGTTCAGATTTGGGGAAGGAAGTGAGAATTATATTATTAAAAATATGCTGAGTAATTTGTGCTCCTTTTCTTCTTTCTTCTATCATTCATTATTCTTAAATATCCTGTGACACATAGTTTACAAAATATAAATTACATTCTCATCTGAAGTAAAACTGCAATGAGATGTAATTTTGAAGGTTAATACAACTGAAATTTGATGCATTTTGTGGCTTTTAAAGATTTCCTACCAGCTTCTGCATAGTTACTTTCAAGGTGTTTTGATAGTTTCTTGTGCAATGTTTCCCTCAGGAGGGAGCTTCTTGCCCCTACAAGATAGCTTTTAACAGTTACAGCAACAAGGTAAAGTAAAAAAAGATCAATATTTCTTTTTAGAAGGATGTTGCAGAAAATTGGTTTAGAACTGCATTTTGACTGTTCATTTAATGGTCTTTTTTAATTCTGTAATATTAGGGTGGCCTCCAGTTCTTCAGCTTGTATTAAAATTGCAGGTGTTTAAGCCAGTAGCTTACTTGGTTTGCAGGTCTAATTTACGCAACACTTCCAAAATTTAAAAGTTCCAAATATATAGTTTGAGGACAAAAAAAACCCATTGCATAACATGATTTTCTTGTCTTTATGTTCTAGGTTGTGTTAAAGATCATTAAACATTACCAAGAAGAAGGACAGGGGAATGAAGTGGTCCAGGGAGTGCTGCTGGGTCTTGTGGTGGATGACAGACTTGAAATCACAAACTGCTTCCCTTTCCCTCAGCATACAGAAGATGATGCAGACTTCGATGAAGGTAACGGTTACAGTTTTGCAAAACTTTAGGGTAAAAAAAAAAAATAAATCCGTGTGTGCAAAACAGGATTTTTATTTCTTTTTCCACAGTGACAAGAAGCTTGTATGTGATCAGAGAGTGTTTTTATTTAACTTGAGGTATCGATGGGTTACTCACAATGCCATCCTGCATATCCAACTGAAATCTTGTCTATGTAAGGAAAGTTATAGAGATAAATACTGTATTATATGGACACACTTATTTTAGAGTAAGACTGTCCACGCAGGAAGTTACATAAGTTTCCAGTCTGTAATTCATATAGACTTTAAAGCTTTTTATGAAATTGGCTGTGTGTATTATGTATGTATATATGCATGCACATATGTATATAGTCAGGCATATAGATTGCCTGTGTGTAGATTTATTTGTATGTGTTAAGTACTCATTGAAAGCCTGGAGAGCAGAGCTTTGTGAGTTTAAGAGGCGCTGGTTAACTTGAAATCTGGGTGATATTTTTGCTTTTCCAAGTGAGCTAGAAGTAGCATCAGTGGTTTCTATCTGTCTTGGTGTTTCCTTGCTGGTCCTAGTAATGTTTTGTTATTGCCACTGCAAGTCAGTATAATTGGCTTCACATAGAATGGTATAAAACTTATAAAGTCAACCCAGAAGGCTTAGAATTCTAATCTTGGTAATATATATGCGTGTGCGTTTAATGATACTAGTAGAAACGCTTCTTTGTTAGGGCTTAAAGAGAGACAGTTTAACTTTAAGAGTAACTAAAGACAGAATACAGTCAAAATAGTTGTGGATGGAAGCTCGAGTCTATCAAATTTTGATAATTCAGTATAAGCAAGATTACTTAAAGTATAAACTGCTTTTTCTTGCTTATAATGAGGTTAGTTACTAGTAAATTAATATTTTATCTTATTATAAGAGAATCTTTGCCTTTGAAACAGAGGTCATTTTAAGAATTCTTTGCAAGCTGGTAAGGTTTCTTAGCTGTTTATTGCTTCTGTTGTGCGATTATACAATTTGCTATATGGAAAAAAAGTAGTGCAAAACTCAAGGGAATCTTAATTGTCCTACATTAATATGGCGCTTGAGTCAGAACTATATTTTATTAAAGCCTAAAAGATGTTTTAAAGGTTCCTTCTCTTCTGGAGCTCTTCAAAGGATTGGAGAAATTAAATTTTTAATTGGAGCCCATACTTCATTTTCTTTTCCTGTAGAAAATGGTCAAATTGTTTCCATGTAGCTGATAGGCGAGCAAGGAGTGAATTAAATGTCATAGTTTCCGAGATGGATTCATCTCACCATAGATGACTACCACGCTGAAGCTGTAAGCCTGTGATCTCGTGTGCAAGGTTCAACTGTTTCTGCTTGGGAGAAACTTTATTCCAAGAAAGTGACTCTTGTTACCGGTCTTTCTTTTTCCCTTTATAGCAAGTAGGCAATAATCCTGGCATTAAGTAAGGTGGAAAAGGCAGTGCTTGAGGAGCTTCCCTCACCTGGATGTCTCAGCTTGTCGGCCTTCTGTTCCCATGCTGCAGGCACAGAAAGAGCAAACTCTGTCTGGAGGGGAAGGTGAACCTATTGCAGTGACACTAATGCATGCCTCTAGCGGTGACAGGGAATTTGCAGCCAGGTCACGGGAGCTTGCCTGTGCTGAATCATAGAATCATTTTGGTTGGAAGAGACCTTAAAGATCATCCAGTCCAACCGTAAACCTAACACTGCCAAGTCCACCACTAAACCATGTCCCTCAGTGTCACATCTACACGGCTTTTAAATACCTCCAGGGATGGTGACTCAACCACTTCCCTGGGCAGCCTGTACTAGTGCTTGACAACCCTTTTGGTGAAGAAATTTTTCCTAATATCCAGTCTAAACCTCCCCTGCTGCAACCTGAAGCCGTTTCCCCCCGTCCTGTGGCCTGTTACTTGGGAGAAGAGACCGACCCTGACCTCGCTACAACCTCCTTTCAGGTAGTTGAACGCTGTAAGCCGACCTCAAGAGCTGTTTTGTATTGGTTTTCATCTTTCGAAGCCTCTATTGTATGGGTCACAGAGAGGTTCCCTCTGTATTCTTCTTGGTGAAACACAGTTAAACAAACTGAACCGTTCAGGAAATGTGCAGTGCTCACGTTCATTCTGCATTCCCTTTACTTAGGGCCTGTTTAGCCCTTTGACCTGTGTGGTAGAGGCTGGGGAAGATGAAAATCCAAACAAAATGGCTCTTGAGGTTGCCAGCTGAGCGTTAGGTACCTTTTTAGGCTCTATATAGAGTTGTCTTCCATCTTGCCAATGTGAAAAACAATAATGTTTTATAAAGACTCCCGGTTTCTTTTCCCTGGAGCTGTTTGCCTGTGCGAGCATCTGGCCAGATTTTCAGATGTTTCTTCTTTCTTCCAGATACAGATACTCCAGCAGAGAAATCTCTTGTTATGTTCCAGAACCTTAAAATTCAGGATGCTAAAACCCAAACCAAACAAGGCACCTCCCTCCCCCGAAGAGTTGTATGTTATGTCAGTATCGCAGCTGGCTTTATGTATTTGCACAAATTCAGGCCCAGAGATACAGAAGGAAAGAATAAGAGTCTTGGCACTTCAGTGCCTCCATCACCCAGAATGATACTTAATGTTGTTCTCTTTGGTCAGAATAACATCGTATTGTCTTTTTTTCTTGCTTATTGTGTGTGTGTGTATATATATATAGATAGATACACATAAAATTCTTTTCCCCCTCCTTGTCTAAGATCCTGGAATAGGAACAATCCTGTTGAGGTTCCAAGTTTCTGGGCCTGCCGAAAGCATTTCTTAGCGGACTTTGATCATACTTGATCTTATGTTACTGCAGGGATTGTTACACTGTCCCAGCTATCCTTCTCCCGAGGGGATGAAACGGGCACCAACCATGATAAGTTATCTGTTGGCAAACTCCTAATCTGCTGTGCTGAGAATTGAATGAATACACCCAAAAAAATCATTTCTTCTATATCGTTTTGCAGGAGCTCTAGGAACAGGTCATCTGAAAAGTACTCATTTGTGGTCTCAGGGTGATCGTTAAGAGAATTAAGCTTATGTACAGGAGGGTGATATTTGAACAAACTTTTGGATAATTGGCAAAAGACATTTAAGCTGATGTTTTCCTTTTTTAAATTGAGCAAATCTAATGTAAAACACATTTTTGAGGGTGCTAAGAAAATATCCTTAATTTGAACTTGAAATAGGTATGCGTGACATTTAAGGATTAGTTTGATAAAGATGTATTTCTAACAAGCAACAATCATTTCTTCAGATACGCTTTTGTTATGGTGCCATTTTGTCTCTTGCTGCTGATGCCTGAGATAATGGTAAGTTTTGACTATTTGCTGGAACAGAATTCTTTCAAAAATGAAATTGTTGATTTGGAAAAAAAACATACCCAAACTTGATCTTTTAGTGCAGGAACATTTTTTAGTGCAGTTTGAATTAGAGTATTTCTAGAAATTACAGAAAACATGGGAGGGTTTTTTTTAGCTTCAAGTAATTCTTATTATAAATCTGGGAGGACTGTCTACCATGTACGAATCCACAGGTGTTTTTCATCTTGGAAAGTTTCTCCTGCAGTGTCGTCTTCCTACGATCCTTTTTACTAAGTGTAATTTTTTGGTAAGATTTTCCTGTCAGGGAAGTCTTAAACACCTAGGTTGGCCTGCTGCAGCACAGGATTTTTGGAGGGGGTGCGAGGGTTGTGTTAGAAATCTGTAGGTGAAGTTTAGTTGATGATGTGTGAGCTAATGGAGGAAAATTGCAGAACGGGGGGGGTGTTGTTGAGTCTTTAGCAAAAGATGCTTCAACACGAATGTTTGATGTTTTGGGGCTGCTCTCTGGACTTTTGGGCAGGCATTTTGCTTTTCAGATAACTGTGTTTCCTTGTTACTAGTGCACTTAAATCCTCAGAGGTTTTGGATTTATTTCTTGAAACACAGATCTTAAAATTAAAGAAGATACTTTCAGTTATCTACTTGTAGAAACGCTATCCCTGCGCCTGCATCCCCACCTCTCCCATCTTCCACTCAATGGATTTAACTCTTGTTTAGGGAAAATGAGATTTCTGCTGTAAGGATTTTTGGCATAGGCAGTTCTGTGAAATGACGCAGTATCCCAACTTGTCTTTGTGAGGGTAGTTTTCTGAGAATTCCTTTCACTTTAGGGCACTTCCAAGCTGTCATCTGAGCATAGTTTTGCTTTCTTTAAGTTAAAGTTCACAAAAAAGGTGTAATGCGTGAGGTGTATTTTCTTCCTAAGAAATAAATGTATTATTCTTGACTATAAATAGTGTCTCTAAGCGACACGTTAAGTTCAGACCTTTGCACTTCATTGTTTTTATCTTTAGTGCTATTCATTGAGTAGCTCTTCTCCCTGTTTAAAGGAAATGTATATTCCTTTCACAGAAAGCAACAGTTAAAATGTAGTATACATCTTGTAATACATTATAGATCTTGGGAGGCATTATTTTGATAAGGTATTTTGAAACATATTATTTCAACCTGATATATTTTAGTACCTTACTTACAAAGCTGAGATAATAAATTAAGTGCTGTGGTAATTATGCCAATAGAAATTTTGGGACAGTTATATAATTGTACATCAAGATAAGTTCTAGAAAGTCATAGCTATTTCTTCTTTTATAACTATGCAGAGTTTTCATTAGATTCCCTCTGAAAAGCTTTGGATGAGAAGGTGATGCTGCCGCCTTCTTCCCAGCTCCCCCGCCCCCCAACATGATTTTTACTTTCTTACCTGAGAAGGTTAATTTTTGTTTTTCAATTTTCAGGTTAGAAGTATCTAGACGATTAAAGACTAATACCTGTATTTTTTCTGTGCTGTAGGTTGTTGTTTAGGTGTATCATCAGTCAGTAACAACTAGAAATAACGTAGTGCAACATTCCCACAAAAACACTCACAATTTTCTTTGTTTGTGGCTTCGATTTAGCCTCGAATGAATGCAGTTGCATATGGAGAAACGCGTCCTAGCTCCTATATAGTACTTTTTCTGGGTTTTAATCGGCCAGAGGTAGCAGCAGTTCGTACCACTGAGCCTGACCTCCAGTGTTGCCACTACAGTGACCTGCGATACGCGATCCTTCCAGAAGCAGAGGCTTCAGGTAGCTAGAAAGAACATGCTTAGAAAAGTTAACTTAAGATAAATCAATGAACGGAATGTGTGATTTTGGAACTGCTGCGTGCTGCAGTGAGAAAGAAGTGAGCATTGGCTGTGTTAAAGCCCTTCCTATTTGGTTGGAGGATTTGTTCTTGAGGGTGCGTTTCTTGAAGTGAAGCCTGTGGTCTGCTGCACCGGGCTGACATTATCGGGGCTTCAAGACCAAAGTCACATGAGTTCTTACTCTTTCCGGAATAAGGTGTCTCAGTGCACTGGTGTGGTGGTGTTCGGTAGATGGTTTTGGCTTTTTAAAAAGCATCTTAATAAAAAAGGCTACTGCCTTCTGGAGTTATATTTTTTCTTATTTAAGCTAATAGCATGGCTTCATAAACAGCCTTGTGAGTACAGCTGGCGAGGTAGTATGAACCCCTAAGGTGCCCGAAACCCCTGTATGCTCAAACCAGACTCTCCCAGACAGTACGTATATACCCGTATGGGCCAAATGGACTATGTGACTATTGGTTTCTTCTGTTAGGAGTGCTGTAGAAGTCCTGATGTCATTAAATCACAGTCCCCTGGCTGTGTTGATTCATCTCCTTTCTGTAAAGACATTTGTCAAGGCTAAACTTCGTCAGTTTTTCTTGTGAAAACAACTTCTGGTTATTCCCATTTTAAATCTGCTAGTATTATAAGTCAAAGGTGTATCATTGTGGGCGTATCTTTTATTTCTCTTGTATTGTTGCAGTACAGAACTTGAGCATGCTCTAACTGTGCTCTGAGTAGGCAGATGCAATTTTAGCTGACAAATTTTTTTGTTTTTTTTTTTGTGTTTAGGTTTATTCTCTTTAGATATAGCAGTTGGGAAAAGTAGAGAAGGTCATGTGTATTGTCTTTTATTGTAAGAAAATGGAATGTATATGAAATGCAGAAATCCAGTTATGAGATTTAAGTTTTATTTCACTAAGGGCAAGGACAGATGACCCAAAAATTCCTAAATCACAGCCCTGATTCTGGCTCCAGTTGTAGTCCATTTATCTGAGTTCCTCAAACATGTTTTTCGTAAGTTCCTATAGTAATTTAGGAAGAAAGCTATACTATGTAAATGTTGACTTTTCAATTACTAAATGCTGGCAAAAGCCCATCAGGTTTGTGCATGCGTTTATGAAGTTTAACTTTATGCTTTATGTAAAAAGAATATTGAATTGTAAGTTGGATCTTTTTTCTTTATCATTTGGTTGTAAAGAATTCATGAAATAGTCTGTAGAATTGGTAAGGATTAATGTATAAAAGAAATTCAGATGATTTTGATAGAGGGTGGATTGTTAAATGTGCAAAACTTGTCTAGTCTTCCATGTTTTGGGTTTTTTTTGGTGGGTTTCCAGAACTGATATTGCAATATACAGATTGACAGAGAGGTTAGTTATTAGGTGTGCTTAGTTGTCATGTAATAAGATATCTCACATAATTAAGGTTGTTTAATAAAGCTGCTAATCACACCGGCGTTATTTTGTACTTTACCTGTCACTGGTGTGAGTTCTCGATCTGTTTCCTAAAAGGAAACCAACATTGATGCTGTTCGTGTAATTGTAATGGTTGGGTGGAGTAGCAGGCATGCAGCAAGTTAAATGTTTTGCGTAAGTTTTCATACTGTGCAGACTTATCTCTACTTTGTCATTACTGGGCAAAGAAGAAATTCAGATAAAATGCTGCTTTTCACGGCGCAGTCTGAAGTGCCCTGTATGTGCCGATACGCGGACTTGTCTGTGTCACATACAGCAGCGCGCTGCAAAGGATGTTTGTGTAATATGAAGTCCTAAGAAAAAGCGCTTTTAATGATTTTAAATACATCAGAGGAAGGTGAAGAGTAGGTGTGGGTATCCCCGTGTAAATTTTGAAGCCGCTCTGCGGCGGAGGCGGGAGGCGGTGCCGGCGCAGCCCCCGTTAGAGGGCACTGCCGCCCAGCGCGGCGGCTCCGCCGAGGCAGACCTGGGGCCGGCAGGCGGCAGCGGGGTAAACGTGACTTTCACCCGATAAGGTTCATATAGTCTTTGATGCACATGTATTCCAAAAATATGGTACGAAGTGCGTTGATGTCAGCGCTCCTGACTCAATGGTGTTTGGTTTTTTTTTTTTCGTTTCTTAAATCAGCCTAAATGTGCTGCGTGTTCGAAGGAACTATATAGATCGGTAGAATTTGATTTAGAGACTTTGTGTGTATGTGTATCCTAAAAGCAGAACAGGAGCTTTCTTGTTTTGCAGGTTCTCGTCTTCGCTTCCCAATTCTACCATGTGTAACTAAGAAAGAGGAGATAGCACTTGTGATGGATCTTCTCAGACAGCTTATTTAAGTAGGTTTATACTGCTACACTTAAAAACTGCATATCAACTATTCCTTTGCTGATAGTATTGCATGAAATGCCTGAAATGCTTTGTTTATTGCATTTCTGGATTTTCAAGTTGATTTTTACTGTAGAGGCAATGCTTTAAAGTGGTAGTTAAGTCCTTTTGTTCAACATCTTATTTTGAATCAAAAAAGAGAAATCATTTTGCTCTTTAAAGCACCAGGCATATTAAAGTTTTATTTAAATCCAGTTCCTTTAAGATTTTGCTGCAAAAGAAGTTAGTGTAATTTGCTTTTAAACACAGAAATGTTGTACTATCTTTTGTCTTTTTTTTTTTTTTAAGGATGCATATTTCATGGCATTTTTCCTTGGGTAATTTTAAACATAAAAACCTTGTGGTTGCCTAAATTCTGAAAAATGCAGTCATAGTTGGTTTGATTTTTTTTTTTTCTTTTAATAATCCGTGATTGCACTGGATGTTAGCACATCTAATAAACTTTCATGCTGAACTTTACTGAAAATTATGCTTAATAATAATCATTTAGTAATCCTAAAAATGAAGTTAGAGAAGCATCTATATTAAGTGATAAGTAGTTTGCTGTATGTAACTATTCTGTAGCAGCTTCAGAACGAGCTGGAAGACTGCATCCAGCTCAGTTTTGCATTCAACCATTTCACTGTATGCAAGTTTTGAACTTGAAGCTAGGAGATTTTTACTTCACAGTTTGTGTTCTATCTTAAATGTGTTCTTTACTTATAACCGTAATATATGAACCTTTAGTTTGCTATATGGATATTTCATATGGTTTTGTAACACTTGCAGAAGCTCATTAATTTTCATGTAATCAGCAATATGAAAGTCTGATTTCTTTTTATATTTTCTACAATTTAGGTAAAATATTACAAATTAGCTATTCAGAATTTGATTTTTCTTGCTAATGTAATCAGCTCAACTCTGACTAAAGACATTAAAGTGCACAGGAGAGGCTAACTAAATAATAAAAGTATATTCAGATGTTTAATATCTGTTCTTTGATTTCGGGTATCAATCTCTGAATTTTATGCCTATATTATAGTTTGTGATGGTGGTCTGAAAACATTAAGCCTTATGCTTACTGTTTATTAGGGGAGAGAATGTGCAGGTTATTTACCCTGAATACTCAAAAGTTTTTAAAATAATTTTTGTTGAGTCACAAAGAAATTAAAGGTGGTTTGATTTTTACAAATGCATTTAACGTATTATTTGTTCAGTTTTGGGAATATACAAGAACTCTGAAATATGAAAATATTTTATATTCCCCCACACTTCAAATCACACATATGCAAATGACCTTGTGTTTATATTTATCATTAACTTGTGGAAATATTATGGTAAACAATATATAATGTTCTAGTTCCTATTAAAAGCAGAGACTCCGAGTAATTCTTTTAGCTGTTCTACTACAGATGAGTTTATGAAATGATATTGCTATGAACATATGGCAAAGGTGAAACTTGCTGGCTTTTTGTCCCTGATACACTCTATCATTTACTAAGCATTTGAAGTTTGCTGTGCTGCAGTTCAGGGCAAAAGTCTGGATATAAGTATTTGTATTTTAAGGAAACAGAGGTTTTTATCAGGCAATTGCTAGAACATATAATAGATGTCCTGGTAGACCTTGTATTCATCTTACCCAACTGAGGTAGGTGTCTTCTTGGGTACCTAAAAGTTAGAAAAGTAGAAGCTTTAATCTACCTCTGTTTGGAGGAACTAAAGCTTCATCCAGAAGGGAACCCAGACTGTGTAAAGATGGTGTCGTCAATTCTGGTGAAAACTTTCTGCTTCTTCGTCCTTGATGATGACTTCAGTCTTAGACAACGTGCTACAGGCATGGACACTTCCACTGGGCGAACTGGATCACTCTCTGTGCTTTTTTGCATGTTTTGTTTTGGTCTGTAACATGTCCTTTCTCAAGAGACCAGTTGCTTGTGGTTGGTCCCTGTGTTCCCCCATAGCTTTGGCCAGATATTTTGACTCTAAGCTCGTTTGTTCTTTTGGTAACACTTCTCCCAGTGTGACTGGACCAAGAGGAAGAGTGCTCTTTTAACACCTTCTTATTACCTCTTTCCATTCCTCCTCCTTTCCTTTTTTGCTCATGCAAGTATTTAGCCATTTCCTTCCCTGAAGAATGCTGGAATAAACTTGAGGGAGCTGAGGGAAAGCACGGCAAAATGAACAAAATCCACGTGCTAATATTTTATTCTGAGCGCCAAAATGAAGGAAATGCCTATAGTTCTATTGAACAACAATTCAAATCAATACATCTGGGTAAAAAATAATAGAAACCGATTGAAATTAGAAGTAGTAGTAAATTAAGAAAAATCTCTTTGGTTCTTGTTTTATGGATTTCTTGACTGCATAATCTGGAAAAATTATGTAGCGTTCTCTTTAGAAGAAAATTATACGTACTCAAGGTATAGAACACAGTAAACCTAAGTTGCCCCTTTTTTCTTTATAGCATTTGTATTTATTTTATTGATAGAAAGACAGAGATGCGTTACTGGCCCAAGGTTCAGTACTGAATATTGAATTGAGTACTTGAGGAACAGACTTGAAATCCATTTTGCTAACAGGAAACCTACTGCAGCAGTGGAGTCGAAGGGATAAGAAATTGATTCGCTAAGATTACTAAACTTAAAAGATTTTCTAGAGAAATACTAGTCTTTGATAGAAAATAGAAATAACCTTAGTAGAGTTTAAGATTAGATCTGTATTTTAGCATTTTTTATTTATAATCAATATATGTTGTTAAATCCAGTGATGCAGTCAAAAATACACGGAGAAACTGAAAAAGCTCAAACTGAGCAAATCTTGCATTTTGCTGTAGTGTGGTGAGCCAGAGTATAGAATCTTAATAACAGCAAAATTTAAGGAAATAAAAACTTCTTTAAAGCTCTACTGGGTGTGCATAGCTGCACATGTAATAGTGTATAGTAGGTTAAATTTATGTAATTCCTTATCGACTGTATCTGCAAAATGTATTTATTGCAGATAAGGTTGTTCTCTCCCATCTAACTTCAAGACATTTACTATATTTTGGTTTGTGGTGTGTTGGTCGAGAAGTTGCTGTAGTATGCAGCTTGTCTTTTGTTTCACTGTTTGCTGAATACACAGTTTGATTTCTTTTATTGGATTACATGCTTCAGTTCAGCGTAAATTCATGCAGTAGAAAAATACACATTAAAATAGATTGTTTACTCTTCAGTGAAATACTCGTACGTTTTCGTAGGCTGAGTGTGATAAATCCTTGAGGCACGTATTTATAGCCAACATGCAGCATTGTGGAGTTTTAGTCATTAATAGAAATGGAAAGATTTCTTAAAACTTTTTTTAGAAAAAAAGACGGGCATGTTCTTTGTGCGATATATTTAGGTCATAAGGGACATCTGCTAAGGATAATTTTTTAACACTTGCTAACAATCCTAATATAATATAGCCTATTCATCAGTCATATTGTTCCTGACTTGGCTAGTGTGGATTTTAGTGATTCCCGATGTGCATTCAGACTCTCTTAATTGCTAGTTTCTTGCTGTTCTATCTTATTGTTTTGTAGGACAATGCATAAGCAGGCACAGAATAATCAAAATGGTTTCCCTGGCCATATTAGGCACCTAACAGAGATACATTTGCTGTGCAATGTGTGCATGTTTTTGCAAGTGGAAGTCTCTTTGAAGCAAAATAAATCTTAACGGGGCAATAATTCAACAAGATTTGAACATGCTATTCAATATGTGTGTTTGTATATATATTAAAAATATTTATATGTGTGTGTATATATATTTTTATATATATCAAACCCTAATCTGCATGATATATCTTGGAGCTTTTATAGTGTGCATTTATGCAGCAGAGAAACTGGAGGGGTAAGTTAGGGAGGCACTACAGACACTGAACGTCAGGATTTTAGAGTTCTCGATAAACTGTAATATCGTGCCAGTTTTGTGCCTTTGGTTTGGAAAGAGAAGCTGGTTCAGAGCTATTTGCAGTGTGACTGAGATCTAATCTTTTTATGTTCTCATGAGCTCAGAATTTCACGTAGCTGTGAGGTGTTTGACTCCTGAAGAGGTGCGTGTAGGGTTCCTCGAACTAGCGAGGCAGAGAGTAAGATGGGCAACACCGGGCTTCGTTGTTTGAGGGAGAGAGGTTATGGTGGGGTTTAGGTTTTGATATTGGTGAAACAGGAAAACTGGCCAGCTGAAGTCTGGCAAAAGTACTGAAAGGGGTATTTGCAATTTGACTTCCACGTGTAGATGGAAATAGATGGTGGTGGTGGGTGGTGGTTTTTTTTTTTTTTTTTCCTAGCATGTTTGGTTTTTTGGTGTTTTTATGTTTGGGAATTTTTTTGTTTGTTTTGGTTTTTTTTTTCCAGTTTGTATTGCTCCATACTGTGTTCTTGCCTACCAATAGAGTAATAGCTGTTTAATGCTTTCGGATAACTGTTCTAATTGTTGTTTTATCTTAATCCAGTTTGTACAACTTTGAACTGTTTGTAATACTGAAAGAAAAAGTAGGAATTGTAGCTTTTGCAGCAGGGTGGGGGGAGCTTTCTTTATAGCTTACTCCACGTGTTGCATCTTACTTAAACTGAAGTCATATCCCTCTGATCAGTTTTGGGAGGAAACGAAAGGAATTTATTTGCTAGGTTTGTTACTCTCGTTTTTACTTGGTTGTCTTAGCCAAGCACAACAGATGATCTTTAAAATAGCATGTAGCTGAAAAACATGAAAATAGGGTTTTTTTTTCCTAATTTCTTTAAGTGATTTTTAGTTCTGCTCTAACAAAGCATGTTTAGGAGAATTGGTTTGGGCTAGTAAAGCAATACCAATGATCAGGAATAAATCAGCTTGTGGCTATTAAGTCAGCTCTTGAGTACAGTTGAAAGACCATAGTCTACGCAAATGTTGATTTCATTCAGAGTTTAAATGTGTAGCTGCATATGGCTTAACTGAAGAATTTTATCGGACTTCATAGTTGTTCTCCACATTAAATAGTTGAAAATTTGATTCATCTATGCGCTGTTGATTAAAACAGTTTGGCAAAAACTTTATGTAAACTGCTTTACTTAAAGTATATGTTATGAAATGTACAGCATAAGCGTAGAGCTGCTGATTTTCTGTGGCTGCAGCCTGGGAGAAAGGGCTGAGGGAAGCCCATTTGAGAAGGGAATTGAAGACGCTGTTGTAAGGATGCAGTTTGGACACTGGGTGCCACTCCTGGTACACACTGAGGCTCGAAAGCCTTTCTCACGCAGTGGAAAAACAAGCACTCTTAAAAATGGAGGTCTTTGTTACTCGGGAAATTCTGAAGGTCTTCGTCCCCTGAGCCAAGTGGCTCTTCTAGTTGAAAAATATATTCCTGAGTGGTACAAGGAGTAACTAAAGCTACAAGGGCAGGATTTTTTTTTATTTATTGTTCTACTGAGGATGATTTTCTAGACTTGATGTGTTGCTCTCTAGTTATGTAGCTCTCATCGTGTACAAGAAAGACAAGGTCGCAGCACCAGGTATTCAGGAATTAGACCAAATATGGTAATTCTCCTCAGGAATAGGAAGAATAATTTCCAAACAAAAAGGAGAGGAAAAAAAAAAAGGAATGAAGTGTCTCCTTGGAAGTTTTTGGTGGCTTTTTTGTTGTTTTGTGTTGATTTTTTTGTGTGTGTGTGTCTTTTGGTCACGTGCTTGTTAGAATAGTACAGTGTCAAAAATCATTGAGCGGTGTGTTACTGATGGAAGACTAGATGAAAAAACAGTGGAGGATCGGTTTGGGATTGGTCAATTTACAGAAACTAGGATTGGAGGCATATAGTGATGATTTCCAATAGGCACCAAGTACTGAAGATAAGAGAAATGTCGAGGAGACGGAGTGAGGAGTGGGAGTAAGAAGCGTTCAGATGTAAATTGGAAGAGGGTTAGTGCTCCCATCCTGAAAGCTGTGCAGCTCTCGAATTGGGAAGCGTAATGTGATTTATGCTTTACTGTGCTCATGCCCAGAGGCATCAGCTGGCTCTGGGTGTCCTAAACATTGTACAAACACGTACTTGCTCAAACATTTTAGAAACAGCACAGGAGTTTAGGTGTCCAGGTCTTAATGGCTTTCAGTGGACTATTGGCATCTCTACCTCGCTAATTTGGAAACTGAAATTTGAGTTATAACTGAAAGGCAAATGGAGGTTTGGAAGGCTAAATGCCGTAGCATTTTTAAAATGTTAGACTTCTAAGCCTGATTTCCATGCAAAAATTTTGTCCGCTCTTTTGTTTGGAAAGGAATTGAAATAGTGGGTCAGAAATTAAAATGTGCTGGGGGGGGTGGAAGCAAGACACTACTTGAAATAATGAATGGCAGGGTGAGGGATGACAGAGTTCCTTGTAAAATTCTACTTTGATGCAATGATGCAGAATTAAAAACAAAAAGTCCCTCCGTCCTCAAATGTAGAAATTCAAGCTCTTGGTTTTACTTTTTAAAATGCCATTTGAAAACGGGTTCCTGTTATTCAGAGTGCTCCATTCTGTGACGTTTGACTGAATCTTCCAAGCCGCTTTTCTTGTAGTGATGTTTCAAATGAAAAATTAATTGATGTATTTGGTTGCATAAAGCACAAAGTTAAAATGAAGAATAAATGTCAAATCATCTTCTTTTTTTTTTTTTTTTTGTCTGCTTGCTGTCAGAGCTTATACTCCCTTTAAAGGTAAAGACTTTCAAAAGTAGTTAAAAATATTGACTGTGTTTTTAATTGAAACTTGCAGGTTAAGTCTGTTCAAGTTGCCAGTAAATTTTTTGGACTTTCCAGGACAAACACGTTGGCCCACAGAAAACTATGGCAAACATGAGTCATTTGGTATCTCCTTTGTAATTAACTAAGCTTTATGTAGATAGTGAATAATACAAAGCCACATTGGTTTCTGTGGTTTTGCCAACTGTGGCAAAAAGCCTGACTTAAAATAAGTATTTTTAAACTTTTTTTTTTTAAATTAGACCTTCTTATCAAAAGGTACCAGATATACATAAGCAGAGCCAGAAATGAAACAACTGGCAACAAGCCTTCTTTTGTTGTCACCTGGAAATCTATTAAATGGGCCACTTGAAATAATGAGCACGGCGTATGATAAGCTAGAGCCACCTGGGTTTTATTAGGCTACTCGATGCTTTGATCACAACTTTATTTAAAGAGTTGTCTGTTTATAGTGTCAATGTTCCTTGTCATCGCTGTGATTTAGATTTTAATCTGACACAATATGAAGAGGGATTGCAAAAACCAAGGCAGTACTCAAATCAGAAATGGGTATGGGAGAGATGCTAGTTCAATTTGTCAACCTTGGAACAAAAGCACCTGTTAAACAAGACCTGTAATCTGAAACAAGGCCAGTAGATGATTTTCAGCAGATGTGGGATGCATCTGCATCCATGGCATGGGGAGCAATGGTAATAACTCAGGTTTGCTGGGAGCAGACAGAGGAGTTCACGTGGAGCGGTGCACTGCCATCTTGGGTGGAGGGATCAGGTTGGGCATCAGTAAAGATGTGTGTATGTTGGCATGTTGCAGCCGTGTCCCTTAGGAGCTGGTGTCACGAGTAAGCACGGCTGCAGTGCCACGTGCACAGCTCTGCATTGCACTGTGAAACAGCCGGCTTCTGGTCCAGCTTTGGGTTCCCAGCGCTGCCCTCTGTACGATGTGGACATGCTCCTTACTGTTTTCCTTTGCTTTCCCTTCACGCGTTTAAGTTGCACTTTAACATGAAAGAAGGAAAATTTAGGTCTGTCCTCTGATCGTGCTCATTCTTCCTAATAAATTAATAAAATCTGATCCATCGTCATAACTTGAATGTGGGAAGTATCTGTCCTTATTCTTAATAAAATTTCTATGCGTCAAAGAAGAGTAACAAAGCTGGTGAAGGGTCTAGAGTACAAGTCTTACGAGAAGTGGCTGAGGGAAGTGGGGTTGTTTAGTCTGAAGAAAAGGAGGCTGAGGGGAGATCTTATCGGTCTCTACAACTACCTGAAAGGAGGTTGTAGCAGGGTGGGGGTTGGTATCTTCACCCAAGTAACAGCGATAGCACAAGACAAAACAGCCTCAGGTTGCACCAGGGGAGGTTTCGATTGAATATTAGGAAAAAATTCTTCATCAAAAGGTTGTCAAGCATTGGAACAGGCTGCCTGGGGAAGTGGTTGAGTCACCGTCCCTGGAGGTATTTAAAAGACTTGTAGATGTGGCACATGGGGACATGATTTTGTGGTGGATTTGGCAGTGTTAGGTTTATGGTTGGACTGGGTAATCTTGAAGGTCTCTTCCAACCAAAATGATTCTATGATGCAGTTTTGCAGAGACAAAATCACAGAATCATAGAATAGCTTGTATTGGAAGGGACCTTTAAAGGTCATCCAGTCCAACCCCCATGCAATGAGCAGGGGCACCTTCCACGAGACCAGGCTCATAGCCCCGTCCAACCTGACCTTGAACATTTCCAGGGATGGGGCATCTACCACCTCTCTGGGCAACCTGTGCCAGTGTCTCACCACCCTCATGGTAAAATTCTTCTGTATATCTAATATAAATCTCCCCTCTTTTAGTTCAAAACCATTACCCTTTGTCCTATTGCTACAGGCCCTGCTAAAATGTTTGTCCCCATCTTTCTTATAAGCCCCCTTTAAGTACTGAAAGGCCACAATGAGGTCTCCCGAGAGCCTTCTTTTCTCCAGGCTGAACAACCCCAACTCTCAGCGTGTCCTCATAGGAGAGGTGTTCTTCTGTGAAACAAAAATGGTGGGGTCTCACAAGAGCGGAGTAGAGGGGCAGAATCGCCTTCCTCGACCTGCTGGCCACGCTTCTTTTGATGCAGCCCAGGATGTGGTTGGCTTTCTGGGCTGGGAGCGCACATTTGCCAGCTCATGTCCAGCTTTTCATCCACCAGTACCCCCAAGTCCGTCTCGGCAGGGCTGCTCTCAGTCCCTTCATCCCCCAGCCTGTATTGATACTGAGGGTTGCCCTGACCCAGGTGTCGGACCTTGCACTTGGCCTTGTTGAACCTCATGATGTTCACGTGGGCCCGCTTCTTGAGCTTGTCCAGGTCCCTCTGAAATAAAACCATTGCTATAGGCAAAACACCTAGGCTGTAACTTTTTGAGGCTTTGCTGATTGGCAGAGCTAAGAGAACTGCTTGTTTGATAGCGTCTGTGCATTTGATTTTGTGGTGGATACTTAAGCATATTATTCAGCCTCTAAGAGTACTCCTTTTCTTGCTGAGTTTGTCAGGTACTGCTGCTGAAAGTAGCTTTTTTTTTTTGTTTTTTTTTTTTAGCATATAACAAGATAAAGCTGATGTACAATTATAAGGGTGACAATAGTTCTCATTTGGGATTTTCTTTCTCTTGTGTGTTTTGGATTTCTTCGGAGTAGAGAGCGTAAAGGGACATTTGATTAAGCCTCCTTTAAGAAAAAGGTTTCTGCAAAAGAACACCACCACTTCTTTTTTTCTTTTTTTCTGGGTCGAAGATGGCTGCAAGAAGCAACAGTGGGTTTCATTTTTATCAAGGGAGAGTTAGGTGAGTGACGAGGAGAAGCGCTGTAAGGGTGGTGGTAGACTATGGCAGGTTGAGGGGAAGTCTGGGGAGGTCTCAAAGGATGCGTTAGCCAAACGCTCACTACAAACAGTATGTAATGGGAGGAAACAGCTATCAAATGACTTTTAGCTCTGTCCCTATGATTTTGTTATCCTATTTATCCTGAATTCAAAAGAGACTTCTAAATTACCAAAATCTATGTGTTTCAACATCTGTAATATGATCAACTTGTGTGGTAATATTTTTCCATACACACCCACACCCCCCCCGCGCCCCATATGTGGAAGTTTTCATTTGTGAAGGGATTGATGTGAAGGTGG
The DNA here is from genome assembly GCA_017639485.1 of Pluvialis apricaria. Classification (NCBI taxonomy): domain Eukaryota; kingdom Metazoa; phylum Chordata; class Aves; order Charadriiformes; family Charadriidae; genus Pluvialis; species Pluvialis apricaria. The sequence goes on along the minus strand of CM030008.1, from coordinate 154,501,102 downwards.
TTTGATTTCACTGAAAATATTTGGAGTTATAAAATGAGGGACTGGACTTTGCATGAAAACCTCTCAAAAGTTGTAGTTCAAGTATCAGAATAGTATAAAGGAGAAATAATGTTTCACTTTTGGTTATTTGGCGTTTTGCTCAGTTGTGTGTTTTGCAGTTTTTCTGCTTTTGTCACAGCAGAAGGTAGTTGATGTGAACATGGTAAGCATGGTGTCATGTCCAACTGTCATTGAGATCCGGTGCGTGATAAAATGAGAACACGTCATTTGGGGAGGATGGGGGGGTGGGTGGGAAATAGGGAAAATCCTCTCCCCTTTTTATTTTTTTTTTTTGTTTGTTTCCAAATTACATTCAAAAGTTAAAGCCTTATATATTTTTCCTGTAAAATCTAATTTTTCCTTGATATTTTTTAGGAATTTGAGTGTCAAATTTAAAGTTCATTAAATATATGCAAGCAACGGTTTTGTTAATCCATGTTTTCTCTCTCTGAACAAAATAAGTTTAATAATTAAGCTAAATATTTAATTACATTTAATGTTGACACTTGTTGCATTCAAAGAAATGCTATGATCTTAGTTAAAACAGCAGCAGGTCTGTATTTTCAGGTCATATGCATGCAGTGTACATACACTCTCCTTGCTTATTTCACATCTCCATTCTTCAGAAGTTCATTGTGTCACGGCCCTTCAACTCGCTCTAGAGCTTAAGCAAACCTCTTCAAACGCGTGTCCGCAGGAGATGCTGGACCGTCTCGTGCGGACCTAAGTCCCGTAACTCCTGCTGGTTGTGCTCCAGTTATTAGCAAGGGCTGCGGCTGGTTTGGAGCTGGTGCTGCTGCGTGGGCCCGAGCGGGCAGGGGTCCTGCTCCCATGGTTGGCGTGAGCAGTTGTTCCAGCGGGATCTGGAGCTGAGCCCTTCGCTTCTGCGTGGACTGGAAAATGCCGTATAAACGGAGATAGATCTGTGACTGCCTGTGGTTATCTGGACCTAGCCCACCTATTTAAGAGTCTTCCAAATATCTGACACAATGAGTCTATTTCTGTCTGGATCAGTTCTCAGACGTGATACTGTGCTTAATATTAAAAGGATATTGGCCAAATAAAGCAAATGATAGCAGTCAATTTTTATATTCAAATGTCAAAGCATAATATTAATGCGCACTCCCAATCCCCACTAACTCTTTCTTTAAAGTTAGCTGAAATAGTGACACAATTCCACCATACTCTTAAGTCTTTCTGCCAAATGTGTGCGTTTAAGTATGGAAACTAGTTGATGAAATGGTTTGTTTATTGTAAATTTGCATAAAAATTGTGATAGTCACAGCACTTTTGTATAAGCTGTTGTTGGGAAACCTGCTGCTGAATTCTGTGCCTTCAGCTCAGGTAGACTTTTTTGTTTTGGTTTCCTAGTAAGGTCTTGCAGATCTTTGGCTCAGATAAAGGCCTATCCCCATATTTTGGAAAATTACAGGAAACTGTTACGGGAATAAAGTAAAACAACTTCCACTCTCCTGAAAGATCCATGTCGTATCTTGATAAAAACGAGGTCACCGTTCTGGTTTTATCAAGAAATGGCTAAAAGTGTTACGATAATTGTAGTCGTGGTTGAATAACTAAAGCTTTCACTAAAGTTACTCACTAATACTAGCTGTATTTTTTCTATAAATCCATTCAAACTCTTACAAGTTAACAAAAAAATCCCTTTTTTGTTACGTAGGAAGAGAATTAATATATCGTGACATGAGCAACATAATTGATCGGGTGTTTTTAAACACTTCAGCAGTCTTTTAATTTAGAAAGTATTAAATATTTAGAAGTGCCGTTGGTATTTTTCTTCCCAGAATACTTTTCTTCTCCAGTCAGGACTTCTGTAAATGTATATGTGTACTTCTTTTTGTCTCTGTATAGCAGAAAGGTGTATAGCGCACTGAACATCTATAAAACACTATTGCTGTTGGCTCTGTGAAAAGGGAAAAATATTCAAAAGAGACTTGGAAGAAAAGAATGGAAAGGGACCTCGGTTTCAGGCCTGGGGAACTGCAAAGCGCTTCTGAGCTGCTGGAAGAGAGGGGAAAAAAAAAAAAAAGAAAAAAGAAAAGGCTTTGTTTATACTAGTAAATCATAACTGGGAGCTATAGCGAATGCAGAACTACAGTGGGTATAGCCAGTGTTGTATAACTTTGATCATCATTATGGTTTGTTTTGCATTTCCTTCTTAGTGTCCCACCAGGCTGCCTTTGGATCCGCTTTGTTGTCGTCATGTCATCCACACGTGCAGACTCCGAAACTGCTGTTCTTCCGTCCTATCTGGAACCTTGCAAATGCTGTATTTTCTTTAACTTTCTAAAGGGTTTTGCTCCCCCCCCCCCCCCCCCCTCCATCTTTCGTATGGAATATCGCTTTATGGTGAATTAATTTTTAGTCACCTCTTTTCTGAAGCCTCTCCCGTCTCCCATCCGGATTATGGCATGAGAGTAACAGTTGATTTACAGCTATTTTCATCTCTCTCCTTGATCTTTCTCTTTCCTTCCCCCAGCTTGTCCTGTTAACACAGAGCAGACCTGCCCTTGCTTGCACCGCTGCTCTTTCCCCCGCACTTCTGCTTTGAAGCCTTTTCTCTACTTGATCCTCTGACCCTCAGACCCGGCTGATAAACCGCCATCTCTTTGCCGCACCGTCCTTTCTGCTGGATCCGTATCACCGATGGGATCACGACTGCAAGTTTTCCAGTGTTTGTGTTACTGCCTGCTCCACAGTTAAGATTGTTTTATTAATTTATGGGGAAATCTTCATCTAATATATTATTTAAATAACATTATGATGAATGAAGTGTGAGCGTTAAAACTGGTTATAGACCCAATGCACGTTTTGAGAAGTATGCAATTAAAAGTTAAACTTACAAAGATGGCCAGTGATCCTTTTGCTCCTCCTACGCTACAGCTTTTATGCAAGTGAGATGGTATCTGGCAACATATCTGTTACATGCAGCTGACAGAAGTTTCATGGATCTCGTCGTACTGCGGCCAAAAACGCGAGGTCTGTATGCAGCTCGCGGGCTGTGTATTTGGGCAGTCTACCTGAAGCTGCAGATGTCTTGAACCAAATGCCCTGTTTCATGCAGGAAAGTGTAGGTAGCTGAACCACAAAAGTGCACTGTGTCTAAGATGTCTGCTGCGGGGAACCTAGCCAACGTATGTAGTAGAGAGTTTAAATGGTTGTAAAGCTGCCAACACTAGGTAGAAGGTGGGATAAGAGAATGATTTGTACCTAGAGTGTGAGATTAATACCCTGCACTTGCATAGCACCTTTCATTTGAGGATCTTGGCACGCTTTATGATCAGTTAATTGCCTCATAACCTCTCTGTGAGGTAAACTATCACTAGTTTACAGTTAAAGAAACTGATGCATAGAAGAATTTAAGTAACTTCTTTGGGATGCCTGGGTAGTCGTGGGAGAAACCTATGAAGTTTGTCTTGTGCTAATTTTGGAATGTCTAACATCACAACACATTTTTGCCCTAAACAAAAGGCAATAACTGATTCCCGCTCTTTCTTGCTTCTCCGGCTCTTCAGCTGTCTGGGTTCCTTTCCTGTGTTTTTTTTCCCCTGTGGTCCTTTGAACAGTGGTCTTACAGGTGGCAGCTGTAGGGAACTGTTGGAAAGGGAAACGGAGTACTCTCTTAACTGTGAGTTATAAGCACTGCAACTTGCCCGTCTTTTTTAGATGCTAAGAGCAGAGTTTTACCATGAAAAGAATTGAAGTCTTTTGACTTTCTTCCCATTCTCTTCAACATACAGCTGTCTTAAAGCTTCTCTCTATGTTCCCTATTGTTCTTGTCACTTAGAGAAATCATAAACCGGTAATCCGGTGGTGCCTGAGTTACCACGCTCGTTAGCTAAATGTGTGTATTGCCTGTGCGGGTCCAGCAATGCTAGGGGAGGTGGATGTTGCTAACTGGTGATCCTCAGGTTAAGGGATGGCTTTGTCTCTGTTAGAACTTATAAGCATTAAATAAAATTAAAGTTCTCTTTTAGTGTATGAACGCGTCTCTCTGTGGCCCAAAGAAAACTTTCACGGTTAGTTTATTCCTGCTTGGCCTTTTTCACGTTAGGAATAAAATAATCACAGTTACCTTTTAAATTGTTTTAAGTAATTTAATTATTGTATGAAAGTCCTGTTTGTCTATACTGGTTATAAAGACAGGAGTAAGTAGAATTTAATATATGCTTGGAAAGGATACATCGGGTATTTGGTTGAAGAGGTGTTGGAATATGAAAATTAAATTTATCTTTTAGGGAAACAGTGCTACAGGCTGCATCCTTCATAGTAGTATATATAAAAAGCTATCTTTAGAAAGGCGAATGAATGAGGAGTAATTCTTAAGATAGAAAAGGACTTCAAATATTTTTGGAACTGTGACAATTTATATTCTGGTTTGAAGTACACATAGATAAAAATGGACACTGCCCATACCCCCAACTTCGTGAAACGTGATTTCCTTATTATATGTACCAGTTCTTGTTCATAGTGACTTTCCAATAGTTTTAAGACACCGGACAGTGAGCAGTGGTGAAAGAAGGCTGGTATTAGCCATGTGTTTTGCTTATTGAGCACATTTTTTGACCTTGGCTTTGGAGAAGAAAAAGAAAAAAGTAAACAGGACTTTCCCTTAAGATACTGCAGACTTGACAAGACTGAGAATTGGTTTTAATCTTTCAATTCATCTGCTGTTGCCTCTCTAGATAATGTATCCTTTCTTCTGCTTCTTAATACGTGATAATGCATCTCATGCTGCAAGGCAAAATCATGAGGTCAAGTATTCAAGCTAGACAAATTTTTTGCTATTGACATATTTTTTTTTAACCCAAACCTACTGTTTAATTGTTCTGCTCTTCTGATCTGCATCTCATTTAGCAAAGGTACGCAATACTTCTTCCTTAAAACAAGAGCAACTAGAGCTGAACATAATTTAACTAGTTTCTTAAAGAGAGATCTTTTGCAACAGATGTACAAGCTTGTCTTTGTTACAGGAGACAATTTTAGAAACTTTTTAGATGGCACAAGGATGACTGTTGTGATGGGAAAGGTAATGGATTGTTTCCAGGGAGAAAACTTAACAGCCTTAATTTCAAAAAAAACAAAAAGTTGAGTGGTTTTCAGCTAGATGCATCTGCTGATACTGTTTTTAAAAATTATGCTTTTACTTCTTTAATGTATTGAGTACCAGCTCACTCTAGCTTATCATCTTAACTCCAAGGAAGATAATTAGGGTCACATTAGGTATGTTACATATTTCAGAGGTTCACACTGGTAAACGTTCAAACTTGCATGATAGATAGCTGAGCAGAATTAATCCCTTGTCTTGTAAGTATACCTGCAAACCTTCTCACCAGGGATGGCTGCTTTCTTCTAGTGGTTAGTGGTACTTGTTCTGCATTTGGGATGTAATTAAAAAACAGGCATTACTGGAGTACCTGTTGCTGTACCCACAGTGAAGTTATGGTCGACTTGAAGAAAAACAAACAACTTTGGTTGTTTTTCTCTTCTGTGTAGTACAAAATGTGTGGTGGTGTGGGGTTTTTATTCATTTATGTGCTCCTTCTGCGTGGGGTTTCTCTCCCGACTGACTGATGTGCGTTTTTCATTGTAGAAATGGTACTGATGCATCGCCCATTTTCAGTGCTCAGTTAATTTGTCACACAGAAGATAACTGACTCTGCTGGCCATAAAATTTGTTTTATTGCCAATACATTTAAACACTTCTGATTAACTTTTATTGGGGTCATTTTATTAAATTTGATGCCTGTGAGTATCATGCTGAGGTAAAGATTGCTACTTCAGATGCCACAAATTTTATTAAATTGTTATCTGAGAGCATGGTGGTTCTTTGTTCCTGGCCTGGACATCAACTTGATTTGGAATCTGGCAAAAGAATGTGTTGTTTCCTTCTTTTATATTGGTATCATGCGAAGTAGTAGGGCCTCCCAAATGCTTTACACAATTATTTTTAAAAGTTGCAGAAAAACCCAGAAATATGAAGAGACTTCTTTTTAAAAACTTGGATGGCTCTTTTGAAGGACAGATTTATTTGCTTTGCATCTTCTACAAAAGAGTTTACAAAATAATAATGCCCAAGAAAACATACCCCTTTGCAGGTAGTTTTACTGTCTTTACAGAAAATAATCCAGCTGACCTATTTGAAACACATATTTGCTGTTTCCCTTCACAGTGGGCTGGAAATGAAGTTTTTAGTATTTAATGATTCAGCCCTGGAGGAGAGGGTTTTTATTTTTATTTTTTAACTGAACTGGCTACTTTTAGCACAAGTTAATTAGATTTTACTCCCAAGCAGAGTAAGACTGTAGTAGTCTCACTGCGGCTCAATATTGATTTGAAGATTACATTTTATTCGTTTATACTTAAAAAAATAAGTTCATTATTTAAGAAACATTGCTGTTAGATGTTCTTATTTTTATTGATAGTAAATAGCTTTTATATAAGAACGGATGGTATATGATTCTATATCATGAAGACTTTATGTGGTAATTAATTGATATCATAGCAGTCAAATAGTATTACAAGTCCATTCTGCTGAGGGGTAGAGACATGCCAAACAGTTACATACTGGGACTCGAACAGGCCAAGTAGGTTATTAATTTTAAGTAGTAAATGGGCTGCTAGGTAATGTTTACCTACAATTTATACTGGGAAAAAGAATGTATTTAATAGGTTTTTGGAGAAAATTTTAGATGGATTAGCTGCACTCCCCAGTGGTAAATAGAAAGGCAAAGAAGGACTGGAGAAACATACCAAAGAGTAATGCTTAAGAGAATGCAGAAGATGATAGCTTACTGCTTTTATGTTTACAAGATGATAATTTACTACTTCAGTGGTTAGTCAGTGAGAGTTGCATAAGTAAACAGGCAAAGCTTAAGCAGCAGGGACAATGGGAAGAAACGTTGGCATTAAATTGGCTGAGAGAGAGATCACAGCAATAAGAAGTGGAGACAGAGAAGAGGAGAATTTATACTTGAAGAAATAATGTATTTACTGGGGTGTGAGTTGTAATTTGGTGTTACTGGGAGTGAATTAGCGATGGGAAGTAGAAGTTACAAGGCAAAGTATTGGCATTTCTTTTTGAGCAAAGTCTCTCTTTTCGTAAAGATAAGGATAAAATGGGTGGGTTTATTTCCTGTATTTTAAAAGTGGAAGGATTTGATTCAATGCATAAAAACAGCGTTTGAGAAATTTGATGAACTGTGTACTAAGTGATTATTTTACCTCCACGAGAGACCCTGAGGACCTGCAGGCTTTTGACACTGAAGGAAATGTGTAATTCTTTAAAACAACTCCTGCTGCTAACCTAAGTAAAGAGAGAACTTTCGTATGAAAACCTAATGTATGTGTTCCCTTAGTCATGCCAGAAATGCAGATACGTGTTTCGTGTAGGCTTTTCTGTGGCTCCCCGTAACACAACGGCTGAACATCTGACAGCAATGAATGTATTTCACCATAAATAGGTAATAATTGTGCTTTGGATGAGAAGAGGATAGTAATCTTTTGCATTGTGTCACCTAATCTGATTTCCAATTTTTCAGTTGCATAAACACCACAAAATAAAAATGTGGGCATCTGTTCTAGAACATTTGGTGATTTCTTTTTTAATAGCAATTTCAATTCGTGTCTTTTGTTAAAAAATATTTTTACATTTTTTTCCTCAGGCTTTTATGGACTAATCCTCTTTCTTCATATTAAACCATGGCTATCCTTTTCTAAAAATGAAGGAAATAGCTGTGAAATGTCTAATTTCTTGAGCATTAAGTAGTTCTTCATGTGAAGAGCTAAGGCATACCACCTCCCTCGCTTTTTTTCAGAGGAACATGCTTTGTATGCTTCTTAAAAATTACTAAAAATACGTTATTGTGTGCTCCATCATGGTAGACTGTATTTCATGATAAACACATACAAGGTACAGATTGCAAAAACTCAGTGTACTGTATAGAAGTTACGGAAGGTAATCTGTCAACATACTAGGAAAGATGCTTGCGTCTACTCAACAAAACCAGATTATTTTCTTAAGCAAGAGAACTGTTTATACAAAATATTGTCACTTTGGGATACATATGAAGTTAATGACTGGATGAATCTGTTTGAGGTGCCATCAGATGGTGGTATGCGTTTTTGGCACACCATACTTACTAGTATTCTGATGTTTCAGGCCAGATTTTATTTTAAACATAATTTATCTGAAAACTGGGCATGTAAATAGCGTTCTCCCTCTCCCCCAACAGAAACACGCTTTTTAAAAATTTTGTCCGAGATGTTTAACTATGTTGAGGTAAAACCAACCAGAGAACAAGACCTGAACAGATAGGAGAGTCACAGTATTTGAAGTTTGCTCTGTCTGCTGGTTTTTGTAGGAATATTTTATTTTCTTTACAAGTAAGAAGAAAATAAATTGCAGTAAGTTACTATAGCTGGATGGCCTTCATGGAAGTTGAAAAAGAAAGAAAAACAGCTGACCTGCTAATAGATTGTATAATTTGTTACTGAAAAAAAGAGTACTTCACAGTTACTAAAAGACAGTGGACGATATTATAACCAGCTAGAGGAAAATGGGTTGTAAGCCATTCCAAAATAAATAAAGCTTGTGGTTCTTACTGTGATACTGAAGGGGGAGAAAAGTAAAATCTTAAGAAATAGTTTAACATACTGTTTTTCTAAGTGTAATTAATTAATGACTCTAAGGTTTTTTTCTATGTAATTTGTATATGTCAGTTATGACTAATGGAAAATAAAATTAAAAAAAAGAGAACAGATTTTCAGTTGTTTTGTATAAAATTCCACACAAGATGATGAACAAAGTCTGGTAACTGCACTGTTCCTTGCAGTGGACAGACTGAAGCAGGATTTTTAAGCATTTCTTTAGAATAAGACAGCTACCTACCCAGTTCTGAAAACTTCACTAGTCTCAGATAATTGAGAGAAAGGACACTGACAAATTGAGTTGACCCTACTGTAGTCACACTCAACACTTAGTGCTGTGGACGGGAGGAATCCTGCTGTTTTTTGGTCTCCTTTTTTGACTTTTTAAAACTGCATTGAATTTACATGTAGGTTTTTCCAGTACTTGTAGTCTTTCGGGTGTCTTAGTAGCTGTACCTGCTGTGGAAGCGGTGGGTGATTGCAGACAAAGGGAGCAGTTGACAAAGGTGGAGGAAAGATGGGGTAGTAGCTTGTGCACGTCCCTTGACAATATCTCAGAGGCTAAATTTATTCTATCGAGACAGATCTCCCAAGGCTTGCTTTTCATTTATGAGAGGGAGAAGCTCAAAGAGAGTGGCTAATTTGGTGGCAGGGAAGATCTCGACATTTCACACTAGAATGAGAACGTGAGTTTCTGTGATCTGGCCATAATAAAGGGACATCACTGAATGGAATTAAGCAACAAATGCTAAAAATAAGTATTTAAAGCAGTGCATAACTAACCTGTTGAATGTTGAAAGTATTTACTGAAGGAGATGATAATTTTTTTATTCCAACTTTATAAGGCAGTACTATGTTACACCCTCACAGAAACATGCAAGTGAAGAGAAGATACAGTGAGATATCTTGTATTTTACTAGAGACAAGAATTATTTTTCTAGGTATAACAAACTTTCAGCGTAATGCCATTTGTTTTAAAATAAGGTAATAGCCTTTAATTGAATTTTTCCTGTGCTTTAGCTGATACATTTTGATATTTTTGCAAAACCCCTCATAAGTTATTTGTTCAAGCATGTTCTAAACTGTAATGGCACTTAATGTTCTGGTGAGTGGAGGGTACTGTATCTGTGAGGGTTTGGGTGTTTTTTGGTTTTTTTTTGTTTTTTTTACATTATATACTGAAACAGGTTTTAAAAAATACTCTACTATTATGGTACCTCAGCCTTCCTAGTATCCAGTTTAATGAACTGTCTCTGTTCAAACACAAGAATGTTTTCTCTGCTGTTTCTTACGTGTCTAAAAGCTGGGTGTCTCAGATGATTTTTAGAGTCATTCATAAACTGCTCACTAATTTTTCATGGAATTCAGTCTTTTTCCCCCGTAAACTACATTGAAGTGACTCAGAAGTTGTAAATGGGTCCTTCAGTTCCTAAGTGTATAGGAAAGTGTTGTCCTCTCTGCAACGTCCGTTCAGTGGTGTAGCAGATAAAACCTGTATTAGAAAGGTGAGCCCAAAGGGCTATGCGTTTGTTTATTTGTGTTAAGATATTTGTCAAACCAAAATGTGGTCATGTTGCATTTGTGCGATGCCCCCACTGCCACGTTTCCCTTCTTGGAAGTGTTAGCAACTTCAGCATGGGTATAAAAATAGACCTGATAAATTAACAGACTTTTACCAAGCTTTCTTAAACATTCTGGCAGAGGAGTGGTTTCTCAAAGAATAACAAGAAGGATTTGTAGCTGGTTTTGGACAACTCTTCATAAGCTTTTCTTCCTAAGTTTAGTTGAAATACTGCAAAAAGGTAATAGGGATGGGTATAGGGGGTGTGGGAATAGTAAAAAGGAAATGAGGCTTTCTGCCAGTTATGAAGGAGAATTTACATGCATAAGATGGAAAGGCAGACAAAGGTCTTAAAAGTGGAGAGCTCAGCTTACATTTTTGTAATTATAACATCTCTTCCCTTCCACCCCAGTTGTCTTAATACTCTATTAGAGCATATTAAAGTGGTTTTATAGGAGAACCGTCTGTATCATCTTTCTGAATTGATATGAAGACGTTATGAGTATACTGGTCAAAGCCAAAGGAAAGCAAATGTCAGATTTATAATCAAGAAAATATCATCAAGAGACTGGATCATTTCATAGTCCATTTGTTGTTCCTGTACGTAGGAATGGTGGTATTTTCAGTTGTGAATGACTTCTCTAAAGGATGGGTCTAGGATAGAACTTGAGAGGGTCCCCACGTACAGACTGTAAGCAGTAGATTTACTGAGCATTATGTATCAATAAAAGCAGATGTATTCAAAGGTGGGTTTTTCATGTAAGGTAAAACTTGCTTGGATTGTCAAGAGAATGAGCCGTAGGGAATGTCAAACTGAGGAGGAAGGCCAAGGGGAATGAGAAGAAGGAAATAATACTGGCTAGTTTTTATCAGCTGTCCTATTTAGAGAGGAGATTGAGATGTTTTGAGAAATGGGGAAAAGGTGATCCAGACTGTTGGTATAAAGCCTGAGCTGGTGAAGTACTGTTCATTTAACAGGAAGGTGCTCAAAGGTGTCACTTTAAAAAGGGCATGGAGGTGTTAGCTGGTGCTATGGGAAGACTCATGCTGTTGTGATCTAATCTGAAGGATCAAACTCAATTTGGGGACTTTATCCTGCATTTGCTGCAAAATTAAATGTATGCTTCAGTCCTTTTAATTGTTCTCCTATTTTACCAGTCTCCTAAGAATGGAAGTCTCTATTCTCTTTCTTTCTCACAAGAAATGCAATTCACAGTTGGAGTTTGAATAATATTCTTTGTGATTCATCTTGTCCATATATATAGAGTTCTGCAGAGGGGAAGACATTTACTTTGATGGTTCCTGTCTTGACTTATTTCATGTAGATGTTAATTGGTCATAGAGTGAAATACAATGTGTACCGTTATTTCCTCTGCATAATTTGATCCTACTCGACCTGCCGACAGCACCACAAAGCTGTGTGTATGGGGGGAGTGGTTTGCATGGACTGCAGGATGGGGAGAAGAATGCAGAATGACTTAAAGCAAGATATGTCGACATTTCCAAGCTCTGTAACTCTACTCGGCTGTATAACTTTTCAGAGGAACTCTTTCTCAATAATTTAATTTTATATAAAAATACGCAAATCAGTAATTCTAACTCCAAGCAGCCAGGAGACCTTGAGTATTGACACAGCCTTCTAGTGCATGTCTTTCTATTTCAAACTGTTTTGGAGCTTTCCTTTGTCATTAGAGTACTTTCTGTATTGACACGCGCTATCCCCAAAATACCGGTTTTAGTTGACAAAGCAAATGTCTAACCTTTACACAGCTTTTTACACAGAAGACCTTTTTTTTTAAAGAAAAGATCTATTATTTGGAATTCTGACACTCCCTTTTAATCATTTGCTGTATAAATCCTGTATCCGTATGCAAGGCACTCTGAGTATGGATTTGTCCTCCTTCACGTTCTAAACTTTAGTGAATTAGTTTCAAGTTAATGTCACAGGGGTCTTGCTTTGAGTTTTCCAATCTTTTTTAAGTTTCTCATATGTGAAAAATACAGTAAGGCTGTACATATATATTATTTAAGAAACGCGCTAAGTTCTGGATGACTTTAAATTGTTTTAATGCTATTTAAGTTTCTTTCTTATGATTCTCCTAATTAGTTACAGCTCTTGTTAGGACGTGCATTACTGGGAGCAGACCATTTCATTGCACTGCCATTTCTGAAGCGAATGATCGTTGTTACTGGGAGACCTTTGTAGGTAGTGTTTAATTTAAATATGTTCTTACAGCAGTCTCTTGGCTGTTAAATTTTGTAATTCAAGCATCTGTCATTCAGAGCTCATTCCCTGGCAAAGCAAATTGTAGGTAACAGAACCATTTATATTGTGGCCTGGAAGCAGCACTGTATTGATTAAGTTGGATGGTTTCAAGAACGGGAAATTAACTGTAACATGTAATTTACCCCTTTTATTTTAGTAGGACAGGTTTTTTGAATGATGTATAACAACAAAGAAAAATTGATTGGGTGTTTCTAGTTATGATACTGTTCATTCTAGGAGTGATTTGTTGTCTGCAGGTGAACTTTCATAATACGTGTAATCTAATCTCACAGCCAAGGGATGGGAGGGGTCCTGACTGCTCCTCGATGCGCTTGGCTGCGTGTTTCTGCCTCCTCCCTTGCGTAGGATCTAGCGATTGCATGACCGCAAAGTGAGTCAGATTAGTTTGTTGATCCGCTGGAGAGTGAATCCAACAAGTTGATGCAGCTCACGTAGCTGGAGGAAGAGGAGGAATGAGTAGGGACCACCCATCTCAGCAGCAATTCGGGCTAAAGGATTGGGTGTAACACGAAACAATATCATTTTTGTTCCTATCTTATTTACTTTATTGTCTGTTAACACAGTGGAGAGTTTATTTTATCATTAAATAATCAAGAGCTGTAAACATTATTGGGGTGACTCTCAGCTAAATATCTCAATAACACATCAGCTACAGTAATTCTGAAATAAGCCTGAGCAAAATATTATCTGTGTCACAGCTGTAGTCTTATTTGTTGAATCATGTAGAAAAGCTGAGCAACTGTTCAGAAGTTTGTCATTAAGGGAAGAAGTAAATTTGAGCTCACAAAGACAGGTTTGCTGGATATTTATCTTTAAATGATACTTTGCTTGAGTTTCCTTCAAACTGCTTTACGTGGACAAGGTATTATAAACAGGTAATGATCTATAGACCCTAGTATACAAATTTCCTAGGGCTGTCCATGTCAGAAATGGTCATTTGTACTGGTTCGGTTGGGTTTTTTTTTTGTCGTCAGCTTTTTGTTTGTTTGTTTGGATTTTTTTGTCCATTCCATCCCCCCTCTTCCCCCAGCTGATTTGAGTTATGAAAAGCTTTTGCATCACACTTGTCTTCAAAGTATTTCAAAGTTACGTTGCAAGGTGGACTATTTGCAACAGTTATTTGGAACAGAAGTTGAAGCTTGTGTGCTTTTTCTTAAAACCGAACAAACACAAGTGCCGGTTTTCATTGTGTCAGAGGTGGTCCCTTTCCTTACCCATTCTTCTCCTGGAACCTTTCATCACTTTTCTGTAGGGTGTCCAAGAGCAGGACGCAAGCCTAATATCAACACCTCATAATTTGGTATGCTTGGTATCGCAATTCTGTTTCTGCGTGATAGATTCTTGGTATCGTGCATGATTTATGTCGTGACTTTACTCGCTTAACCACGTTTTCCATGGCCAGTTCTTAATCTGTTTTCCCTAGTTGACCACATTACATTCATCTGTTCCCTGTTTTTGTCTCATGTCTTGCATTAAGCACATGTAAAACTTTTTTGATTATTATAATAAAGGCTGTTATGTGAAGGTAAGTGGGAGAAAAAGGCCCTGTACTAGAGAGTTCTTTGCAACACAGTTTGTGTTAACGTGTGGTCTATTCAGTGGAAAAGTTTCAGTGTTCCTGTGATGGCATTAAACATTTTAATCGCTTTCAGTTCTACCATGAAATTTTTATCCAGGAAAAATAAGTTTGGGTCTGGATATCACTTCTTCATCTTCTAAGTTTGACTAACCAAATGCCCACTAGGGTATTTATTCTTCTGATTTTTGTCCCAGGTTTGATGTTAGATTTGTTTAGTGACCAAGCTCTGTTTCCACTGTCAGTAATGTTCCTACCATTTATAACACTGTGTAAAATCCAGTCTCTCTTTCATCAGTACTAATGGAAGTGAATGATAGTATGAGGTGATGGAAACATTTTATTTCCTAAACACTTCTCAGTTTGCCGTTGATTTCGGTTACCCTGGAGGACTGATCTTTCACAGCTGTTGCAAAATGTAAGTGGGTTTTTTCCCTGCTGTACAGATATCTGCCTTTTTCTAAACTCTTTGTGGCACAAAAGGGTCTTTTTAAAATGTCACAAATACAAAGCAATTTATGTTGGCATTAAATGTAAACATTTTGCTGTCATTGTTTATGGAAGAAATTGGAAGTTTAGGAGTGAATGGGTAAAAAAAGATAAATATTGAGCAACCTTCTTATAGAAACAGGAATGCGAGTTACACATAGTTTATTCCTTAGGAAATATCTTACATTCAGTTTTATCAGTTACTGCTTGAAAATACTTGAGGCTTTACTTTTATATAATTACAGTAACTATCTAACTTTACTGTCTACTCTTGGTTTTTTACAAATAAATTTTGTCAAATGTAATGGCATAAGGATGAATTATTGTAAGTTTGCTTGTGATCTACGACTGGTGAAAACTATATAAATATATATCTAGTATATCTAGTTATATCTAGATATACATACATATATACTTGTATATAAATATGCCTAGGTAAATGGTTGCATATGCATAAAACTGCCTAAAACCCCCTATGATATAAAATAATAGGATAGGTTTTAAATGAGATAACTTTGCTTTTAGAAATTATTTTCCACTGAGGGTTAGCGCTGGACATTAATGCATACATATGGAAGCACAATGTTGATTCAGATGGAAGAGGAAATATCAATTTAGATTGAGGAATGTGTTCCCTATAATCCTCCCTGTTCTCAGTTATTCTTATAGAGCTTTGCGTGGAGCTTGTAACTATGGTGCGGGAATACTAACTTCAGTAGCAGATGTGAGCCTGAAGCTTATTACATGTTTCACCAGATGTTTCATTTATCTTTAGGGCAACCTTCTGGTTTGTTTTTTATATCAAACACTGTGAGAAATCAAAATTCAGGATGTATTTTAAACATGTTATGGGTATTTGGAGATAAAGGAACCCTTTTATAACCTGAAGAAGCATTGTAATGCCTCATAGTAAATGTATTTTTCTTTTAAACTATATTTCAAGAAGATACCTTATTTCATGTATCGATCCAATTTAATTTACAGGAAGCTTGCTTGTAAAGATAATGCAACCCTAAACTGAGCAGGTTTTGTTTGTTTATGTAAGTTCATTGTCTTTGATATTTCTTTATTAATAGTTCATGCGATTTAAAATCTTTGTTTGCAGCTTAAAATAATATTTTTGTTGAAGAAGCCTCAACATTTTCAATAATAATTGTGAATCTCAAGAAGACATCCCTCAGAGAGGGTGATTCAGTTGGTAGTTGTGGAAAGAAATTGATCTTTGGGACACTTCTATGGCTTGCTGTCTTTGTCTTTGCACAGCAGCCGTTGCCTCTGTGCAGGATAGGAGGTCAGAAATTCAGCTTCTGTGTTCCTGCACCCACTCACGTGCTTAAAACCATGCGCTGTCCTTGCCATGTTTGAGTTACAAGATTGTCCTAAAGCCTCATGTGTATTTGCTTTCTGTTAAGGAAAGTTTTAATACTTGTGACTCGCAGTTCAGGAGTATAACAAAACCACGTTTTGGAAAGTTTTACCAACGAAAATTGTAGGGGGCAGCAAGTGAAATGTCTGTGTAGTGATTTTCTTCATCAAGCACATTTAAGGGTGTTGCTCATCAGGCACTGTCTCTGCTTTCTGTCTTTTCTTTCATCACTGTATCAGTTCCGTGAAAAAGAAACTTTCCAAAAAACCAGAGTGAATTGTTAGTCAACATCGGCTAGAAGGTAAGTAGGAACCAAGTGAACACTTAAATCTAACTCGGTCTGTATATCTGAATACTACGCTTGAGTTCCAGAGAAAAATTCTCAGACTTTGCAAGATCAAGGAAAGATCAAGTACAGTTCTTGCACTTGAAATGGAGCACTAGAAAACAAGTTCCTTATTGCTCTTGTCCTTGAAAGGAGGAGTTAAAGAGATAGTCATTTTAAAACCACTTTGGATCAAAAGTTTGTGAACTCTTGTGTAACATGGAGCAGGTCTTAACAAAGACTATCCTGTGTACATACTTTTCGGCTTGTGGATCTCTCTTTTGTGGCTGTGTAAGTGTCTCTCCCCTTTGGGACTTAATTACATAGCCTCCTTCTAACAGCTACAATTGCTTACATAGAAAAGTAATATCGGGAGGGTATTTCGTATATTTATAGCTATCTTTTAAAACAACAGCTGGCTACCAGAGCCAGCGTGATGTGATCAGCAATTGCTCTCTAAAACAGAATTTGGAAGTCTATTTTAAAAGCTAATTGGCATATCTTTTAGTCTGGGGTAGTATTTCTGTTCCTCCTCATGCTTCCAAAGTAATGCCTAAGAAAGGAGGCCTTGAGATAGGCTTTCATTGCCAGGTGGCCTTGTGGGGATAGAGGAGCAGAGAAGAGAAGACAGCCTGGGCTCCACTTCTCCTTTAAAAGACGACGGTGGAATGGGCAAAGTTTCAGTTGTGTTGGAGTGATCAAATAGCTAATTTAGCCAGTTGCCTAAAAATCTCACTGAAGGGCTGTCCATTGCAGAAATGGTATAGTTTACCATGGACTGGGTTAAGCCGAGTCCCTCCCTGACAGAAGTCTGGCTCTGTGAAATCCTCGTGGGTTCAGCTCTCCCACGCTGAGGTTTTGGTAGTGCAATTGTCAGTTTGTCAGGCGTTTCTAACGCACAGGACTCGGCAAGGCCATTTTTCACGTGGAATCTTCCACCCACCGAAGGAGTGGGGACATGGTTTCCGAGACCCCTCAGCCCTAAGTGTAAAAACTCAAGAAAGATTATTTGTAGAAAAAGTGTCTCAGACTTTTAAACTGAACAGTAACTGAAATGATTTACTATGCAGGGAAAAATCTTTTTTTATTATGTTACCAACCACCATCATCTTGTTGGTGTTTTATGGCTTAGGACTCTGCGCACACACCACAAGCGCTGTGTCTATGTGGATACGTTAATGCTCTCTAATAGGCAGCGCTGTAGCTCACAGTCTTCCTACAGAAAGAAGGATTTTTAATTTTTTTCAGTCCCCTTGAGTATATTCTTACGATACGGAGGAGGTGTTGGAAACACAAATTGCAGTTTTTAAGTAGTTTTTTGGAGACTCTGAGAACAGTATAAACATCTTTCTTCCGAGGCAGAGAAAACTTTTGACAGAGTTTGCAGTATTTCCTGCTGGGACCTGATACTGTGATTGTGATACATGAAAATAAAATAAATTGGGAAGTTTAAAATGGTTATTTTAAGTAAACAGAAATTGAGCTTACTTTTAGTGACTTATCACCTTTCCGGATTCCTCAAAGCTGCCACTGTTCAGGTCCTTAAACTTTTATTATTCTGAACTATTTTCTGATATGTATGTATATCTGTGGCGCATGTAAATTTTTGTTTTTCAGTGGAATACTTCAGAAAATAGCATTCTTTGCATTATCTTGCAGAGAAAGGATCTTCAGCAGCTCATCTAGATTTTATTCTGGTTATATTATTATCATTATTCAAGAGAATTTACTGACTCTGTTGTTGATGGCTGCAACAGTATTCCTCAACATTCATGATTTAAATGCAGTTTTAAACAGAGGAGATCATGGGCAGTGTACTATAAGATGCTTTTGAATTTGTATTTCTTTCTGCCATGTTTCCCCATCTGTTGAACAAAATGAATTCTCTAGGCCTCTCTTTTCAAGTCCTCTTGACATTGCAGTTCAGTGTTATTCAGTCCTTGGCTTTGTTTCCTTTCTGTCCTTTGACAGTTCTGTATTTTCGTGTTTGCTTAGCATATTGAACTGCAGTCACAAATCTAAGCACAGTTTGTGAAACAAAATATTTTCGGACTGGCTTACCCATGTTAATGTTTTGAAACCATTTTGTTGCATTTTTGACATTCAATGAGAGTGGCTAAAATAAATATAGTCTGTGGCTGTTAACCAAAGATTTTCTACCTATTGTGACTAGTGTCTTGTTTGCATTTGAAAAAGTATTTAGGCTGAATCCTTGGAGAATTATATAGTGTTCAGCATAATTGCTTTTAACGTTTTCAATAACTAACAAAAAGATGAATGCAGAATGAAAATAACTGCTTTTGAAACACAAAAAGTCTCCTTTGATGAAATTTCACACTATGGTTGTTTGTTTCTAAAAGCTATTTCATTCAAACCAAACTTGCATTACTTAGATCACCATATTTTTTTCTGTAGTATGTAGCAGAACTTTTTGGATCTTGGCCCCCTTAAAAAAAAAATAAAAAAAATAATCGAACAATAATATTTTGTGTTACTTGAATTAAGGTTTGGTATTTTTTTGGTTATTTTTTTCTTTACTATGTTCTAACTTATTAAACCATCTTTTCCAGTCATACAGTCACTGAATAGCTGAGTTTGGAAGGGATGTCTGCAGGTCTCTGGTCCAATCCCCCTGCTCAAAGCAGGGTCAACTAGAACAGGTTGCTTAGGGCTTTGTACGTTTGGGTTTTGATCATCTGCAAGGGTGGAGGCTCCACAGCTTCTCTGGACAGCCTGATCTAGAGTTTGTCCATCCTCACAGCTTTTAAAACAAACACCACCACCAGCCCCCCCCCCCCCCCCCAAAAAAAAAAGGTATTTTGTCTTATGTTTAAGTTGAATTTCCTGTACCCATTAACTCTAATCCTGTCACTGGGCACCACTGAGAAGAGTGAAGTTCTCTTCCTTCTTGGTATCCCTGCCCTTCCCTGCTTAAGTATTTATGCACGTGGATAAGATCCCCCTGAGCCTTCTCTTCTCCAGGCTGAACAGCCCCAGCTCTCAGCCTCTCCTTGTATGACGGATGCCCCCAGTCCCCAGTCATCTTCATGACCTGTCCCTGAACTCTCTCTCGCCAGCAAGTCCGTGTCTCTCGTGTACTGGGGAGCATGGCACTGGACACAGCACCTCAGATGTGTCACACCAGTGTGTCTCGACCTGCTCGTAACGCTCTGTCTAATGCAGCCCAGGAGGATGTTGGCCACCTTTGCTGCAAGGGTATGTGCCGGCTCACGGTCTACTTGGTGTCCACCAGGACCCCCGGGGTCTTTTCTGCAGAGTTTCTTTCCAGCCAGTCAGCCCCGGCATGTGCTGGTGCCTGGGGTTATGCCTCCTCCGGGGCAGGACTTTGCATTTCCCTTTGCTGAACTTTGAGATTCCTGTCAGCCCGTTTCTCCGGCCGGTTGAAGTCCCTCTGAATGCCAGCACAAACCTCTGGTGTATCAGCCACTCCTCCCGGTTTTGTATCATTGCAAACTTGCTGTGGGTGCACTCTGTCCCATCATCCAGGTCATTAATGAAGGTGACAAAAGAGTATTGGACCACTGGAGCCCACCATGAGTGGAGGGACTTTGTGCTGCTGATCCTGCATGCCTCATCATCACTGTGACACTGAAGTCAGTTTGGGTAATATTAATCTTTATGAACTCTTTTTTTCTCCAGCTATAATTTAGGTTTGTAAATATAATCTAGTTATGAAGGCATTTTGGCAGTCAGTGAGATATAGGTACCACCGAGTGATTCAATGATTCATCTTTTCCTCAAACAGGGCTGTTTTGCTTTGGGGCTGTGTTGAGAGTAAATAGGGAATGCTGTCCCAAGGGTTTATAATCTTCAGAGAAGAAGCAGGAATGGAAAGAATTGACTTGTCCACCCCCCATCAGGGGGTCCTTCAGCTGAGCGAGCAGTGGAACCGCAGCCTCCTGCCTCCAGCTCCCATGTACTGCGCATGACACTGTGCACGTTCTCTTCCTCGTTACAGAATCGATTGTGGTGTCTGTCCCACTGCTTCCCAACTTGTTTCCCATGTACAAAACCTACTTGAAGTTTATAACTTCCTCCTTGTCACAGAGCACTTTTTCTGCCTGTTTAAACAGGGTGTGAGTTTAGTTCTTGGCTACTTTAAAAGAACAAGCCACACTTAGATATAAAAGTTGCAAGTGCTGTGTTGCTGAAATATTAGCTTTGGCTTGCAGAATCCTGCCGTATGATGTTACAAGCCCTAGAAAGGGGAGAAATTCACCCTAACTCTGTCTTCCGTAGCTTGATCTTAAAGCCACCAGCTTTATTTTCTAAATTTAATATTCTTAAAGAGTTGACGGTTTTAGTTTTGTTTAAATTATTTGCCATCTTTTTGCATTTGTACATAGCGCATGATCTCAAGTTGTTAGATGCCAGAGGCTGCTTCTGAGAAGGCATGGCTGTCTTTCACCTCAAATATCTAACCACTCCTGTTTTTATTGTTCCTCTTGCTGTGCTATGGAAAAGACTTTTTGAAGCTGGCCCGAATTCATTGTTTCTTTGAGGACACATTGAAGAAGTTATGCTAACAACAGGCTTGCTAGTGTTAGCCTGGGCTTCAGAGACTCGACTGAGCAATACCACTGACGATGCCGTTCCGTAGATACCTTGCAGTGTTATAGCACGCAATGAAATGGGGATTTCTGTTTTCAATTACCTTGGTCTGAATTCCCTAACTCTCAGGTTATTATCTGGGAAGTGGTGTGAAATCGTAAGCCGAATTTTTTTTTTTTTTGGGGGGGGGGGCAGAGATGAACCTTGTAATAGTGTGAAGAAACACATGCTGTCAGGCTTCTGTGTCTTGTTGCCGAGAAGTTGTCTTTCCATTACGTATTGTTGAACTTGCTTTACAACACCCGTTTTCCATGTATATAAAAGTATGGCCATGTGCATTAACATTTACCATGGTATCCACCTTGATTCTTGGTTAAACGCATATTTAAATCTAGGGGCAGTTGTGTATATTCTCTCCCTCTTCCTCCCCCTGCCCTCCTGTATATGTGTGTGTATATGCACATATACATACACATATAAGTGAAAACAAGGAAGCAGTAAGCGATGCTGAGAAATCTGATTTCCTTGGGAAGAAAATGGTACCTGTAGTAGCTAAATATCCAGGTTGTCCAAGACAAGGTTGGAAGTCTTGATGTAGAAATAGTTTTGGGATTTAGAGAATGTTAATGCATCAGCACAGTTGGGTTGGATCTGTCTTGGCCAGTTGAAATGTCATTTTGTTGTACCAGGTTTCACTTTCTTCACATCCATGTGGAAAGCCTCTGAGGACTAAACAATGCTTGTTTTAAGTATTTCAGTAGATTCTTGTGTGTTAAAACAAGGACTGGCATATCCCATCCCCTTCCCTCACCCCCCTCCCCGCCCCCATGTGTGGCACGCTAAATTGTATTTTTCTTCCCCAGATTAAGGAGTGAGCATTCTGGTAGAAATGTAGTGAGAACTGGAAAAAATGACTTGTGTGGTTGTTGTGTCGAAATGGTGTAGTTGCTGCCAGCGAGCCTTTCAAAACTCTACCTGCTAGCTTTCCATGCCACCTCCATCACACTGGAGTTGTTTAGAAATCTGTACTGTTATGCCTGAAACTGTACACTTCTAAAACGTTAAGTACCTTAATACTCTTCCAGTAATTAAATATTGCACATGCTACTTAGTCAATAGCTGTTGTGGCAGCAGTCATGTAAGGAAACAGTACAACAATGTAGTAGTGATGTTCTTGAACATCTCTGTGTTGGAACTGGCATAAAAACAAGGTTTCACCTAATGATACATAACACACTTCCTCAATTGATTAGCTCCAAAATTCTTAACACATTGGGTTTCTTTTAACATCGGTGCTTAACTGTATGGGATGAAATGTGTTGAAAATTTGGATGCCATCGGTTCTGGATGGCGATTTTCTGGTCAGAATGTCATGTCTCTCATCACTGTAAGCTCTTGCTGCCTGCTAGCAACCATGGCCACAAAATAACTTTTTGCATCTCCAATACGCTGCTAATGCTATTGCCTGTCATGTTGACATTTACATAATAATATTTTGCTTTGGGAATTGAAGGAGGCTGGTTTTCACTTGCAGGAAGGGACTGCCTCTATCAAAATTTGATTTAACCTGCTTTTGGTGCAGCTAGCAGCTTCCAAAATTATTGTGCCATGCCATTGGCAGGGAGGACTTAATAAAAATGTCTTGTCATCTAATTGCAATAATTTATGAGTCTTCCGGGCAAATTCTTTCACAAGGTTTGAACTACTAGTCCTACTCTTCCTCCAAAATTTAATGTTTTTCTTCAAGCTCCCTAGAAAATGTCAATCAGGATCTTCTATTCTTGAGCCCACTTACAATCAGTTTCCTTCATATTATTTCACAAACTCTAAACTATCAGAGAAAATTGAGAACAGCTCTTGGTAACCAACATGCTACAATAAAATACTAGTGTAACGTGTATCCTTTATAAATATTTTAATATATTAAACAAAAAGACGGTTATTTCAGATACTCAGTTCTGGCTCTCATTAGGCATCAGCTAAGTATGGATCCACAGCCTCCACATGTGCAACACAAGCCCTTCACTTCATCTATAGAAATGTTTAGGTGGAGGGGTTGTTTAGTCATACGCTCAGAAACCTACATGTTAAGAATTTTTTATATTAGCACTAGGATAGTAAAAGTTGATTTTTCCCTCTTTAAAGAGTTGTTCAGTGATAATAAGTGATGTTGAATATGTCTTGTCTCCTGTGCAGTGGTTGGATCTGTAGCTCGAGAACTGTACCAGCAGGGAACCTGTCGCTCTCAGATCTTTCTGTCTGCAAGCTAAAGAGAGGTAAAGATTTATATTGTGGCAGGGATTGCAAGCAAGAGAACTTGATTCATTTGATCTGAAAGTCAATGCTTGGCAAAGTGAATGGCTGACCCCAGATCTCGTAGTGGAGAGATGTTTTCTCATCTGTCTACTGGGTAGGACTTTGCCTGGATTTTGACTTACTCGTACCTTGTGTCAATTAAAGTTACATTACTCGTGGCTTGAGGACTTGGCTGCTGGTGATGAGGAGTATACGTAGACGGTAGTACAGCAGAGATCCAAATGAAACTACCCTTGGTTGGAGCTTTCATAGTGTTTAATCATTGCTCTCTAAGCTGGTCGGATGGGGTGTCTCACTCTTTCTTTGCGTCATGGACAGTTAAATGACTACCTGCTCAGTGGGGTGTGTTACAGAGAGGTGTCAGGTGGTGTTTTAAGAGTGTTGTAAGAGGTATACTGAAATGTCCTTGAGATACTGTGTTCATCTAGGTGTTATACAAAGCTCCGAGTTATTGCTTTAAATGAGGGGTGACAGTTAAGTGCTATTCTTACTGAAAAGAAAGAAGTTAGTACAGAATTTTACAGCACCTGGGCTAGATAAATCTGGTAGATTTTGTGAAACTAATGTGAATTTTGGGGGTTGTGTGGGGTCCTCCTTTCTTCCTTAAAGGAGCAGTAGATGTTAACTGCTTCAAGACTTCCTGGAGCATGGGGAGATCTGGCTCGGCACAAGTAGGCCCCCAATGGAAGAAGCTGTAAGCCTGAGGCTGAAAACACACTGGTCTTTTTTTTCCAAGTGCACTTAACACATTCGCAAGCTAGATACTTGAGTAAACTTGATTCAAAAGACGTGTTTATGGGGCTGGCTACCATGTTGTTGTTCTGTTTTGCCAAAAACTAGAACTTTTCTTGACTCATTCTCCCTGTCAAATGTTTAACGGTATTATCCCTAGATGGTGGGCTGATGGAGGTCACAGGAAACAAATAGCTTGTGTAACTTTCAACTGAAGAAGCAGTCTGTAGCGGTGATTTTTTCATTTAATGAATCCTGATTTGCTATAAGGACAACTCAGGAAAATTGTTGCATGGGGGCTGTGTCTGCTTCAGTGTTCAGACCACATTTTGTGAGCTTGAAACTTAAGAACAGTGTGAGAGATTCTTCAAAACAAACGTGTGAATATTTAATGCCAAGGCATTGGAAAACCACTTGCTTCATTGTATCTGGTAAGAGAAGATGGGCATTTTAGCTTTAAGTAAACTGTTGAAGTATGTCCCTCCTCTTCCACCTGCCCTTTGAATTTTTGCAGTGCAAACACTGAGTTGTACAAGATACCCAAACTTTGAAGCTTTACAAAAAAGAAAAATCTTTTTCTGCTCTTCGAGGAGAGGTGGGGGATTCAAAAGCCCCCAAACCCCTTATGTAAAGTCGTTATTGTCTTTTTTGACTTACTGAAAAGTTATTAACAAAATGAGACTGACTTTCTTGTGATGCATACTGTATGAGATTACTGATTTTCAAAGTGCAATGATTGCTAAGTTGTTTCCATTTCAGTCTGTCCCTATTCCGCCTTCAAATTGTTGAATATGAAAATCTGTGTTAAATTTAAAAAGTAAAAATGACCGTGTAATTAATTAATCTTTAAACATTTCCAGATTTTTTCCAGATAATTTAATAACCTCTCTGAGCATTTATGTAATATAAAATTTCATAAAAATACATTAATCTGATTCACATTTATGTGGAAAGGAATTAGATTTTTCACCACACATTTTTGTGTTATTGTGTGCTTAATTTCTTTGTAACCTGTAACGCTAAGGTAGATATGTTGATAATATTTTGTAAAGAAAGAGCTTTTACCTGGTGATGTATGCTCACTAGAGTAAACAAGCAAAAATTGATGGCCAGTAAAGAAACTTATGGAAATCTTACTAAACTTCTTAAAAATTAATTTCTTTTTTTAAAGGAGGTGCTTAGTTATGTATGAGGTTGCTCTAACATGTAGTTGGTTTTTGACCATGCTGATTCCTTTTCAGGCCTTTAATCCAACTTCGCATTTTAGCAGGTAGAATGATACTCATTGGACAAAAAGTAAAGGCTTCAAGGTGCTGAAATTCATGGGAATGCATTCCTAATAGAAAACATTTGATGCTTTCATTAGGCATTTGATGTTTATTAGGAAATGAGATAGCATCTTCTTGCTCTTTTACAAGGAAAGGAAGAATTAAGTTGCCCAGCTGGTCTTTTTAGTAGTATAGTTTACTGCTGTCATGACAGTGTAGGATGACTGAAACTTTTTTTCCTGATAGATTTTAATCCTGAATCAAATCCATCTTCAATCAACATAAAAATAGCGGTGTAATAAGCCAAATGCATGCTTAGATACGGATAATGTTTACCTGCCGAATAGGGGGAGATTGAGGATTAAGTGGTGAGTGTTTGTAAGATCCTGTGAAGATGGAGCTTTCTATATAAAGGCCAAGAAAAGTACTCCAAGTGTATGGCAGAAAACCTTCAAAATATGTTGCAATTTCTCTGGCAGTTGATTCCTAAAGATCATCATCAACAAAATAGTGACATTATATTGCTTGATTTCAACTTTAATTTCAATATGCTAGTTTAAAATGAATTTCTGAATTAAAAAATGCTTTTAGAAGACTCAAGTGTTTTAACGTTTCTGGAAGATAGTATTATAGTGCTTTTATCCTTTGGAATGATGTTGCGTATCTTAGAAGACAATTTTGCAAGTTAGCTTGACAGTCCTGCCCATCTTCTTTAGACTCTTGTGTGCTTATTGAAAAACAGTACAACTTCCCATTATCTTGAGTTGTGTAGGGAATTGTGTGGTCAGTGAGATTGATTTAGTTTCTCCGAAGGCTCATCTGAATGTTTACTCATGTGTTAATAAAATGATGTGATAGCTTGATTGGTTTGATTGCTTCCTAATTCAAGTGGTTCTGTGCTTAGACCAGAGCCCCAAGCTTGCTGTCAGAAAACACTGGGCGAGTGCCAGCACATGTGCAGGAAGTGGTGTGCTTCCATTTGCTGCTTTCCCGTTGTCCCGTCACGCACATCCCCACGCTCCCCATTCCCTTGTTTTACTCCTTTTCTCTGAAAAGTTGTCCTTATCCGTATTTATTCCCACCAGCGACAGAGCTACCCTTTCCTACCTCGTGCTGCTTTGGTGGGAGGCATGTCCTTGGGCTGGCCCATGTCTTGGAGCCACCTCTGTAAAGCCAGAAGGTAGTGACGAGCAGTTACTGCCTGCATTGGTGGGGTGTCCCAAACTCCAGGACACTTCTGCCCATAATGCCAAGCCTCTACTCATCAGCTCTGGTGGAGACCATGCACGGGCAGCTGCTGCCTGAACTGGTAATAAATAACAGTCTGGAGAGGCAAGCTTACATCTTGGGTAAGTATCTCCAGACAGAAGCACTCCAAACATGTTGTTTTATTTTTATTATGTTCCTGTTACTTTTCACTGTTCACCTACTGATTGTCATACCTCCTCTGGGTGTCCCATGCTTTTTCTGTAGAGCTCAATTAATATCACACAGTGCTGTAGTAAAACTAACATTGGGTTGTGGTCCAGGTTAAAAATGAATGAGTTCACTGAGCGTACACAATGAATAGCTACTTTAGAGTTTTCCCTCTTCTGTTTCTCCCCTTCTTTCTCATAAAATGAAGGATTTTTTTGCTTTAGAAAGCGTTAAGATACTAGCAAAGCCTCGGTTGCTGTAAATGAGCATCTATTCACGGAAGATGGTTTGGCTTGCTCTTACTAGAGCAGTAGCATCGGTGGCATAAATGGAGGTGATGGCTACAGATTTACTTCCAATTTATGCCATAGTCCTTAAATAAGATGCAGATTTGTAAAGAGTGCTTTTCAGATGGTGTGCAGTTTTTCCACCACAGTTTCTAACTCATTAAAATATAAGAATTCCTTAAGAAAAACTTAATCCACTTCAGACAAATATGGTCTGCCCTTTTTTTCATCCTTGAATTTAGCAATTAAAATGGAGTTGAATTAAGTCTTTTGACTCACTTTTGTTTTTGTGGTCTTATGATTGACTATGACTCTTGGACTTTTGCCTATTTTCAGGTGATTTTTTCCCATCCAGCTACTCACAGGCGCTGGTCTGCTTAGCTTCCAAGTTTAGAGGAGATCAGGTGCTTTCAGCCCAGTATAGCAAAAGCGCATAAAATAGAGTACTGTTTTGTAACCCTGACTTGATATTTCAGAGGAGGAAATGAATATTATTGAGGAAGGCAATATTTACTTTTATTTTTTTCCTCCCTGAATAGGAGAATTGTTGAGTTACTCGGCTTGTGCATTTGTCTTGGGAGAAGTGTGTGGGGGTTGAACATAGATAAAAATCTGCAAATATGTACATGCATATGTGTTGCACGCTTAAGCTTAAGAAATATATTTCAGCAGTATGTAAAGGCTTTTTCAGATAAAACATCGCCTTTGCTGGAATTAACTGAATTCATGTTTCTCTTTTGCTCATCTTTCTTATTTGTATTTTTTAACCAGAATAAGTTTGGTTGTGGTACTAATTATATTTGTATCTTCACAATTGGAATTGTTATCAATAGATGCAGTCATTATGATTCATAGTTTTTTAGGCAATTAATTGAGATTGTGTGTGGAGGGAAACGAATTAATCTGTTGTCTCCATAATTCTCTGTGCTTAATTAAATTAAATAAATCAATTTTCCTTCTTTTCAAATGCATACGCTGGTTCCTTGAACTAGCATCTGCTAACTTGTTTTAGTCATTGAAGATACTGTCTGAAGCATACATGTGGTTTGGCAAAGCTTAATATGTATAGAAAAAACAGAATTTTTTGTGCTGCTAAAAAGTACCATGTAGTGTATAGCACTTGTTCACTATGCATGCTACCACATGGTAGCGCTTCAAAAGAGACAAATTATTGCCTTAAAAACACTACCCACATTAGTAGTGGTGCTATAAAAGGAATATTTTAGCTGTTTTTTCAATATAGTTTGACCAGAATAACTGAAATTTGCCATATTCATGTTGCCAGTTAAATCCAGGGAAGTGTTAGCGCAGTGGCTTGTTTCTTCTGATGGACTTTTGTGTCCCGTGGAAAGTATGCCCAGTCTCGAGTAAATTTTAGTTAGTGACAACCCTAAGTTTTAGTTCATCTGTCTTCTGGATGCCCAGGATTCTGCGATGAAACAATTTCATCCTCAGATACTCCAGAGAGTCTTTTTGAGGAGGCTGTTGTGGGTGAGTGAGCAGTAAAGGTCTGACTTGTCCTCAAATCAGTGACCTGCCCTCATGAAGACGTGTAATTTCTGCTATTTGAGTTCATAGATTAAGACAAATTTGTGCAACGGGAGTCAAGACAAACAATTAATTGTGAAATCCAGACTGAAGGCTATGCAGGTGTCAGTGGTTTGTAGCACAGAGTTGGTTGCTACCTCCTTTGGTAGTGCTCCCTGCATCCAGTGGACGGATGCTGCAGCCAGCTGGGTGAGCAGCAACGTAAAACCAGTCTACGGCACGTGATACCGGGTACGAAGTTCTTCCACTTTGGGTGGGACTTGGGTTTTTAGCAGATGTGTTGGTTGCTTCTCTTAAAACCAGATTTCTTAAGGCCTACCAATTTAAAATACGTTTTGGAAATTAAGGCCTTGATCGTCTGAGGTGCCATCAAATGTATTGCCTCCACACCATCTTTCGTCAGGGCTTCACGTGTCGTAACATTTACCAGCAGCCTGAATGTGGCCAGGCTGAAATGCATCTCATCTGGTGGTAACGATAACTATTTAAGGACTACATTTCAGCAATGCATATATTGATTTGTGACCTCCTGAGAGCTATATTTTAATAAATGGTTTATAAAGAAATAAAAATAATGCAGTTTTAGCGATAAATAAACTTGAATTATGTATCAGGTTGTCACAAGAACACTTGTTTCGGAAGCATTTCAGAAATAAGCTGTTATTTCAAGAGGGATGTGAACTTGCCAGTTGTTTGTAAACTCTGATGTCTTAGATTTGTTTGCATTTTAAAATCATCACATAGACCTTTTTTTCCTTTTTTCAGTGCCTTGGTTGATTTGACCTTTTCTTAAATTAGGTTTTCAAATAATGAAGTTATTGAATGAGGATATTTTAAGGTATTTAGAGAAACGTGGCTGAGTTTTCCCAGTGTTGAACGGGTCATCGCGTTAGTGTTCAGTTCTTGGCCTTGTCTCTGATTTATTATATAATTTCAGTTACGTTTTTTTCTTATTGGTAGGGTAGGGTATATACTGCCTATATGTTAAAGCTGAGATAAAGTTTCTAATGTTGCCAGTACTTTTTAGAAAAGGAAAAAGTGTTTACATCATTTTAGTATTTAATCTTTAACAACAAGTTTGTTAAAACATCTAATTCAGGGGGAAAAAGTACCCACCAAAGTACTGTAATAGGGTTTACTGTTTTCAGTCAAGGGATTTTGTTAGTACAAATTCGTGCAAGTCAGTCATATTCAAGCAAAACACCCATACTGTATAGTTTTGCACTTTTTTTGATTTAGACAAGTTATAGTAACACTTTCTAGCTGCAGTAATCCCCCCACCCCATTTGTTTGCAAACTAGCTAAAAAATTGCCCTTTTAGAGGAAGGAGGTTTATTTTAATAATAGCAAAAGAGAGAATCTTCTGGGTTTAAAAAAAAAATATAAAAAAATTCACCCCAGCAAGGTGCTGAGGAGATGCATGATGGCTCAGGAGACAGACGCTTTGCGTTCTCAATGCAAGAAGCACACTGAGAAGTGCAAGCATGACCGCTGGCTTTCCTCATCATAAGGACACTTTTGAACAAGTAATTTGCCAAAAAATAAAGGTACACTGTTTAAATGTGAGGGAGAGAAGGGAAGCGTCCTGCTCTGCCTGTTCCCTTGCCCTTTTCCTTGCTCACCTCAGTTCTGGGCGCTCTCAACTTAGTGGCACCTTGTGGCATGGCTTGACTGTGACTTGAAACAGTGACGTCCTCGTTAGACGTGCATGACCGTCCCGAGTCCTAGCAGACCGAGGACTGGGTAGAAGGAGAGAGCTCTTGCCTAGTCTGTGCTAAACTTCCAGGTAAAGAGATGATGTGTAGATTGGGCAAAAGATGTAAAGAAACAGTGGTAACGATATCAACAAAAGCAACTTGGGGGCTGTTATCCATTTGTGCAAGTTGGCAGCTTGTTGGAGCTATCTAGCTACTAATACATGTTATAAAATATATATGTTTGGTTAAAAGAGTTTCCATTTCTCCCTGGTGGGGACTGCATCATGTTTTAATTTCTGCAGTTGTTTTCCCAAGGCAGAGATGTTAGCTATTGATGCTTTATTGGTTCTTTGAGATTTTTCCGCTATTGCCTTCATTATCATCTAACTGTTAACAGTCATGAGAGGAGGAATTGCTGACTTGAAATCTGGAGGGTTTTCAGCAAGTCCTTTTTCTTCTAGATGATATCGCTTACACTCGTGTTCAGTTACATATTATTGGTTATTCTGTGTTTAGGAAAATAAGTTGTCCTGGAACTTGGTTACTAGTTAACGTCTCAGATGAACACTTCTAAGAGCATGGTAAACTTCTGTTCAAGTTTGTAAAAGGTCTGGATGTTTTCTTAGGGTATTTCCTCTCTTTATCATTACACCTCTTAAGGGAGAAATTATCTGAATGGGTCAACAATATGATTTCATAGGAATCTATATATAAGTATCTTTTTCCCGTCATTACGTGACCACCTCTACTTTGGCAGTGTCCTCAATTACAAGAGAATTGCCACTGCAAGGAGCAGTCCAGCTCAGCTATCTAAAAATCCACATTTAACTTCATTCTCAAAAAATGCTTTATCTTTCAGCTGCTTTTGGAAATACCTTTCTAGTTTTTCCTTTTCATTACTTCATTTGGCTAGAAAAGATCTAACCGTAATTTCATGTTTTAGCATGTTGTAGCATGTCATGTCAAAAGCAAGTCTTACTTGCTTTCCACACAGATATACCTTTGAAAAGCTTCTTTTAAGCAAAATAGTTTATTCTAGCTACATTTAATAAGTGGATCATATGCTTTTTCAATTCAAAGTCGTGGTCACAGCAGGAGCCTTTTAGTTTATTCCAGGGGAAGTCTGCGTTGTAAAATTTAGAAACTTAATATCTTCCCCCCCCAAAAAACCCCAACAAAACCTTGTAAGTTTAAGGACTGAGCTTCTTTGACAAGGTAGATCTTAGCTTTGCTTTTGTGAGAACGTTGAGATGTTACCTGCTAAAGCGTGGGGGCTGCTGTGGAAGGAGTATGCTTGAAACTGGCCACTATTTCTGGAAGTTGTGCAATGAAAGCAGGATTAAAATTTATTTCGATCTGGCAAGGGGGAAGGTTTTCATACTGACCTTCAAGTAGCTGTTTGATCAGGTCTACTGGCTGGCTGTCCTGAAGAGCGTAGTGGCATCTTTAGGTTTGCCTTGGTTTAGAGATGGCCAAGTGGCGCAGGCTTCGGCTTGGCTTGGGGGGTTCAGAGTCTAGCCTGGATGGGTTTGCTGTGTTAGTTTTGGGGTGCTGTATTATCATGGTGTCCCAGATGAAACACAAATGGCAAATCATTTCTATTAAGATATTATGAAATAGAATGCAAGCACCAACACATGCAGATGGAAAAAGTCTCCAAGAGTTTATATAAGTGTACGTAGATTACTTTAAAAATACACTCGGTAAGATATGGCAATTTAATGAAAAGGGCCAGCAGACTGCAGAAGGTAGTTTGTGCTGTAAGGGTGATAAGTTGGAAAAATATTTGTCCAATCTTGAAAAATGTCTCCTCGTATCTTTAAAGAATATGATGGGATTATTTTTTTTTTTTCCTCTTGAAAGCGTATGAACTGGGGTCTGAAAACGTAGCACATTCTGTCCTCTAATTAATTTATGTTGCTTTCTTTTATAATGAATATCATATTTTCCTGTGCGCAAAGAGAAGCCTTGAAAAAAAAAAAAATTAACAAAAATGAATGCATAGGAGAGGGTTATTTTTCATCTTTGTAAATTTTTCAGCAGCGAACAAAACTTAAGTGTTGTGTAGTATTGTTGCATTTGCTTTCCTATCAGTTGGCTGTGAGTGTTGGTTCATCTGATAATCACACTGAAATCTGTTTCCTTAAATTTAATCAGCAGGCACAGTGTCTGTCTGTTTAAAAAGTCTGATAAGTGATAAGGTGCGTTGATCTGCTCGATGGGATTATGGTAAACATTCCTGAATAGAATTCTGTTCCATCAAGGCGATCTGTTTGAATGAAGCGTTTAGTAGAAACAGAATTTATGTGTTGGTACAATGAAACATTACAGCTGTTGGTGTAGAGAGCCTGACAAAAAATGTTCTCTACTGTCTAAGGTAACTTACTGTATATAAATATGTGTGTGTATTATGTATAATATTATACGTACCTGCATACTTATGCATAATATAAATCTAAAGAGAAGAAACAGTGTTGAAAAATTGAGGATAAATGCAATCAAAACTATCTGACAGCTATAGCTGGTCCCTCAAACTCTAATACTGAAAATGTAGTTCTACGTTGTGAAAAAGACATAAAGAGTTTATCTTCTGTTTCATATGCTCATTAAATAATTCTGCTTTTGATTCTAAAAGTTACCTAATCCTGGATTTAAATCACAATATGTTTTTGTTACTAAATGGTAAAATGTTACTGCTTGATGAAACCCAGTATCAGAATTATTTTTTTTATGAATGAGCAAGGTAATATGCACTGTAAATGATGTGTAACAGTTTGTTGATCACTTTAGCAATTAACTGAAAAAGTCTGCTTACTCAGGCTGGTCTTACTCTCATTCTCTGAGGAAGCTCTGGATTTTAATGAAGACAGTCCAGCAGTGAATAAACAAACTTCTGCGCAGTTGCAAAAATGAACATAAAATAAAATACAGTTTACTCATTTAATATCAGGCGCTCTCTCGAAATAGTACAGATTGTGTAAGTTTGCTTTTTAAACATACTTTTTATTTAATCTAGTTCAGTACCAGATGGAAATGATGCGAAGCCTGCGCCACGTAAACATTGATCATCTTCACGTTGGCTGGTACCAGTCCACATACTATGGCTCTTTTGTCACTCGTGCCCTCCTGGACTCCCAGTTCAGTTACCAGCACGCAATTGAGGAGTCTGTAGTTCTCATTTACGGTTAGTATGAGGTTTCCTTTATTATTCTTTTCCCCTCTTAATATTATTACTACTATTTTTGTATTCTGTCTTTTGCCTGTAAGAGTAGCCTGGCAGGCCTTTTCGAGTAAATACCAACCCTGTGTCTACGGCAGCCTCAGCAGCAGCTAAGTCTAGACAGGGTTTCCTTCTTTCTGTTTATTTTTCTTGCTATCAGAGCCCTGATGTGTACGTTTTGGAATGCTGGAGTAGCTGCTTCATTTTTATTCCTTCATCTCCCCTCCCTCGTGGAAGGGGCTGGTGGAACCCGACCAGATGTCTAACAAACCCCGCTTGCTGGCGTGTCTGGCTCTGTACGTGACTGACCAATCATCGCACGAATTGCCAAGGGTTTTTTATACCTCTGACAGAAGCATACAAAACCTGGACTGTTTCTTAGCACAAAGATTTTTTTCTTTTCTGCCTATTTAATGGTGTTTCCTCAAGCTCTCCAGACCAGATGTTCTGTGCTGTATCAGAACCGTAGGCAATTTAACAGCTTTATAGCCTCCCCCTCCCCAAACACTCACAGTTTGCCATATCTGGCAGACTTGCATATAGTTTCCAGCTGAGAAGTAAATGTAACGTCCTGAGTATCTGTCAGAAAAAATACTAATGAATACGATCAATCTTATGAGCTGCCCCAAAATTGTTTCAGTATGTTAACAATTGGATTACAGTAAAGAACAAGTTGTTAAAGTATACTTATATTGGCTGGAAACATTGCATCATCAGACCTTGATGAATTTTCCACTTGTTTCAGTCTATTTTGGTTTTCATTTTATCACCGATTGCTAAAAGTTTTACTGTGTTAAGTTTCAGACAACATGAATGTTAACACAGCTTTTATTCTCATGTTGGCATGCTGCAGCCGTTATCATGCTGCAAGTGTTAAGCTTCTTTGTCCTAGGAATGTAACAGTTTGTTTAGAAAATTTCCCCCTAAATTCAGTAGAGTATGTCGAGGCAAAGCTAATCTTTTTATATACCAGTTACATTGTTATGCACGAAGCAGCAGGGCAACTTGATCTGAATTAGCTTATTGCTACTCTAAAATTACAGGGTTTTTTGTATAAAATGTAGTTTAATGAATATTTTAATTTACTGCATAATGACTGGAGGGAAAAATCTTTATTTAAATGAGGTAGCTCTTACATAAGTTCTGTGGATAATTCATATGAAAGAAAATAAAAATGTGAATTAGACCTTTAATGGGGAAATAATGTTGTGAGTAGAATGGGTCTGGATCCCCCCTATGTTCTCCAAGTTAATTTTATTAATTAGTTTCACTATATCTAGTTGGATGTATTTTACATTTCAGTACAATAGATTTACTTCCACTATAGTGTCTTTTCTGTGTTGGTTGTCTTAATTTTTTTTGATAGGGCTGCTTAGTTATTTTCCTTCTGTTTATATCATTCAGATATTTGAAAAAAAAAAAAAGGCAATCTGGAGTTAGTAATAATACGCTTCCTCCATTTTTGATTATAGATCCCATTAAAACTGCCCAAGGGTCTTTGTCACTAAAGGCGTATAGGCTGACTCCCAAACTGATGGAGGTCTGCAAAGAAAAAGACTTCTCTCCAGAAGCGTAAGTAACTTAAAAGAATGTTTTTGTGTGGGTTTTGCTGGATTATTTGGGAGGCAGAAGGGTACATGGGATGTTGAAAGACTGTATTTTAAAATCTCATGTAGTAGTGTGTGCTGGGGAGACTGGATATATATGGGTAGCAATAGATGTGCGCTGATACAGTGGGCTGGGAAGGCATGGAAGTCTGTCTTTAGGCACCTAAATAAGGGCTGCAGAGGTGGAACTTGAACTGATTTTGGAGATGGTCAGCGGGCTGGCTGTAAGGACCGTGGTGAAGATAGCTGTATCCGGGAACAGAGTCAAAAATATATAAAAAGAAATGGAGTAGGGGAAATAGCTGGTCTGTCTGTAAGCTCTTTTTTTCCAGAAGGAAAATTGAACAGGTATTCTGGAATAGCTGTTCTTCTGTATTTATTCCACACGATCTTCTGGAGTAAAATAGGATAATTACTCTGTTTCAAAAGATTAGCCACTTGTAATAGGTGTAGGCCTTCACTGTCATCTTCCTCACACAGCTTGGTGTTCAATGGCAAAGGCACAAGCACTTGTTAAACTTTGTTTGTTGAGAAAAAATGGAATAATTTCATTGCTTGGTGTCTAAACATAACATTTCCACAATCAACAAATAAATCTGTGCTTAGTCAAAAAAAAAAAAAAAAAAAAAAAAAGAAGGGGCGGGGGGTGGGGGGTAAAAAGCAAAAGTTTTTCTTCCAAAATCCAATATGCATACAAAGAAGTTAAGGTTATATTTCCTTAGAAACTTATAGGTCATGTCTTTATTTCCAGATTTTATGAAAGGTATTACTGTCTACTTTTATTATCAAGCAATAACAATAGTTTTTATATGTATATTGTAAAAAAAAAAAAAAAAAACAAACAAAAAAAACAACTGGAAACTTATATTTTAATGCCCACCATGGAATTTAATTATTCCAAAACACACTGTTTTGTCAATCTAATTTTTGGTCAGTAAAATCTTAATTATTCAGCTATTGGAGAGATTGTTTTTCATTGTAATCATGAAGATTTTAAGGGTATTTCAGTGTCATGTGGTAACTAACTGTTCACTTCTATTTAAGAAACCCTGATGGCAGGGCAATCAGTAAAATATTTTGGAAGGGGCAGAGTTAATCCTGTCAGTACAGTCTTTTGCTGGAGGCTTTTTCATGTAAGTAATGTATTAGGAAGCAAAGCGGCTGCTTGACTTCTGAGAGTTTTTCCTAGAGCAGCTTTTCCTGGTCTTTGTAAACGTGAGGTTTTGCCATGCAAATAACTCTCTTACCAAAACTTGACTCTTATTTGATTGTGGAACTATGAAAATCAAGAGTTTTTACAAAATTGCCAATTGTTGTTGGAGGAACAATTCAACAAAACGAACAAGAGAGTTACTGATTATATTAATAAATATTTTTTTAACTTTTTTCACAGCTTGAAAAAAGCAAATATTGCTTATGAAAACATGTTTGAAGAAGTGCCCATTGTAATTAAGAATTCATACCTGATCAATGTGATGTTGTGGGAACTGGAAAAGAAATCCGCAGTAGCCGATAGACATGAATTGCTCAGTCTGGCTAGCAGGTAAGTACTTGTTACAATAATGGATGTATTTTTATTCGCTTTCCCAAACCACAGTTTAACACCTTGGGTGAAATCCCAGTCTCATTACAGTCCATGGAAGCTTTGCCTTGACTTTTAATGGGGTTAAGACTTTACCCTTCAT
The DNA here is from genome assembly GCA_017639485.1 of Pluvialis apricaria. Lineage (NCBI taxonomy): Eukaryota > Metazoa > Chordata > Aves > Charadriiformes > Charadriidae > Pluvialis > Pluvialis apricaria. Next base: position 154,464,444 of record CM030008.1, on the reverse strand, counting down.
GTTCTTTTGCTGAAGGAAAAACTGCCTGGTAAAACTATAGCATTAGATTCAAGGACTAAATTCAGTCTGTAATCGCATAGACCTGTACTGCTTGAAATGTATAATCTTTTCAGTAGTGTATATTTCTTCAAGAAAATACTGGCATTCAGGAAATTCAGGCAAATAGATCTGGAAATAAAAATCAGTTTTGTTAAATATTCCTTCAGCAATTCTACAAATTATTTTAATAAAAAGTAAATCACATTTGTTCTACTTTGGTAGCAGAATGCATTTGAAGATAAAATAAAATAATAAAGCCTCTCTCTGAGAAACTGGCAAAAATGCTCAGACTGATTGTCATGACAGCCAGCATTCATGATATCAGAAATTGTTTAAGGGTTGCTAGAGTGATATTCTCATAACTTTATCTAAGAATAACTTTTTGTTCTTGTAGCGCTTTGCCCTGAAAATACATTTATGATAATAAAGTAGGCATGACCTCTAGCAGCGTGATCAGAAAATCTGGTGGTGCTTAAATCTCACACAACACAGTACAGTTGATTGGATTATTATTGGGCTGACCAAAATAACCAGATGCACAAAATCAGGCAGTATCTTGTTGCATGTAGAAACTAGGATGTATTCATTAATAGGTTTTTGGGGTGTAACACTTTGTTTTAACCTCAAGGTACTGTCTGCCAAGATTCTTATCCCTTCTGACTCTGACAGCCAAGTCAGCTGAATACTAGTGGCCTCTTTTCTTCACCACCCCCCCCATCATGTAAGGCTGTTGTTAGCGGATCCATATTGCTACTGGTCCGTATGTTGCCTGAGTTAGCACAAGTTTTCCACTGTATTTTCTTTACGTGAGCTTATGTGGATGTATTGAGGGATCTGATAGCTTTTAGAGAAATTGGTCAAGAGAAGAACAGATAAGGATTGAACTCTACCAGGGAATTCACAAATGTCGCAAGAGATACTTAATCAATAATTTTGTCCAGTAAAGTTATGACTTTGCACCTTGGAATTAATAAAGTGAAGAGTTTTTTGCTGAGCTGTTCAGTCTGATTGACTTTGCAGGCTTTCTGTCAGCCTCTTCCCTTGGTCAAAGATCACAAAGCTTTTACCGTCTGAGGAGAGGGTGGGCACTGGACGTGGGACATGACAGTGATTCCTCGTGAGCTCTGCCACTTTACTGTGAAAAGGAGGACTATGCTGAGCATACAGCAGGTTGTCAGGTGAACTGGCAGTGTTGCCCTTGATTGTTTCTATGGGTTTGCTTCTGTAGAAAGGGTTGGGATTACCCAGCACCCTGGGTCCTAGCACGGGCTGCTGCTAGTCACGCAATACAATTCTGCAAATGGAAATTAATTTGAACAGGTCACAAATCACAGTTGAAGTTTTTCATCAGCTTTATGTCTTGCGTAGTGACTGTTCCGTACCATTGCCCTGACTCAAGATAGAAGATCAAACTGTACAAATTAATTTCCTTTCTGGAATGATGGTGTTAATAGCCTGGTGCAGGACAGGTTTTTGTGTTGGTCCTCGCATCAGTAAATGAGATAAGATTGAACAAGAAAAACAGGAGCCCAAAAGGAAAAGGAAACTCCGTCATTTGTGTTTAGGAATCCTTCACAACAGGAAAAAAGGGAGGACTTTTTTCTTAGAGAATCAAGGGTTCTTTTCAATAGGTGTTTTCTTGGCACAGTGCGGTGCTGTTATTGATCATGACACAGGTGGAACTGGATTCTTGATAAACCTGGATAAAAGTGCCTTTTCAATTAAGTGTGTTTCTTTGAGCTTACACAGTTACTATCCTATACACTGGCAGCAATTTCTTGAGCTTATTGAAGTCTAAAATTTCCCACTAATGGGGAATTAATTCAACAGATTCATCAGTTTTCAGATGTATTTCTGAATTATGTCTCTTGACCTGACTTTCCTGGCAGCATTCTTCTGGCTCACCCAGTCTATTTGAGGAACTTAAGGTGCTTAGTTTGGTTTGAAGGAGAGTAAAGTTTTGGAAATGACCCCGATTGGGTTTATTCTGGAGGTTTTTGTATGCGTAGCTTTTTAGTATTTGATGGCTGCTTTCAGTTACCAGGTAGGTTACATTCAGTGATGTCTTACATTGGTATAACTCAGCTAGCGAATTAAAACATTTTAATGCTCATTTATTCAAGGCAGAGTGACTTATACTGCCTGCTGAAATATTTAACTAGTTTTTACTTGAATGCAACTACGAAGATTTCTCTGTCAAAGAATATATTGCCTGAAGTAGGGGAGTTCAAACCCCCACTATTCTGGAATTTTATTTTCTCTTTGCATTTCCTTATTTTTGTCTCTGAATAGTTGCGGCTAAAACATTTCAGATACCAACTTTTAATTTTGGTGCTTGTCCTCCTCACTTAACTTTGCTGTTGTAGAATTAGTTGGCAGTAACGTTAAGGCTACTTTATTTTTTTTTTGGGGGGGGGGGTGGTGGTGGTTCAGCTTTTGGGGGTTTTATTTGGGTCCTTTGGGAGCATCTCTGAATCTTTTTTTAATCTTCTGAAGCAATGGTTTGGCAATGAAATTATTTACCCCTAGTTCTCCTCTGGAGAGTTTGTTTCATCAAGATTCTTACATGTTCAGCCACCCACCTTGTCTGAGTTTGAAGCTGTACCTATTTGAGGTATTTTGTCTGCACCTTAATATCTTTCTTCTTTTGAAGTACATTTGTGATAATTGTATAGAGTAGTTTACTTTTTTGGGCATAAATTTATGTTTCTCTTATGAAATCTGAATTGACTGGAATATTCTAGGGGAAGAAGTTGAAGGCAGAATAGCACAAGGCTAGCAAGTAATAGCAAGTAAAGGCCTTTTACTCAAACTGTTATCCTCCTGCTACCCTTAAGGACCAAAATGTCTTGAAGACCTTGGAGTACTGCCAGTCTTTTGATAGAGACTCAAGAATTAAAATCCTGTCAGATAATGTTCCAGATCTTCAGAGAAATAATTACAACCAACTTTCCCATTCTCATCCATCTCTTCCCTATTTTATTGATGATCTAGTTTAAATTAAAAAAAGCTTTTTTGTGGTCTAGCTTCATAATAGGGTTGTTCTATAATATCTCAATTTGTCTCAAGCAATTTTTCTAATAGTGTGCGTCAGTAGAAGCAAACATGTGCTCAACATTTACTGCAGTAACATCTACTTGGCAGAGATATTTTTCAAACATCAGATGCAGTATTTTTGCAAAAGTGACATGAGGAGGGTTACTTTGGCTTTCAAAAACAATATTAACCTTTATACATTGTACTGCTTATTCAGAAATCTCAATGTGCTTAACGGATTATTAAGATAATTATGAAAATCTCTAATTTGCAGATGGGGGAAGCTGACACAGAGAGGGTAAATGTGTTGCCCAAAGGCACACATCAAAGTCTGAGTAGAAAAGGGAATGGAGCTCAAGACTCCTGACTTACATATCTCACTCAAACAAAATCCTCTTAAAAAAGAGCACAGGTTGAACTCGGGCTGAAGTGCTGAGATGTAAACAAGTTCTGCGAAGCGGTGGGAACGTTCCTTAGAAATATTTAATCAAATAGATGTGCTTTGCCCAGCAGTACCTCTCTAATCCACCCAAAGCTGTTCCCACCAGGAGGAGGAACGCTGCACAGGGTGGCACCTTTCCCAAAACACAGTGACTCTGAGAGGGGCCTCAGTAGAGCTGATGGAAAGTGGAAAAATGAGGCAACACATACAGCGTTTTCTTACGCTTGCTTTTGCTGTTCCCTTTTCTCATCTTCCTCAGCCAGGGTGCAAGGAAAATGAAATGAAGTGAGGGGATCCGTTTATGGTGATGGTAGGCAAGTTTAGGGGACCATCTTTTTTGGACACCTCCAGCTTCAGAATTATTATACCCAAAAATTTGGTGCCTGGGTACAGCACAAGGATTCAGATCTCAGAGGCTGGGCACCTCTGCTCCCTCCTGGGCAAGCAGAGGTAGGTCAGCTCCTCCAAAAGTGCAAGCAGATGCCCACGAGCTGTGTGTAGAGACAGTTAAAACTAATGAGCAGGACACGGGAAGCTGAGAACGATGTGAATTACTGCCTCGCCGTGAAGCTTTGGAGTCTGACTTGAGGCTGCATTTTGGGTATTGCAGACCTTTAGCGAGCGTGTGTCTGGAGTCCTTTCCTGATTAAAGATGCTGAAGTAAATGTGGGCTTCATGTGTAGTTCCCCATTACGAATCCTACAGAAGCGGAGCCAGTTTGAGGTTCCAGCCCCAGCTGCTTGCATCATTGCTCCCCACTACCCCCATTTCATCTCTACACCCCTCCCACCCTCAAAGATTTTTATTCCCTCATCTGTTTCAGAATATGGCAGTACAAATAGCTTTGTGGAATAGTCTGGTGGAAAAAGTCAAGCTCCTACTCTTCCCTTCCAGCCTTTCCCTCAGCCTCCCTTAAAAAAAAAAAAAAAAGAAACCCCAACAGAGAGTGTTTTTGCATTTACAGTAGACTGTTTCACTGGAAGAGTTTGAAGTGTGCCCACGCAAACAGCTGAATCCATACAGCTGAGAGTGCTGTAATCCTTGGGCAAAGGGGGAGGGAGAGGCAGGAAGATGCTGATGCTGGAACCTCTTAAACTGGCTTTGCTGGCGACAGCAAACTGCATCTTTGCTCTCCTGAAAATACATCTGCACAGGGAGGCTCTGGTGGTACGACCGTTCCCTCAGGAAGAGGGAGCCTTGCAGTTGGGTCTCTTAGCCTGATCCGTATCATAACAGGATGCCTCCGTGTAGTAAGTGATCCATGAGTTTAGTTAATGTATAGTTGTTGCTTTCTCCTTGTGTGGGTGCTAGACCTATATAACACTGCCAAATGCAAGGCTCACCGGCGGGAAGAACAAGACAGAAAGGACCATGTCTGTTTTCTGCAGATTAGGCTACTCTGTTCACAGGTTTCTACTTCTCACCCTCAGAATTATTTGACCTTTATATTTGATAATTGTTAACCAAGGAATCAGAAGTAATCCATGTGTCAAGGACTTGATTTCACATCTGCCCTTTTGGGTGAAGGATTATACCCCATCAAGTATAAAGCTGTTACAGCAAAAATGCAGAGCACGAGAAATTGCTTTGCAGGCTATAACTTCCAGTCTGTTTTTTTTCTAAACAGACTTCACTTTGACAGTTTGTATGCGTTTGTCCTTTTTTGGTATTTTTGATTATGTCATCCAAGCTATGCAGATAAGTCTGATAAATTTCTGAAAGTTTTACAGGTCACTCACTACAGGTGAGTGATCCTCACAACAATTCTGGTGAAGGCGTCATCTCTCATTAGATTATTTCTTCATTAGATATGTAAGAATCTACATGACAGGTATTTTTTTTACTGTCCTAACTGCAGGAGAAGCTCCATTCTGTTTTTTCCCCTTTTATTGTCTATATTTCTCCCAAAAAAGAACACGATCCCCACGTGTGGACTTGCTGATGCTTGGTATGATAGCAATTCTGCAGCTGATATTTTCCTCCCACAAAGATTCCCTAATAGCCGAGGTGCGGTAGTCTCCTGGTGCTATCTTAAGGTGGAGCTATGTCTTTTAGCTCAATTCAAGCTCAGATCATCACCACTGGGTCATCTCACACCTGACTTGTTTCAGATGAAACTAAACTGAAAATAGACTTTAGGGAGATACTTACTGTGCTTCAGCCACTAATGGGCTTTCAGATCACCGGACCACGTCAGAACTAGTGATAAGAAACCCTCCTGAAACACATGTAGTGTGGACATTGGTTTCTCAGCACCAGCTATTTTACTTTATAGATCTGTGCCTGTTGGTCTGCGCTACTCGCTAATCTAAATGTAAACTCGATTTAACTGACTCGTTCGCTGAATCGGCTGACTGGAATGCATCCACTGAAAATGCAGTTTCTTTATTACCGATGCCCTCAGAACAGCAACAAATGCAAGTGCTGAGCTCCATGCTGTCTACATTTGACTATCACAGAGCCTTGTAGGAAATTGAGTCTTGATGGGGATGTGAGCAGCATTCACTGCCATCCCCTTTTTTTAAAAATATTTTTTTTATTTTTAATTTTTTTTGCTTGCATTGACACATAGCGGGTATTTAGGTACCTAGCAGTGTGATCTTTGAAATCTGCACAAGGTAAGGAGGTGCCTAAAAGAGCCTTTGGGCTAAGTAAGTGTGTGATGAGTCTTAAGGGCTGGAGCAATGCGATTTAACTTTCTAAATCTCACTAGAATAAACTTCAGCTGAATAAAACTTGCTTAAACTTTGTACATATATATTTTTACAAATTACTTCCTCTTGGTCTTTCTATTTTTTTTAAGAGATGGAGCAAAAAAAGGTATCAACGACATGAGAACTGACGAAAAAGCTGGTCCTGTATTTGCAGCATACTTATCACTTCATGTCTCAGTTCACATCTGTTTAAGTTATCTGTTTTTAGCTTTTTGTTTCCCTGGCAATGAGAGCAAACACTGTATTACTGCAACTTCTAACAATAACTCTCTGTTTCTGTATTCTGCTGTACTAAGCTGGTCCTAAAGAGATTCACATAAAATCATTCTTTGTAACCAGCTATATTTCATATGGACACTATCTGTAAAATAATTATGTATTCCTGATGTCCACATACCCTACAAGGCTATTAGTGTGTACCTACGTAGGCATTTCTGATAATATCCAGTTCTAACAGTAACTCTGTATAATATAAACTCTATAAAAAAATGAAAATATGCACACCCCTAGCCGTGGCAATATTCCACCGTTCTAAATATCATGTGCTTGAAATGTTCAACCCAAAACCCCCAAGAAGTTTAAAAATAATTATTATAGTGGCGCCTTTCTTGCTGCTCTGTAGCTGAAGTCCTCCTCATCATCTGCCCCTGTGCACCACTTGGATTTAAAACTCTGGCTTGTAAATAAATTGTGGTCTGAAGTTACTGATACAGCTTTTTGTTCAGTGAGCAGGCAGCTCAGTAGTGAAATAGCTGTCCTAGTATTCGCAGATCAGGGTGTCTTTAGCTACGTTCTCAGCAGGTATCCTCTAGTGCCTTGGTATGTTACCAGCTTCTGTCTCCAGCTATGAGTTCTATGGATTTGGGGAATAATTTACACTTAAAAAGGGATGTGCATAGTATTACATATGTGGTTCTCTTCTCACTTTATGCCTGCCTTTTCCAGTTAGATTTTCCCTAGTCCATAGGCTGTAGGATGGTGGGAATGCATTGTAAAAGGTCAAAAGAATCTCAGATAACATGGAGAAGCAGTGACTGAAGGATATGATTTTTATTTGAAAGAAACTCTCGTGAATAACAGTGGATTTCAGTTGAGGAGGAGGAGGATGGAGTTTACCTTTTTAAGTCACTGGTCTTCAGCCAAGTGGGACTGGGTAAGGCTTAGATCAGGGCCAACAAACTAGCTTCTGATCAAAGGGATCAATAGAGAGCAGTAAGTATCCTTCTTTTACTGCACTACCCTGTAAACACAATTTAGGATGAGTACTGTCTCCATGGGCACCAACCTGAAAACTTCCAAAACTTTAGCTTGGAAGCTATACCTTAAGTTGAACATTCCTGCAAAATACTGAATCCATTGCTAAAAATGGTTACAATAAAAGTTGTTTAACAGACCGCATTTGTCTGGCCAAGGCAGTAGATCGCATAACTGGAACTGGACGCGCCCAGCCTAGCTGCTTCCATGTTGCCTATGGTATGGAATGTGGAGCTGGCTGGACTGGACGCCACGCTCCCTCTCAACAGCTAAGATCAAGCGATCTCTGCTGAACTTCCAGGCGTTGTTTGATAGACTGGTTAATCAGATGGAGTTCTGAAGAATATTTAACTGTCCCTGCAGAGGGGTAGTTAAATATTTGTGAAAAAGCTAGCAGTAACTTGAAACCAAACTCTTTGAACACATCTCCTGGAACGTTGTTCCAGGTTGCATGTCACGAAAGTATCAGACTTTTTCTTTTAAACGTTTGACCTGCGTCTGTAATATCAGTAAATTCACTCAAGGCATTGTTTTTTCATAACTATGAGGTTCCCTGCAAAGACCAAAACGCTGAAATATGGTATTTGCAATGTGGCAAAGATGCTAGAGTAGAAGATGCCATGTTAAGTGTCATCAAATAAATATATGAACAAAGATAACCAGGACCTTAAAAATTTACAAACTGTGCCATTAGTGCAGAAATGCTGGTCAAGTGACGACTTGGAATGAATTTTAATTTTTTTTTTTTTAATAAATTGAATCTTTGATGAGTGTTTCTTGTGTTTCAGTAATCACCTAGGGAAGAGTCTGCAGCTGCTGATGGACAGAGTGGATGAGATGAGCCAAGACATTGTTAAATACAATACCTACCTGAGGAACGTAAGCAAACAGCAGCAGCAGAAGCATCAGGTTGGTAACACGAAAACCTGAATGAGAGGATGTTTGTTTTTCCCCACAAAATAAGGTTTGGGTGATGTTATCTAAGATAGATGAATTTAGATCTAAGCAACATAAAATTCTTAGAGAAACATATCCATTAAGTAGATTTATGAAACGTACTAGTCAGTGGGGAATTACTCAATGGATTCACTTCTGCTGATGTATAGCATGGATTGGTCTTTATTTGCTATTTTACATGTTTGTTAGTGATTTATGATAAGCCAAAATCGTTGATAAATATGCTGTGGACACAGGGATTAGAGGTTTAATAAATGAAATGAAAGAGCTGAAAGTAAAAGTGAATTGTTCCAAAACAAACTGTGTTTTAATACCATCGCATGTAGTCATGCATCTAGAAATAAAGAAACCTAGTCCATATTGAAAAGACACCGGATTGTGCTGTGATCGGAAATGACACTTTAGTCCTGTCGTATATCAGTAGATAGTAATACTGATCAGGTGGTGCTGACTTTTAATTCCTGATGCCAAAGGGACTCTTTAAAATGGAAAATAGTCGGATTAGAGAACACCGAGTATGGAGACCAGCTCTAAGTGGCCCTGCTTGAGCAGAGGCGCGTTGGATAAGGTGTCCTCCAGAGGTCACTTCCAACCTCAGCTGTTCTGTGATTTGGAGACGATATTACTTTATTTGCTGTTGCTGCATTTGATAAAGCAATACTGTGTCTAATTATAGAAGAATGCTGGTAAATTGGAAAAAAGCACTATGAGAATGATTTAAAAGCCTGCAAAGCAGATCTTGGTGAATGCAATTCACTTCTCGTGATAAATTAAGTTAACGAGTGACTTGCTTACTCAAGAAGTACCTGCATGAAAAATACATTTGAACTCTTTAATCTAGCAGACAGAGATATGACAAGATTCAATATCGGCCAACTGAAAATGCGCCAGGCCACTTTAAAGATAAAATATTACAGGTGTTGCTACACAAAGTAACTAATTATTAAAAGGAGCACATGTGGTTCATGTGAAACGGTTCATCACTGACTATTTTAAAATGAAAATTGGCTTTTTTCACTCAAGCAAAGTGTTGCTTGGACAGGGAATACTGTAGGGAAGCAGCATATGATCAGTGGTCTCTCCTGGCTTTGTAATTCCTGAGGACATAGAAGCTTCATGCATGTTATCTTCAGAAAATTTATTTTCCTTTGCTGCCTAATTTGAATAGAAAGATGGCATCCACTTCAAAGGTTTTTGTTAATAACAAGGAGAACTATTTATTTTGAAAAGCAGAGCAAAGAAGGTTCCATGGTGTCTCACTTCATTTCTTTACTAACTATAGCTGCGTTAGTAGTGGCTCATTGCAGCATAGTTAGTGGTCTTAACTTCATTTTTAAAATGGAGCAATTGTGATTAAGAGCAAGCCGTTTCAATAGAGAATAATAGGCAGACTGCTGAGAAGTGAATGGGGTAATGCAAAGAAAGAAGAAACTACATGCAATTCACATACAAATATGGGCATTTAAGATTTTATTTTTAACATTGTCCAAAAACATGTATTTGTCACTACTACTGGAAAAAAAAATTACTTCATTTGAGTATGCCACCAAGTATGAACTGTTTTCAGACTCTTAGGCACAGATACATTTAAGTGAGTGAAAGAAAACACCCTGTACTCTTTGGCCTATTTAATTTAAAGATTTTTTTGTGTGTGTGTGTTGAATATAAGGGCTTCAATAGACAAACCTTACAACTAATTCCTGGCTGTGACATACAGTACATATGACACCTACGTGATTTTGAATGTATGTACTTCTCCAAAAACAAACATTTATCCAATAGCTGAAGAAACGGACTGCCTTTATTTTTATAAATTTTGAGTGATCTGCATGGCAAAGGGAAGCACTGAAAACAAATCCGATTTTATTTTTTTTTCTATAGCAGAATAATTTCTACAAACTGCTAGTCTAGTATATCCTCTGGTAACCCACAAAGAAAGGGCATCAAAGTGGCAGAATATCTGAATAACTGGAATGGAAATATGAACCATTATGCTTTGTTTCTGCCACCACTTTGTTCCCTGTTTAGAGTTAGTATTTTTTTTGGCTTAAAATGCCTTCTTTAATCAAGTTCTCTTCCCCTTTCACCTTTAACTTGTATAAAATTGAGTACTTCTGGTTTGTATAACTATTTGAGGTAGCAGCTTCTCACACTTATATATTCCAGCCTTGTTTTCCTTTTTTGCATGGGGAAATGGAGGCCTTTATCTACCATGCTGTATTCTTTCCATCAGATACAGTATTTATGAAAAAAAAAATTTAAAATTAACCCCACCACCTCAGTGCCACATACTTTTCCAGTGCCTCACTTGTTTAAGGTGCCAATTTGGGGGAGGAAATACTTGTTGCCAGTGAATTGAAATAAACTGTGAATTGCATTTGCATTATTTGAAATAAACCAAATCTCACTGAATAAGTATAATTTTTAAAACATACTTGCTGGTTGGGTAAAGAGCATCTGAAAAGAAAAACTTTCAACTGCTTTGGAAGTCCTGTTGCATTCTGTGTCTGTTGCTTTATTTTCAGTACCAGCAGAGACGTCAGCAAGAAAATATACAGCGTCAAAGCCGAGGAGAAGCCCCTCTTCCTGAGGAGGACATCAATAAACTTTTTAAGCCGCTGCAGCCGCCTGCCAGAATGGATTCACTCCTTATTGCAGGTAACGTTCTAGCAGCCTCTTCAACTCATCTTTTCATATATGAATGTTAGCTTGGGAAAAAGTGCAGTTGTTACCTTAGAAAGCATCTTAATTTTTCATTACCTTTGGCATTGTGAGGTGATGGCTTGGCATTGGTAGTATTCCAAATACTTCACTTGGTCAAACTTAGTGGTTTCAGCCTGTGATCTACAGCCGTAGTCTCTGAAGTATTTGAAAAAAAAAAAAAAAAAAGGTAACTAAGAAAAGCAACCTTATTGCTAGTAGGCAGTCCATGCCTCTGTTAGAAAGTAAGCTTCCAAACACAGAAGAATTTTAAACCATGTTGGTAAGTAGCAGAGGCATGTTACCCATGCAGATATGAGCTTACGTGATTTTTTTGGAAGCAAACCACTGTGTTTAACCAGAATGGCCGCATAAAGTTTTAAACGATGTGTGGAGACTTTATCCCTATCTTTCTTATTTTGCCGTGGTACCTATCCTCCTGCTTGAGCTTCTGTGCCTCTGGGGTCGATGGGAAAGGGCAGGAGCGGCAGCCAGAGCCTCTTCCCGCCTCCGTTCTGAGAGGGTGAAATGGGATTTTAAAGGAGAGCTGGAGAAATACCCCACGGAGCGGGCCTTCTGCGCGAATGGGCGTAGCGACTGCTGCAGTCAGTAAGCTGCTCCCCGCGCTCATGCCCCAGCTCTTCCCTCGACTCCACAGGTCAGGGGGCTGTACAGACAAGAGGCGGGAATAAGCTGTTTGGGCTGGAACTTCTGATTCAGAGCAGTTGTGTGCTGCCCAAAGGTGCTGATAACATCCCTAGGTGTTGAACCGGCTGTTGCAACAGCTGAGAAGATTTTACTTTTAATTTCACACAGAATTTGGATAATTTCTTTGATTTCTATGGCCAGAGTTTTAGGGAAACTATCCCTGTCTTCCTGTACCCCAAGGTGAATGAAAATTTAAGGGGAACAAAGCATAGGTACAGGTCCCACCCCCCAGTTTCTTCAGTTTACTGAAGAATACTGCAGTACGTAGCCACAGTTCAGTATAAAAGTCAGTGCCTGTCTTGTGCCTCCTGGGAGGGTCAAAATATCTGGGACCTCACAACAGCAACAGAGAGCAGAAAACCTAGATGCCCTGCTACGTAATCTAGACTTGGAAAATGTCATGAGAAATTGTTTACTATAGTAGGCATTTGGCATCAGTTAGCTACCACCTTGTTTGAAAATTAAACCAGAGTCCTGGTAATTTAGCGTATAGAAAAGAGTGCTTTGACATTAAAAAAAAAAAAAAAAGGGAATTTGAACTACCACTCTTAAATTTTGGAGGGACCAAGAGATTATTATTTTAATATCAATACTGTTTCACACTGCTAATAAGTGCTCCTTTTAGAAGAAGTAATGTTCTTGATTTATTATTCCTTCCAGAGTCTTTAAAAAAAATGTTGTTTTGATAGTTTTTACCAGTTAATGAATCCTAGCAGCATTAAAGTATTTAAACATTCAGCTTTAGCATAGCTAAGAAGTGTGTATGTGTGTACACGTGTGTTTTATGAAAGTGATAGCTTAGGATGAATCATCTTGTGTAAGAGGAAGAACTGAAAACTATTATACTTCAAGGAAAAAACAGTTTTCAGCCAAAGCACTCTCTTCATTTGTTCTTTTACCATAGTCAGGGGAAGAATCGAAAGCATCCACTTCAACTTAGATGAAGTAAAGTTTGCGGATAAAGAATAAAACTTAGCTCTTTTGTCTCTGAGGCATCTAAAAACTTTTCAAACAGAGCATTAAATTGAGAGTTTATTTGCCTTCTAAACAGTCTTAATTTTGATTAAACTGGCTACATGTTTTGCTATTCCTAGCTAACGAGGGAAATAACTTGAGCAGTACGTGTATAAAAATGTTTTGATGGGCACGTTTGATTTGTAAAGCACTGACAAGTCTTCATACCCTGGTGATTTTTGAAGTAGCTAATAAAGTGAAATATTAGGTAGAAAAAAAGGCTAGCAAAACGTCAAACAGGAGTACCACAATTTTCAATCTGCTACTGAAAAGTATTTGTTACAAATACTTTAATAGGGACAGCAGATGCATAAGAACAGAACTGAAATTCAGTATTGTAGTATTTTTAGAGCAACTAAATTGAACAATTAATGTGATTAAGCTTCCAATACAGCAGCAAGAATTGTTTATTCCTTTTATTGTCAAATGTCTTTTCAGAAATAGTACATAATAGAATTGTAGGAAAACTAAGAGTTTTTTGAGCACACCAGTTTACCTATTCTGCTAATTCAGTTTCTTCTTCTTCCAAAACCTATTTGGGAATACTGAAAATGTAAAATTCCTAAGTGTAGAGTAGTTGAGCTGTTTTGGTTGCTTCTCTGTGTAAATCCTGAATGATTCATGCACATTTTGCTTTTTAAAAATTATGTTCTAGGATATCTTTCTGAATTTTAAAAACTGATGATGGTTTACTCTTCTTTCCTATTGACAGGTCAAATTAATACCTACTGCCAGAATATTAAGGAGTTCAATGCACAGAACCTGGGCAAGCTTTTCATGGCTCAGGCTCTCCAAGATTACAACAACTGAAGCAACTTTGCTGTAGCCCTCAACAGGAGAAGTTGTTTACAGTTTTATACTGTTCGTGATCCTCTTGAAAATTGAGTATATTGGGAAAAGTCATGTAAAACAGAGTCACCTTGGTTTGTGTCAAATTCTCCTGTAAGAAAAATAAAGGCAAATTTTAATGATATTTCAGTATTTCCTTATTTGTTGGCTGTATTGGACTGGAATTTTCTGTGGTCGCTCAGGTTTTCTAAATGTTTGGCAGTTATTCGTGTTTAGTCATAGCAAATAATACAGGTTTTATTGAACTTGGAATCTGAAATAAAAACAAATTATTACAAATGTTCAGTATAGCTGACTTCACAGAAGAAATGTAAGATTTCCCAGTTTTGGTTGAGAACCTACAGCCGTAATGTACTAGTCACTTGGAGCAGTTGCTCATTTTTATTTTCGTGCATTTGAACAGTCTGGTGTGATGATCACAAATATTTCATAGGCTTCACATCTGGAACATACGGAAGTAGCGTTATGTGGAGACTGATCCCCACCATATCATGCTGAGCTGTGGTCCCGTGTTCTGTTGCCACCATCAACTGGATTGAAATCCAGTGATGCTACTGAAGTCCTTGTGACAAACTGTAGAAGGTAGCTGACCCAGAGTAGGGAGTGTGGTGTAAATGGACACCATTCCTACTCGGCATTAACTTTGCCGTCTGGATGTGCCTTTATTCCTGAACTCAGGCTATTTATCTTTTTAACAAGAATGTTAATTTAAAGATTTAATACATGGCAACTCACACATGTCACTGTCATTGATTTCTTTTTTTTCTTGAGTTCTTCCTTGCGTGTCATTGTGTGATGAGTTCTGAGAGCCTAAAATGGCTGAAGGAGTGTGGTTTGGTCTCTTAAAATAAAAAAAACATCCTCTAAATATGGAACTAGCATGGAATATTTCAGCCTCCAAGGTGAATATTTTGGAAAGTGTGTGAAAACTGAGGGTTAGACTAAGAACTTATTCTTTTCCACTCTAAACTATAGTGATTGCAGGATTTATGTAAATATGGATGCAAATTTTGTTCAGCCCTCACATATCTGGCAAATTGCCTGTCTGATCTTTTGCCTTGGAAACTTTGGGAACCTTTGTGTTAGCTTTCATACAGTGAACTTCTCCGAAATCAAAGATTAGTTAAGTATCCTGCTCTAGTGCCGCATGATTGAGTTTCATTTCCTATACAAATAATATTCAAACCGTGTTAATCTTCTAGTTTTCTGAAGCCTCAAAATAACTGCTAGGGAACAGAAGTGGGGGCAGATAATTAGACTAAGATGAGACATTTGAGATAGAAAAAACGATCTTCTGGGTAACTGGGAACAGAAGACTGGCTCTGTAGTGACTGTGTGTAGAAGGAAGCAGCAGTAACATTATACATACTAGAAGGTCTGCAGAGGAGGTGTTAGCAAAATAAATACTTGGAATAGGTTAAAAACAAGCTGTGTGTTTTGAATTAGTTCTTTAAGATTGAGGATGTAAATGGGAGAGAGGGCAGTAATATTCTACTGTGCTGAAGTTTAACAAGATCAGTGAATTTTATATAGCTAAATCGAATGTGGTAAATGTCAGTTGAAGCCTATGAAAAAATATGGAAGACCAGTAAAGGTTTGTGGCTTCTAAGTGTATGGGTTTGAGTCAGACAGGGAAATGAGATATAAAAGTAGGTGAGGTGTAAGTAGACTTTGGCAATGATTTTTGACTATTCTGTTCTGAATCACACGTTGGTCTTGTGTCGTGGCGAAAATCATTAGAGGAAGCCTCCCTGGGCGAGGGAGGTGGAGTCAATTGAAGCTGTTGGTCTGTAAATGAGAATCAGCAGCTGTGGAGATGAGGAATTAACAGGGATGGGGCTGTGTCTCCGTGCTGGGTTCGTTGTGAGCTTTCCCTACTATCTCTGTATTCTTTGAACTTCACTTTTACGTATTCTCTTCCTAACGTGCGTGAGCTGGCAGCTCATTCACCATAAGACATGTTCTTTCCATTTCTAATTATCATAACACTGCCTATTCTTTCTCCTTCCTTGGCTGTGAAAGGCTTTTCTTTATACTAATAAAAATGTAGTGACATTAGAGTCTTTAAAAATCACCTCTAAAGAAGTTAGAACTTCTTTTCGGTCAGCAAGCCTGTTGTCACTGCGGAGGCAAACAAGGCTTCTGCCCCGTGGTTCCATCTCCATCACGTGTTCCTGGGTAACGCATATGCACACAGGAGACGGAACGTGCACGTAAGGGAAAACCTTCCCTGCAGTCATAGTCCACATCCAGCCATCGTCTCTCCTGTCACACTCCGAACCATGCAGGTCTGTGTTGAAATAACTGTTTTGTAATTGTTTTTTATTTGTGCAGAACTATAATCCTTGTAAAAGAAAACGTTACTTTGGAATCCAGCTCTAAGGGCCACGAGTCTTACAGGCAAGTCTTCTAAGCTAGGTGTTGGGCAAGTCTTTCAAAAGTAAGGTCTGAAAGGAGAAAAAAGGGGAGGATTATTCTAGTTTTGATGCTGAAGAAAACCAGTATTTCTTCTACTTGGTTGATACTTGGGATCTTCATCAGTATAGCCCCAATTTTGCTGTGACGTTTACTGCCTCTGTTCCACTGCTACTTGTAAAATGCACTAATTGTACTGATAGTTTGAGCCTGCGTGGGGTGTGAAGTGCCGTCTCCCTTAATCTTGGCTCTAGCTTGGTCATACTGCCCTGGCTGCTTCCTTACGGGGGGGTGAGTCCCCGTCCCAACTCCCTTTTCGTATGCAGGCAAAACGTAAGGGCTTTGCTGGTGTCAGGTGGGGTGGATGCAACTTGCGTAAATAGTTAGAAAGTTTGTGCTGCTGTAGTTCGAGGTAACACTGTCCCTGAGGAGTCACGGTAATGGATGGTGTGCGCTCCTATTCAGTCCCGTCCCAAAGTGGAGTAGGTTCATCTCTGAGCCTTTCTAACAGTCTGAGCTGTGCCCAGTTAGGCTGACAGCCCGGAGGTTGTCTTCAGGACTGGCAATAGGAAAGGCTGCTGAACTTTGGACACTCTACCCGGTTATCTAAGAAAAAATGTGTAATTCCTCGGATATGATTAACTGCCACAGTCTGTATCAGAAACTAATCCTTTATATTAATATTTAAGGAAAATTAGACCAAATAGGAGAGAGCCTTTCTGTAATCCAAACATACTTGGCGGGCCCTTATCTTGACATCAAGATGCATACCGGTATTCCTTTCGCCTTTTGGAGTTTTCAAAGTTGGTCCAAGCTCCGTCTGAATTGTAAGCATTCTGCTGCTGACTGCCTGCATGGAGGAAACCTGGGGTGCTTTTCCCAGTTATTCTTCGTAAGGTTGTCATGTCCTTTTTCTTCTCAGCTCCATGTGCTATTTCCCCAAACACTTAAACCTTTTAGAACCTGAATTTCTGTTCCTCTGTGTCCTGCCGATGTTTGGACTTCTGTGCAGAGCCGAACCTGGTACTGCCGGGTAGGAATGGGTGGCATTTGTGCAAATGTAAACAACTGCACGGGGTACAGACAAGAGAAGGTCTGGGTGAGGTTGCAGATGTCCTTTTTGGTGCTAACAAAGATGTCGGATGGGATTGGCCATGGCAACCAATAACACTTGCGAAGAACATCTGACATCTTTGCGTTTATGCTCTTCATGCTTTGAGAATTCCTGAGCGCAGAGTCATTCGTCGCTCTTCTTGTTGGTTGGTCTTGCCTGATTTTTTGCCTTCTGATAAATCTCTGGTATGACAAAGCACTGGTGACAATCTGAGACATCTTTAAGAAGCAAGCGCTATTTAATGGTTCTCACTTGGTAGTCAAAGGACTCCTGGTGCTCTGTTAAGAAGTCGTTAGGAGCTGGTGATGCAAATAATATCACCAGCCGAAATACGCGCAATGTGTGCAGTAAGAGGAATCTGATTGCTCTCTGTAGAACTGCTTCTCATCCAGTTTGCCAGCCCTGGGGTGAAAGATATGTCTCTCATGATTTTCCATGCCTGTGCATTTTCTTCCCCTGGATTTTATGCTTCTCTTTAATTTTCTTCAGATTTTGCCCACAGCTTGTTGATTTTTAAGCAAAAGGAGCATGCTGCTCTAAATCTGCCTTCTGTCATTTTGTGCTTTACTTTTCCATGAATTCTTCTGGAAAGCTTTGTCTGCAGTT
This sequence comes from Pluvialis apricaria, assembly GCA_017639485.1. Classification (NCBI taxonomy): domain Eukaryota; kingdom Metazoa; phylum Chordata; class Aves; order Charadriiformes; family Charadriidae; genus Pluvialis; species Pluvialis apricaria. Next base: position 154,446,596 of record CM030008.1, on the reverse strand, counting down.
GGAAAGATGCTTTAAATTTTGCGAGCTGAACATCACCCTCATGGTGGCAGTTTCGGTTGCTCAGGTGTCAGGTATGGCCCCCAGTTTGTCTTTCTCATGCCCCCGGTCTTCAGCTGCAGGGGACAGAAGGCATGGGCACCGCTCGGGAGACAGCGGTGCCGCTCCTTGGGGCTGGTCCAGGGGGAGTGATTCAGAAGCTTTTCATACCAACTTTACAACTGGAAAAAGGTTTACACAAAGTTGGGCCTGTGTTTTATTTTTTTGATCTTTTAATTGACAGACCAGATCGCTGTTGACACAGTTCGGCGTATGCTGAGCGGTGGCGAATGGCGCAGAGCTGTAGAGGGATGTCTTTAAAAACAACAGCTTTGGCAAAAGGCTCCTTAGTGAGGGAAAAGTTAATGTCTTATTTCAATTAAAGCAAACATTTATATGGGAGGAAGAATGGCCAGATCCATTTTACAATGGTATTAAAAGGCATTAGGGTGTCAGTAAAATAAACAAGGAAGGGTAGCAATGTATTTATCCAGCAGAAATGCAGCTAAAGACTTCAAAAGCTTTATAAGATGAAGAGAATGTGTGCAACGAGGATTTCCGTTCTGGTTTAAATGATCAATTTATTAATCCGTCACCATTATTGAGGGTGGTGTTCCTTAAATATCACACAACACATAAAATTTGGATCTTTTTTGTTCTTCTGCTGGATTTGAGCAATACAAATTTAGTCTTATATGCAAAAGTGTTCTGTTTTCATCATTCAGTGTGTGATTTAATCTTTTATATCTCAATAAAACTGATGGAGGGTCACATCCAACAGGTTAGAAAGTTGAAAGCTGATTTAAAAGGTTCAGGGATCTCATCCCACACGCAATGTTTCCTTGCTTGCATATCCTGACATTTGAAAACAAATCACTGAAGGATTTAAAGTATGTTTTGTCGGTCACAGAACTGGTTAATTTTTTTGTGCCCAAATCTTTCACTTGGCTTCTTTAACATTAGCGATTTAATTATTAGCTTGCAGATTGCATCTGAGGCAGGAAAACATACAACTGGAATGCACCAGTGGCAGCAGGCTTGCCTCTTTCAAGCTGTGGTAATAAATATGCCTGGAAGTGAAGTCTAATAATGACCAATTTATATATTTTAGGAGAAGTAGTAAACAATATGATGATCAAGGCTAGTGTGTCTTACAAAAGATTGTGACACTTAAGCAGTTTCTGCTTTGGACCAAATGTGTGACTTCCACACTGATGTTTGGGGTTTTTTTAAGCTTAGCTTAAGTAAAAAGCTCAGCCATGTTAATTGCTGTAACATTAACATAACACAGTAGTCAAGCAAATCCGTTGTTACTAGCTATGGAAAAACTAGTTCCAAAAGGATTAGCAATTACGAGCTTCAATGATGTTAACAACTTGTTTACATGGGCTACAAGGTCATATTCAATTTAATCATTTGACTCCTGAAGTTCTAAGACATAGGAGGGGAAAAAAACCCTTTCAGTTTATAGAAGAGCACTTTCTACAGTTATGTGTGTGAGCACAAACAGCCATGGACTTGGTTTCTTGTGGCTTTTTGGTCTTCTTAGTTCAACCACAAATAGCTGTTCACAATAACTCCTACACACAACCGCCACATTATATCTTCAGCTCCTTCCAGGAGTTTCTTACTCTCCCTCTTTTGAGCCTGTGCTGGTCCAGCGCTCTTCCTTGGCTTCACGGCTCCTGCCAGGCCACGCGCGGGGCTCTCCATCGCTGCCTGCTCCCAGCCCCTCTTGGGCTGCAAGTCATAGAATCATACAATGGTTTAGGTTGGAAGGGACCCTGAAGATCAGCAAGTTCCAACCCCCCTGCCATGGGCAGGGACACCTCCCACCAGACCAGGTTGCTCAAAGCCCCATCCAGTCTGGCCTTGAACACCTCCAGGGATGGGGCAGCCACAGCTGCTTTGGGCAACCTGTTCCAGTGCCTCACCATACTCGGAGTGAAAAATTTCTTCCTAATAGCTAATCTAAACCTGCCCTCTTCCAGTTTAAAGCCATTCCCCCTCATGCTATCACTCCATGCCCTTGTAAAAAGTCCTTCCCCAGCTCTCCTGTAGGCCCCCTTTAGGGACTGGAAGGCCGCAATAAGATCTCCCCGGAGCCTTCTCTTCTCCAGGCTGAACAGCCCCAACTCTCTCAGCTTGTCATGCAGGTCCGCTCTCAGCAGCTCAGCCCACCGATCCATCATCTCACTGAACTTGGCCAATGAGTTTAGAAGTTATCAGAGTGGAGTTGAAGCAACAGCAGAATCACATAAGCCCTGTTTCCTTAGAAGAGCTCCACATAAGCCTTTACTTATGTTGATACCAACAGCTGTGCGTAGCACAGGGGGTGTGTGGAGAGGAAGCAGAGCAGATCTGGGTTTGCATGGACTACCAGCATCCGTCCTGGGGTGGATCGCACAGATTGCAGTTGAACAAGCTACTTGGAAATGAAAAACTGTCCTGTTTGCTAATTGATTTTCGTAAAACTTTCATGAATCTTTAATAAATCCCCTCTCTGAAAGGCATATTTTCTGCTTGGGAAGGATACCCAGACATTTTGATTTTATGCACCTGTAGAAGGGAAATAAGGTGATCTATGAGAAGAAAAGAGGCTTCTGAATTGAGCACTAAACTAGCTACATGGTCACAAAGTGACTGGGTTGTGGCTGTCCGCAAATTACATGTGCTGGCATAAAAGTAAAATCCTATAGCATTTGTTGGTGGGAGTATTTCTCAAGTCCTAAGAATTTTCATTAGATCACAACATTATTAGAAGAAACTTCTTTTGTTTATTTATGGTATTTTTCAGCTATCTTAAAATAAATGACTAAAATGGTACAAATCGGGTATCTGTCTGAAATGTCTCATCCTCTTTGTAGGCGGCTGCTGCTTCTTCCTCTCTTGGGACAACTGAAGCTTTGCTTTTCTCCTACATGACATAGGAGGGCTTTCCTCATTGAAGGAGGTGAAAGGGGACTTGGACTATGGTTTGAGCAGTCCCAAACGAGGAAACCACCAAGCCTGGAGAGAAGCTTGTCCCTGTCTTGTGGCCTGCTAGCCACGAGCTCTCCGTGTCACCATCTCTGCCTGCCACCCAGGCAATAGCGGTGGACTTGCCACTCCTGTTACTGGACTGTACGCAGCGATGTTGGTAGACATAGGTGAAGAGTTTCCTTGTGTAAACAGCAGCTCTTCTTGATGGGAAACACGTGAGCTGCCTCATCCTTCACAACTGGCAATGTGGACATGAGCCTAGTGGGGAATCCCGTGTCTAAACCTGGATTCAGTAGATCTGGATAAACGCCCTGAGCAGGTCCTTGCATCCCAGCGCTTTGCTTCTCCGGTGCAATAAGGAGATATTCTGTCACTTTTGTATTTTCAGAGTGTAAGCTCCTTAAGACAGCTGTGGTGTCTGTCATACGCTTTTAAAGCGCTTCATGAGCTCAATCCAGCCCATGCTCAGCAGGTCCTTGATATCATTTGGAGAATCTAAGTATAATTACCTGATTATTACATCTTACGGAGAAAACAGTACATGATTAGGCCATTAAAAGGTTGTGTGCTGAGTAACTGGATGAAGATTGCGCTGACAATTCAAGTTTTTCCTGTCTCTTGAGGGCTCAAATTTCCGAAGTTTAGTAAAGCAGATTTTATCGTCTGAACCTGCGTAGACTGCCGTGCTGGCTGTGTTCTGAGGCTGCATTGGAAGCAGAGTTATCCTCTCTCCGAGCTAAAAGAGTGAAAAGCGGTAGCGCAATGCAATTACCTGCTGTATGGACCTGACACAGAGACGTGTCAACGGATTTCTTTGCTACTTGCCAAACAGCAAGGCAGTGGTGGGCCCAAAACGCAGAGATGTGATGAGCCCTCCTGGCCTTGTGACCTTACCAGCCAGACAAGGTTGTTCTGTCCAGCCTCTTCTTAGCACCTGCTTTTAATTTCTTAATTAAGAAATTTTAATTTTTTAACTTCTCTTGATTCTGTAATTAGCTCATCGTGTTATTTATTTTCAGCCATACTCTGTGCTCTTTTTCATCCTTCCTACTTGGTCATTCTTTGGACTTTCAGCCGGGTGATGATCAAAACTCTTGTTTAACTTTATGGAAGCACCAGAGCTTTTCATGTGAAACTGTAGTTTTTCTCCTTTTTTTTTTTTTTTTTTCTTTTCTGTAACCTCAGTCTTGGAAATAGCTGAATCCCTTGAGCAAAAGCTTCCCAAAAAAGATCCTATTAGTCAGACAGCTAACATCAGGAATGTTTAGCCTGAATTGTTCAAAGTTATCCTGAAGCGGAGTGTTACAATGGAAAATGTTAAGTAGCCTCCGCATAAATGCGGCTACTTGTGCTGCCATTAATAACCTTGGCCTTGTAGAGAATGTTCTTGTGCTAGCTAAATTAGATTAACCAGTAAATTTTCTTCATCTTTAATGTCTATCAGATTTAAGACTTCTGGGCGTAAGCCTGCTGCCACTAAAACTGATGGTAAAACTGTTGGATTCTGTGTGACAGTGGACTTTTCAGGAATGATGTCAGAATTTTGTGCTGTTGAAATCTGTGATTATTAAGAATACGAGAATAGGAACATTACAATGCAAAACTAAAGTGAACAGCTTTCAGACCAGACTTAAGTGTGAACAAGAATGTGTATGGCATTTCAGTCAGCTTTGATGTTAGCTTGTAAAAATCTTTAACTATGTTAAGAACATAGGAGTCCCCGTGGCTTCTGGTAAAATTACATTTTTAATATTGAAGAAAAAAAAAAGTTGTGTGATGAAGGGTTCAATTCCATTTTTTCTGAATGCTTCATATATCTGAAGAATTACAACTCCCGGGAGAGCATAATATAATATCTAAAGTCATATTGGTATTTTATGTTTTATCATTGTGTAGTTCTGCTTGCAGCCTCTGCACCTTATTCCATCACCCTCAGATATACTGCGGCGTTATTCAGATTTAAATAGCTTTTACCACTCACTGGCAAGAAAGCCATTCCAAGAATATTGTCTGCGTTGCTTGCTAAAAAACATGATAATATCACGTGAAAAGGGCTGCTGCCCTTTTCAGCTGGTGATTGCTGCCTGGTGCCACTATTAAATAGCAGGTAAACAAGGAGCATCCCAGGATCTCAGCTGGCGTATTGCCACTCAGGCGTAGTAATATGTGCTCTACTCCTAAATACATTTAGAGATTTAAAATACTGAGCTATTTTGTCCTGCGTTTTGTATGCGCTAGGCAATTTTTTTTGTCCCTCTGAAAGTCTAGAGTATCTTCAATGCTGTTTCATGTTGGTTTTGAGTTCTCAGAGGTTTTTTTTCAGAGCTACATACTGCCGCGCCAGGGCGTGGGCCAGACCAGAGCTGGCTTTGGGAGCAAGTAGTTCAGTGGGGTGGGATAACTCACCTCGTTGGGCTGCTGTGATGTCCCAAATAGCTGGAGTAGTTTTGGGCTGCTCTGCTGTGTGTAGTACAGACAGCCTTCAGCCTGAGATCCCTGCGGGCAAAATGTGATGGAGCTGCGAGCGGAGCCACTCTGCTCAGCCTGTGCTTCGTTCCCCACAACGTGCCAGGGGGTAGAGGGGGAGGCGAGTGGTTTTGGTGTGCCTGGCGTGGGAAGTCTGTGCCTCCTCCTCCTCAGTCTGAAAGCGAGAGGTGGCGGTTGACTGAAGTAAAGAATTTTACTGACCATGCCTGGAAAGCAGGAGCCTGCTCCCAGCAGAGGAAAGCCGATGTCCCAGAAAACGCGCAGGGACAGGAGTAACATCTAACCCCAAAAAGATGGATTTTCCGCACTCTGCTATCCATCGTACAGAGAATTCACAGCGAGTGCTGATACTTGACCACCCTGCAAAGTGACCGGATCAGCTACAAATGAGCATCTCTCTTTTGGAGCGCTCTGTTGAGCTAAATCGGAGAAGATCTCTCAAGCTTGTTTGTGGCCGATTTTAATAGTAGCGGTCTCATCTTGGTGTGTGGCGCTTTAATTGTGCACGTCCCATTAGTGCTAATGGAGTTACGCACCTGAAGTCCTATGCATGGAGATGAGACTATAAATCTAGGGTTACAACCTCATTAAAGCTGTTTATTTCATGTGTAATAGCCCTTTTGCCACCAGGACACCTTAATTCATTACTTTATTTGTCCCTTTGAATAAAGTCTCCTCATCTCAAGATCATAACTGCCTCTTCTGTGCCGTGCCCTGGGATGACCACTCGTACTTTTCTCCATCTCTATTGCTCAGCATGGCAAAAAAAGCCAGGGCCCGTCTCCTGAGAGTTATTGGGAGCCTGATACAGAGGAATATTTTTCTTTTTTAATCTTTTAGACCTCATCAATTTCTCTATTGCTTTCCATTATAAGCGCTGGAAGGTGCTGCTAGGCTGTGCTGTTTCTCAGCACGATTTACCATTGCTTTTGGAAGTCCAGCTCTACTCAGCTCTTCCCCCGGGCAGCGCGCGTGGCGGGAAGCGGCGTGCAGCACCAGCCGGGCTCGTGCTGGAGAAGGTGCCTGTGCGCATCGAGGAATGAGCTGCTGTGCTGCTTGGGGAAAAGGCGCTTAAGTATGAGCAGAGGCAAGAGTGAGGAAGGGAAAGCCAGGAGAGGACTGCGGCTTGCAGAACCAAAGAGAGCTCCCTTTGCTGAAGGACAAGCGCCAACAACTGATGGGGTAAAATATGAGTTTCCCCAAGTGTCAAAAGTGGGCTCAGGTCAGGCAGTCTATAAGAGACAGTGGTTTGTGAAGGGGTGGAGTGTGCTGATGGCAAGCAGTCTACGAGGGGCACCGGGCAGAGGAGATGTCTGCTCCGGTCCCATGGGAGAAGAAACGTCTTACAAGTAGGTACCCTCTCTCTTCTATCCATCTTCTGAAAATGGTAGCTTGGTCTTCTGCTGTCTTGTGGTCTGTTCAGCCCTGAATCCTGTTTGTCTCTGAAGGGTGACACATACAGGAATAATAGGGCTTTCTGTAATCCACCACAAATAGCAGATGACAGAAAAAGAGAGGATGTTTTAGTCTAATAGCCTTTGTTTTGAACACCTAATTTTTTTTTTTCAGCAAGTGTGATTTTGTCCATACTGGTCATGAAAAGCTTTGCCACCTCTGAGCCAAGACTTTCTACAGTGGTTCATAAGCCGAGTGCCCATCACAGGTTGTCTTAAAAAGTCTGGTTTGGTAAAGTTGTGAAGTGACGTCTGAACTCCAAGAAGGGGGTATAACAAGGTTAATGGTTATTTGAGAATATTGGTCTTTTCTGGCATAAAAGGGTTGAAAAACCCACTTTGAGCCCATGTTTCTAGATTTGCATTTTCACGAGTGCTGCGCTTTTGTCAGGGAGACATGGAGGTTACTGGGAGGACTGGGGGGAAGTGAGCGCCTGCACTTTGGCCAGCCTGGTATGTTGGAGGGCAGCAGAGATGGGGGTGCAGGAGCCAGCTTCCGCGGAAACAGGTTATGTTTCAAAAGCACAGGTAGGAAGGTGATCATTTAGAGGATAAGCTAAAGGGTGGATCATTTAGGACAGTCTTTTGGTGGGGCAGAGGAAAAGGGAGGAATGAGAAAGGCGCAGAACTTTTTACTTGCCCTAGCAAATGAGCTGACTTGAAGAAATGCCCATATGTGAGGAAGACATTAAAGGCAGATGCAAATGTGGATTTTCATACTGTTGAGTGGGAGGAGTGCTGCATGGAGGAAGCTGAAACTAGGTAGAGAAATCACGAATGTGAACAGACTGGAGCCAGTGATGAGCAGTCCGCTGCAAGCAGTTGGACAGTGTTGGTGTGCCGGGAAGAGAAAGTAGAGATTTGAGCAGAGGCAATGTTATGTGGAAATGAAATTGGTGGAATAGGAAACTTTTTCCCTGGTAGTAGTCTTTCAGTTCACAGATGACACTTTCTTCTGGAGAATCAGAGTGTGTCCTTACCAGTTAGGTCTGCAAAACTTGGGGCCCGACCCCTTCACCAAGTTCCCCGTGTTCATCGCGTTCCCCGGCACCATCCTGTGTTGTCCAGTGATTGCTGTTTCTGTTCATGTGTTCAGTCCCTTTCTGAATAAGCTTTAATGGCATTGCAGAGCTTCCACTTCATTTTTGCATTTGATTTTCAATATGCAGCTCACTGAGTTAATTCGCAAGGGCAGTTATGGTTTGAAACACCTCATTTGGAGATGGATCCAGATGAAACAGTGACAGGTATTGAATTCTGTGTTGTGCACTGAAATAGTAACCAAAATGGAACTTTACCTTGTTCTTTCCATTTCCGTTTTATTTTCTTATTGATTTAAGTGAATAATTAAGATGCAGGTTGCCCCCAAGTACCTGATTCACCTGAGGTGCATGGTACCCTGGGCAACTGGACCCACAGAAGCCATCTTAGAGGTGCTTTAAATTCATTTAAAGCCTTGGGTATTTGAGACAGCTCTGAGATTTCAGGTGTACTGAATGTTTGTGTCTGCTCCACTGCGGTAAAGGTATGCCTGCCGTTGGCACAGGTTCAAACTACGGCATCTCTAACTCAGCTAGCGTCCAGGCACAGCTCCTCCCTCTCCCCATCCATAACTGAGACCATCGCTTCTCAGCCATCCCTGGGTGCCCCACTGGCAGCTAAGCCGGCCTTGCCGCCATCCAATTCGTGCAAGCCTAGGGAGACAGCGAGGACCCTTCACTCAAGGGCTCTTCAGTGAAACTGCTGGCTCTACCCCTTTTGTGATAATCACAGACGTTTATCTATTAAAAGAAACAAATTCAGACACTGTCAGTTTGTTTTGAACTTTTTGTTCTTCTGCGCTGATCCGGTTTGTTGTTCCAGAGCTGTGCAGTTTTTTCTTGTTTTTAAGGGGTTTTTATTTTTGACGAAATCAGCACAAAGTAGTAGTGGCAGTAAAAATCAGGCCATTTTATTTTAACATCTGGCTTTGAGTAATGTTTGACATTGGCAGGGAGTAAATACAGGCATTCTGTTATTTTCCTGTGAAACAAGATTTTTTTTTTTTTTTTTTTTTTCCCTGGGCATTTAGGTGAGTACTGTGCTCTGCTGAAAGTGCATCCCATATCTCCTCACGAAACTTTCCTAATTGTGGGCTAGGTAGGATAAATGTTTAGCAATCGCCTTGGCAGGGGAAGCGCTGCTGGGAGCCACCACCCAGGGAGCACGCCACCACCTACTCCTTGACCAGATCCAGTAGTACTGGTACCACCGAGATCCTGGCTGCCGTGCCACCCGGGTTGCTGGCCTGGGCAAGCCCTTTGATGAGGCCACACAAGCTGGCTTTCATCTAGAGGCCACCACCTGCGAAAGGCTCTTGCGTATCACTCGCCCACAGTGCGATTCATCTCATCTGGCTTCTGCTGCCTGTGTTGGACCTCATCATCTGAGCGCTTCTCAGGGAAGTGTGTGATGGTCAGGGGACCAGACGTCAGCACCTACTTTCGAAAGAGGTGTTTGTGCCCTGAGCTCTGCTGACTGCAGAGGAGGCACGGGGTTACCTGCCCAGGTGCACACAGACTGTCAGTCAAACGAATACAGCCTCTGGTACCTCCAGTGAGACGGCGTTAGGGTTGAGGGGCCCACCTGGTTTGTCCTGGCTCATCCATATTTTCTGTATGCCCTTTATATGTAGATGGGATCCTTCTCTTCACCCTGGGCATGTGCCACTCTGAATTTCCACCTGGAAATGGGAAGAGAGCACGTCTGCACGTAAGGAATGTCCTTGCTGAGCTGTGCCACCCTCAGCTGCCTCCACCAGCAGGTGCTTTGTGTGCGCACTCCTGTGCGCTCTGAAAATTGAGTCCCCACTGATAATCAGGCTTCAAAATATGGTACGTGCCTGTCCTGGGGAGAGAATCGTGTTGGTTACATGAAGTGTATCATGTTGCCGCCTTTGTCGATATTTTCGTATAGCTACAAATATTTTCTATCAAGTTTTATTAAGTGAGACCCACATACTTCTTCCAGCTGTGACCGTGCGGTCTGTTCTTACATAGCTGTTCACCCCGCCCTTGCTCAGCAACACTTCACAGTCATGCTGTGGTGCAGATGAAGAATTTGGGTTTGAAGCTGGCAATCTGATTCCCATTAAAGCTATATGGAAATTTGCCACACACCTGCCTAGGAAGCTGGAATAAATAATTCAACGCTGCACAGTGATACCTAATGGCAAGCAGATAACTTGAATAACCTTGTACCGGGTTAAGCTCATCAGTGCTCTGTCCTTTCATGACAAGAGAAGGAAAAAAACCCCAGGACAGACGTGGAGAGGTTAAAAAGGGCTGTGGACTTTCTCTCTCTTTAAATGAGTTTTCAGCCCTTCCAAAAGGAAGGGACTGACATCTGGTACCGCTGAGGAATGCAGCGGGGAGAGCAAACTGTGAGACCCAGTAACGCTCGCTGGGGATAGTTGGCAGCAATGAGAACGTGGCCGAGTTAATTGCTACGTGTTAGTAGCCATACAAGGAAAAAAAAAAAAAAAAAGAAAAAAAAAAGAAAGAGTGTGCAAATCTTTGTGCCTGACTCCCATTTTTGGAAATACCTTTGGACTTTAGGAGCAAGTATCATAAGTAGAATTTAGACTCTTTGTTGCCTGGATCACTCTTGGAAGAAAGGCCACTGTCATTACACACGTCTATTAACCATTAACTGTAGGAGCAACTCTCCTACAGGCATGACTGATTTGTCCTCACGTGGTTGTACCTACATAAAGCTATTTCGAAAGCTGGGTACACAGGAGCTGGGGGCAGAACCTTCTAGGTTTGGGTGCTGCTTAGGAGGTCGGTTGGTTGTACTGGTTTCCTAGTGCTTTTTTAACTTTTTTGGCTATCTACATGCCTATGAACACCTGGTGACTAATATCTGGAGTTAGAGCAAGCGTCATCATATCTAATGGCTGTTGCTTCATTTTATGTTTTATAGCTCTAAAAGGCTAGGCATCTCACATGAGAGGTGAAGATATTTTTTCTTTTGGAGTTCACAAGCTAATCTGTGAGAAAATAATCTCAACGAATACTGGTTTACATAAATAAAACCTTGATTTGCATAAAACCATATTACCTTTTAATATTATTGTTTCTTATTCTTGAAAGTGAAATAATCCCTGCATCCAGGCTGCTGCTGATCTGTAAGTTACATTGGGGACAATATATCTAATTCACCAAGAATGATGCACTAACTCTGACACACGGTGCAGCCCGTTTAAAAAAAGATAATCTAGACTTGCTAAACGTATGACGAGATTAAGAATGTGGTAACTTTAGCAATTGAAGTTTGTGACTCTGGGCTGATGGGCTTCAATGGCAGCTCTCGCCCTCCTGCCCTGTTGCCAAGCCTACAGCTGCACCCAACGCACGGCAGATTGCTTTTGGTGATAATGAACTGGAGCAAAACCTGTATCAGCTGCGTAGAGACACCTGTTAATCCTCTGCAACCCTTTTACCCACAGACTTGCCATCACAGGCCTAGTCTTGAGCAGGGGGGAAAAAAAACCCAAACCAGCAAAGCCTGTGTGGCATCAGGTGTGCCAAGCCAGGCTGAAGAGATGTCTTGAATCAGAGCTGGTTGCCCCATCCTGGTGGTGGGCTTCTGTCCCCACTGCACTGCCCCTCGTGGGGAGCGACCCCCTGGGAGAAACAATAAACTGTAGCTACAAACACAGCCTTGCTTTCAAAGCAAGCAGGGGCTGTAGGTGCAGATAGGGAGAAGGTTTGCTGCACAAGAAGGTGTCATTCTCTTAGTGTTGCTTTCCAGCGCTGTAAAATCTTTGGGCTGATGTAAATAATATCAGTGAATTAAACAGAAGTGGTTTCTACTATTACGTAGTTATTGTAATTATTTCCAAGTTGTATGGCAAAGAGATTTTTCCGGCATGTGTGTGCTTGGAGGGAAACTGTAGGTAGGTCTGTGTGCTCAATTTCAGCATTTAATCTTGGGACAAGTAGGTTACCAAGTAGTCTCTCAATGACATTACAGTATATTGTGTTTACGATGTCAAACTAAGGCCATTCTGATTTTTTGACTTCTATAAAACACCCCATATACTGTACTAGGAAATAGTCACTTTTTTACATATGATGTGCCAGGTTGGTATAGCGAGACAGTTTTGGTACATTTCCAAAGAAACTAGACTTCTGGGATTTTTTATTTAATTCCGCCCAATGCAATCTGATCTACTGCTGGTCCCATGTGAAGTCAGTTTATGTACCTTTGGCCACACAACCCCACATGATTACTAGCTGACTTTCTTGGCTCTTAGAAAAACCGTCAGCCGATTTTTTGATGTTAGCCCCAAAACAAGGAGAAACAGGGAGCTTGCTGGTCCTGGTTCTGCACACAAATGTGGGGTGGAAGGGGAAAGCACATCTTTTCTTTAAATGAAGGGTCGTTAAAAAAAAATAATCCCCAAACTACATTTTTTTTCTGTCTGAGCAATTATAAGATGCCGGTTTCTTTACTGGGGAGAAACAACGTTCTCATGCCCCTAATTGGAGACTGGAACAGATCTTGAAACAGAAAAATCTGCTTTACTAATAAAATCGATCAATCGGCTAAACATGCATACCCAATAGCTCCTCGCAGGTCATGCTAACTGCTCGCTGGAAAACTGTGGGGTCTGCAGTAATCGAAAATATTTTATTATGTTATTATTTCTCAATCTTTGTTTTCATTTGGTGATGTCAGGATGCCCGTTTTACAAATAATGGGGTCCTTTCACCTTTGATTTAACTACTGGATGAGCTGCATCCCTCTGGGTGCAGCTACGGTTTAACTCCATTGCACTGGAGACCCTCTGGATGAGGCACTTGTTGTCCTGCTGCCGGGCAGGGGACCGTGGGTGGGCTGGTCCCGCAGGGGGTGGATGAAGCAGCATCGCTGCTGGAGCGGGAACGCTGCCCACCGGGCATCTCAGCACGGCGGGGTCCAGTCTTGGCCCCCGCTAATGTTACCCACCAGGGGATTTGGGAGCAGGTTGGGGAGAGTTTTGAGGAAATTTGACTCAAGATGCAGATTTTGCAGCTTGGACCTGCTTCTGTTGCCGGCCGGGGAAAAACCTGCTGGTAGCTTCTGTGTGATGGAGAGACAGCGGGGAGGAGGTGGCACGTTCCTGATTGCCATGGGAGAAGGTGCAGGCTTTGGGAGCCAAAGTCACAGCTCTACCCTATTTCACAGATGGGAAATGAGCGTTTCTCAAGCTTTTAAAATCAAAGGACCAACAAGCCTGTTTGATCTGAGCACCAGCAGCCAGGGAGCGAATGGTGCCTGTGGGCAGGCACCGACTTAAGCACCTGCCAACTGCGTGGGATGGCATGTGTGTGTTTTGGTTTAGTTTCTTAATTATTTTTCTGCAGTCAGTTCATGGACCACCTTCTGGTGCTTTATGGATTGTGGGTTGCCCGTGGGCCCCACGGAGCAATACTGAGCTGGATGACTGTTACTTACGAATTTAGGCTGCACTGGAGGCATTCTAGATGAAGATTTATGTGTTGTTACATATATTCCCTGAAATAATCCCCTCTGTCTCAAGTACTTTGATATTGAAGTGACTGAGGTAGAATCTGTGTTCCTATCTAGTCCTACATGCCTTGTTTTGCAATTATCCACCTTCACTGAATAGTTTCCTCATATAAGCTTAAATTCAGCAATTATTTCTTTGCAATGATCTACATTGCATTCAGCCTTGCGTCCAAGGTTTTAATCTAATGTGTGCGTTTCAGGTGAAATATTAGAAACCTTCCAGCATCTGTAATACTTTTTGTCTATTACATGAAGGAATTTTTTAATTTAACATTAAAAAAATATGCTTAAATAATATGGGCCAGCTTCAGAGTGGCTGCAGACAGGGAATTGGAAGGTGGATCCTCTCTTTTTAGCCCATGTGAATGTAAAAATAAAGTTTTACAGGAGCTGGATTTCAAGGCCAGCTCAGTGTGGTCTTGGTCTTTCTGTGCTTGCTGCTTCACAGGGAATGTGAAGTCCTTGCTGGGGATGGATGGAACTCTGGCAGGAGGCTGGCAAACACATCTGCGTGACTTTGCCCTGCAGAGAGCTGTGTTGGTGCTGCCCTGTGCCTCTGTTAGCTGGGGTCCTTCTGCATCAAATCAGTGAATGCCAGGGGACGTTGGGGTCAGGAGGTGTTTGCTGGTGGTCACCAGCTTAAATTGAGAGCACACAGGTGAAAATCCCATCTTTTGCCAAGGAGGAGGCAGCAGATGCACTGGAGATCTGGCAGGGGGATGCATGGCCAGGGCAGAGAGCGGCAAGTGCCCTATTTACATCACTGAATTAATCGCTGTTAATTCCTGTGACCAAGGCCTTGGGCAAACACTAAGAAAAAGCTGCTCTTGCCTCAAAAAGGCATTGTGTACCGGTGTTTAATGCACGGCTGGTGGCTTCAGGCTGAGACTTGGCAGTCCTGTAGCAGTGGTGGGTTCCCACTGCCTGCAGCCACCTACATGTGGGGCAGTCCCTGGAGCAACAGAGGGTGCAGGTCACCCAGGAGAGGTGAGTAATGATATGATAATCATAATGAAAAGGTAAGTCAATTGTTATGTGTGGAAATGGTAATTAGCGAGCAGGTTACCGCTTAGCAGCCGAGCTTTCAATCTGTTTGGTCAGGCCAGTTTTTTCAGGAGCGGCTGATCGGCTGTAGTACTCGATCTCTCGGGTACATACATCTCATTCTGTGGGTAACTGGCTGAAGTGATAAATCTGGCTACGCTGCAGTAGAGCTTAACCCCGCTTGTGAACAGCCACTGTAAAAACATTTGGGGCATGTGCTGCATTTTAAACATTGATGTCATGGCTGTTTCTGTTGCTGTTTCAAAACACTGGAAGAGACAAGGCAACAGGATTATATAGTTCTCTGACTCTCTTTTGCTTGTTCCTAATCTTAAAGTAATTTTTTTTCAGTCATAAATAGCATTCTTTTCATTTTCTTTTAATTTTGTCTGCCGCTTTGGATGTCAGATCTGGTTTATATACTCAGCGTACACGCACATTCCTTAAAATAGAGGGATCCTGCTATTTTGCCTCAGGCACTTTGCAGCCCATTCCTGGTTATAGCAACAGCAAATCTACTTGAAGAGCAATATCCTTCTGCCCTGCCAAGTACATGACTCGCAGCGGAGTTGGTGCAGGCAGCATTGGACCTCTGTGCTTTCCTCATACCATGCCTGTCCCATAGCTAAGGAAAACTAAATCTTCCCTCACAGCTGAGCAGTGAGGGTTTTTTTGGCCAAAGAAGAAGATGGGGAGGGGAAACCTCCTCACCTGACCTGTAGGAACGTGGACTGTCCTGTGGTCACTTGGAAAAGTGATGGTGCAGCAATTTTCTTGTGTGGCTCTTGATGCTGATTATTTCCTCTAAGTGTCATTCCCTGTGAGCGCAGGAGAATCTCAGGTTTCATTTTGTATCAGAAGAAGGTAATTTTCTAAGCAATGCTTTAAGTTTGTTGAAGAAAAGCTTGAGAGAAAAACAAGGCTCAAAACCCAAAAGGTGAACAAGAGGAAACCCACAGGGTGTTATTATTAAGACAAACAAACAAGCCAACCAACCAACTAACCCAACAAACAGACTGTCTGGCCCAGTTTCTGATCGGGGCTGGCAGTGCTGTGCACGTCTGTCTGTCATACTGACATTGTCAATACTCCCTCTGTTCCTCCTCCTCCCCCTTGTTTTCTAATTTTGTGAATGATATTTTTATAAGTGCTTCTTCTTGGACGCGTTTGGTGTTGGTGAGGGGAGAGATCAGGAGAAACGCCATCATCCCATCCACTCTGGGTTTGGTTGTGTATTTCCATGCACGTTTCTTGCTTGCTGGCCGTGCTGCGTGCCTCCCTGATTGCTTCTGTTCTGGGTCAGCGGGTGTCAGCGGCTTGGGAGGGCGCCAGGTCCTTGTAAGGCTGATCTGCTTGGTCAGGACACTTACAAATATGCCTTACATCGATCTAATTGTCCTCTGCCCTGACAGAGCTGACAGCCTTCAGACCTCCCAGGATGCCCCCTCCTTTACTTTTTGGCTTTCCGTCCGTCATTTTCCAAACTACGTCTATCTCTTTCACTGCTAGAACAGCTCAAGACTGAGCTGGAAATGGAGATACTGTGGCTTTATTAAGAGGATCTGGTATTGTTATTTACTTTCCCCATGGTTCCTATACTAATGGCCATGGCAGCTCATGTTTTATTTCAGTCTGACATTTGACAATTCATTTAAGAATAATGAACTCTTAATTTCAAACTTTGCCTGAAAATATCCACAAGGCTTATGTTAGGAGTTGCCAAAACCAGTAGCCCCATAGAAGTGAGGCTGCTGCAGCTCCCCATCCCCTGGCCCAGCCAGCAGCGACACTGGGCACATGTTCCCAGTAAGCACGAGTGCACACACATACCTATGTGCACAGCCTAAAAGTAACACAAAGTAAAGCAGATGATAGAAATACGCAAACACAGATGGTACAAATGACCTAATCCCATCCCCTCCTCTGGTTTAGCAGGATGGAGGTCCATTAGTAGGAATATATAGGTATGTATATCTATAAGGTGGATCCCTCCAGCAGCTGGGCTCAGACTGGATCCCAGTCTCCCCAGTTGCTGGCACCCACGCACGTGAGGTCCCAAGGCCACAGCCCCACTCCCGTTGCTGCACTCAGACCCCCTTGCACACACATGCACACAGAAGAGAGACCCCCACACCCATAAAGGAGTTAGAAATTGAGTTTCTTAAGAAGATAGGACAGACTGTGGCATGTCCAGACAAACATACTCACCAGGTGCGTTTTTATGTACAGCTGGCCCCTTTGATGCCCTTTTCCCTTTATTTTCGCACATCTGTTCCTCCCCAAACCATATCGGTTTCTCCCTTTCCCAGACTTTGGTTCCTCCCCTAAACATCCTATAATAAGTCTTGCACAATCATAGAATCATAGAATGGTTTAGGTTGGAAGGGTCCTTGAAGATCATCGAGTTCCAACCCCCTGCCATATGCAGGGACACCTCCCACTAGACCAGGTTGCTCAAAGCCCCATCCAACCTGGCCTTAAACATCTTCAGGGATTGGGGCATGTTCTTCCCCTGCATCCCATAATGAGCCCTGTTCCCCAGGGCACGACCCCCCCAGTCTGTGTGGTGCCCCAGAGAGCTCTCCCCATGGACTCATGGTGCTGGGTCTCACCCAACCCATGGGGCTGATGCTCTCCTGGGACAGCCTGGGGGGAGAAGCTGGGACAGGGTTTTCGGCCTCTGACTGGGGCTTCCCCGGTGCCTCTGTGCTCTTCTGTGTTGGTGAGGGTGAGCCTTTCATCATATAACTTAAAAGGTTATTCCTGGAACAAGAAGTTGTCCAGAAACACTAGAGATTACCCCTAGGTCAGCCATGACTCAGGCATGTTCAGAAACGCCTGAGTGACTTAGCAGCCTTGTGTCCTTCCTTGATACTTAGGAACATAAAACTCATCAAAAAATGGTTGCTGTTCATGGTCCCAAGTTGCTTCCGAACAGGGGGCTGCAGCTTTTCTCTGCAATATTTACTCCTGTTTTGAATAGTATTGCACAAGCCATAGATTTTGTACTATGAAAACTGCTCCCAACATGACAATTTATGGTGAGACTGCAGCACATATTTTAGAAAGATAGAGACTTTGAGTCAGGACTGGATAAATAATGGAAAATGCATCACGCCGTTTAGCAACTTGTTTCAATAGCAACTTTGTTCTAACAGACAGTGATTTGTCAAAATCCACTGTCTAAAACCTAATTGAAATGGGTTGCGCTGATTGACAGAGTTGTAGTCAACAACATTCAACGTAGAAATAAGCAGGATATTTTCTTCCCCGTGTGCTTGCTAGATTAAAGAGCTCTCAAGGATCAGAAGATGTGTCTCTGTCTAAGGAACAGAGGCATCTGTGAATGGTAGGGGTGTAATTTCCTACCCACCTCCAATTACACTCTCTTGTGATCCATCTGTCTGGGAAGCTATCAGGTATTGTGTTTTATAATTACTGCTTGTTAAAAATATCATCTTCGCTGGAAGTTTAAAAAAGGAAATCTCAAAAGACTCTCAAAAAAATGAAAGCAAAGCCAGTTTCAGAAAAAAAAACCTTTTAATGAGAAATAGATTAAAAATGGGAACACTTTACACAAGGATTTGATTTGAAGAAAAACCCAAACAGCCCATGTACAGCATTTCAATGATAAAAGAAATGTACGCACTTATGAAAATGTTTTCTGTCAAGAAAGTGCATTAAAATGTTTAGATGAAGATATCTCACTATAATTGTAGGATTGCTTTGAGAGATGTCCTTTGCTTGTTCAAGTGCAAGACCGAACTCTGAGTTTGATCTTCAAGGTAACGGCTGTGCTCAATTCCCTTCATCTGGGAGCAAAGTGGTACACCTAATAGGAAAGATGGATGTGTTTGCTAATGGGATCAGGGTCTCCTTAAGTACATCTCTGATTTCCCCACAGAGCTGAATTTAGGCTGGTAGAGCAGGTGCCTCACAGCCCTGGTTTTCCCTTTGGCTAGGTGAGAGGGGACACTGCTAGCCCCCTTCCAACCTACGTACCCGGATTTCCTTCCCACGGAAAGAAAAGGCTGTGGCTGAGTTACACCTCTGCACCTGGAAGTTCTTCCTGGGCCCCCATGATCCAGGACTCACGCTCTGGAGGTCTCTGAAGGCACTTGGTTTCCATAATAAATATATAAGGAATTTGGAGAACCATGGTATTAAGCACTTGAGGAGCCTTAATTAAGTGGATTTGATCCCACCTGGACCAATCTTCACCTCAGTGCCACTGTGAACTGTTTAAGCCGGAAAGCATTAGCAGGGACTGAAAACTCATGCATAATCCTAGTGATTGCAATGGCACAACTCAGTATATATGCTGATTTAACAACAGAATTTGGTCTCTATTTATTGATGAAATGATGGGATTTATATACATATCCCTTTCTTTACCCTTGGTCTGATATCACCATTTGCTTCTATGGCAGACTAGATGTCCCCAGCCCAGCTGAACCGTGTGTTTGAGAAAACTGATTCAGTTGATACCGTTTACTCTTCTTTCCATCTTATTCCTAATTGCTTCCTGCTTTTATTTCTTGATTCCTGGTCACCTCATTTGCTTGTGTGCCCTCTGTTACAGGAGCTGACCCGTCTATACCAGTAACAGCCTAAGAGGCCACCTAAATCCAGCTGGACTTGCCCCTTCCTGCAGTGGTACACACCAAGGATGCTCGCTGGGGCAAGCAAGCTCCCTCCTCATGGCCAGGCATATACCAACATACTGGAAGATGCTGAGTTGACCTATGCTGCCACGGTACAGGGCCCTGGATTTATGGAACCAAAACTGGGAGACAAGAAAGGGAAATGACCAACTGTGGTTTGTGAACATGGGCTAATTGTTATTTTGGAACTAAGGCCATACACCCTGACACTGGGTATCTTCAGCACGGCACCTTCAATGAAGCTGTGCCAATTTCTGTGCCCTGACGACGTAGCCCAGTAACTGTGTGGCTATTCCTTCCTCTGCAGATTGTCAACATGGGAGGGAGAAAGTGGGGTCAATTCTCAGACTGGAGTCAGCATTAGGGAGAATAACCCTAAGCCTGCATAAGCAGGGAAAGAGTTAAACGCCGGAATTCCACTTTGGACATCGAGGGGAATCATGACTTTTAGTACATCACTCTGCCCAGCAAGTATAGTAACAAACTGGGTGGATGAGGATCTCTCTCTGTTTGTAGAGACTGAAAATTATGGTATTTGCACAGCAATAAACTGCTGTGGGAATAAAAACAACTCTCAGATGTTTACTGCTGGCAAACAGGGGGATCCTGAAAAAAAGGATCACGTAAGGATTTATGTTTTGTGGTGGAGACACTGACAGTAAAATATATTTTTAAAAAAGCCAGTATTCTTACCTGACACTATGGGCATGCTCTGCTTCTTCATGATTTCAGCCCGCTGGACTGTATTTCACACTCTCTGCAGAGGCAGTACCCTTTCTTTGCAGAATGAGTGCGTGACAACTTCTCTCTCATCCTTTGCCCTGGAGGCTTGTTAAAAGGAGGAAGAATAAGTGCATCTGGAAAGTGACTGGCTAAATTACCCGGAAGCCAAAGAGCTGGGGGTGTGTCAGGGGGTTAAAATACGGTTTGTGGGTTACTCCAGCTAATATCTCAAATTGCTCATCCCATGGAGTTACGCTGGGGCAACCAGAAGGATGCTCCGCTTTTAGTCACGATTCAGGTGTTGCCCCTGGGGATCCCTGTGCACTGAATGGGCTGTTATTCCAAAGGAAAGTCTATAATTAAAATACTCCTTAAGCTCTCCTTTATGTACCTTGAGTCCCTGGGGAACCTCCAGAGACAAGTGCCTGGCTGTAAAACTCCTGGGATTTCCTCCACTGGGCCACGTGCATGTATTTCTTCCAGGGCCATATGTGTTTCTTTTAGTAAAAAGTGGTCTGAGCCGGGGCTGTCAGGGGGATGGGATGAAGGGGACGGGCACACTGCCCTGCCGGGGATGCTGGGCATGGCATGGCTGGCCTATAGCCACCCAGTGTTTCTGGTGGTCAGGGTGCCTAAGGAGGGGCTGCAAGACCTCCCTGTGGCAGCGGCTGGGAGCAGAGGGGGAATTTCTGTGTCCAGAAGGGAGCCAGCTTTGCATAAGGAAATAATCTCGTACGACAGTGTGATGAATTTGTGTGCATGTATATCCCCGCTCGCTGCTGGAGGCAGTCCAAGCTACGTGTCTGTGTGCCATAGGCCCTCTGTGGCTCAGAGAAAACAGAGAATCCCTTTCAGCCTACGTGGTGGGGAACCGTCTTCCTGGCACGAGGCATCCCCTGGGTCATGGGTCATTTTCCAAGCTGGGCATTTGGGCTTAACAATGCTCAGGAAAGAGGCTTTGATTTTTCCTGTTTTATACCAGCAAAAGCTCTGGAGAAGGCCTGATTGGTTTTGTGCTGTTATCACAGAATCACAGAGTGGTCAGGGTTGGAAGGGACCTCTGGAGATCATCCAGTCCAACCCCCCTGCCACGGCAGGGACACCTACAGCAGCTGCACAGGACGGCGTCCAGGCGGGTTTTGAATGCCTCCAGTGTGGGAGGCTCCACAACCTCTCTGTTATGCTTAATTAATTTGATTTGGTAATGGCAGAGCTTTAGTGGTGAAAGCCCTCCTTTTCACGTGTAACCCAGAGAACCTGTCCGCAACGTTCTGCCCCCAGCAAGCCCTCTCCTACGCAGGTAAGACCTGATGCGAAGGGGTGCTCAGGATCCAGCTGGTGCCTTCAACTCTCGCACAGAAGGGCTCCGGCAGAAAACATCCATCTGCTTCAGCTCAGGAACGTGCTTGCAACAAGAAGCAGGTCGCGGGGCATGCAGGCGATCGTGCCGGCGGCCGTTGGCTGCAGGGGTGAGGCCATCTGACATGGGCAGGTGGTGGGAGAAGAGCGGAGCCAGCGCGGGGTGGTGGGGGACACTGAACGATCTCTGTTCCCCCATGCTGCGGCCACCCCGGCCTCCCTCTTTCCCAGTAGTTACGTCAGAGCCTGTGCACTTCGCCAGTAGGTTTGATACGACTGACTAAAAGCACCATTTTCCTGGTAAAACAAACACAGACTCCTTTTTAAAAACACCTTTTGATACTTTATGAGCGGGGCTGGTATATGTAACCTATCAAGCCCAACATATGGCTTATTATGACATTTAGCTGATTAAAATAGTCTAGACATAAACTTGAGATTTCAGAAATGTTTAAGCTAAGTCCGAAATACATTTTAATGTACAGTAGATGTATACTGCAATTTGGGCCACCTGTGTCCCTGTAGGAATTATGGAGCAGGAAGTACTTTTGACTCAAGAAGTGTGTCTGAAAATTGAGGCTGTAAATTAACAACAGCTTGTCTATTAGATTATTTCACCCATAAAGGAGTCTGTATATTTCTAAATGCCTCGTGATTTTCAATACCTTGCTGTTGTTACTTTTATTAAAGAAGGAGGTTGGCAACAGTCTGGGCTTCTAGGTCGAGGCACATTTTTAGAAAATCGTGGAATAAATAGCAGCAGCCAGCCAGACGGTGGTGAAGCATGCCTGTGGCCACAAGAGGAGGAAACCCCAGGTTGGCCTGTTAGTGGGCATGGTGGTGCCGGTGTCCCCTGGCATCCAAGAGACTCAGACCAGCTCGCTGCAGACGACGGGTCTCCTGCTTGTTGGCCCTTTCAAAGCTGAAGGCAGGGCGCTGTGTGCACACCACCGTTAGCCATCCCTGCAAGAGGCCACATAATTTACCTCTTTGTCAGCTTCCCGGTCGCGCTGTGTAACTTCACGTCATCATCTTACTTGCCTGCCTTTCTTCTTTATTTTTCCTCCCTTCTAAGAGTTTGGTCTATTTACGGTTGTTCAGCTGTCTCTGGAAAGGCCAGAATGGGAAAATAAGGGGAAAAAAAAATAAGAGTCCTGCCACATGATCTGTCCCAAGGTTCCCTGGAGTAGCTCTCAAAGGGGGGGAGCAATGAATCCTGAAAGCTGTGGAGAGGGATCCGTCTCTGTAGACTCCTAGGAAGGGGTATGAGAGTAAGGCTGAACAGGGTAAGAGCAGCAGCAACAGGAGGACAAGGCTGGGGCAGGGGGAGAAACATTTCCATGAGGAGGAAGTTATTGGACAGAATATACATCCTAGACCCCAAAAATTGCTATAAAATTCCCATTTTGCTGAGCAGTTCTGCCACATAAGTTAGGCCTAATGACTTGCACAGAGCATGAGAGAGTGACCTACACGGCGGTGATTATTTTGGCAAAGAGCTGTGTTATGTTCAGTCTGGTCATTATGGAGAGGGCTAAATACATTACCCCTCCGTGGCTCATCCTCAGGAGAGGTCTGTACCCCCTGCACGGACACCCCCCCTCCCCCTGAACGGAATAACACGTTGGCTGAGGCATGGGATCCTGTTACACGGACAAATGCTTGGCCCACAATAAAAATGAAACCAGGGGTGACAACTCATGGAAACTCTTGGTTCCCTTGGAGAGCAGCGGGCTGTGGTTTAGTAGCTAGTACTCCCATGGTCTTGCAACGCCCCATCTGCAAGGTGGGTCAGTAGGCAACTGGCAGATGAAGGCGGTGGAAGAGGTGTCCTTGCTGTGGATCTGGACTAAGATACCAGTGTCATTTGTCCAGCCAATGCTACGTGATGGTGGAAGGGTCTTGTTCTGCCTGCAGAGAGGTCTGCTTGTCGTGTTAAAGCTAGTGGCAAGTGTTCAGGCTGCCTGCAGCACCGACACCCTGTCTAGCAAGAGCCTGGGTTACCTGAGGGGCTCCAGATGGAAACCTACTGCAAGCTGAGTCAAGGCAAACACACATGCAGAAAACTGGAAGGTTTTCTGAATCTCTCCTCCTCTTCCCTGGTTTCTCTCTTTCGCAATCCCCTCGCCTTGTTGGCTTGGCGTTGCCCCCATCCCTGCTCTTCCAGGCTTGGTCCATCTGGCACGTTGGTTGCTAAATCACTGGTGGGCAGGCTCGCCAGGACTCCTGGCCCCAGCCGCCCGCCCGAAGGCCTCTCGCTTGCCTTTTAATCCATGAATGAAAGCGAGCCAGGCGGAGGGGAATATTCTGGCTTTGCCGCAGGGTGCTTGGTGTGACTGTGTCAAGCGCACAACGTAGTTTCTTCTTTGCACGTGCAGAGTTGGGTCAACCGGGCTGGTGTGGGCTGCAGCCAGAGGCTGCTTGCACCACAACCCTGGCGGGCGGCGGGCAGCGAGCAGGGGCTGCTGGAGGGGTGAAGGACCCCCGTGCCAGCGGGTGAGGCTGGGGAGCGGGGCTGCAGCGGTGCCGGGGGAGAGGGAGAAGTTGTCACTCTGGATCAGCTTCTCCTGTCCCAGAACGCAGCATATTAAAGCAATTAAGAAAAGCTCTGCTCAACGCGGGGATTTTGAGGGGAAATATGAATGTAAGGATACAGCATTCCTCGATCAGAGGGGAGAAATAGCAGAGGGTAAATTAAACACAGCTGGAATGAGCATAAGAAATAGATTAATTCCACGAGAATTTTTTTTTTTCTTTCCGTTCTTTACAAATTATAGGAGCTAGGAAAACTAGCACTTCTTAATTCCACTTGGTATGCAACCCTTTAATCCTCTAGCCTGTCAGCCAGCATGCACTGAATTCAAGTGCCAGCCATCCATCCCACAAACCCTTGACTGGGGACACCTCTGCTCTCCCCCACGCTCCCAGCACATATCCTTCTCATCTCCCCTTGTGCTGCTGTGACAACAAACTGTGTGGACAGGGGAACCCTGGAAAGTGTATCAGGAAATTATATTTGCTGTTATGTTGTGATACTGGTTCAGAGCAATGAACAGTGCTTATTTGCAACAGGGATGTTGGGTTTTCCTCCCCATACGCTTGCTGGAGTGGTGATCATGCCTCAGTTCTGAGGCTGTGCAGCACCTGACACAACGGTGTGTTGATCCACGGCACAACAAGGTCTTGATCTGTGGCTCAGGTATTTAGTTTAATGCATTATATATGGTAAATAATAGCGGGGTTTGTGGACTGAGCCTTGCAAGCTGCTGCCACCGTGGCAAACGCTCAGCTCCTCTTGGTTCTGGGCACCTTATCACAACGCACTTTATCACAGAACTTGTGAAATCCTGAGCTTCGCCCGAGTGCTCCTGAGTTACAGGGGAAGAGAGAAATCAGAGCAAACAGGAAAAATATAACTGTGCTGGTGCCAGTATCGCCGTACATTGCTCTCAGTCCTGCTGGATCCTAAGTAAAGTGGCTGGGGAAGCCCATGTGAGCATTGCTTCAGGACAGGGATCAGCTTCACGTTGGTGCCTATAAGACCCGAAGCATATGCTGAGAGGGTGGCTGAGTCCAGGGATCTGAGTCCAGAGATGTTGAGGGGAGGGGGCCGGTGCCCGGAGCTGCCCAAAGCTGCGGGACTATGGATCACGTGGGCGCAGGCCACTGCAGAGCCCCACATCCTGGGGTGCTCCCTGTGCCAGGACGCACTGGCCCATTGGCTCAGGCGACTACTGGCACCCATCCTACCCTTCCATCCCTCTATCTTCTGAGGGTTTGCTGCTCCTGGGAAGGTCTGTCCTTGGGTTCGGGGCCGGACTGTCCCATATTGCTCCACCACTGGAGGGCTTGGGAGGGCTCAGCCCGGCAACTTTGCCTGTGGCACCCTCCCAGGGATGGCTGGTCTGCAAGCAGCTTTTGACTAAAAAAGATGGAAGATAAAAGAGTCAGGAAGAGGATACTGCTGGGTATGTATTGTGGGCACTGCAAAAGCAGGAAAGGGTTTGACAGAACACATGGAGCCTGTTTCCATAACGTGCAAATTGGTACATTAACCAGCACTGGACAAGAAATGCAAGTTATGGCTGGCACTCGGCTCTTACCTCATATAGCTGCTGGGTAAAAGCATAAAGGATAGAGTTGACTTTGAATCTCTTGGCTTCTCTTAACTTGTATTGCAGCCATAATATTAAGTAAATACATGTTTTCTTCTGGGAAGATATTTTCTTTTTTTCTTTGGCAATGACAGTTTTTGTTGTTTTTTATTTAATAAAATAACATATGGTCATAAATTGTGTATCATTTACCTCAACTACATGGATGACTTTGTTGGAACTTGTCCAGTCTTCAGTTAAAGATATATTTAAGCAGGTTTAAAATACAGTATGTATTTAAAATGAGGTGAATAATCCTTGAGGCATTTTGAAAATGGTGTTTAAAAAAAGCCTGTTCACAGTATATTTTGGTATCTTCCCCCCCCCACCCCAGAGTTAAGTATAATGTCTTCAGTGATGCACTCAGGCTATCATAAATGTTAAACTCAGCAGGTACGTAGAGAGCCCCATGCAAGAGTGCAGTATGGATAAAGTACCCTCTGGGAGATCTTGGAGCCACAGCTGCATTTCCCAGTGTTCCCAGGCACCTCCTGGGCTCTTCTGGGTTTCTGGAGCAGCATCCTTTGAGCTGTGCCGGGGCGTCCAGGCATCCTCATGCTCTCCATGATGCCCTCTTCATACATGCCTCTCCCCATCCCCGTCCTCTGCCCTGGCCTTTCCATTGCTCTCCTCCCTTTCCCCCAGGGCCACTGCCTCAAGAAGGTCAAAGTGATTACACCATTCCCAAGCCAGCTGGTAAGCTGCTTTATACAGATGATATTTCCTATATTTCCTATTTCCTTGGTGCCTTCAAGTATGCTGTGGTTTTGGGGTTTGGTTTGGGTTTTTCTGTTTTTGTTTTTGTTTTTGTTTTTGTTTTGTATGAGCTGAGCAGTATAAAGAAGGCTTAAAGGAGGAGAAGAATTGAGACTACACTTCTGGAGGGTATACATCCCATAGATGCAACTGCTGAATTTGGAACATTAGCTTCTGCCTCTTACACTTCCCTGAAGACGTTGATTTTGTTGCTTCCTGCTCGGTATGGTGGGTGCCCAGAAACCTTACAGAGCAATCAGACGAAGATTTTGCAAGACTGGCGGGAAGTTTAAGGGATGTTCAAAGCATGCATTATAGACTTCAAACAAAGCTGTGCAGATAATTTAGGCTGCAGGACTGTAATTAGATAGAGGAAAATGCATGCTGTGATAAACCCAGCTGCTGTTCTCATAGCATGCGATTGATATAGTGGGCACAAGGCCAGGACCAGAAAAGGTCAAAGCCATGGTTAAAATGCCTCCTTCTAAAATGTATCAGATCTGGTGTGCTTCCTCAGGACTATGAAATGCTGGTTCAGATTCTTCTCTCCTTCTTTTCAAGGAGGCCGGGGAACATAAGGCCCAAACAGGTTGTTTGCTACCCCAGCAAAACCTACTCGGAGACTTTGCAAGACCGTGGCTCACTAAAAGCTGTGCAAAATATGGGTAAGCAGAAGAGGTCCTGATGACATGACTCATTTTCACCAACATAAATTCTGTATATTTTATCCAAATGAGCCTTCTGTGGTGGCTAATATCATTGCATGTATCTTGATCAATGGCACTTCTAAAGCTTGGATCTTGTAACTCCTTCACAACCTTTTTAATATAACAAGGAGACCTCCAAAAAGATGAACATAGAATCATCACAGAATAGTTTGGGTAGAAAGGGACCTTTAAAGGTCACCTAGGTCCAACCCCACCTTGCAATAAGTAGGGACATCTTCAACTAGATCAGGTTGCTCAGAACCCTGTCCAACCTGACCTTGACTCTTTCCAGTGATGGATGGGGGTATGTCCCATAATTAAGGCATTATATAATCTACATTCCTGTCAAGAACAGGCAAAAACTCCATCTCTGGCAGGATATTATTGTAATATAAATGTAGGAGTCACAGTGAGATCAGTGAGAGACATTCAATTTGAAGATCTTATTTCTCCAGTCAGGCTTACAATCATTGTCAGGTTGCAGTAAAATAGATTAAAAAGAAAAGCTTGACATTTAGCATCAGAACTGAAAATGAAGCAGTTGTGCTTTCCTCTTATCTCTGACATAGGCTTGCCTTGGCAAACTTGACATGTCATCTGCTGTGTTGATGTCTTAGTTTTGCCATGTGTAAAACAGTGATATCTGTTCTGTTTCCTGAAGGGGCATGGGGGATGCATGTTTAGCAGCAGATAAATGTAAAATTTATATTTGGAAAAAATGCACATTTAATTGTATAAAAATTCAGTGATAAATCAGTAAATCAAAAAGTCTGATTGCAGAGAAGGCAGGTGCTGAGTGAGACCTGCTTGTAGGCCTATAGGTCAACAGTGAAATGTGATGGTAGGACTTTATTTCTGTTTTTAAACATTTTTTTCCCCTCTTGTCTCATACTCTCATTTAAAAAAAACAAACCCTAAATTATATCTTAGGGTTTTGAAATAGCATCAAAGGCATAGCTGGAATGCTTATAAATAGCTGTATCTTTTCTTGAAGGTGTGGTGTCCAAGTTTATTTCAGGTTTTGAGGTAGGGAAGTGCTACAGGCCACCGGCTGCGGACGCTGCATGGGCCTGGCTCCCTGGCAAGGGTTGTGTTTACCCTCCCCGCTCGCGTACCCGGATCCTGCTCCTCCATGGCTTGCTGTTTCACCCCACTGGTAACCTGTGCTACCCGCCCTCAGGGATGCCAGCGTATGTGCTGGCTTGTCTCAGTGAGTCCCCCTTTTGCCATCCACCATTTGCCTCCCCAAGCCCTCCCCTCCTTCCTCTCTTCCCTCGCCGCTCTCGTTGGGCCCTGCCTTTCCCCTGGCTTTGGGGACACGGGCAGAGCACAATTCCCTCCTGCATGTCTCCTTAGGAAAGACCTAATAACGTGTCCCCTCCCTCTGGGGGTGTCTGAAGGCTCCATAACCACATCACCATACACCACCGCTGGCAGGACAGCCACCTCCAATGGCCGGCACGCTGCCTCAGTGCCACAGGCGAGCTTGCAGAGAGCAGAGGGGAGGTGTTGTGTCAGACAGCAGGGCAAAGCCTCTCATTTGAAGGAAAGTAGTGGAGATCTGTGGATGCTGATCTCCAGAAGGGCCTCGGACCCTCCCCACAGCCTGGGGGAAGGCGACTCCCCAGGACAGATCAAGAAGAGCGGCGGGATGGCATCTCGCAGCGTGGTGGCGCAGGGGACGGGCTGCTGGGAGTAAAACCCAGTGTTTCTTGGCTCGGAGTTCACGGAATGAACTGTAACCACCAGCCTATAAATGAGAATATCCAAACAAACAAACAGAAATAAGACCAAACACAAAAAAAAAAGAAAAAAAAAGAAAAGAAAAGAAAAAAAAAGAAATAAAAAAAAGATCCAGGATGGTGCTGCTTTGACTCTGGGCCCTGTCGTCTTCTAGGACTGATGAAGCGACTGGGTGGTTCTTCAGATTCCTGTGGTCTGAACACACACCCTAGTCATCACTGAGATGAGCTCGGAAAAAAACAGTAATGAAAGAGGGCTCTGATTTATTTCCTGATAAAATAACCTTTGCTCTCAAAGGCTAACATTTCAGCTCCAGCTTGCAGAGAATGATCTTTTATTTCCATCCATCAAAGCCTACATCGTGCTGGATATCCACAGAATATTCTTCACACACAGCCGTGTGTTGGCCAATGAAGGAAAATTACTACCTATAAATTTTTTTTTCTCTGAGGGAGGAGAAAAAGGAGGGGGGCTGAAGTCCGTATTAAAGACTGTAATAATTACTATCCATTGCAACCCTGTGACTAAAGTATGAGGAAAATTGCTTAAAAGTACTGTGTGAGCCAAAGTTTTTCTTTGCAGTGTAAATAATCTCTGCATTTTTTGTGGCATTTGATCTGAATCATCACCCAAATAATTCTTGTTTATTTTCGCTCAGGTAGACATCTTGAATGAGTATTCAGCAGCTTTCAGCTCAGCCACTGTGTTAGATCTGTACCAGTACATCATGTTTTTGTCCATTACAGGTGTCATTTTGGCATGAGGTAAGAGCCTGCAATCTTGACTGAGAGCAACAAAAGTAGAAGTTAAGATTTCCCATTCACACGGACAATTTCACACCACATTGTGCTGCAAATGGCTACAGGGAACAGTCAGCATAAGTGAGTTAAAAGCAAGGCAGATATTTATTTTCAATCAAAACGTTAGCTGAGCTTGATACACGAAGAGCCAGAGGCACCTGCTCTGTAGAGGAACTGGTTGAAATAATGTGTTGTTTTCCATAAAAGAGAGCCTGATTCAGTTCATTTTTCCAAAAGTATAACTTTTTGTAATGTCAGTGGTCTGTACTTGAGTAGAACAGAGTGGAGGGTCTTGCAGTGTTCATATGATCACCAGAACTAGCAGTGCTGAGCAGCGAGCCCCAATGCACGATGGATCGGGATTCATGCGGCTGAATGCCTGGGTACTCCCTACGTGTGAGAGAACTGGCTGGGAATGCCAGCTCAGATGTTAGCCCAGAGTAATGCCAGGGTTTTCCCTGGGTTGTGATAATGGATCTGTGGAGGGTTTGGAGCTCTCTGAGAGGGCAGGTCTCACAAAGCTCCATTTTGTGAGCTCTGAGTCTCTGATGGGTTGGCAGATCCTCTCTGCCACACGGGTTTGCTGGTGTTTACAAAGCTCTGTGAAGAGACGGTGTTGCAGGAAGAAGCTTGTGTGGGTGTAGAAAGCAGCAAGGGACTGTTTTTCTGTGAAGGTTGATAGAGGATGTCCATAGGTGCATGCACTGTATGCCATCCATTGTGTGGAAACAAATGTTTTACATACAGAGATCAGCGCACAGAAGTGAAAGGCAGGAGGAGTGCAGAGGCCATGACCCAAAGGCTCTGGAAGTCAGCAGTGACTTTCTGTTTTTGCGAGGAGCTGAGCTCTGCTTTTTCCTGGGAGACGGTGTGCTATCACAAGCTCACAGAGGAGGTCAGGAAAGGATGGGATGAGGGGGAGGGAGAAGACCTTTGCACAGATGAGTGGAGTGATGCTGCTGTAGGTCATCAGAAGGGACTGACCCCCACCACTGCAGAAAGCACAAGCCTATTTCCTTCGAGCTAAAAAGAGTCGCATTTCATAGTGGGCAAGTATTATAGAGGTGCTGCCCATGAGGATCGGCCACTACAAAAAGAGGTGAGCAGAGTTACCTTGCAAATGGTGTAACAGAACTAAAGGTCAGCCTCCTGCGTGGGTGCTTTCAGCAAAGGTCAATGGGAGTTTTAAGGGTTGAATATCCCCTTTGCAGTCAGTTAAGGCTTTGATAAGGCAAGTTAATATTGGTCTTATTATGAGACAATACAATAACGGAATGGGCCATCTAGCTAACAGCATATCTGCCTTGGCTATAGGGAACCATTCATGGCCCAAACCAGGAGCTGAAGGAAAATTGCAGAACAACAGTAAAGAGCCTTAATTCCCTCATTTTCAGGTTCTGGTGTTAAGGACCTACAGGATTATTCCCCAATTCTCAGCTAACCACTCCTCCCAGCTCTTGCTGTAGGCAGTTTTCACGTAGCCTGACTTTCCCTCTAAGTGTACCCTTCATCCACAAGGACCCCATAAAAAGTATTAGGCAAAGATTAAACATTATAAGCATATAACCAGCTCATAAAATGAGTTTTAAATGCTGAGCATGAAAGGGTGAACTTGCCTAAGGGGGCTGCTCAGAGCTCCATTGGCTCAGGGAAATTTGTTCCTCAAGAGACATATTTATCACTATAGTTTATTTGTATAACAAGAGGCACCACTGGAGACTGGGGACTTCACTGTGTGAGGTGCAGCTCGGACATCCAGTAGGAATGAATTCCCCCTGAATATTTTATATCAAAACTAGTAGGAGAGGCCTAGGGCAATAATAAAGGAAGGTTTTCTATCCCCATTTCATGGCTGGGAAACTGAGGATCCGCAGGATGAAGGGCTTTGCCCAGTGTGTGGTGGCAGTCATGTAAAAACAAAGAAGCTCAGCCCAATCCTACAGCCTGTCCCGCTCCAGATCCTTAGCAGGATCAACCCCTGAGCTACCCTTGCTAGTGATCAGTACAAGGCCTGAGCCCTCGACACCGTTCCCACCTCGTGCCTTCCCATGACAGACCCCTTTTATGGTCAAGATCAAATGTTGACAAGGTAGAATAAATCTCCAGTAACATATTCTTCCTTCACAAGTGCAGCTGATGACCTAACCGTGAGCTAGAGAAGAAAAAATGCTTTGTTGTTTATGTGAAACATAACAAGCCAGGAAAGAAATAGGCCACAAAGAGGCTATAGGAAGAAGATGCATTTTTGCATGGATGATTTGAGATCAAGGATGGTGGGGAAAAAATCCAAAATGCAGATAGACCTATGTTTATAGGTCTTAATAATTGGCTTGATTTTTCAGACCTGCCAAACACGTGAGAGCTTTCCCAGAATAATTTATTTTACACCTGACTCCTCAACAAATAGCCTTTACGTCTGTAGCGTTTGCAACCAAAGAAGCATTGAAAATTGCATGTGTCAAAAGAAGAGTTAAATTTTGCATTAAATTCCAAGCTTTTCCTTTCCTCTAGGCTAGCTAACATTTCCTATCGTCATCTAACCAGAGTTTGTTTTCATGTCTCATTTTCTTTTTCTATTGATGTATTAGTCTGGTAGGCTGAGTTTTCTCAGAGGGTGGACTTTTGTGCAAGTTTCATTAGAAATATTTCACAATACCTCTCTAAAATGTGATCTGTGCTTTTGTGCTGATTGAAAATGGTACAGCAGCTTGTTAAAGCATATTCTTTTATATTTCATCAAAACAGATATGTTTTAAATGGAAATCTCAACTATTATGTTTCTTTGTGGAGATTAAAGTGAGGTTTTTCAAACTGTCAATACAATTGCTTTGAGCCTGATTCTCTTGTCAGATGTACCTCAGTAAATAAGGAGAAATTCTTCTGAAATCAGTGGAATTATTCCGCTGAAAAACTTCAATGCGTGATCTAGCGAGGGCCCTTGTTTTTATTATGGATCAGCCAGGCTGTCTGAGCTGTCCCAGAGCTGCCCGTTAGTAGCGTACATGTAACTAGAATATTAATGAAGGGAAGCTCTAAGTATTTGCGGTTAATATATTTCTTTAAAACTTCACAATAGGAAACAACATGTTTCACATTACCACTTACCTCCTCTAAGGCAAGAGTTGTTCCAATGGGTAGACTGTGTGAGAAATTATGTTACATACCACCACGGAGCCTCATGTATCTCTAAGCAATCTGAAATTCTTTAAATCTGCAAATCAAAATGCTGCTGTGTATTATAACAAGCTGTGCTGTGCCATACCATCTCCTCTCAAGTCACAGAAAGAGATGAATAATTCACTAGGGTGTTTTTTAATTTCTAAAATAAATACTTTAGTGCTTTTCATTTTAATAGATATTGCAGAAGGTGACAGTTGTTTCAGAATCCAAATGTTCTTATCATTGCATCAGAGTAAATACTTTGCACTTTTTGCCTCCCTGACTTGTGTTGTTTGGTTTTGGTTTCTGAAGCTGTCCAGAACCTTGAGATTTGTTACGCTTGTCTGCTGCCACATCGCCTCAAGCACTCATCTTTTTCTTTCCATTGGATAAGCAGACTTGGGCCTGCTCGATACATGTATGGGAAATCTCCAAAAACATGTGCAGTAGGAAATGGTGTCATATATTCAGGTCCTGACTCTCCTCTCCTTGATTTAGCCTGGAACCGGAGGCCTCTTGTAATGCTAGAGAAAATTTTCACTGCTGGACTTTTCTCAGGAGCTGGATTGTTTATTTCAGCTTCTTGATTAACTCATAATTATGGTGATTATTCTCTGCTCATCCAAAATTCTCCTGTATAGGAGCGTAATTTAAAAACAGTTGGCTTTCCTCTCTACCTGCAGGTATTAGAACAACCCGCAGGTGCAAACTTTTGCTAAACCAAGCTTAAAGGAGGTGGGAAGTTCAAAAATGATGCAAAGTCTCCTCTGTCCATTTCTCCTGGGTTATGTAAACTGCAGAGAACAAAGGCTTCAGGCTCATTATCTTTGTCCTGATCTCTTTACTGAGCAGATCTGGTTGGAAAACAGAATTTCTTTTCACGGGAAATTTGACTCTTCCAGATTTGTTTTTGTTGTCAATGAGAAAGTTACTTCTCCATTTTCTCACAGACCATTCATTAAGGGGGGGAAGAATAATTAGGAAATGTGGAAATGTCACGTTATTTTATTTGCATTATGGGAAATGTATTTTGTTTTGGTAATATGGAAATATTTTGTTTTGATATGCTGA
The DNA here is from genome assembly GCA_017639485.1 of Pluvialis apricaria. Lineage (NCBI taxonomy): Eukaryota > Metazoa > Chordata > Aves > Charadriiformes > Charadriidae > Pluvialis > Pluvialis apricaria. Next base: position 154,412,899 of record CM030008.1, on the reverse strand, counting down.
AGATGTTTAGTTTTTCAGAAAAAAACAAAAGGAGAGACTGACTTCTTTCCTTCTGATTTCTTTGGAGATTGGCTTATTTGTCCAAGTGAAATTTTTTTATTAAAATAAAGCCCAATTTTCCAGAAAAAACTGTTCTGTGGACAAGTTTATTAATCCCAACTTGTTTTTGCTGTTCCTGAATGTTGCTCAAAAAGTATCATGGCTCCAGTTTTCAACCAATAAGTGAATCAATCTCTTTACATCTACCTGAGTGTGTGTATGTATGTTGCACGTGTACACACATGCATGCACAGGACCAACTTCTGCCCTCAGCTACGTATGTAAATCCCAGTGGAGATTTCCATCAGCGTTGTGCGTGTATGAATGAAAGCAGAATTTGGCTCAGGATTTGTAATCAATATATAAGGCTTACTGAGTGATTTGAGATGCTTGGAGAAAGCTGTTACATAAATGTTAGTCATTATTATTTGTAATAATTACCTACAGCTGTAACTATGGCAAACCTCCATATAAAAACAGCTAGCCCCTGACATATGGCTTCTGTGCTTCAGCTCCAGATTCCACCAAAGTGCACAATAAACTCTTTCTTTAAAAGCATGTGCCTAAAGGGAACATGTAAACTCTGGCGCATGATAGCAGCCATAACGACGAGGAGAGAATTATGCCATCCTTATTAGCAGCAGAAGTCTGACTCTCCCGGAAAGGAATGGGTGTTGGATTGGACCCTATCAAGTGAATAACATGCTCCTGAGATGCATTACAGCCATGGGCAATGCAGGCAGCAAATTAAATTCAGGTTGTAACTGGGTCAGGGCTGAAGAACATTTTGTAACCATATTTTTCCAATGTGGCTGCAGATTAGCTGGATCCTTATTTTGGGGATGTCTTCCATTCTCTTCGGTTTTACTTTTAAACTAACTAAATAATAATTACAAAAACCCAAACCAAAACAACAAAAAAACCCCAACAAAGATCCTCCCAAGACAAATACAACCTTCCTAGTGTCCGCTTACCTTTTCTAGCTTTTCCCATTTCTGACATGGCCACTACAGCCATTTAAAAGATGAAACACAGAAACTGTTGAGCAGCACACAATGCCGCTACTCAATAGTCTCAGGAGGAAGCGAGGAATATGGCATCTGACTGAAACTGCTTGGGAATTTAGGCAAACAGCCTGTAATTGCCAAATTGATTTTGGCCAGGAGACCAGGGCTAACACCCACAATAAGTATAAAGTGCCATGGGATCTTTAATGACCCCACTGCTTTGGACACAGTTTTACATTTATTTAATGCACATTTTATGTTTGTGAATAATATACTCCATAAAATATATACAGTCAGGAAATGCCAAACATTGCCAGTTTCCCAAAGGCAATTTCAGAGCTTGCAGAGAGCACTCTCAGGCCTCGATTCATGATCGTGTTAAACTTTGTTTATATGAGGTAATCCAATATTTTATTCATTAAAATGCACCATGCACCTAAGAGGAATTAAACAAATGCTTTACTATGCACTAAAATTGTTCTTCCCCCTTCAGTGAGGATTAAGCAGGAATAGCTCGTGGACCCCTGGACCTCGCGCGGTCGAGGAGGCTGTGGACGCTGGCTCTGCTGGCTTTGCAGCAGCCCTCCAGATCCGCCGTCAAGTCCCTGCTGGCAAAGGCAGGGCGGAGAAGCCTGGAGAGGGCAGAGGGAAACTTGTGTAATGAGCTGCCCAGGACTATGAAAGGCCTTGAGGTCCTCTTCACTGCTGGGGTGGAGTTTTTATCCAAAGACAGCAGGTGGGGATCCTGCCTCGCCTTAGGATGCTCTGAGGCTGGCGATAGCTGAAGGTAAAGGCAGATGGTGGGTGCCACACCAAGGAGGAGAGACACGTAGCAGTTGTCCAACATAACGTAGCAACAGCTGATTAGTAACAAAACTGGGGAAATGTCTGCATCTCTGAATTCAGAGTGGCATCTTCTACAGGCTGCTCGGCTTGGGGGTGAATTGTCACTGGGTAGCTATGATGAGAACTCAGGTTTTTCTCTGTCTTCAGGCCAGCTATAACAGCCTTTTGTGTTATACTGATGGTAGTTTTGCTTGGGTGCAAATAGACCAGGATTTTCAAAAATAGGTCACTAAACTTAGGCTCCAAGGAGTTTATATGTAGACACTTAACTCAGTGATCTGATTAAAAAAAAGCAATCTGAGTGTCCAAGGTCTCTCAAAGTTGTCAGATCTGTAGCCAGGCAAACACAGAAAGCTATAATCAGGTCTGCACAATTATGTACATATTTGTAATTTTAAAGATTATGCTTCTATTCTGGTAATGACTGGGGTTTTAAACAGCTTTTTGTATTTACTGTTTTTTTCTTAAGGGAAAATGATGGTGATGGTTTCCTGAAATCCAGATCAGGTCTCTTTGGGAAAGACCACAGTCTAGTTCACCTATAGCATCCTGATCTGTATTCTGCTCAGCACAATGCGCAGCGTCTGAAGTCACTGTCAGAAGTAGATCTTCATCTGCCTTTAAAGATCCAACCTCCTATCAGTGCTTAGAGCTGCTCAGATCGTCGGCACTCAGCAAATGGATCAGATACGACTGCAAACACTACGCATCTGAAAATAAGGTTTCATATTTCCATATCATTTTTCATACATGAATTCTGGTGCTTCTAGAAAAATATTAGCAGTGAGAAAAGCTGTGCAATGTTTTTGGGATACAAGTATGCATTGTCCTGAGAGCCACCCCAGCATAGATAACTTGGTTCTCTTTTTAAGGTTTATCTCGTAGAAATCTTTCTGAAGACTGGCAAATGAAAATGTTGTCTTGTGGCCTGGATTAATGTAAGCAAGGAAGAATCTCTTTTGTTTCCCCTCTGTGGGGGCACTGAGTCCACGTTTTTCTTGTCAGCCCCCATTGCTGGCACAGAGCAGCTCTGGACTTTGAACACCATTTGTAGTTTTCAAGGATCACAGACTTGCAATTACCCGAGGTGCACTTCTGACGTGGATGTGCCATTTGGGAGACATCTGTCCTGCAGAGCCACAATATCTGACCTTTCTCTGAAGACTTTGTTGTCTGATAACAACGGTATCCAAACCAACCTGATACGCGCAAACATGCGTGTGTCATCCGCTTATGCTGTTGCTCCGTGCAGCCGCTCCCTCCTCCTGCCCACCAAGCGCTGTGGCTGCTGGAGGGAAGGCAGCGTTGCCAGTGCCTCCGTGGCCAGCTGCTGGAGCAGCTCTCTGACGGAGGCTCACTTCTCACGTTTCCTTTCTAAAGAGACCTTCTTGTGCTGGACTCAGTCTCTGCTTGGGACTCTGTGGCATGCAGCACAGAGGAGGTCAGGGTAGGTAATCTTAATAATTTATTTGGCCTAAAAATCTATTACTCTCCTCTGTTTCATTAGTCACGGCCCTGGGAGCATTAAGACAGGGGTGTTGCCATGATGATGTCTGGTGTCAGGAGACTCATACCAGGATATGAAGGCCAAGACTGTCAATTTCCAAATTTGATATAAAGCGAAAGAGTGTTTCTGTTAAAATGATCAAAGCAGGGATTGATCTGGTGTGGGTATTTCAAAAAGTGTATTTGGATCAAACAGGCTGCAAGCACCCTTCACACGGTAGTGATGCCTGAAAGAGATCATTCCCCTTTTTTAAATGTCAAGTCTCCAATATATCATTCAGCAGGAGATCCTCCTAATTAGTTTAGACTTTTCTCTCATGGGTCACACCCTTTATCACTTCCCACTCCGTATGACTTGACTTATGGAACACTTGGCTTCAGACGCAGTCTCAGTCCTGCTCTTTGCATGCTATTTGCACACAAATTACTTACATCCCTGTATTAGTCATTCTTCTGTTTCAGCGATACATTTTTTGTATGTTGTGAGTCTGAGGCAGAAGGAGTATGGTTTGGCTATGTGGAATCACTCCCAGTGTGGGAATAAGTCCTAGCTCTTGATTAAAAAGTAACACTTCAACGCATGTGAAATAGCATGGCTCAAGTCAGCTCAACCTGAGCCGGTTTCGTTCCTCTGTGCAGCCCAGGTCTCAATCTGAGCACGTTTGTTCTTTGAAGCACTCGAAATACAGGATGAAAAGGCACATTTGGTGTTTCTTGTGTCATCTGCATAAAAATATCTTGGGCCAGGGGATAACACCTGTGTCTCTCTGAGCCCAAGGGAATGCCTTAACCACTAGACTCAAGCACCAGTTTCTGAAACACAGCAATGTCAGCAGTGGAGTTGGAAGACGCTCTGTGCCAACCAGCCCTTAGTCTGCTGGATGGGGGGTGTCTGCTAGGGAAGGGATACCGTGTAAGTTTGAAGATTTTTGGCTAGAGGGCTGGATGTGAATGCAGGTAAGCTGCTGAAAAAAAAAAAAAGACACCACCCCTCACCTTTTCCTCCTTGTACTTTGTTTTGGTGTAGTGCCAAAAACATCAGCATGCTGTATCAAGCTCAGATATATGGACAGAGCATTGCTGTTAAAGTGGTCATCAGAAGGGACATAGGCCAGGTGATGACAATATTAGGATCGTAGTTGGGGCTAGGAAAAAGAGACACACACACACAGAAGGGCTTCTGAGCCAAGACAAGATTTTTGATATCCTGGGAGTTCTATTGGCAATTAAATTACTCACATCCTGGACAAGGGGGTATCACATCAGTGGAAGTAAGTGCCTGACTTATATCAGGAGCTGAGGGACAGCAGAGATGAGACTCATTGTGTCAAGTCCTGAGCTACAGCCCCAGCATCTGGGCTTCTGCTCTTCTGGAGTCCTGTGGTACAGGGCACATCCCAGCCCCTGCGTGTGGGGAAAGGCTTGGGAATGTGAACAGAAAGTACCACACTTGCAGTGCCATAAATCACTAGGCACATAAAAGGGATTAAAAGCGCGGGGCTTTTCATATTGTGATTTTGGGGAGCCCTCACTGAAGATTTTTAAGCACTTGGGCTGACAGAACTAGTAACACTACGTAACAGAAACTGGAAATGGGCCTTACGAAATCACTACTTTGAGATAGATGTTCACCAGAAACAGCTGGAGATAATTCTTCATCTTTCACTGGAAACAGCTATTTCAGTTTAGGATCAGTGCGTGGAGGAGAAGGTGGCTCTCCAGCTCCTCTGACATTCTTGTTTTTCATGGCTGACTGCAGAGCAGCAGTGGGTTCTCTGTCGGCATCCAGGTGAAATTATAAGGAGGTAACCATGTCCAAAGGCTTGGTGGATCTCTGCGCTGCCTGCAATGCCAAGACTTGCCCGAGGCTCAGAGGTTTCGTCTCTGGGAAAAATTAGGAGGTCTTGACAAATAATTGTAACATGCTGTTATAGAGAATCACAGGAAGGAATGACAAAATCCCCAAATGATTGGGTATTCTGTTCCTTTGTAACATTTTGCTTTTATTAATGAAAATTGTGCGCACATATGTTATTCAGTGGCGAGTTTGCTGCATCCTATGTTTGGGTCCCTCGTAACATACATAAGAATTAATACATTCTTCTGCTTTTGCGTATTCTGTCTTCACCTGCAAAAACTTTCTGGAAACAGAGAGAGACACTGCACTATAGATAATCTGTATAAGATCATGCAAAACTTTCTTATGTTTCAACTGAAGAGGGTCCCTATCATATGAGTTTACCTTCTGTTTTGGCTTCAAATGAATCCCATGAGGCAGAGCTCAAAACTCAGCAGAAAGAACGAAGTTTTCCACCCCAGATGGTAAGTTGGTCCAGTTTCACTTGAAACTTGGCTTCTTTGCAAATGTTGTTGCACTTGGCCTTGTAGATTATAATGAAATTTCAAACTAGGATTGTTTCACTATGTAAATTAAGTATTGGGCATATTCCATTCCTGGATGGAGTAGGACTTTCCAAGCAATTACTTCTCTTATCTCCAGGGGCTACTGTGATATTTGGAGCTTAAAACATGGAGATGGTCTCCCCTGGGCTCTCACTCTTCCCACAGCTGGCACTGAGGCAATATGGAAGGGAAGGATTGAAGACAGTCTGCCCCTAACACCGTGTGGAGCAATGCCGACCCTCTTGGACAGGAACGGGGACACTGGATGAAGGGGCCGGTGCAAGAGGTGGGTTGGAAAGTGATGGGGTGGAGAAAGGAAGGTGGAGATCCAAAGCTTTTGGGAGTGAGGGTGGGAGGAGCAACTGGAATGCAGGTGGAGGTGGGACAACTCCTGAAATGAATGAGAGGGAAGGTGGGGCGAGTCCTCTGAATGCAGAGGAGAAGGTCTAAGGGAGTAGCAAAGTGTGCTGCCCTTGCATCCCAGCCCAGCCCTGCCCCAGGAGATATAAATTAGGAAATGACTAGCAAAGGTGTGTCGAGTGCTCGCCATGGTGGCAAGCCTGTGCACAGGGTGACAATGCACTGCCACCAGGCACTGCCAGCTGAGGTGCCCAGGCCTGTGTAGGAGCTCTCAGACTTCTCTGCTTGCACACATTGGTACTGCCTTTGGTTACAGCATCTCAGCTTGGGACGCCCACCAAAGGACTGTGCTGTTCAGGGCCAGTATGGATTAGCTCTGCAGGTCAAAGAGCACTGGGCTTTGCAAGCTGACTGTAGTTTTTATGTGTAATAATTTATACACAATAGTTGCATAGTAGCTCAGAGGAAACCTTGATCCGGGCCACACTTTTGTTTGCTGACAGGAATTTCATCCCTGGCTTCCCTGCCAGAGATGATAGTAATTTTTTCTTGACTTTTGCATCGGCAATTCTATGTTTTGGGATAGGAAATTAGGTCTTGTTCTTCTTGGACATTGAGGAGCCAGAAGATGCCAAGATATTTCTAAGCCCCAGAAGTAGAGGCTATAGAAATGAATCAGAAGCCAAGCCAAAAGCTTCTCTTTTGGACAACTGCAGCTGCTGCTTTCCTCGAGCCCGAGCAGACACTTCTGAATAGGCCGTCCTGAGCACTTTCCGTTTCATCTGGCATATGGGGTCGAAATTTCGTACCAGAGTTGCACAGATTTTGTCCAAAGTTTTATTTTTTCTTTTGCCAAGATTAAGATCCACTCAGAGGTTCTTATCCAGCCAGCTCTCCTGCAGGTGCCAGGACATGACTGGATGCTTTAAAGGCTTACTCTTTCTTATAAATGACATGCCGGCCAAGCTCCATCGCTGCTCCAGAGAGGTCCAGAGGAACTCACAGCATCTTAGGGAAAAAGGGTTGGAAGGGATGTGAGGTGACTCAGTGCGTCTCCTGCCTCGAGCCACTGTGGCTGTGTTGTCCACAAAGGGTAATGTTTTCAGAAGCACCGAAGTCTCGTTTTCAGTTACCAGTTCCCTTTGTTACGTGGGAAGCAGAGACTTGGGCGGGCTAACTGTCTTGAACAAACGTGTGTTCATCAGGTGTTGAGACTACTGACATCTCTCTGTTTTCAGGGGATTATTTTTGCAGCCACTCTCAGGACTCAGAATACCTTTCCTGAGAATCAGAAATACACATTGCATCCTCTATATTTAGCTATAAGTCAGTTCTGTTTGGATGAGATAAATGTACTTCAAAGCTCCTGTAAATTGTCTCCAATAAAATGGTGAGTTATGTCATTAAAATAATAGGAATGTGTTCTTACTTTGTGTTGTTTATAGTTCAAGTCATGGCTATGTTCCATCAAAACATGCCTTGAGATTCAGTCGTTAGCTGCCTACTCGCTATTTGAAGTTATATTCGCCCTGCTTCTTACAAATGTAGAATGTTTTTAAGTGCAAGGAATACATAATGCGATGGAAAATTTCACATCCTATCTGACTAATACCAAAAACCTTTTGATTTGAAAGGTCACAGAAAAACAGCGTGGTGCAATGCACTTCTCGCAGATTCTTCAATGTTTGCCTGCGGTTTAACTTCCAGCCTCTCTATTGTGCTACTTTCTAAGCACCGCTTCCCCAGCGCCTCTGGAAGACACTCCCTCCGCAGCCTTCCCCCTGTTCCTCCCGGCAGCCCTGCTTCCTTGACAGCCTGCAACTCACTTGGGTTGAGGTGACAACATAATGGAGCTGCTGATGGTCAGGTTTCAGAAAACAATCAAGCACGTTATGAGAAACAATCACTAAAACACAAGCACTTAGAGGAGCCAGAGATAAAAGAGTCTCATTTTCTTGGCAGCCCACGTAGATGTTCTGCAATGACTGATGATATGACTGTTATCTTGACACCATACTCTCCCATGTTGAAACTGTTTATGGGAAACAAACATCATGTGAAAAACAGATTGCCAGACACTAAGTAAATCACTCTGATGAGGAACGAGTCAAGTACTGCCAGTTTTACCCACACTGTCATTGTTATGATGTAACACATTCCTCATGACTGATATTGTATCCAAATTAGGGCACAAAACCTTCTCTTGATCAGTTAACCGAAATTCCCTGCCTTGTAACGACAACTGCATACACACACGCACATGCTCGCTCACACACACACACAGAGAAAACCTGAGTTAGTACAAAATGACACCCCACGTTAGCACACGATTAAGAAGGTGGCAGAAATTACACAAACTGTAAATTTTATCCCCTGCCCTCTTTAATAAGCTGTTGCAATTTTCTGAGTTCTGCTAGTAATGATTAATAAACATTTGGTGTGCTAAACATATGGAAAAATCATCCCATCTGGACCATTTAAAACTAGGACGTAGACTTTATCTTTGTTTATTTCATCCTTAGCTAAAAGGCTTATTATGAATTGCAATAATCCAAGAAGCCAACCATGGAAGACAGACAAGCTCTTTAGATAAAACCAAAAAGGCAAGTTTTCTAACCGAGGACCAGATGTATTTTTGGGTATTGCCCTTGTACATATTTAGCTGAGCTTTTCAAGTGGTGAAGATTTGCATGTTTGTTTTGCAATACTAATGAATATGTTTTAGATTTACATTTTAGAAAATGGAAACTTTTATCTTCTTGGGGCTTTGTAAGTTAATGATTTCCAGAAGATAGTTTGGTATCCTCTTTTAACCCTTCACCATTGAAAACATATCACTTTCCGAGGCACAAGGATCCAGGGCAGGCCTGCTGAACCAAACCCGGGAGATATATGTGACTCTTTCTATTGTTTATTTCTGGAATTACATAAAATGTGGGTTTTTAATTTTCAATCTAGTGAAAACATATGTAAATGGCAAATTATTTTAAAACTAACTTAATGTGAATCGTGGGGTAGGCATTACCGTACACATGATCCTTTAATCAGATAAATAAGGAAAATACTTTTGGAAAAATACAGTTTTGAGGCACAGTATCTTCCACGAGTTACTTAGTTTCCTCCAAGATAAAGACTGGTGTAGTGTAGTAAGGAAAATGTGCTGTATAACAACATTTCTACTTCTGTTAGAGGGAGCAAAGTTGCAGTTTCATAACATAGATTTTTGCCCTTTGATTTTCTTTAGAGAGGTTAAAAGAGAAAATAATTAATGAATAAAACATAATTTTTCAAAGGCTTACCCTCACTGGCAATTTTTATTTGACAAGAGCCCTATCAGAAATGAAAAATTCTTCCTTAGGGAACAACAGAACATTTTAATACAAGAGATAACTAGAGCTTTGAACTTTGGGTGGTTGACAAATCAGTCTGAAACAGCCTTTCTTCCAAATTTTTCCAATTGTTCATGAAAAATATGATAGGAAACTAAGTATTATCGTGAAAGAAGATGCTACTTCTTGTGCTTATGTTGTGAAATGTTGCAAACCCCTACCTATGTAGGATGCTAAAGTAAAGGTGTAGTGCCCCAGAGAGGTCCTGGCCTGGAAGGTTGTGTTGTCTACTGTGCAGAGAAGCTGAAATCATGTCCAGTGAAAACCCTCCTGGCCTAAATAGTTTGGTTCCCAGGTATCTGTTGTACAGACTTAGCAGGCCATTCACACGCAGGCAAATGTATGTATGCCAGTCGATGTGTCTATATGCACAGATGACTATTAAGCCCTCAGTTGTATGTGTATTTTTGGGGAGGGGCTCCTAGAATCCAGCTAAGATCCCCGCTACTGCATGGAGGTCATTCAGTAAAGTAAAATGCTTGTTACTTCTGTTTCTGTTTAAAGAAAATGTCAAAGTCAAAGCTCCTGTGTGCCCTTGGCACGGCAAGGGATGGCATGACACCGTGCACACAGGGCCAGCGGCAAGATCTCAGCTCAGTGTCTCCAGGAGCAGGAACATCCAGCTCCTCTGGGCTATTTAACCCCTGCCTCCTTATTGGTACGGCAACATGTCAGCTACTGGTGGGCAGGTCCTGGGTTTCTGGGGCACTTTTAACAGCTGCAGAGTGTACAAAGTAGTTTAATGCTTTCTCACATTTGCTTTTCATGCCCATGTCACGTTAACAGCAGCCTGCATATCTCAGCTGGAGTAAACCAATGTTATTACCCAGGCAGCTCCTGTGCAGAGCTAAGGACCTGACGGTGTGTGTGGAGGCAGGAGGAGGGACAGGGCTCTCTCCAGGGCCATGCAGGTCTGGTTGGTAGATCAGAGTAGGTAGGAGTTCTTAAACCCATTGGCTGACAGAAGCTGGCTCAGACTGGCACAGGACCCAGAAGCCATGCTGGGGATCCTTTTTGAACCATGTTGCTATAACTCAGTCCCTTCTCATCAGCATGGGCACTGAGGACCAGGCCAGGCACAGCAGTGGGGAGCACACAGCTGCCAGTGGTGTGTTCATGGGCTCTCAACCAGGTGTCCTTCTTGAAAAAAGTCGTGCCATGGAGAGAAGTATACTGAGGGTAGAATTGACCCCAAGGCCACTGGGACGACCACGATGACTAGTCCCCCTACCTTGAATTACAGGCAGTTCAATCTGCTGAGTGGCCCAGCTCAGATTTTATTTCAGGTACAGTGTTGTGGAGAAGATGCCCTTACTGTGGGGCAGTGGTGTGTTTTCAACAGAGCCTTTTGGTGACACTGGTCTTCCATCACTGTAGCAACTCTAATGACTACACGGGCATTATTTTTTTTGTCTAGGTGAAACTGAGGTCAAAGCAAATTCAATAATCCCTGTTTACTTTGCTACTGTTTTTCCTTTTTCATTGTCTGTAACATTAATTCCTCCATTTCCATCAACGTGTGCATCTATATGAGTACTGCTGGAGAACTGAAAACCATGCTCTGCTGAAGCAGTACTAATACTGTATTCTAACACTGCAGATTTATATTTGCATTAAATTGAGAGTGGCTCATGCACCAAGAGGCAGAGTGTCGTTCATTGTGCACTTTGCAGGGAACAGGAGCCTTGCCCAGACTAGAAAAGTGGTCATGCTGTGGTTAACATGAACTAAGTGAGCTGGACTTAAATTCATCCTATTTCTTGGTGTGGATGTAGGATGTATTGTCTTGGCATGAATTAGTCCATGTTAATTAAATACAACCCAAACATTGCTTTTCCTCTAGGCTGGACAAAGCTGATGCCTTGCCTACAGACCTTTCGTTGTCCGACCTTTAGTGCATACAGGATGTGGCACTCTATTTATTTCATCTTACTCCATTTTTTCCACAAGACTTCTGATTCTTCCAGTGTATCTGTGATGGATAGAGAATGAAGCAGGCCTATGTCACGTATGAAGCAGGAAGAAGTGGGATAGTTTTGTGGTTAAGGTAATTGGCTGTGATCTAGGAGAAGTAGCTTTCATCTCTGGTTCTGTCATAAAGTTCCTGTGTGAGGCTGCATGGAAGTCTCCCCCCAATTTTTTGAAAGTAGCTGCTAATATTTTCTTTGTTATTTTCTGGGAATTCCATGTAAGGCATTGAAGTCTGATTTTCACAAACCCAGCTGAAGTCAATAAAACCTGCAGATGTGGGGGCCGCTCTGAGAATTTGAGGTCTTGGGTGGTTGGCACTGTACATTGAGTACCAGAGGTGAAGAAAGAAGGTCTTAAAAGGTCTGAGTTCAGGTTCCCTCAGATTTATTGCAGACCTTCTGTTTCATCTTGCCCAAGGCAGCTATAGCCATGATCAGACAGCCCTAAAGCAGGTTTCTCTCCCTCGACTGCATAGAGACTAGAATGTGGCAGAGCTGGACGGGAGAGATCTGAACATCACTTCTGTTCTGACTTGAGATGCTACTATAACTGCAATGCCAAAAGTAAACACTGGTGGTAACTATTTGAATATAGACCTCCACTTTCTAACCTCATTTCCCTTCTGCACAATAATACAGTTACAAAGGTAACTTTCTTACTTCACATGGGTGGCTCCATCTACAACAGTAAATTCAACAGGTCTGGCACTGTTCCCTGATGCCAGCTGGCACAAGGGGCTTTTGTCCATGCCGTTGACCTCTCTTAGTCTCTGAAACAGAAAGGCTGTATGCCAACTGCCAATTGAGAGTGACTCCTGATCTGTGATGTCTCCAAACGGTGCCTGGGAATGGGTTGGGAGAATGCTGCTTGTCCCATCCTGGACCGTTGCCAAGGACCACTCCCGCAAAGCAACAGCAGCAATGGCAGAGTTGTGGTACTCAGGAGTGCTCCCTGGCATCCTTTAATTTCCTACTAAAGATGAAGCCTCTAGCTACCAAAGGGAACCAATAAAAGAAGATGTCCTCAACCCTCTGCACAAGAAGAGAGGCATATTTCTCGCATAGCCTAGAAATTACATTTCATTCTTTGTTCGGCTCCAGGTGTGAGGATCACACATGGGTGGCAGGAGGAAGAAGGACTGAAATGAGTAAGTCTTTGACAACTTTGACTCTAGGTGGTAATTAACTTTTTTTTCACCGGCTAGCATCAAATAGAGCCACCTCAAGACACCTAAGCAAACCTGAGCAGGTATCCGGTTTTCCAACAGTCCCTTCTTTTAGCTGAGTTAGTAAGGCAACGCTTACATGCAAGCAGAAGCTCAGACAGCCTTAATCCTCACACCTACGCGGGCTTGGCCCTGCAGCCTAATTACTGCAGCTAGAACCGAGCTTGCTCTACCCATGCTCTGAGTTGATAGATGTAACCCGTCTCAGGAAGCCATATGTTCTCGCTGCCCCAGGAGTCACGCTTTAAGTTAAAATGTATGTCAAGCCCTGCTTGCTGCCAGAACCCAGGCAGCCTGTGCATCTGCCTCGTGTGTAGTGCATTAAGCCCCGCGGAGAGGCAGGAAACATTAGCGGGAGTGCCATGCTGAACTGACGGGGCTGTGCGGCATCTAGATGGAGCTGGCAAGCATCCTGCCAGCCTGAAGGCCAGGCAGGGGAACTCGAGTGTGACAGCTTCTGCCATATACACAAGCCATAATATCAGTTTAGCTTAATGGTGTAGCAACTCTCCAGTCAGGATCATGTCTTCACATAAATCTGGCTGGGTTTTTTTGCTGGTTTGTTTGTTCAGTTGGGTTTTTCAAACATATTTTCTGAGGAACAATCAGGAAGCACTGTGGAGTCTGCTTTGTTGGGATTCTCCAGTCCAGACCGTAACCCTCATCACTGGGTGGGTTTGAGTGGCTGAGAGGCACTTTGCGGCCTTAGCCAAAAAATCACTGTGGTCATCTTGAAGCTTTGATTAATAAAAACTTGACACACTTCTGGAGAGAATAATAGCCAAATTTTGTCCCAGGTTATATCAACTTAGCCTGGCTGACAATCCCGAAAGAATGATTGTACTGATGGAATTTAGGGTTTACTTTTTGGCCACAGTAAGCCTGCTCCTCAAACAGGAGTTTTCCATTGACTCCAATGAAAGTTGGATCATATTAATATTTTTTTCCATAGAATCAAAAAAAAAGCAATCAAAATATTGCAGTCTCCTCTTGGCCCATTTTCAGGCAAAACCTTCCCTGTAAATCAACTGAGAGCTTTACCAGAGAAAGAGCCATTGGGATTGTCCTATCCCTGTGATATTATTTGTAGTGGCCATTTCTCATAGTATTTTCAATACTGATAATTTACTGCACCAAATTATAGTTCATTATACACTTTCAAACCCTGGTTCTTCAGATTGTATGAGTGGAAAGTTGGCATAAAGACTGCAAGCCCAGATTTTATTTAAGTTTTTTTAAGAAAAAAGATATTACTGATTTATAGGGCAGAAAGCTCTACAAATTCTATATAGAGTCCCATGTACCTTTTCTTTCACAGACGCTGGACCAGAGCAGGTTTATTTTTAAATACGCAAACTGGTTTTTGTTAATCTTTTTGCAAGTTCCAGTGTTACCAGTTCATATAAGGCTTGGTAATTCTGACATCCCTTCCAAGGGTGTTTCCTGTAACTTGGGGCTTTCCTGAGAGGTGCTGAGTGCAGTCAGCTTTGATTTGTTAATACATTGGGACCTGATGTTGTTCTGCATAAAAACTAAAGAGAAAAAGGCGTGGGGAGAGCTCTGTTTCTCAGCAAATGACAAACCTATTTTTCACCCCACTCCAGCAGCAGCTGTTTCAGGCACACAGCTGCATTTGCTGCTGTCAGGACAGTGACATAATAATTTTGCACAGAGAATGGCTTCATTGGGCCAGAATTGGTCCCCAGATTGGATAGGAGGAAACCTGATCTTTCGTGACTTTGGCTGGAGATGGATACCCATACAGCAGGTCAGACTTTTATAAGATTTGTAAGAGCATGGTCAGGGTTTGAGGTCCCTCAGATGACATGTCTGGAGCGCACACAAGTTTGGAGCACTCCTTCTGACCCGTTTGGGTGAATGAAGGATTACCCCCTTATATGCTTCATAGCAAAAAGAGTCTGACACTGACTCCAACTCATTAATAAAGAATGTTGAAGCCAGGAGCATTGCTTGCCTTTCTCAGATCTCACTCTGGGAAAGACAAGGTTAATTTTTGCTCTGGCTTAAAAGCTCTTTACAGTGGCCTGAGAAAATTTCCTTTTAGTTCAATGCTGTACCTTGCAATAGCCATTGGTTCTCCTGCTCAAAACCCCATTAAAAAAAAAAAAAAAGATTCTTTTGGATACAATTCCCATGAGAATATTGTGTAGTTAGGATAATACACAGTCAACTGGGGTTATTTTGCATCTAAGGAGATAGAACAATATGGAGCTATTCTCACTTTTTCTGGAACTTTTCTCACTGAGAGAACTTTAGAAAAATCCATCTAATTTATAGGACTCCTTGGGCCTGGGGACCACACATCAAGCTGCAATATTTAACATATCATAGCAGCAGCACAATACTGTATAAAAATAACACAATAAATGATTAATAGGCTAACTCTCTCAAACTCGTTCCCTCCGATTATTTCTTTACAATTAAAACAAGTTGGTAGGGTACTTTCAAAAGAATAAGTGATTGCTCTCTGAAGCTATCCACTGCTGGTATTTGTTTAAGTTTGTAAGAGCAGGAGCTTGTTCGGCTGTCTGCTCAGCGCTGTGTTGTGCCATACAGACACCCCTCCTAGTTT
Source organism: Pluvialis apricaria (assembly GCA_017639485.1). NCBI lineage: Eukaryota > Metazoa > Chordata > Aves > Charadriiformes > Charadriidae > Pluvialis > Pluvialis apricaria. The sequence continues at coordinate 154,397,560 of CM030008.1, read as the reverse complement.
CCAGACATACCTTCCCCACCGCTCGCTCCCGCTGCCCCAGATGCAGGACGTGTGGCTTGTGCATGCCGTACTCTGGCAATACCCTCCTCGTAGATGCCTGCTGGTCATTTCTAGCAATATAAATGGGACGGCCTTGGGGCAGAGCATGGTCCAAGCTAGAGTGCGTCTGGCTCTAGGATTCAACTAATACAGAAAAAGCTGGGAAGCTCTTCCCTCTCAGCTTAAAGAAATCCAGAAAGATGCACCCAGCCACGCCAAAGGTTCAAGGCAGTGAGAGGTAAGAACTTGGATAACTCAAATGCATTTATATTTCACTATTTTGTCAGAAAAAATTGTCATTGCCATTAGCACTGAGCTGTCAGGACACATACATGACAACACTGTGGCTCTTCACCATGGGCAAATTAACTGAAGAAGGACTACAATACATGTACATATCCCAGGGACTATCATGTCAACATCAGATGCAATACACTCTGGGATACAGCGTATTGCTTTATGGGAGGTACTGTTGCATAGGGGGTTTGTGGGTTCTTCGGGACAACTCTGCCATTGTGCAATTTTCTCCACTTGTCTGTCTCTTTAGTGTGCAGAACTGGATGTGACTGAGACATCCCCAGCTGCCATTGCTCCTAGGCTCATGGAAATAGCATGGAACAGTTCAGAGGACATCTGAACTCCCAGGTCTGTTGCACCCTGGTGGCATGCATATTGCAATACGGCCTTGCAGGGTACCATCCCTCTATCAGAGAGAAAACCACGTCTCTGAGAAAGGAAGGAAATGTGCTGTGCCCCAGCAGGTCTGTTCGTCTGGATAATTAGGATTGCAACACAAAGTGGGAAAAAACTCTGCCCTGCAATGGAGACACATCTATGATGATACACGGATGAAAAACTTTGGAATGATAAAAGTAACTTCTCTGGAACCATACACCACTGCCACTGCCACAAACACGGGACCAGATGTGTTAGCCCAGAAGTTGGTGGTGTTCTGCTGTGGAAATACTGACTCCATTGACTGTTGCCACTTTGTGGAAACCAGCTGAGGTCAGGAAGTCCCACAACAGTTCCAGGATGTTGCTTCTTGGGGAGAGCTGGGGCTCTGAAAAAGATGGAGGAAATATTGGAGAAGCTTGAGGTGATGGAGTTCCTAGAGTATGTGTATGTATGTGTATGTAGGTATGAGCAGATGTCAGGACATATGCTCTACTTTTCCCCCTTGAAATATCCCTGAGTATGCCAATGGTGCAACACAGGCAGTGGTAGACCACGGGCAATGGCTGACAAGTGATAGTGTGATTCAGGGAGGAAGGTACTCAGAGGCACACGCTTGATGCAGATTTTTTAGAAGGTGTTAGCAGGGACCTTGCACCATATGTGTAGGAAAGGACCCTACTTTCAAATAAATAATTTTGTGATGTTGCTGTAGGAGGGAAATCTAATGCTATGAGGGAAAGAAAAATAGAATTTTTTTGTTTTCCTTTTCCCCGTTGCTCTCCACTCACTGGTCTTGACTGTAGTCATGGCTTTGACCCTTCTACTTGAGACCATCCCAGCAAAAGTGTATTGTAATTTTTTTTTTGTACCCCAGAAAGGTGCTCTCTCCTCTTCAGAGCCTAGAGGCTTCCTTGGTGTGGTCACAGTCAGGAGGGACTTCTTGTGATGAGGACATGTGACTGCGATGGGTTTACTTATCTCATTCTACTAAATCTCTCTGGCTTAACTCTGATAGAAATACCTGGTCCTGACCTGGACCTGGTTTCACCTTGCTTCAGTCTTCTGAAGACCATGCTTCCTCCTGTTTTCTAATGAGGATCTTTATTCCTGCAGGTCCAGGGAAGGGGGATTCACCCAATCCCTAAACATTGAGGGTGAAAAATGACGTTTTTTTGCTGACTCCAGGCAGCAACAAGAGTCTAGTGCATTGTCTCTTTGTGGTAAGCTAAATGTACCTGTTCACATGTGGAGCCTGTCAGAAAAAGAAATTTTTCCAACACAAAATGTGATTTTAAAAAGGTACAGGGGAAGTGGAGCCAGCGATCAATTTAATCTCAGTGAGCAGGCTTTGAAATCGTGGCTACAGCAGCCAGCGCACAGAACTGGGGGGACAGGTATTTGCTGAGAACTATTGTAGCTAAAATGGAGCAGAAGCAGCTCACAGTGCCTTAATGCTGGTGACCCCGGGTACATACAGCCTTTGGTAGTTTGTTCTCCAAAAACTCATGTGTGGATAGCACAAGCGTACGAAGACGTTTGTGTCTGTAGCAGTAGGATTTGCGCAATCCCTAATCCCAGGGGGTGCAAAGACTGGCATTTCTTGCTGACTCCAGGCAGGAATAAGGGTTTAGTGCATGCTTCTGTTTCTTGTAAGCTAGAAGTATGTCCTCACATACAGAGCCTGGAAGAAAAATGAAGCCTGCTGACGTAAGCTTGGCCTTGCTGCTGCTCTGGAGCTCCCTGCAGACTGGAGCGCCCCGATGCCTGTCCTGTGAGCTGAAGAAAAAGCAGGTGATGGTGGTAGCAGGTTGTCAAGCCTGAAGTAACTCACCTAGCCTCTCTGCAGGACTTACCAGCACTGGCTGGTTCCATACTAACATGGTCACACTGCTTTCTTGGCTCCGAATACCAGCAGAGCAAGTTTGCGTCCGCCCGCAGTACACTCTGTCAACAAGACTTTCTAGTGCACATCAAGCTTCAGATAAAATCTTGAAGGTGTTGGATGTCTTCCTAGGATGTGCTGAATATCCTCTGCTCCCATTCACCTTGGTGGGAACTGAGCAGCATCTTAGCACCACTCGTTCCCCATGTTGCATCATGGAGGTTCAGGATGTTAGTTGTAATATTTCTGTACACAATGAATAACACATTATTCAGTTGTGCAATGAGGTGTGGATGGGTTTGATTTCCTGGGCAGAATCAGCTTTGTTTCTGAGCTGGTTCGTGCAGCCTCTGCCAGTGCAGTAGCGAGATGTACTGGTGTGGATGCCTGTTGGTTCCCTGGGCTTAAGGGTGAGGCTGCAGGAGTGTGGCCTCATCATAGCCACCAAACTTGGAGAGAAAGCTAATTCCTGTCTGCTGGAATAGCCCCCCACCTTGTCTCTCTATTATGATGCTGAGCACAAATAGATGTTTATTTTAATACAAAGTGAGAATTAAGCATTAGAGTAGTTTAATATCTCTTTAGATTAATACTGAACACCACAAATGTTGCTGACTGATCGCTAGTAAGGTGACGTGAGGACTCTTACATTCCTGTCAATGTTAATAAAGTGTGAGAGGTTTTGTTATTTAGCTTGTAATAAGGAAATCATTCTTTCCTGTTAGCTATGCAGCATGCATAGACCAACTCAACAAGCTTTCATTGTCATTTGCTTCAAAGATAAGGAATTGAAAACTAACCACATACAGGCACATACACACAAACACACACCCAGACCCACAGAAACAGAAATATATACATGCAAACAATCCACAGCCAACTGAACAGACAAAAATAATTCTGTCTGTTATTCCATAGCTATTATATCTTAGCCTTCTTTTTCAACAGGGAAAAAAAAAAGTAACTTATTATTTTTCAAAGTTTAAAAAGCCTCAAGCAATAATGGCATTTGTTACAAGCTATGCCAAACAGTCATTACCTCTGAGCACACAGCTCTAACTATTTTTGGATAAATACACAGGAAAAGGTCTACTATCTATGTTAGACTTGCGTACCACATCCCAGGCACTGGGACATGGTAGGGAAACCAGTGTGGCCCTGGAAACTGAGACCCAGGTACCTGCCTCTCCTCCCTGTGACACCTGATCGGGTTCTTGATCTCAGGTGAGTCACTCCACCACTCCTCCTTTACCCCTTTCAACCATCTCCTTTATTTATGTTCAACAGCGCAAGAGTGAATCCAGTAAATCTTTGCTGCTGACTTTTACAGACATACCAGTTACACTGTGGATCCCAGTTCTCAGGGTGGTGTTTATCCAGTCACCATCAGTTTCTCCAGGCCTGGATGATGCCAGGGCGTAGGGCTGGTTTTCACAATGCAACACAGCTGCAACTCCAGCCTTCAGGAAGGGCCTGTTCTAGACCATTGATGGAGATGCTTTAGGCAAGCTAGGAGCCTTTGCCTCCCTTGTCACCCTCAGAGATTCAACCTACTCAAGATTTGACTTGCTCACTGGAAGTGCCCATTTCAGGTGACACAGCTCTCTAAAGGAACGTAATAAGGTGCTGCCTATGAACATCACATGCAACTGGTCTGTCCCAGATGGCCAAAATCGATCTAAATTTCCTAAACAGATGAGGAGTTCCCTCTTATGTTTTTATCACAGGTAGAGTGGCAGAATGCTTTCGAGTCTTCATGCTGCTAAATCAAAACTCTATTGATAAACTAGAAATCAGAGGCTGCACCAAACTTTTTGATAGCTGAGGAACAGAAAGCATTTGCTTTTATGCCAGCTCACTGGAAAATGTCACAATTTACAGTGATACTACAGTATTTTGCAATAAAGAAAGACAAGTGACATAAATCAGCTACTAATTCCACTGTGGATGAAGCAATTATTTTAAATAATTTGTGGTCAAGGTTGCTTGCCACTGCACTTTTATTCAAACTCATTTGAAGTAATGCTTTCTTAACCTCACTAAATAAAACTGGGAAAACCAGAGAGCAATAGATCTTCATTAGGGTCTCATGTATATGCGTCAGCCAAATCATTATCATTAGCAAATCCATCAGGCATATCTAACCTTGATCCAGCACTTAGATCTAATAAGATCATTAACTGTTTCATTTACACTGTTATTGAAGTTCCCTGAGCCACCTTTTTTGGGCCATCCTTTTGTCAATGAATCTTATGTATTACTAGTTCAAGACTGAAGGCAAGACTGTGCTTATGTCACTTGGATTCCTGAAAAGCCATGTGCCAGTGCTTATTCAATAAGATAACCCAGATTTCTACATTTTTCTTTTAGACAATAACATCTTTTAGGGGAGAACTAATCAGAGAAAAAAGTGCTAAGCAAGTCTGAACACACTCACTGAATTGATAGATATGAACAAAGAGGATCAAGAGAAAAATGTCTGTAGTTCTTGAATGGAACAGAAGAATTGGTATTTGTTAAAGAAAGTAAGCCTATCCTCCGAATTCACTCAGTGGAAGGAAAAGATACAATGTCTAGTAACAGACCAGTCTGGCAAAGTCAGTAATTCTGTAGCAGCTGTAAAACTGAAAAAGAAATAGACAGAAAGCGAAATCCAGGTCAAGAAACAAGGGATGAGTATAAAAGAATAGCACAAGTATGTAGACAAAATGAGAAAGGCCAACACACAAAATAAGATAAAGAGATATAAAGGGTAACATGAAAACACTGTATAACTTCCTTGGCAGTGAGAGGAGGACCAGAGAAAGCATTGGCCAGCTAATAAATGGGACAGGAAAGCTAATAACAAAACATGCCAAGAAGGCCAAAGTGTTTAATGCCTTTTATTGCTTCAGTCTTCATTAAAAAGCCTGACTGTAATCAGATGGCTGACACAGTTAACACCAGCCACAAAAGGGTAAGAACTCAGGCAAGAATAGGGAGAGAAATGTTTAGAAACTGCTTAGATAAATTAGATTTTCTCAGATCAGTCAGGCCTGTAATTCACCCTAGGTTACTTAGGGAACTGGCTGAACAATCCTGAAGACCATGGTAATTATCTTTGAGAATTTGGATGATGCTGGGCTAGAAAAAGGCTGACAGAGTGCCTATTAAAAAAAGAAAAAAGAGGACACAGAGTCCCAGTTGACCTGACTTTCATTTCCCAGAAAGATCCTTGGACAAGAGATCGAATGATGTGCAAGAGAGCAGAGCGATAAGTAGTTATCAATGTGATTTGTCAAGACCAGATCATATCAAACCAGCCTGTTTGTTTGTTTGTTTTTCCTATGACGGGGTAACAAGTCATGTGGATAGGCAAGAATTTAGTAAGGTTTTTGACACCGCCTCAAATGGCATTTTCATAAGTGCCCAGGGAATTGTGGTCTGAATCATGGGCCTCTAACTTTGCCGGGCTCAATGAACAACAATACTGAAAAACATGCTGCATTGCTTTCCATGTCAGCTTTGGTTTGAAGCTCTCATGAGCACTCTGCTGCCTGGAAGTCATGGCTTCAGGACCACCGACTCTTGACAAGGCTGCTGCAAAACACCCACAGTACTTCTTGGCAAATGACAGCCAAGAACCCGCTCCCAGCATCTCAGTGTTGCACTGGAAGGATTTATCAGGTAAGGCTCTGTAAGAGACTGTCCTGGGGTGCAGATTCACTGCTATCATTACAGTGAATTAACTGATGGACTAAAGAACACATATTTTAAATCTGCATATAACTCTAAGCACTGACAAATTGCAAGTATCTTGGAGGACAGGCCGGAGAAATTGGAGAAATGCTCTAAAAGAAACAGGATAACACAATATAAACTGGCATGTAGATAGGGCTAAATGCCTCCCTGAGTACTTGATGGGAAATGAGAGTAGAGGTAGCAAAGATCTGGGAATTGTAGAGGATCATGAGCTCAGCATGAGTCAGTAATGGCATCCTGTTGTGAAAGAAGCAAATATTATTCTGGGATATATAAACAGCAGAGTTGTACAAAAGACACATGAGGTAATCCTTCCATTGGTAAAGTCTCCAGTAGGGAGCTGATTCCAGTTTTGGGTACCACACTTCAAGAAAGATTACAGAAAGTCCAGGGGAGAGAAATGAGCCCGGTCAGAGGTCCAGAAAACATGCTCTGCAGGGGCAGGTGTCAAGAAATGTGTCTGCTTAATCTTTGCAGAGAAGGCTGGTGAGAATTGTGCCTGCCAGGCTTCGAATAAATAAAATGCTGCTTCAATGAGGTGGTAATAAACCTTTCTGTCTCTATTCACTGTGGATAATACAGTAAGTTATAAGCTTAACAAAGATTTGAGTCAGCTTTTAGGGAAAGCCTTTTCTCTGGAATAGATTATTTCAGAAGGAGTAGCATCCCTCTGATGGGGACCATTAAGACCAAACTGGTGAAGTACCTGCCAGGAATGCTGCAGGTAGAGCTGGTCTTGACTTGGACAGGTTGATGGATTATCCCCATTTTCTTTGTTTCTATGGTAATAGGTTGCTTTTTTAAAAAATTCTGAGTTCAGATTGGTACATATTTACCATAAACAATCTCTGTACTTGTCATGAATGCCAACTATGAAGATGTAGTGTGTGATATTAAACTTGTTGATGCGTAAATCAATGTGCAAGTCAAACATATGGTTAGTCCAAGTGCATTCACTTGTTTTGGTAAACACCCACTTTCTTGCATTCGAAAAGCCATTGCTGGCAAAGGATGGGTATGGACACAGGGTGCCCCTACACATCTCTGTCCTGGCTCCTCCTCATCCAGAGGAAGGGGAGACGAAACTGGTGTCAGCATTGGCAGGAGTTGTCCTAATCATCTCTCTGGTCCTGGCCCCATAAGCTGTCATCCTGGTGGGGCTGGGGAGGTGTAGAGACTGGCGAGGTCCATGTCTGCTGCCCTTTCCCACTGCACTGCAGAGATAGCAGACAACCTTTGAAGACCCTGTGTGATCACGAAAGGAGTGGTAGCTGAAGTTTGCCACCTACCTGCGGGTGCCCAGGTCAGGCAGTGCATCTCCCTACACCCCACAGAGCGAGTGAGTCCTGCCCTGACCCTTCTCAGTCCCGCTGTCCTCTCAAGCCAGCGCCCCTGGTCCCACCAACCCCGGCTGCTCTTGGGGTTCGAGGTCCCAGAGGGGCAGAGTCAGCGCACCTCAGTGATGCAGCCAAGTGGTACTCCACAGAAACAGGATTAACCTGGGCCAGGGAGATGGGTCTGCTCCCCCAGTACCTCTAAGGGCATTAGGTTCAGTGTGAAGAAGAGGGCAGAAACCTGAAGCCAGATGGAGACAAATGCACTGCATTCCTTCTTCCAGCGGCAGCCTGCAGTTAGATAAGGCTAAAGTGATGTGTAACAGTAAGTGCCCTCATTTTGGCTTGAAAAGACAGACTTTGGTCTTGTACATGGCTAAAAAATGTGAGCCGGGAGCCATAAAACCCAGCTCAGTAGGCAGAGTTGTCTTGTTTTGCTCTTTATTCCAGTGGATGATGCCAATGCTTCGTTGTTTATTTGGATTGTTTTTATCTTATCCAATGTATTCTGCTCTGGGCAAAGATACAGGCATTAAGTCAACAAAAGGACCTAGGTGTTGCAACACCGAGTGTTGGAGCCCTTAACTGTTAGGCGCTGTGCCACGTAGTGGAATCCCGAGCCCCGTCTGAAATACCCGGGCTCCCTAAACAAAGCGTGGGGTTTAGCACAATGATTTATCTCTAAGCATCACATGGGAATGTGTCTCTGCCATTTAGCCATTTATTATTTCCCAGCCAGGAAAGTTAGAGAGGAGGAAACAGTGTCTCATGTGACTTGGGAGAACCTTACACCCACTGAATAACAAGCAGCGATGGGGGAAGGGGCGGAGGGAAGCCGAGCAGTTTGGAAACAGCCTAAAGGCAGAAATTTGACACAGAAACTCTTTGGCATAAATTCCTCAAGAACAGTTAGGCTGATGGAAGAGAAGAGGGGTTCCTAAATGATTTGTGAGCAGAAGGCAGGGTGCTAAGCTATTTGCATAATTTATTCATAACAGTTTGTTCAGCCGGCTCCATCAAGGACGTGGATACCGGACGCTTTAAATGTTCCCCGTGGGAGGAGTGAATCTGACTGTTTGAGCTGAGCCAAAGGCTACCAACCTCTCCAGGGGCCTTTCTGTCTCCCCCTGTGAGTTTTGGATCGAGTGCTGGGGCTGGTGCTGCTTGGTCCCGCGCGCTGGTTTAGCGCCTGTGCGGAGGGGAAGCTGAGCACGCCCACATCCAACCCGCTGCTGGCCTTCTGGCGTTTTCTTTTATTTTTGTATTCACCCTCCGTATTGTGGCTTAGTACCCCAGGCTCTCAGGAAGCGCACGCACGCGCGCTCAGGGAATATACCATCAGCAACTACCAGCTATGAAATATTCTCGGATGCCTTTGAGTGCCCGAGCCTATTCAGAGCAGTACTGTGCTGCAGGCGCACGGGAAAGATAAAACTGCCCCACACAGCAAGTGAATCCCACACTGTGCTGGGAACAGGAGGGTCCCTCACTGCCCTGCCGCTCCCTCCCGCTTTCTCTTTTTTTGCTATGCAAAGTCGCATGGAAATGAATTAGATGCTTGTACTGAGCATTTCAATGAGACTTCACATAATAAAACAGAAACTCAGTAATATTACCTGTCAGTGGGTCTCTGGGAAGCAAAAAGGTCCCTGCCAAGTCCTGCTGAATCTTGAGCAATTCGTGCTCGGCGTCGGCATGGCAACCCACAGATACAAATTCCATGCATCATTTGTCTGGGGACTAGCCTCTCTCCAACCTTCAGCCTGGAGCTCGACACTGGCCAAGTGTCTAGTTAATCTGAGTCATTGAATTGCTGGAAGGGACTATAGGGTTAAACTGGGATAACCTAAATAGGCTGATAAAAGGCTATTCAGAAAGAGATGCAAGTGCCCAGCATCTCCCAGGTTTTAGCCCACATGCTCTCGAGTCCTGAGTTGAACTTAATCTAAAAGAATAAAGGGTAGGCACTGGAAATTCCCCAAAAACTTGGAAAGACACCCAGTGTGATCTTAGTCTCTGCAAGAGCTGGAAAGATTTATTTTAGAAAGAGGTTCGGATGGTTAAATATTATTTGGAAGTGTGGTTTCATTTTGTATGTACAGTGGTTTTTTCTTAGTTCCTTTCCTGTTCTATAATCTCCTCTGTTTCTTCAGTGTAATTAGCCTGTTGTTTTCAAAAGGCTCTGATTGTGTCTCTTATGTATGTGTGAATTGAACTCATTATGCACTGACTTAGCTCCCTGGGCTCTGTGTGTGTGTTATGTATGCTGCCTGTGTGCTGCGATCCCCGACCTGCACCAGAAGGAGCTTTGCAGGCTGAGATATTTGCATGTGGGCTGAGGAAGAGGATAATTCGGCAGGCTCTTGGCTCAGCGGCATCAAGCCTGGGAGCCCCAGCTGACGGTTCTGGAGTCATAGCCCCTTGTCCTGGAAGCATCAGAGTCTTTGTGCCCCAGCCCAGACCCACAACAGGAGATGATTTAATCATAGGGTTCTGTCAGGGATGTGTTTTGGGTAGTGTCTGAGGTCCAAGTACTCAGCAGATGTACTCCAGTGTTTCTTGCAAGATCATCTGAAAAAATGAGTCCTTGCAGAGGCCTGATGTTTCTAGGTTCTGCTCCACACCAAAGCCTTACCATATAAGCACTGGAAAAAACCAGTTCCTGGTGCCAGCATGGCATAATTATCCTGGAATAATGGTCCCTGAGAACCTGTATCAGGGCTTTTAGGCTCTAAGTTCTCCTTTGGTGGATGCTATATGGGAACAAGATAGAACTGAGCTTTTGAGGGGCTTTACAACTCCACAAGTCTTTGGAAAGCCTGGCATGGTTGGTTGCCTCAGAGGCGTAGATCTTACAGTCATGGGTTCCCAAAGTTGGCATTGCTTGTCTGATGGTGTTCTGCCTTTTGGACAGGCTAGCTCCCAGGTGACCTCAAGTCTGCCTTTGATCTTCTGAAACTTTGAGATAATTTTGGTTCCGCAAATCACTGTTTTTGGCAAAACTTTGTTTTGCCCCCAGACTTCTGACTAGCAGTACTTCAGAGCAGTACACGTTTACCGGGGGACAGTGTTCAAGGGAAATAAAAGTTCCTATTTGGCTTCTCAGTATGCTTTGAGCTAAGTTGTGGGGGAACTGCCTTGTCAAAGCACAAACCTTCTTGTCCTTCACAGTCCACACTGTGTGTGGCCTGCTACACCCTCACAGCTCCCATTAAATATGACAAGTGTTGTCAAGCCACATGTCTCCTTAACACTAAGCTTTTAATTCACAAGAGTGCAGAGAAGATGCTATTCCTTCATGTCTCTCTTGTATCACTAAGTTCTTGAAGTGTGAAAGACTACCAAGTATGGATATGTATTGTAAAATACTCTCCAAAAGCTCCCTAATTTTCCTTCTGTGAAGTGATCACCGGTGCAGGAATGCACAGAAACTAAAAATGTTTAAGTCCAGATTATGGTCAGGAGCAGGGAGGAAAGCAAAGAAAATTGCAGCCCTTTTGTCTTCTACATACAGTCACTCACAGAAAATCTGTTTACTTGGTCTCTGCTTAGGGTAATGTGAATTTCGTCCTTAAAGAATGAGTATTCATTCATTTGGTGGAGAAAGTCAAAGTCAATGTTAATGAGATCGCTTCCCCCATGCAGGGAGGTACTGTAGCTGAAATGAATGTTATCAAACATAAGTACCATCTATGGATGCCAGGCTCCTATTCCATGTTGGCATGACAACTTTCAAACTGATACTTGTTTTAGCAGCTAAGCGATCAGCCAAAGTGACATTTTCTTCTTGAAGACAGCTTGACAATCTAGCTACTTCTATTGCCGTGTTACTACTAAAATGCACAGTATGAATCAGCACAGTCACTTTATATTTTCATAAGTGATAGTGATAAAATATATTGCTATGTAAATACAGGATATAAATTCTTCCCCATCCTGCAGTACCAAGAGGAGAAGAGTGATGGACAGCCACAAAGGGAAAATGTTTGTATCATAACCGTGCCTGTTTTTCTTTTATGGAGCTCATTCATAATGCCTACAGAAATTAACAGCATGGCAACGGAAAGAGGGATATGGACAGCAACTGCCATTCCTGTTACCATGTTACCATATCAACCTTCAGTTTGATAATTAAATGATCAGTTTCTATAAATCTGCATCGTGACTTTTAGAAATGAAGGGCTTTCAGGTTCTTGCTTGACAAGAATGCAGTGGGATCTCTGGGCTCAGGACTGAACTGTGCTTGACTTGCAACTAAAAGCAGGTTTTGGAAGCAAATGTTTTTTCTATGAGTAGGAAGAAGTAATCAAAAAGTTTAGGTTTACAATGACATTTCTGCTAGTAAGTTGTATCTTTAAACTCATATTCTCAGTGTTTAAGAAGTTGCGCAGAAGAAGATGAGCCTATGTGAGGTAGGTGAGATCAGACCTATCATCTATCACACCGGAGACTCACTCCTGCTCTGCCTGATATGTCTCATGCGCTCACCGCAATGTCAGGGTCCCCTGCTGGGTTGTCACTAGTGCAGGTGCAGTGGATTGGCCTGATCATCTGACCAGCTTCTTGGGCGGGAGGTACCAAGGAAGAGGAGGAGAAAAGTGACATTGCAATCACAACCAGGGTAAAACTCCCAGGGTCCTTACAGAACAGGCATCGTCTTCCAGCACAGCCATCGGCAGGGCCGCCCCCCCCCCCCCCCCAACTCATGAGTGCATGCATGTGAGGGCATGCCCATGACTGCATATACAGAAGCGTTTCCATCATGTGATCTGTTGCTCATTCCCAGTCTCATGGTCCAACGTGAATCATCCAGAAAGCTAAGAGGCTTGGGAGGTGGTATGCTCAAGCCTTTGGGGAGGTCTGATCCAGCCAAAAGAGCATCAGTCTGGGACTTGGAATAGCTACACACATTTTCCTTTCTTGGCCCCGGTCATCTGGAGGGTGGTTCAGCTGTCTAAATGTAATGCCCTTTGAAAGGCTCCAGGGTATCCAAGCTGTGTGTGTGAAGCTGTCATGTCTGAGTCCCACAGCAGACCCAGAGCCTTCTTTCTGGATCAGCAACTGGAGGTCCAATGTATACTTTAGAGTATCTCAAATGCTGGGATTTGACACCTGTATGTATTAATGGAATTGCATTCTTAACTTAATCAATTCCTAATTTTTTCATGAATGTAGGTATTGCTCTCTACAGTAACAAGAAGACTCGAAGTCTCAGTGATATAGAAACTGTGAAGTCCTTTGAATATCTCCATAGCATTAGACATTAGTGAGTGGAGGGATGTAGGGCATACCAGTACCGGTACTAGCCTTACAAATGTAGCTGTTCCACTCTTGGTATCACACCTAGTTTAGCTATTTTGGCAGGGCCCTGCCTTGTCCTGCCAGTGCTTGGGAAGACTCAGCATGCGGGGACACTGGTACTGTCTCCTCTTGTTGGGGAAGCACAGAGCACAGGCCTTTGAGCTGCTTCAGGCTGGTTTGGATTCCAGGTGCTGGTGTTAGCCAATGAAATTTCAGGAGATTAGGAGGGTTTCAGCTCATGTCCACCTGGATAGAACTCTTTGACTATGTCTGGACTGATTTATTAGTCAACCTGGTGAGTTGTGCCATGTGGGCTTACCATTTGGGATGTTTACTTGCTCTAGGGTGTCTTGCTGGGCTTCTCAAAGTTCACACACCTGTAGACTTTTAAGGACGAGGCACCTAATTCCAGCTGGTTTGACAAAGAGACTTAGACATAGAAGTCAATTAGGTCATGCAAAAAAGAACATGGCAAGCAATGTTTAACATATTTTGAAAGTGCTGTGGCCTACAGAGTCATAGGGAAGTGTCATAACCACAGATGTTCTTCTGTCACTGCGCTGCCTTAGTGACAGTACTGAAAATATTACAGCATAACCTAATGCCCAGGGTAATGTCCAATGGTTCTGGAGAGCCTGTCCTCTGGATATTAAGCCTGTAGAGAAACTGCCCTTGTTACCTGTCCTAGCCAACTTAATACCATCACAAATCACAACAATTCATTCATTTTGCTGTGTGGAACTTCCTACTCTGTCTGTGCTTTTGTGTGCTGGTGCAAATGAGGTATAAAAGTAGTTCTGTTCTTCAGAGGTATGAAGCAAGGATATGAAAGGCTACGAGACACTGAGAAACTGGAGTAATGAAGGCTGAAATTGAAACGTTGGCTGAATGCATGCCTCATGTTCAAAAGCTCGCATCAGGACTTGAGATCATTTTCAGATATGATTATGTTATATTCTTCCTGGTGGGAGTTAGATTATACAGGACAGTGCTATTATACTTGTCTTTCAAACAGGAAAGAAAAGGATATAGTTTTCTGAAGACAATCCTGTATTATGAAGGAAGACCGTGGAAATCTGGCCAGCAGTGGAGGTCTCTCGGAACTGAACATGCCAGGGCTCCTGTCCTGAAACAGTGTTGACGTTCTGCACAAACTCAGAAACCCTTGTAAGATGCACATCATCTCCCAGCAGGACTGGAGGAGTTGAAACGTGGAGCATTTCCTAAGGAACAAAATATTCAGAGTCAAATAAACATAAATCTCAGGCCTGAAATGATTCAAATTATAACCTGTGGAAGCTCGAAGGCTGGGACTATTATCAAAGGAAAGAATAAGGGATGAGAGATGGGATCTCTGTTGTGATGCAGCAGGCAAGTACGTGCTCTATCTTGTTAGCAATGACGTTCAGAAACTTAGCTAATAATAGCCCAGCCTTGATATCAGAGAAATCAATCCCCAGAGACCGAGCTATCACCAGATCTGATTTGTGTACAAGATGTTTAGAACTGCAAGCACAAACGATATGAGCCAAATGAAATGCAAAATGTGACAAACTGTCAGATCCCTCTTTTCCTATTATCGCACCCTGGTAAAAAAATGGCACCAGTAAGGTACTATTTAAGTCGCCTAAGTACTGTCTCACATACACTTATAAGGATACTCGATCAGTGCAAAATAACTTTAGTCAGAGAGCTAATGGTTGTCATAATATGACATTATGTTGTTTAACACAGATGACGACAAGCATTTTTGTTGAACTATCTGGCTTATACCTACATATGAGTAATCAGTTGTGGAAATGTCAGAGAAGATAGAGGAATGTGGTAAGGAAGAAAAAGTTAAGTATCAGTCACATAAAACATTAGAACGTCTGAGCCAAAACAAGTGAACAAACAAACTAACCAAAAACCCACAAGTGAGCTATGTTCCCTTTGAATATATGCTGAGACAAGAACATGTCTGCTAATGCTATTCAAGTGGTATCTTCTGTAGAGAGAATTGAACTGCCCTTCAGAGAATGATCAGGAGAGTTGGGACAAGGACCAGCTCCCCCCCCAAACCCTCAAGGGGACATTAGCAAAATTTTAGGAGTCTAACTCTGAAATAGTGAGTCTGAAAACCCTGTTGCGTGGCACTGAAGCACTGAAGCACCAGGACTGACTTTATAACTCCCCAGATGGTAAGAACTGCTCTAATCTTGACAGAGCTGAGCTGCTCAGCACTGCACTTGCATTAATCGCGGTCATTGCAATCATTAAACAATCACTGATAAAATAGAGGCAGGCACCACAGAGTGGTGACCAGTGCTCTGGTCCCCTGCTCTCCACCAGCACCACACAGTGGGGTCAAGCTTGCTCTTACCTCTCCTCGCTCACCCCCAAACTTCTACCTTTCAGTCTTGACCCCCATATAGCCTCTGTACTAGTGCATACTGCAAGGAGATAATGGCTTAAATCCCTCCAGCAGGCAAGAAGCTGGAATTGTGCATCTGAGCTCTGAGGAACGTGCCTGGCTGTTCCATAAAGCTCTGCCTCCACTTCTTGCATGGTTCAAAGGGACAGAGTGGGTTGGCTGCCTGTGTCTAGCATGATGGCCTGGTGTCTGCTGGTGGGCAAGGATCTGAGGGCAGGGAGTCTTTGCTCCATACAGAGGTTTATCTCAGTTGCAGATGCACACCTAAATTAGAGGGAAAAGCAGCACTTCAGATGGCACCTTGTATTGGGTTCGCGTGGCAAGGTTTTGGTAGCCAGGGGGCTACAGGGGTGGCTTCTGTCAGAAGCTGATAGAAGCTTCCCCTATGTCCGATATAGCCAATGCCAGCCAGCTCCAAGATGGACCCACCGCTGGCCAAGGCTGAGCCCATCAGTGACAGTGGTAGCGCCTCTGGGATAACATATTTAAGAAAAGTTGTTGTACAACAGCAACAGCAGCCGGAGAGAGGAGAGAGAATATGTGAGAGCAACAACTCTGCAGACACCAAGGTCAGTGGAGAAGGAAGGGGAGGAGGTGCTCCAGGTGCTGGAGAAGAGATTCCTCTGCAGCCCATGGTGAAGACCATGGTGAGGCAGGCTGTCCCCCTGCAGCCCATGAAGGTTAACAGTGGAGCAGATATCCACCTGCAGCCCATGGAGGACACTGTGCCAGGGCAGGCAGATGTACCCAAAGGAGGCTGTGACCCTGTGGGAAGCCTGCGCTGAAACAGGCTCCTGGCAGGACCTGGGGACCCATGGAGAGAGGAGCCCATGCTGGAGCAGGTTTGCTGGCAGGACTTGTGACCCCATGGGGGACCCACGCTGGAGCAGTCTGTTCCTGAAGGACTGCAGCCTGTGGAAGAGACCCACACTGGAGCAGTCTGCGAAGAACTGCAGCCTGTGGGAAGGTGTCACACTGGAGAAGTTCTTGGAGAACTCTCTCTTGTGGGAGATACCTCATGCTGGAGCTGGGGAAGACTGTGAGGAGTCCTCTGCCTGAGGAGAAAGGAGCAGCAGAGACAATATGGGATGAACTGACCACAAGCCCCATTTCCTGTCCCTCTGTGCTGCTAGAGGGGAGGAGGTAGAGAAATCGGGAGTAGTTAAGCCCAGGAAGAAGGGAGGTGTGAGGGGAAAGTGTTTTAAGAGCTGTTTTAATTTCTCATCACCCTACTCTTATCTTGAGTGGTAATAAATTAAACTAATTTCCCTGAGTCAAGTATATTTTGCCCGTGACTGTAACAGCTGAGTGATATCCCTGTCCTTATCTTGACCCATGAGCCTTTCGTTATATTTTCTCTCCACTGTCCAGCTGAGGAGGGGAGCGATAGAATGACTTTGGTGGACACTTTGCATCCAGCCAGGGTCAACCCACCACACACCTCCAGAACTCCTCTTGGCTAGGTGGGCATCCAACAGTTAGACTGGATGCCTGTACATCCCTGTGCTCCTGGACTTAAAGGGCTCCTGTTCCCAAAGCAGCTGGGGCTGACTGGGCACCTGTAGCTGCAAGCTGTCTCCAGCCAGCGGGCCGGTGAGATGAGAGGTGGCTCAGAGAGAGGAGCCGCTGAATGAGAGCTGCCAGGTGAGCAGAGACTTCAGAGCCAGTGTGGGAGAGAGCGGTCAGCCTGACGGGCTGCTTTTACGTTGCTGATGAGTCACATCCGTAAGATACCAGTGGGGCTGGAGCTGGGTTAGACTTGTGCAGGGAGCAATGGGAAAAATAGAGGGAGTGGTTGGGAGAGCTCCTGTCATGAGCTGTGCTTTGTGTACAGCACTCAGTTTTTTCCAGTATGTATCTATCTGTATCTCTACTTATATCTCTATCCATAACTGGACTGCAATTCTGCAGTGAAGGGCACCTAGAAAGATAACAGTTTTAATTTCCTGCCCACTGTGCTTCTTCAGCTCTTCCACAGAGTCAGGAAATCTTAGCTCTATGGTTAACAACAGATCAACACGTACAAATTAAGAAACATTTATAAAAAACAAAATAACAAAAAATTGACTGTAAACATAGTCTCCCAGATACTGAACCCCTTCAAAGATACTAGTATGTTACCTGGTATGTTGTGATGTCCTTTTAACTTATTAATATCAACTTTCGTTTGGGATAATCAGCAAGTCCAGTCTCTCCTTCCACTGAACCTTGGTGAGGCCTTTCTGTTAGGACTGCACTCCTGAGTCATCCTCTCTGCTTCCCCTACTACCCTGCTTTGCTATAAGACAGAGACAGTTCTTCTTATGGTGGTTCCAGCTCATATCTGGCTGCCTGTCTCTAGAAACTCTGGCCCTGTTAATATCAGGATAGTCCAGGTTCTCAGTTGCTTTTCCCTTTCACTCAGCCATAGCTTGGTCCTATTCTTTCTAGCCAGGCAACTGTAGGGGTGGCCCTTCACATCGTCCTAAACATGCTGTGTTCAAAAGCATACCGAGGTTATCAAGAATGAAAGTCCCGGGAGCCCAAGCAGCAAGCATAGGCTGTGAGCTTCCTGGTACATTTTCCCATTTATTTATTTGTTTGTTTGTTTCTTAAATAAAAAACCCTAAAAACAACACACATACTTTTTTTGATGTCAGCAATAGGGAAACTCTTCTGAGCTTGTTCAAAACTTGAAAACAATCTGACCTCAGTCTCCTACTACAGATATGTCTAGACTAGAATTTGCTCTCCTGTTGTAACTTGCGTTTATTAGTTGTTTGCCAATTAGCTAGTAGAGTTGGTGAAGACATTTGCAATTGTAAATGCTAATCTAAACATTCCAAGAAGATGTGTTGCAGGAGTCAGACATTTGTGGTTTACCTTCAGTTGTGCACTGAGGTAACTCACAAGCATTTGCCTCATGGAACGAGCACTCATGGGCTGTTTAGACTTTCATTTATAAGTATGTTAACCAACTTGAGGTAATTGGCAATCAATTAAGTTGGGCCACACATCAAAACTCATGTAATACCCGTGTATTCTAATTTCAAATTGAATTAAAAAAATTGGTTATATAGGCTCAGTTAAGTGGTCACAGTGCTGAAGAATGGGAGATATATGGAACGTTTTGCCCAGAAAAATGTGTTTGAGAAGCCCGTGGGCAGAGGGAGAACATCCTGCTGGATGGCTGCCCAGAGAGAAAGTGGAAAGCTGGCTGCTCGCTGGAAAACCGAGGAGAGGAGTAGGATGCAAGCCTTCCCACAGTGGATAACAAATGTCTACTGTAACATAGTGGTTTGAAGAAGTAGGTTAAAAAATGGTATGATCCTTTCATAGAAGGAAAGTAACTGGCTCTAGATGTCTGTTTTATTTAATGGATAAAACTAGAACAGGAACCAATCTCTTAAGGTAAAGGGGACCAGAAAAAGCAGCCATTATGTTTTCTACAGAGAGGATGGTGAACCATAAGGTTGGCCATCGGATTAGTCATTGGGGGTAGTTGTGATGCTAGTGCATGACCAACATGTTTTGGGATGGTATAGCTTGGTTACAAAATGAGATCCACTTTACCTCATTCACATCAAGCAAATATTTCAGAGTAAAACTAACAGCCGAACATAGCTGGTACTGATAGTATTGAAATAAAATGGATCATAATGTACATACTGCTCAAATACATGTTTATATTACAATAAATTGAGCATCCTCAGCCATTTGTTTTCATTCTATAGAGAGCAATTAAAGGATAAGATGTTAAGAAGGATATACGAGGCAATAAATGGTTTTCACGGGTGCTTAAACACCAAAGGGAAGTGAAAATATTTGATAACTAGAGCCATCATTTTTGGAATCAAACAGTCCCTTCCGCCACTGTAGGCACTGTCATTATTATATAACAAGTCACAGGATGATTTATAAGATTAAAAGAAGAGGACCAAAAGTGGTTTTTTTACCTGATGAGATTTTGAAAGTCCCAAGCCAAAGTCAGCTCAAAGGCAAAACTCAATTTTGTGCCTCAAGAATATAAATTCTGGGAGACAGAAAGAGTGGTGTGAGAGGCGAAGCATCCAGTGGGGACCTGGGGAGCTGAGAAAGGCCAGTGAGGTTAGGGGTGATGGGAGATTATGAAAGTCAAATTAGGATAATCTCTCCCTTCCCACACTAATGCCCTGACCTCCCTGCACCAAAGCAGGGTGCACAGGACCACATGAGGTCCTGTTTGCAGAGCAAAAGGCTGTAACCTGGCCTCCAGCGTCTTGTGCCCCACAGCAATGGGGTGATGGCTCCAACCCAACAGTAGATTGTGGTCAAAGAGGAAATCTGGGGTGCAGGTCCCTTCTCTCTCTTTGCACCCTTCAGCCCGGCTTGGCCACTGCCCACTGAGCTACAACTTTTCCCTTTTCTTTTCCCTCTGACAGCAGATGGAGGAAAGAAAATTAGTTTTGCTGACTTGAGGAAATAAAGAAACATCACCAGCTGGGAGAAAGAGAGGAAGAGAGAAGTGGCCAGCCTCTCTGCTCCCTTCCTCTGGGGCAGGCAGACCATGCAGGTAGTGCCAGAGGGTGATTTGGCAGAGAAGCGTAGCCACTGGGCAAACAACGGCCCTAGGCAGCTGCCTCCTCTGCCATACCTGCATCCCGATCCTGCCCTATATCCCTGCTTTCTCAGAAATAATTACCCAAAGACAGAGCTAAAATCAATTAGCTGATCAAGGGAGTGACCTGTGTGGAAACTCAGTGATGTATCTGAACTTAGACTATGTCAATAAAAGCTTCAGTCATAGCGCAAGTTGAGCCAAGAGTGAGGTACGTTTTCCCATAACTTCATGCATAGCCAATTCCTTAAAATTGAACAGCCATGTTCAGCCCACTTTAGGGTGTAGTCTTTTCCACCCTGACTACATATTTCTATGGTAACTACTCTTACCAGACACTTCTGTGTATATATGTGTGCATGTAAATAAATAATAGATAAGGTACTAGTAAATGGTGCTAAAAATGTGTCAGTTTCTCCGTTGTGTTGCAGACATCTCCCAGTACGAGCTCCAGTGCCGTTCTCCATGCAGGTCTGTAGAGTCTGCATTTAGCAAAGACTCAGGGCAAAGAGGTGGGTTTTTTTTGACTCAAAACCTTTGTTGTGGTTTACCAGCAGCGGAGCGTCACTGCGCTGGGCTGGCAGGGAACAGTCCACCCTCTGTTGCGATGCCGACGGGGAAAACTGGAGCTTCTCCGATGCCTAATGCACAAACCAGGCAGCGGTTGCAGTTTTGGACAGAGAAAGGGAGTCAGTCAACGTGGTCACTCTGTGTAATGCAATAAGGAAGAACCGCTTCCTAATTTGCCAGCTTTTGGAGCTGGTATGTGAAGTCAGGCAGCTTTTCTGTCTCTAATAATAATTAAAAAATCATCAGGAGAAAGACATTTTCTCCTGTATTTCCGTATCGCTTGGCCCCATGAATCCCCCTTCTCACTGGATGAGGTGGGAACTGGGCAGTGGAGCCAGGACATGTTTGACTGTATGGAATTCTTTTTTCATTTCTTGGATAATTTTTTTAACTTTCTTCGCTTTTCTTGCTTCACATTTTCCAAAGCATAATGGTCTGAGAAGCAACAGGCTCTGTCATGCCTTTAAGATGCTAAAAACTTTCCGCTTGCCTCAGAAGTCTGTATCTTAAGGAACGGGCCTTAGACAACAAGATGCAAAAAGCACTGAGTTGTATAACTTCAAGGTCAGGCAGAATTTGGCACTTGTGTGACAGTTTACACCTCACTGTGAGGGCAGTCCCACCCACAGCAGCCCACCTAACCTATTCACCTTTCCGAGAAACTGGAGACGCTGTAAGTTGCAGCAGAAAACTTCTTTAGCTTCCTTAATTTCTGTTGCAGCTTTTGCCCTGAGGTCCCTTCCTCTTGGCTGAGCTAAACACGGCAGGTAACTGCTTTCTGCCTGGGGCCATTTATAATTCACAAAGTAGGTGCTCCTCCGCCTCGCTCCCCCCAGGGGCATCCTACGAGACGTGCTCCCAGACTGCGCAGCTCTGCCGAATTCAGGAAAAAGGCATCGCGGTTTTGGCCACTTTAATAAAAACACCCCAAACCCACAGACAAAGAATAGAAGAAGATCTCTGTTCTGTATATGGTCGTGGTCAGAAAACAGAGAGGCTGTGGCAGACCTGAGTTTAATTTTTTCTTCTTTTTCGTGCAGCACCTCTCCAGAACTAAGGGCGCAGGCAGTGTTAGAGACAGACGGAAGGGTCTCCCCCTTTCAGCTGATTAACCTTGCAATCATGCAGCAGGATCAGACTCCCTTCCTCTCGCCTTCTCCTGGCCCCGTGTCTGAAACACAAAGTTTCTGGGTGGACATAAGAAACACAAAGCTTCTGGGTGGACCCCAGCAGCAGCAGGAGCCCCCACTCCAGCTCCTCCCTAAGGTGGCTGCTCCTGGGACTGGGAAGTTGGGGTGTGAGCCCGGTCGGGCAGCAAACCCAGCGCCGTGGTCCCACTCTCAGGGGACCGTCACGCAGCAGGTGGATGCCAGCATCACGGGCTGCGGGAGCGAGGCCATGGCGGCAGGGGCTGAGCTTTTGGTGGAGGTGGCCGTAGGATGGCACCCGCCGTCAAAGGACACCCAGGCTGTGACTCCCCATCGCTTTCAGGCAGCTCGGCGCAGCCAAGGCAGCGCTGCCTCTGGGCATACACAGTAGCAGAGCGTAGAGATTTAAAGCAAATCTTTAGCGCCTACAGCCTCCCAGGTGCCTAAACAAGTTAGGTGAAGTATTTTTTGGCTCGCCGTCCTCTATGTAGGCATCTAAATTCTGCATAAGTTGCACTTTAGGTGCCTTGCTGTTTTCTTTGGATTTTGCCCTCAGCTGTAAGCGGGAGCACAGGTTTGCTCTGGCACGTGCTGCAGTAGGACAATGTCACCCATTGAAGACGTCCCAGAAATCCACTCCCTGTTGCCTCCTCTTCCCTCCCAGCTCTTAAACCTCGTGACGGTGATTACAAAACTCTACCTACTGTTCTGTTACTGCTCCCTTGCAACCAAGCCTGTGAACTCAACTTCCCAGTTGTTTGATCTAGTTTAAATCCACATCTGCCAAAATCATTCTCTCACTGGTAAAAACTCCGCTTTCTGCTCAGCTTCTCCACCCTTCCCATATATATACACGTATGAGGTTCATTCTTCAGTCTGGATTATTTGTTTACTTTAATAATAAACCCAATAAAAGTGTCACTCTTCTCTTTGAGGTCCAACTGTCTGCCCCAGACCTCTGCAGAGCCAGGACGGAGAACCAGAGGGATCTCCTTGCTTCAGGATTTGGGTCTGGCATGACACAGGCTACAAAACCTGGGCTTGTATGATAACAGTCTGCACTTGTTTAATGATGGCTTCCCCCTACAGTTGAGGATCTCTGCAAGCTTTATTTTGCCCTAATTAATTTTCACTCCTCTCTGCTTTCATGGTTGACCTTTTCCATCAAGTCTTACGGAACAGATGAAGTGTCTGTGAAACCGAGGTTGCTCAGCCATTATCCCCTATAGCTGCGCTCCTTTCCTCTTCCCCAGGGAAGCAAACCCATTGAAGCAAGCTGTTTAAGATATTTGCAAGGGAAACTGTGAAGTATTTGGCCTTGTTTTTCAGTTTAAATATTCTGGCACACAGCATAGGCCAATTAAAGCCCCATTTTCATGGATATTTTATATGCAGTCCTTGTATAGATGCACATACAATGTAAGCCACTGCTTGTTTTAGATATAAGTGCTACACCGTAATAATCACTTATCATCGCTAGTCAAAAATAATTCTAAACAGGCTCAGATTTTGGTTGCTGGGAGAAACATTACTTACCAAGGGAAGAGTGCACGGAGGGCTCTGCTGCTTGGGAAATGGCAAATTGAGGCATTTAATTCAAGCAGAAGTTATTTTTATTGTTGTTGTTGTTGTTTCTGCTCAAGTCCTACAATTTATGCAATACATTGGAAATAATACAAGATCAAGAGGATTTTTAATGGATTTAAAATGAAGACAATTATTATGGTATCAGTTGCCATTGACACATAACTGCAGTAAAGCGATACAGCAGTGGCTCACCCCTGTAAGCTATATTTGGCGTGGGAACCTTCAGCAGGGGTGCTAAAGAGTCAGAGGAATTGTGAAAGAAATGACTACAGAAAATGGCAGGACTGTCACCGGGGGTGAGGGGGGGAGCTGTGTACAGAAAGCACTGGAGACTCTGCTCCTAACTGTGCCCACCTCCAAGTGTGCTGTTTTTTTACAAAACCTTTTTATCCCTCAGTGTGCTTCTCTGGGGACTAGCTTGTAAAATTTGGTAGAGCCAAACCATGGTAGCCTTTGAGTGGCTGTTTTGCAGTTTATATTGCCCTTGTGCCTTGCTGGTAAATACAGTAATTGCTTGTTATGATTTCTGTTTGTTCTTTGTGAATATAATGACATGTTTTTACAGATAGCTACAGATTTATATATAGTCTAAATGACTTAATTAAGAAAAGTAACTTCCTCTGCCCCAAATATCTCAGTACTGAAAGATTTATTCATGGAAGTAGGCAAAATAAAATCACATTAGCAGACGGTTCACCATACCTGAGAGATTCAAAATTATGTATATGTGTTTTTTTCATCCTGAAGAATGACTGGAGATGTAAAATTATATACAGGTATGACTCCATCATCATTAGGAGGAAACCAGCCTCATTTAACAGTGGGCAGGAGGGGATGAACGTTTTATCCAGCCAAAGGAAGATGGTAGATAAATTACATCTCCCTGAATTTGATCAGGACAAGGAGCATGTTTCATCTTGTGAAAGGCTGTGTAATATCTTTAATAACCACAGGAATTAAGACTTTACTCATATATTTAATATAAAGCTTCGCTTCCATCAGGGAGGGAGCATTCAAACCCAGCCCATGGGGAAGAGGAATATCCTGATTAACGCTGCTGCCGCGTTTCCCTCCGAGGCCGTGGCTGCGCGAGCGGCTCCGGGACGCGAAACCAACAAAGACCTCAGTGTCTCCCAGCAAACCTTGTATCATTATAGTACAATTACTCCTTGCAAGAGAAATAAGGTGTTCCAATAAGAGTGCCGTTTTGTCAGGGCTGCGGCTGGCGCAGTAGTGCCAGACAGGGATCCCGGCTCTTCACACCCACAACCAGCGCCGTCGCAGTGCTGGCAGAAGGCTGCAGTGCGGCTCTGGCCTCAGATGCCGAACGAGACCGAGAATAGCACCGGGTGGTTTGCTGTGTGCAATACTGGAAAAAAAAAAATCATATTTAAATCCAGTGTTTTCCAAAAGTAGCTAAAACCAGGAGGTTATAAATTATTAACCTGTAAGGCAGAAGGTTTAGGAGACTGCCACTTGTGTGTCCTGGAATAGTTTCTGCTACCTTTTTGGGACAGAGCTGAACCTTTCATTTAGTTTTTGCTTTTCAGCTGAATTTGCAGCAGCTGCAGTTTATCTAATCCTTGCAGCACATTTTTCCCTCTAGACAAAAAACCAACAAACAACCACCTATTTTTTGCCTCATTATTTAACTTTTTGTTGTGTTACCGAGATTTTTATTACTTTTAGGTTCAACCCGTTAACTCTGTACATGCCACGTCCTACCACTCTTTTGCAAGACCCTTTCCCATCAGAGAAGAGGGAGGAAGGAGAAAGATGTAATCTGTGGTTAGCAACAGCCAAGGATAAGCAGGAGAGGCTACTTAATACTATTATTAGTGCTTCTTTTTTCCCCTCTGAAGTCAATTATGTCCATTATGTTTAAAAAAAACAAAACCATATTTGGTGGAGAAATGTACCTGTCTGCTATAATTTACCTGTTAATGCCTAAAATAATTTTCTTTTGCTTTAAAAATGTAAATTTTCAGTTCTGTAGGTGATTTGTGGGCCACTGGTTTACCAAGACAGAATACATAAACAGAAAAAAGGTGTATATTGATGATAGGGACAGCGAGGATGAAATTATGAAAACAAACCCACTTGTACATGT
Source organism: Pluvialis apricaria (assembly GCA_017639485.1). Classification (NCBI taxonomy): domain Eukaryota; kingdom Metazoa; phylum Chordata; class Aves; order Charadriiformes; family Charadriidae; genus Pluvialis; species Pluvialis apricaria. The sequence continues at coordinate 154,372,181 of CM030008.1, read as the reverse complement.
TTCACCTGAACTGCTGTTTGCAATGTGGGCAGCTTGAGGATGAGAAGCTGCAGGACCCTGACAGGGTGGGCTTGTTGCCTGCCGTGCTGTCCCTAGAAATGTGGGTGTGTATGTATATTTATGAATAGGCACGAAGGAAGGAAAACGTGTGTGTAAGCTTTATGAAAAGTAGCATTTGATTGAATTTTATTTGGGCGTATTGTGTGTTAGAATGGTCAGATGGGAAACAATAGATAAAATCAGTAACTTTTGGAACGGCATAGCTGAAATTGTCACAGCTTTGGGGGTACAAAACCTGAGAATTTTGTTGCATTAAAATATGGAAAGAAGTAACGCAATCAGTCAAATATTCTTTTTGATTTGCAATTTAATATCACTTTCCACTTACTTTACATTTGCCTTTGCTCTCAATGTTTTAAATTGCCAATTAATAATAATAGTAATTAATAACAGTTCAAGATGAACCAAGCCTTTGATTGTCCAAGCTATTTTTCTGAGGCATTAGAAGAGAAAGCATAATATATAAGAACTATGGCTGTACAGCATATTTGAGGAAATGCAGATCGAGGTCCAATTATTGGTACACACAGGTATATCTGTCTTTATCAGAACATCCTGTTTGGGCTATCTTCCCACAAGCAGCTTAGGCGTTAGTCTCACAGAAGCAGTATATCATTCCCTTCCTCTGTTTATTTTTGGCAACTACAAATACCATAGAGGATATTTGTTTTTGTAACACCGTAATGATGAAATAGATTTACTGGCTGCAGTCACAAGAATGCTAAGCAGATATTCATTTGTTTAATCTCTGCAGCTTTGTTGTAAAAATTCATAACTGTCTCGGACGAATTGTTAGGAAAAATTTGGACATTTGGGTTTATGGTTACGGGGTATTTTTATAGCACTCAAAAAGTTGTGGGAGGTAGTGTGGGAACTCACAGCTACAGAACAACCACTAGAGGAAAAGTTACTAGTGCCATGAGCTTCGTGGCACCAAGATACGCAGAGCGGTGTGCCCTCAGGGCTGGTAGGACAGGCGGGCTTCACTCTTTGGGAGGTGTTTCCCACACGGTCACCTTCAGCAGAAGGTGCATATATTAGGCAAGGTAGCTATACGCCAGAGGAAACAAATCACGGAGCAGTTTTCACTTTTCAGCACCTAAGATGGATCCATAACCTCAGACCTGGGGTTCAGCTATATCATGCCTTTCTTCTGTCGGGATGGTTTTTTTGGCATTACCTTCCTTAATGGAAAGATACACCTTTGATGTGGCAAAGACAAAGAAAAGCCACAGTCCCAGATTACCACTGATAACCATTATTTCTTTAACTATGAGCCCAGACTCACCCTAGCTAACTTTAGGCTCTTAATGAAAGTGCTTACAAGTCTGTACAGAATATCCTTCTGCAGAGAGAGCTACAGCAACAGGGTGTCTCACTTGAGCTCCTTGAATAAAGCTCTTGAAGCGGAGGGGGTTGAAAGCAGGTCGGTGTCGCAAGGCAGCCCTGAGTAGCAGGTCAGACCTGCAGCGCTCCTGAGGGATCTCCTTTACTCCTGCCTCCCCGAGCTGAGCGGGCTCATCCTGCAAGCAAATCAACCCAAAGCTGAAGACGCAAAGAAATACAAGAAAAGAACAGCATGCTGCTCCATCTGCTTTGCTTGCAGTGCTACCACACTTTTTTTCCCCTCACTGCTTGCAGTCTAACAAGCCCAAGAGCTACTAGATACTGCTCAGACTCAGACGAGCTGTTTTGATCTGTCACCTTCTGCTTGTCTGCAGCTCAAGTGCTAAGTTTCCCCTCCTGATTTGCCTGTAGTAATTAGGTCAACCAGCTCCTGCTTCTGCAAACTAATTGTCAGCATTGCCCACCTTGCTTTCCACTGAAGAAACAAAACCAAGGTGAAAAAGACAACTCTAGAAACAAAGGGTGGCATAAGAAATAGGACTTATCTGCCCTTTTTTCCTTCATCTCTACTGTTTTTATCCCCGTCTCAATATTGTGTGTGATATTTCTTCCAGCATGTTACACAGGACCCTGTTGTACATGTGATACCTATGGATTTGCACTACACTGAATGTATAAATGTTGTTTGTTTGTTTGTATCTGCTCCTTCACTGAGCATTTTCATTGCTGTTTTTTGCTTTCTTTAGCCTTGCCGCTAGATGCAGTATTGATGAGGGAGAAGCAGGCAAACATCTCCAGCTGCTATAGCCATGAAATAAGCTTCATTTTCCAGCTTATTAACTCTGACCTGAAGGACACTTGTTGCAGTTACCTTTTTGAAGGTAATGTGCTGTCTGTATAAAGTATTTAAACTTTCCAGTTTCTTTCAACTTCTTCCCTTGAATACTCCTTTAGAATTGATTAGGACTCTGCTAACAATGTAGGTGCTTGTTACTTTTATATATCAAAAAAATCACCTTACCAACACAGTAACATTTTGCAGAAATGCAAGGTTTCTGACAGAATTGTTTTTTCTTCAGATTGGTGACTTGGATTTGTCCTGCAAGTACTCTAATCATGTTGCTATTGCCTGTCCCCAGATGGCTGTCTCTTCCTTTTTTAGGTGAATAGTGTCAAAGAGCCTTGGCTTCGTCCCACTGGGGAACCGGAAAATATTCTGCAACATCAGCTTGAAGAGGAAATTCTTCTCTTCCTTCAAATTTATATTCATAAAATAAATAACAATGGGAACTGAGGAGTACATACTTCATATAAATACAGTGGAGAAGATTTTCAAGAACTTTTCTAAATTCCACCTGCAAATTTACAGGAACATGATTTAGTTATGTAGGAATGGTAGAGAGTCTTAACTGAAAAGAAAGACTCCACTGCTTTAAGTGCTATGCAGAGAAGTAATAAAAGATGGCTCCTGTTTATAGGACTTATGGTGTACATGGCATTTGAAAGATGACGGGCAATTAGAGGCAAGCGGGAATAAAACTGAAACAGTACTACTCAGCATTTGGTATGTAGTAGATTTGAAAAGTGGAAAGGAAAATTTTTATTATCAAATTTGGGATAAAGTATAATGCAGGCCTTATTTTTCTCTCAGGTCATTTGTACAAGTATTTTTAGTTGCTGCTGGATAGCATTTGGCATAGGCAAATCTTTGTTTATTTGGAAGAAAGTAGGATTTTCAAAAGAGTTTTCAAGAGAGTCATCTGAGAAGTAAGAGAAGTTAGTTTTTTTTGGATTGTGGTGATGATGGTTTTCTTTTTTTTTTTTTTTTTAACTGGCCTTGTGAATTCCACATTTGAATAATTTAAGGTTTAATTGTTATTTGTTTTATCATTTATAATGTTAACATCAGTCAGCAGATACTATACATGCTATTGCTTGTGATCGCTGAGTGACAGGGTTGAAAGATCAGGTTGACATTAGCAAATGATCCCATCTTGCCATCATGTAAACACACATTTAGCTTTACATCCTACAATGGTCAAGTCACGTGGATAAGTTATCTGCTATCAGTGACTGAAGATTGTTTTCTTCAGACAATGAATGGCAGTTGCCCAGCAAAATTTTTGTGTTCCTCCAGTATCATAATCTATTACTGTTTTACTAGCGTTTACTATCAATACACAGTTTGCTGGCAGTGAAATAATTTAAAACAGAATTTTAAACACAAGTATAGATTATATCTACTCTAACAACTTTATCTCCACAATAAATATATACAAATTTTAAAATTCATCACTCTCTAATTTTCAGCTAGTGCTTAAAGTAATTACACATTCTGTGGTGATAACACATTCAAGGTTTGTTGTTTTTTTTATGATACCACAAGCTGGCGAGACACCTAGATCAGGCGTGTTAATGCTAATTGGCAGACAAAGCATAAATCTGAAGGACTCTGGATTCCTGCCTTTTTTTGCCAGTTTTTTGTTGATTGAAAACTGAATTCTTTTTGTTCTAGCTTTTGCTATTCAAAAATGCCAGGCAATTCACTGCTGTCTTTCCTCTGTGCATTTTAATCCATCAGTTCTATTATTCCGTTAATGCCTTGTTGTTTGTTTTTAATCCAGTAGACTAAATCGGTTTTCTTTTTAACTGCCTTTTAAAATCAATCATACAGGACTTCCTAATGCGAAAAACAATTGGGTCTGACGGCATAGCTATAATACTGATGAGGTTTTTGTTTGTTGTTTATTTATAGAGGTGCATGACCTAGTGATAATAGCAGTGATAAACTTCATTTGAAATATAATAGTTTACCTGCTTGTCAGGTGAATATACTTGTTATTGCCTCTACAGTTCTTATATCAAATATTTCAAGCTTTCTGGAAATTAATCTCCCTTCAGGGGTGTGAATCCTACTCCAAGACCTGATCCCTAAATATCCTGTGGTCTGTATATATTCACCCTGTATTCTTCATTATTCTTAGTTTTATTCTGCGAGTAAATAAAATTTTAAACCAGATGAAGGACTCCAGACCCTGCTCTGAGGCATGTAATGGCATGGATCTTCTTGAAAATAGTTCAGTAACTTATCACAGAAGGAAAAAGTTGGAAGTTTCTTTTTGAAGTCAGGCTTTTTGTGAACTTAGCCCTGATCCTCATAAAAAGTACCTGTCTGTAACCGAAAGACTATGTGATGCCACTAGATGCGGGTGAATGTGTAAAGGCAAGGTCATGAAGCAATAGTAGATGATCATAGAAGACAAAATGACACAAAGGTTATAGATAATTGTAAGCAAGCAGGACAGAGTGCTTTCAAAAGTTCCTGCCCGCAGATGGAAGAAGACATCAATTGGTGGCTATTAAAAATAACATTATGGATCCAATGCGTACCTCAGGAAGCCCCTGTTGGACATTTCTTGGAAACCAAAAGAATACACTGGGGGAAAACCACTCTAGATTTGCATTATTTCTTATATTTTCCCATGAAGCATCCACTGATGGTTACAGTTGGACAGAGGGAAGTGAGCAAGGTGGACTTCTGATCTGGCCAGCGTGGCTGCTCCTATGCTTATGACCACCTGTCAGTGGAGGGGCAGTAACTGACTTTGTACACCTTACCTTGCTCCTAAAATGAAAAAAAAAAAAAAAAAAGAAAAAAGAAAAAAAAGACACTGATGAGAATAATTCACCTTCAAAAGATACAGCAACTTCCAGCTGCCATATCTGCTCAGCTGAACTTGACCAGCTTGTGATTGAACAAACTGATGCTCACCATAGCGCATAAAAATGATCATGCTCCTTTCAAAGTAGCAGCAGCCTTGAGTATCTTTATTCTTCTTTTCTAAGACCGTATGTTGTAACGGTAGAGTTGACATGAAATACTTGCCCTTGGCTACTGAAAGTTTGCCTCAGATGATACACAATGTGATGAAAAAGGAAATAGAAAAAAAGAAGTTTAAAGTTGCTAATAGACCTAATGTGTGCCATCTGTGTAGCACACAGATTTGAAGAAGGTTGTCAAAGGTTGCTTTATTTTAATCCCTACGCTTTTATTGTTAATTCATCATGTATTATTTTCAGTGGGTTTTAAGACTCTCTGTGATCCATAGGTGGTAACATCAGACAGATCTACCAAATTATTTAAGTTTTAACTTGCAGAGCTGTGGCTGCTAGCAGAAAAATGTCCTATCCATTGGTCAGGGGAAATCAAACCTTCAGGAGGTCTGAAAGCACCTGCCAGATTTGCAGGCTTTGGGTGCTAGCAAGGGAGCCTCCTCATTACAGTGCAGACCAAGCTCTACAGCCAGCTTTGGTCACCTTTGACATTAAAGTTCTCTGTGTATTTGTACTACTGTAGAACTATTGCTGTTCAATGGATTGAACACTATATACAGCTTATAGATAAACGTACCTACCCACTATGTCTATCCAAACCAAATTCCTTAAGTGTCTTCTTCCAGTAGAGAATCATACGATCTCCGTTATGCTTTCTGTGGTCTCTCAGAGGCTCCTCTGAGCAGGGCACTGTGGCTTGCAGCATTTTGCCATCTGTAGTATAACTCAAATGGCCTTTCTTTTGGTCCATGAACTTATATACAAGACAAAGGCTATGGCTTTGTGCTATATAATTGTGTTGGTTGCAGATAAGCCTATATTTCGTGCAAGGGAGGACTCAGTTGCGTGAGTCTCAGCTTGGTGCAGACAAAGCTATGTTGTAATGAATGTAAATGGCATTTTTAAAAAGTCTTGCTTTGTCAGGATTTTGGATGTACCAGTGATACTTAGGTGCCAGTACTTGCAAGAAATGAACTTACATCCCAGTTGAATTTTGTTCTTTTATTCCTCTAGAAGATGGAAAAACATTTAGTTACAACTAAGCAGATGTCTTCATTCAGTTTGCTTTTGGCATCTGTTTGCTTAATATGAGATTTTAACAAAAACATACCACCCCTAGCACTTTTTTTACACAATTGATAGATACAGTATTTTATTCATTATCTTTTCTTTACCAGCCAGCACCATGCTGTCAGTTTTAGTTTCACTGCATTGGATGAACCTATTCTTTTCTCCAACCTGTTGGCAGTTTGTTTTATACGTGTTTCTAAATAATGCCTTGTAATCTGTTCTCTAGGCAATGTAATACTTAAGCCACATGTAGAGTAGGGTTAACTTACTGGAAAGAGGTAGGAACTGGTCAATTTACCATTACCTACAATGTGTAGAGACCACCAAGTTTAAATGATCATAATGAAAACCAAGAATTTTGTGTTTCTTATGGGAGCTGGCCCCTATCTTGACCCAGAGTTAACAGTGAGATCTGTTCATGCAGTGACACAGGATCATTGAACTCCAGAGCTGAAAAGCCCCACAAGAGTCTAATCCATCCCTTCTAACTCAAGCAGACCTAAATAGGCTTCACTGGATGGATGTCTTGAACAAGAGAGTACAACACTGCACTATGTTATGCTCTTACATTTCTTTTTGCAATCTGTGCTCCTACAAGGCAATTCAACTATTTTATTGTCAAACATGGTATATTATGTTTCCTGGGACTCATTTTCCTTCAGGCACTGAGGCAAAACATCCTTGTTCTTGAAGGCACAGTCCATGTTCCTCCCTGCATTTCAGCCTGTGTATTACTCTGGGGATACATCCTGCAAGGTAGGAATAAGTCCTGCCTATTGGAGTGAAGTCAAAACCCAATCACGGCTGGTTGCGCTGACAGAAAAGAAACAAAGTCCATTAACAACAGGTGGGTGTATAGCAGTGATAGGTCCCACACTGAGAGCAATAGAGCCATTGATGGCAAATGGTGTCTGCAGCCCACTAAAACTAAGCATGGAAACTCCTCTCTTCAGGTAAACCACAGGTATCAAATAGGTTCTGCAAGAGCTGGGTATTGTCTGAACACATTCAGAAATGGTTAGGAATATTAACAGACACCTATCTTTTATGTAAAACCCTTCCTCAGAAGACTCCAACCCGCTTTGTAGAGGTGGCTAATGGCATTATCAGGGTGCGCATTAGGAATCCTTTTCACATGTGGGATTTTAGGCAGTATGGATATAAATTAAATCAGCGGAGATTTGACTTTTAGCTAGGTCCAGAAAACAGAAGTACAAGGCAACTGTAAATATTGACAATTAGAACAGTAGTATTTGGGAAATGAAATCTGTGAACCTGGTTTCTGAAGTGATGACTATGCTGTGCACCTTTTGCTAGTTGGGATTTGACCATGTTTGTAACTGAAGAAAGATTTTGTTTTAACAGGGGGAAGAAGCTAATATTACTGGCGCTCAAGAGAAATCAGAAACTGATGTTTCAGTGTTTGTTGAAGAATTGTACTGACAAATAAATGGACATTGTCCCTTGGATGATTATTTTCTCTCTGCTATGGTAGAGAGATCCACTTGCTCTAAATTCTGATTCAAACAAGTGAGTTCTCAGGTGTTTGCAATGGACCTGTTTTCTCTAGAAGCTGCTGTTTAGTGGTGATCTGTGTATAGCAAAGAATCCCCCTAAAATAGCGGTGTATCAGTGAGGTGATTTGATGTCCTTTCAGTACATGCTGCAGAACTGCATTTATTCTACTACTCCAAGACTGGTAGACATGGTAAGATTCTTTAGGGTTTAACTGATACACCAGTGCTGTTTATCAGGAAGGGGAAATGTGTATTGTCTTTTGCACATTAAAAGCAGGCATTTGTGCCTATTTATTATCAGAAGGAAGAACAAGTTTATCAGGAATATCAGGTCAGGTATAAGGATTAATTAGAGCAGAATAGGATGAGACAAACTCAATGAGAGACCTTATGGGAGAAGACGTTAATATTTATTTTAAAACAAACTGATTTCACTCCCAAACATGTGTGCTCTCATGTTTCCATCAGAGAGATTCCCAAGCACCAAGACATGTCTGTCCAACCAGGCCGGTCAGGATCACTCATGAGGTACATGCAGGGTAAAGGACATCTACCACTGAGTCTTCTTTACCTTTGGATTGGCAACAGCATACTGGTTTTTGGATAGGTCTTTTATACCCTTCAGGGGTCAGCAGTTATTATAGGGTGACCTTTTACTTCAGAACCTGGCTTACTTCATCCTCCATATATCTTAATCATGGCTGCTATTGTTTTTGTTCCGTAGTTTTGCGTACCTTTATGGCTGCCTGGCTTCTTCGTGGGACAGCAGGAAGAGGAATGGCACAGACGAAGGGCTGTAACCTTGTGTCCTCCCTCTCGCTACCACTGCGCAGGTCTCCTGCTGGTAACTCGTTTGTGGTCTGGCTTTTCACTTCACTTGAAGGCAGTCTGGGTGTTTCACAAAGAGGATCGGGACCAGAATTAAATGTGGCTTCTGAAAACGTGCCAAATTTTGAAGGGCTTACCGTATTTGGTATTTCAAGGCAGGTCTAACTAGCATCTGGAGTAATAGTGGGTTTGGTTTTTTTTTTTAAGCACTTCTATTTGCTCTCCCCTGCTTAAATTTTATCCTTGACCACTTTCTTATTGTCAATTAAATCTTTACTTATTATCAGTATCACAGATTACAACTGTATAAGATTGCATATAAGATATAAGACACCTGTGTGTCAGATCTTAATTGTACAAGCTCTCCCACTCATCTACGCAAGACTGTCACTTCAGTGCCTAAGAAACCTTAGACAGTGACAGTGGAGCTGTCATCTAGACAAGCTGCTGCTGCAATCACATGGCAATCCCAGCCTAGGCCCAAGAATCACCGATTTGTATTGATTATTTAAGTCGTGAATGAAATTTCACTAGAGTTTTTTTATTACAGCAATGCCTAGTAGGTTTCTATTTTACAGGAGGAAGAAAGGGCTGAATTCATGGCCTGGCTGTCTCCAGTACTGTTTGAAACTGAAGGCACAGCCTCCGGGTTCACGCACACAGATAATATGTACAATATAACACTTAAGGTGCTGCAATTTCATTTGACGTTAAATTGAATGTAGCGTGAAAATTGTCACAGTGATAAATGCTGTGTGCAATATGCCTGCGTCCTGGTGCGAATCCTAGTGAAATAAATTTGCCCATTTTGTTCTGTTTCATCAAATCATTCCCGATGAGTGGTCCCTCTGCGATCAGTGCTGTTGATGGAAGTGCTGCTGGGAACCGCTGCTCCTGAAACCCATCTTAATCAGATGAAAAGTGCAGAACTTGGGTTTGTGTCTTCCGCCTTAACTTGTGTTCAGACAGTTTGCAGGGTTTCTTCTATACATTTATTTGGCACACTAGAGGAACAGAGGTACAGAGGAAATGGTAGACAACAGTGATTCTGAAACTATGGTCTGGAGAGTCACAGAAAATGGTCCTTCATGGTCAAGCACGCCATATTAAGAACTAGGGGTTGCAAATTAATCAGTTCCATGAAGTTTCACTGCTGGAAAAGAGGAAAAAGTTTGTGTTGAGAGTGGCTAAGTCACCCAAAAGTGTGAGCCTATTAAGCAGTGAAAACCCCTTAGCCCTGCAATGGAATTTGGCAAATGGGGACAGAGGGCAGATACGCAGAACATTTGGATGAAAGTGAGACAACAAAGGATGAATGAGGTCTCCTCAGGACTAATCTTCCTGGAGGCCTCCCAAAGTCTGAAGGCTCTGACCATCACAGGTTACATCTGAAACAAGTTCTGTCAGATCATTGCATTAGTTTACCTCATACGTTATTTTGCTTTTACTTGGCTTTGATGTGCAGCCCTTGGCTATGATGCTAATTTTACCTGCAAAGGAAGAAAAAGCAATAGTCACCTGACACCGAATGGGGTATATTTCCAACTGTAATGTCAAGTAAATCAATGTCAAGGCTCAGAAGCAGTTTCTGTCTTGAAGATCTTAGTATTTTTTTTTATGTTGTGCACAGAGTTCTGCTACAGGACTACGTTCGTTGTGTTCCTCTGCCACTAACTGAAAAGGAAAAGCAGTGTTTTGTAACCATGACATACCCTGTTATCTTCCCCAAGTGATGAGCTCATCCAGATTACTCCAAGGGGATACTTATATTTTATCAGTGGCGCCTTGTTGCACAATTTCCAGTTTCTTTCTTGAAGATACAATAAAAGATTTATGTCTGAAGGACTATGATGTGGTTTCCATCTAAGAGCAAAACAATTCCTTCTAAAAAAATACCATATCCCCAAATGATTTCATAATTGCAAACAGTGTTGATGAGCTCTGTGGCTTAAATGAGTTTATAACATATTTGCTGTGTTTTCTAGTGAGTATTTTTTGATGTGCTTAGTAAGGAAAATAATTAAAATCCCCCTGCCATTTCAAATTGACACAAAATAAATGTGATCCATTAGTTGATGTCTACTGTAATAAGTCATTTTTCTCATTTCATTCCAATTTTTTTCCAAAGATTTCTCTCTCTCTCTCACTCTCTTGTATGTGTGTGTGTGTGTGTTAAATAGTTTCAGGTCTGAAAGTCAACCATGTTTCTCATTATCAGACATCAGAAAGGCTTTCTTCTCTTTGTGTTTTCATGCCACTTAAGGATAAGCAAGTCTCAGAATACTGCACGTTTTTGATGTATGAGTAAAATTCACATCTTCTGTTCTCAGTGCAGAAAGCTTATCTGCAGTGCAGATCTCAATTGCATATTCTGTTCTCATCCCCTGCACTGGGCTCAGGTTGTTATCATCATGATTTCCACACGCAGAATATTCACAATTCCTGCAGTGTGGACAGGAGAATTGGCCTGTATCAGTAATGTCCAAATGCAGAGAGATATTTTATAATATGTCTAGGATGAAAAGAATTTCTGAATCCAAGCTGCTATCAGAGAAGAAACATGAGATATCAATTTAAAACACCTAAGAGACAAATTTAGGCAACACCGTCTAGTTGGTTACAATTATTTTCTCCAACTGAATTATGGTGATGGTATTACTACTTCAGTTATTATATTTCTTTTTACACTACTAGAATTTGATGTTAGAAACGCGTTATACTTTAGCTGGTCTATGATAATGTCTGTTGATTTTTCTTGAAAGACTTTCTGAGTGCTTCTTGGAAATAATTTACTGCGTATCAGCTCTGGTTCGAGTTATGCTGTTCCCTTATTCTTACTGATACATACAGGAGAACAGAATGTCTTTTTTTTTTAGAAACATCTTAGCTGTCTTGTATCAGATCTGTGGTCCTCTGTCTGGGATATCTAAGAGTGGGAATTCTGACGACTAAATTAAGGCAAAGCTTGTAAGTTGATGTTCTCAGTATTGCCTTGAAGTGTAGAACTCTACAGCCTAATAAGAAAGGGCACTTCAGCTGCAAAGGTTATGTTGTGATGTTAATATTCTCAGGATTAGTTTCAACCTTTGTATCCCCATGTTACACAAAAGAGACACTAATCATTCTGGATCTGGATCAGCATCTAAATTTTTCAAAAGTTTCTGAACCTTCACATTTTCTATTTTTCATCAAGGACTTCCCCAGGTCCCCTTCATTTCCCCTTTGTTTAATTTGTGCCTACATTAAGCCCTAGCTATTAAGCTAGAATACCATCATTAAATGCTGACAGAATGGGTAAAATGGACCCTCATCCCTTTTAGTGGTTCACTGTGAGAAGTTAGTGCAGCACCTTGTGAAATCCAGGCTTGGCAAGGTCCCGTTGTTTGGAGAAATGACTTCTCTGGGACACAGCAGTTTCAGGTGAGGTGGGTCAAGTTGGTTGTGTGATGTGTTTACACTGTAACATCTTTCTGGTAGTTCAGACCTGGAGGGTGCTTTATAACTTACACAAGGAAAGCTATGGTCTAAGATAGAGTGGGAAAAAAATAGTGAATCAGACTATAAGCTTCAGAAAAAACATCAAAGCTTTTCAGTTTCTTATTATAACTCCCAGAATACTGCATGCCTTTGCATTCAGATTCCTCATTCATGTAACCAGGATTGCAATGGGAATGGAAACAACAGAACATGAATCCACGGAAACAAAGGCGTTTGTATTATTCTGTGTGGCCCTCAGAAGCTGCAGTTTGGATATAATTATGACTCAAATGAAAGGACATTAACAAAGCAAATGAAATATTTTGTCTCCAATCTGTTCCAAAGAAAGCTTTTATGATTGTAAAGTTCATAGATAGCTTTGGCCATTGGCTTTCAGAACAGTCTATTTAAAACACAGGTTATTTACCCTTATGAACTGATCTATCTTTACTGGCTTCTGAAAAATTAGATTAAAGACGTCTGTTATGCAGACAATCTGTCAAAACCAAGTCAAATAAAGATGAATTAATGTCAGTGTTGTTAAGGATAAAGCTGTGGTACAGGGAGAATTAGGACAATGTTGTGCCATGAGGTATTGCATTACGGATTTACTTTGCTCTTTCAGGTATTTTTGAGTGTGTAGGACAAAGGCTCTTATAGCCAAGACTTCTAAAGTAACCTCTACTTTCAGGTGTTTATGCAAGGGTCTTTGATTCATTCTACCTAGTCTTAGGGACTTAACTGAACTACCTAAGTTGCGAGTGTAACGGCCCTCATGTGCCATGAAAATCCATGAAGAAAGTGATTCAGAACTGAGAGGTGACCACGTGGCCGAGAAACTGGTTCTACATTAAATGGCCTTAAGAAGTGGATACATTTTACTGACATCTTTTTTATATCTTGTGTAGCTCAATTGACATTAAGATAAATGCAGAGCAGCACCTTCAGTTTTGAGACTCCTCCCTTTTGCTGCTAAGTACCTATAATTTAAGGACTGGGCACTATTTTCCGTGTTCCCATATAAATAGAACTGAGGCCTAGTTCCTGCCCAGAAGAATCTGTAATTCCTCGTGTAAATTGGGTGTTGAACTGGACATCCAGAAAGAAAAACTGGCTTAGAAACTTAAAACTTAACTTTCAAGTATTTCGAGTACCTTGACTATATGGCGATAAGTAGTTGGGCAATACAAGAAAAACCTTCCAGGGTCATAGTGCTCAGGTCCTTGCTCTAGCACATACGTGCTGTAATACTTCTTACGCACTGCCTGGGCTTGGCTACTAACTGGTCATAGTCTGCTAACATAGGTAAAGGCTGTATTCGAGTAACCTTTTCAGCTTCGGTTTTGGCCCCCAGAATATGGAATTCCGAAGTGTCCTTGCTAAGTCTGCACTGAGATTCTCAGATGTGCAATACCAAGCAAGGGATAAGGCTGCTCGGTCCTTTGCAGACACACCTGTGCCCGTTCTCCCTTCACACGCAGCCAGCTGAACGTCAGCCATCCCCTGCCTGGAAGGCGAGCAGTTACAGTAAGCTCTGCAGAGAAACAGCCCCAAACTAATGAAGCTTTGCAGCTTTTGGACCGGCACTTGCTTGCATCCAGCTGGCTTGAGGCAGGAGTAGATCTGACTACAAAAGGTCGCACAGACGTACCGTACCCTGCAGTCAGGCCAATTTCAAAACTTGCTTCAGTTATGGCCTCAGCGCTAGTTTGGAAGGCAACCTTCTGGAAACCGTTTGTCGTTACTCAAGTAATACAGTAATATGCTGCATATAGCAATAAGTTGCATATTGAGACACTTAGGATTTTTTCTCAGCTTAGCCCTGATTTTCTAATAGAATGCAAACAAGCTGCTTTACTTCCTTGTTCTGCACTTTTCTCACTTGTAACACTGATGGCAGGTACCTGCCTCTCATAAAACACCCTGGGAGCAGCCAGTGGGAAGTATCTCACAGGTGGATAATGGGAAGTTTAATTGGGTTTTGTCTATAAAGTGTTTTGCCATCCTGTGATAAAGGCTGGTGACTGCAAGTTATTATTAAAATATTATTAATTTATATTTGGAATTAATTGCATTAAATAATTATTATTTCTAATTAAAATTATAAATTTTTAATACTTAACACTCAGTGCTGTTCTCCTTTCCAGTAGTGTTACCAGCCCAGCTCTGAAGGGTGAGATTTTTCCTCTCCAGAAGCTGCCCCAGTGTTACTGGGTGGAGAAGCGGAGGCTCCGTGCCATGCCAGATTACATAAAGCGGTGTCAGAGTTGGACCGCTGTCATCCTCGCTGATTTCAAACACAGAGCTGCCACTGGCACATTCTCAGTTTGTGCCAGGAGACCAGTCTGAGTTAGTAATCACTATTTGTCTTCAGACTGGATGTCCAAATGATTCAGTCCATACATCAGCTGGGTGACACAGCGTTTGAGGTGACTGGCCAGAGGAGCTTGCTGATTTGTAGAACCAGGGTTCCTGAGAGTCAGACTCCCAAATCTTTATCTTGCACTTTTTGGTGTGAATAACTCCTCTAGGAGCCTTTGTCCAGTGGGACTCTAGACACTGACATTCAGCAGTGCAGTGTGTTGTCTGCTGGATAACAGCCACCTCTGGATGAGTCTTCAGAAAGAAAAGCTGCAGGAATGCCATTTCTCATCAGCTGGTGTCACTGCTTGGAGCCAGATGTTAGCAGCTGGGTGTGGTAGTACAAAATGGTCTAGGAAAGAAAGAAGAAAATGTTTAATAGGAAACATTAACTTTCTGGCTAAACTATGGGCAAATACAGCAATCCCTTGTTTACAACAATAACTACTGGAAGCTGCAGAAATAGATCTCTGACATTTTAAAGTAGTATGTTTACTCTGTTTGATCAGACAGGAGATCATGTCATGTGCTTATTTTACCATAAACACTCCTAATAAAGACTCAGAATTTCAGCTATTGGCAAGAAATAGAAGAACATGAAGTATCTTTTGAATATTCAAACACCGGGGTGTTTGGAAATATGCAGTTGCCTGTAATTTTACTTTATATTTCTTAAACATTCTTCACAGTAAATGTCTTGATTTATGAACGTGTGATAAACTGATTACTGGAAATCTCAGAAGTAAGACAATTTGCCTTTCTATTTCTTTCTAAAATAACCCAGCCTTTGGGAATGGGGACTGTTTACGGTGAACAACAAGGACTATATAAAAATATAAAAATATAAATAAGGAAGTGCTAAATGGCCTTTGGAAACACAGCACACAATGCACACACAGTTCTCTCATGCTTTAGGAGGATAGACATTCCCTTTTTCTGTGAGTATCTGAACACCTCACAGTGGCTAGTGAGTCACCCGACGACACGTGAAGCAGGGTAATTCTGGTAGGACCAGTTTGGAGAGTGAGAAGGGAGCCACTGAGAGTTAAGAGCCTAAATATGTACCAGACCCCAGGCCGGAGATGAAAGCAACCACAAGAGGTTTTGAGCACTGCTGTGTTCGCTGTTGCTGTACCGAGATCCCGTGCACCTGCTTATTAGGTGAATGTACAACTCCCGATTAGAGACCCAAACTGCTTATATAAATAAAGAGAGTTGGGGCTTCAGAGTGGGACCTCAAACAGCCACAGACCCATTTTGCTAACTGGCAAAAAAGGCTGAGGCTAGTTGGATATCGCGAGTCCTGGGTTTGGGCTAGAATTGTGCTGGCCTCTGTTCAAACTCCTACACAGCCTTTAGCTTTCTGGAGTGAGGAGCCTAAGAATAGATATGCTTTGAAAAACAGGGCAGAGATCTTTCTCCCTTTAAGAAGAGAGTTGCTGCGGGACAGTGCTCCTTTTCATTATTATTTATTATTCAGCTCAGTGGTTAGTACACTCATTCAGGATGTGGGTGACCCAAGTTCAGTTCCTTCCTCTGCCTGAGGGGCTGCAAACTCACATCCCATACTTTCTTGGAGAGTGCCATAACCACCAGCCTATGGACTATTCTTAGGGTGGGGGACACTCAGTCCATCCTCTTGAAGTGGTTCCTCTTTGCATGCTATCCTTTTTCTCTGGCTCAAGGAACGGTTAAGTACGACATGCGAAATGGAGCAGCTTCAGCAGGAGGGCTTCACAGAGCCCTTTTCTTCCCATCCTTTCTTCACATTTAGCCCACAGCCTAGGGTTCAGATCAGTTTCCTGAAAAGTGGGAGGTCTGAGTTTGATTCCCATGGGGCTGAGGGGTAAAATCTGGTGTGTGCAAGTGCTCTGATCATTTAGCCATAAAGGATAAGACTAAGGATGTATAAAGGACAACACCTTTGGGGGATCAAGCTCTAAATGACTTTTCAGTGCAGGGAAATTTGTGGTCAGAACACCAGTGACAAGACTGTCCAAATGTGTAGGTACAACTGTATTTCAAGAAGAAATGCATCATCAGTAAGGACACACATTTTGCTCTTGCCATCCAGGAAGTACTTTAAGACTATTGTTTTCTAGATTAAAACTTACTGTACTGGTTTAAACCAGAAACACATCTTATGTTTTGCCTATTGCCCTGCTGTGTAGATCTGTAGATGGGAGGTGGTGCATGATAACTCCTTTGAAAATCTTCTCCTGTGTGGCACTGCTTAGGAAAGAGCATTTCTAAGCATCAAGTATGAGGCAGAGGTGGGGCAGACTCTGATCCCAGGTACCAGATTCCCAGATAGCCTAGATTGGAGAATTTCAGTGTGGTTGCCCTGGGTTAATTGAAGTACGTCTGACAGCAGAAAACACTCCAACAAACGAAAACCAAAAAGATTTTAAGAAAAAGTAATTGCTGGCTGGGATAAGTCCAGGGTCCACACTGGAGTTGACTCAGCTTCAGCGCTGACTTGAGGAAGAGAAAACTCAACCTTTCCCAGTGCCAAGGTCACATTTCTGCTCCTCAGGGACCAGAGCACAGCCCAGAATGGCAGCCAAAACCCCCAGTCTCTGCTTACTACAGGCCAGGAAGACTTTGCGCATGGGAGTCTGCAGCGCCAGGGAACAGCCTGTTGGAGTCCTAATGGCAACCTGCTGGAGCTCGGTCAGGGGCTTAGGAAATCGAAGACCCTAATCTGTACTTTATCTCCTGACTGCACTCAGCGTGAATGAATCCCCATTTCCAAGGAGCATTGGTCCGTCAACTACATGAAAGCCTCACTGTGTCTGGGAAGCCATGCGTGGATCAGATACAGTCCACTTGAAAGTTAGATAACTTTTCTTACAACCCTGAGCAATTACATTGAATTGCTCTATCTCAAGCATACCTGCTGCTCTTAAACTACCCACTTACAAGGCTTAGACGAGATGGACTTTTTTATCACGCAAACTAATGGAGTAGACAGCACAATATGCCAGAGAGACTGGGCTTCTTCATTGTTTTTAAATACCTTTTTCTCTGATGGCTTACACTGTTATCTGCAGACTGTTCCTAAAATAAGGGATATGTCTAATTGATAGCTGATGCCCAGCGTAGTTAATATTGGTTGAACTGCTGTTCTAATGAACCAGGGTGCAGCTGATAAGCTATTGGGCAACTTACCCAGCTTGTTAAAACAGTGATAAATAGCGTATCACCTGTTGAAGCCAAATGAGGCTGACTTCTTAAGGTAGCTGAAGCAAAGCCAAGTGCAATCTAATCCAAGCGCTGATCTATATCTTACTTGAAAGTTTGAAGATCTCTGATTATCATAGTTTGAAATTGCTCTTGATAAGGGTCCACATACTGTGAATTTATAGGCCTGTTGTTCCCACCACATTTATAACCTCATCAAGGTAGGATTACATTTTTTTTCTTTTTCTCGCTTCATGAAGAAGTCTCTAGGGGATCATTTCCAAGCAATCGAATTTAGTTACTTCATACAATGGTAGGTGAAATTAGTGCAAAGTAACAGGAGCTAGATTAATGTGATTTCAGGAAATAATCCATAAAAATCTTATGAGGCCTTTAGCAGGTTGTAAATTGGATTTTAGGCACAGGGAGACAGAAAGAAAACGAAAAATCCTGAGCAAAATAATCAGTCAGTAATGAGAAGTCCTAACATTTTAACACTTCATGCTGAAATAAAATACCAGAGTAAAAACATAAAATTGACTAACAGTGACATTTGTTAATGGCATGAATGATTAAAATTGTGATTATAAATGTAAATAAATGCATTCTGCTTTTCCTACCAAACAATTAATCCATGTATCATCAAAGAGCTGCAAATCAATAAAAAAAAAAGATATGGAAGGAAAAGAAAAATGTCTCTCAGTTGCCCATCCCATCACTGCAATGGGGAACTGACTTTTTTCAAAATCTAAGCATTAATTGTCACCATGTATTGATAAAGATTTATAAGTGGGCAGCAACAGGTTTGGTGCCTTCAGTTTGAAGGCCAGCTTGTGCTAATTGAAAAGGACTTATTTTCAAGTCTTTCCCACATTTTGTGGAATCCCTTTAGTCCTTCTTTCACTGGGAATGAGAAATAAATTTTTGAAAAATTGTGTGCAAACCTATGTTATAGCTGCCTTATGGCTAGGTCAGGACAGAATAAGAAATGCCTGAATCAGCTTGGGATTTTGATCAAAGCACATCTTTTCTGATGTACTCCAGACAGCTTTCTTATCTAGAAAAAGTGCTTGGTATCTTGCTGAAAGTGTCTCACCAGAGAAGTAATGGCTGGCTGAATTTCATCCTCTCAGCACCAGCATTTAGGAAAAGAATGGTCCTGTTTTAAAATATGGGTTGCTTTTCTGAGCAGAGACAGGATAGATCCTGTCCTACAGAAACAGCATGTATGGGAAACACAAAGGAAGAAGGAGCTCTTTGGCTATGCCTTCATTCGCAAATTAAACAGACCACAGGCTGCTGGCCAATTTTTGTGATGCACATGCACTCGTATGACTAAATTATCTTTCTTCTTCTCCCTAAAAAGCCTGGCCTTATCACTACTATTTGTTGGGGCTGATCTCTGACCTGTGCTACCCCCAAACAATGTGCTGGCATATGATGGTGTGTACCAGTGAGTTGGTACAGGTCCAAACTGTGCCAGGGTACACCAACATGTGAACAGTGACAGTGATCTTCATCCGGAGTTCTGGGATCTCTTATTTTACTGCCATACATGGCCGATGTAACTACTCTGTCCTGATCGTAGATCATAGAATCAGAGAATTATAGAATGATTTGGGTTGGAAAGGACCTTAAAGATCATCTGGTTCCAACCCCCGTGCCATGGGCAGGGACACCTTCCACTAGACCAGGATGCTCAAAGCCCCATCCAGCCTGGCCTTGAACACTTCCAGGGATAGGGCAGCCACAACTTCTCTGGGCAACCTGTTCCAGTGCTTCACCACCCTCACAGTGAAAAATTTCTTCCTTATATCTAATCTAAATCTACCCTCTTTCAGTTTAAAGCCATTACCCCTTCTCCTATCACTACATGCCCTTGTAAAAAGTCCCTCTCCAGCTTTCTTGTAGACACCTTTTAGGCACTGGAAAGCTGCTGTAAATTCTCCCCAGAGCCTTCTCTTCTCCAGGTTGAACAACCCCACTCTCTCAGCCTGTCTTCATAGGAGAGGTGCTCCAGCTCTCTGGTCATCTTCATGGCCCTCCTCTGGACTTGTTCTAACAGGTCCATATCCTTATGTTGGGGGCTCCAGAGCTGGACGCACTACTCCAGGTGGGATCTCATGAAAGTAGAGTAGAGGGGCAGAATCATTTCTCTCAACCTGCTGGCCACACTTCTTTTGATGCAATCCAGGGTACAGTTGGCTTTCTGGGCTGCAAGCACACATTGTTGGGTCATGTTGAGCTTCCAAAACTCCAGAAGCTAGCTGTCTAAGGCTTGCCATCTTATTGTAGAGTCCTTTTATACAGAAAAACTTATTTGCGGGCTTATTTTGATTTTATTTGGATTTGCAGCTTATTTGGATCTCTTCAACTGATGGACAACTATAGAAGATGAGATGAACCATCCTTTCTCTCCTTTGAGTGTACAGCAAGCCAATATGCCCAACTTAGATTTAGACATCTAACTTGGGATGCCTTGCATCACAGGAGATGAATCCCACTATATCTGTCCTGAAATGTGATTACTCGAAATCTCATGGGCCATGAAACTAAATTAAGACCCATTTTTTTTGTGATTTACAAAAATCTGTCTTTTTGTCATCGTCCTTTAATCAAGAGGGATGGTCATTACAAGGGAAATCCTTTTATAGAGGCCCCTAACTTTGTTTGATAGCCTTGTAGGGGTTAGAGCAGGAGTGCAGAGTAAGAGCTTTTATGAGCTGTAGAAGCCATGCCGAGTGAAGGCAGGAAAGAAGAGCTGGTGGCACAGACCACTGGTTTTGGGGTGGCCTGCTGAGCTCCTACCCAGAGGAGGCTTGCAGTGGGGCTGTGCTCCAGCTGAGGATCAGAATACACATAAATCTGACCCATTCCTGAGAGCAGATTCCACCTGCAGTAAAGAGCAAACATTTAGGCCAAGTGGTGATACAGGCTTTCATGTATGCTTATTTATTTCTCATTCAGCCTCATCTACCCACCAGGGCTTTACCGGTGCACAGTTCATCTGGGAAGGATGATTTTGTTATATAGAGAGTCATAGAGTAAACACCTTGGGGAAGGTTTGACTGTAAGGGTATAAAATTGATTTCCTTTCCCACACAGGAATAACTTTATACATATAAAGATATTAGATGTACACCTTATGCCAGTATAAGTGCAATCATACCAGAGGAGGGAAGGAAGGATTATACAGTTCATTTGCTGGGTTAGTATATCCTGAATAGCATTTTTCTTGTCTGCAGGTGTTCATGGATCTACCATTCACAAAGAATGATATTAATATCTGAATGCCTGTTGGAGATGAAGGAGAATCAGCAGAGCAGGTGCAAGAGAGAAGAGCTGAGTCCTCGTGAGACCTGCACGTTGCAGAGGTCTGCGCACAGTGAGGGACGCTGGTCTCCTAACTCAGCTCCTATGCTGGGCACATAATTCAAAGTTTTTAGTAGCCAAATGCATCACAGTGCGGGAAGCTGAATGAACTAGCTCAGAATTACAGTAATGGACCTAAACGCTGGCTGGCTGTTTACAAGAGTTTATGAAATTATGAGAGAAATCCTTGCCTTTCTTTCCTCTGTGTTGGAGGAGATTTGGTTCTAGTTAGAAGCTGGGAAACCAATTTTCAAAGTCCCTCTGCTGTCCTCCAATCTTCTGAATGAGAAATGCTTTTCTTGGGAAATAGGGGCAGAGAAAACACAACTGGGCCAGAGCTGAGCCACGAAATCAGCATCCTCTTGATGAAATCCATATCGCTGCCAGCCAGGTGGAACGTTGCACTGGGGACCACCTGCCTGAAAGTCCCTGCTGATTGCAAGGGCCCTCTTGAAGACCAGAAAGGGGGTTTGGATGCGTGCAAGAAGGGAAGGGTAGAGGAACCGCATGTGATCTGATTAAGCTGAGCCTAGGAAGGAGACACAAGTGAAGGATGTCAAATAAGCTGACTGCTGTAAGAAGGTAACTCAATATTATCCCAACAGATTGAGGAAGGCAGGCTATGGCAAGCTTCACCAACAAGATGAGCAGACGTGTTTTTCTGAGTCAGAAGGATCTGGGACAGTGGGATCTGTTGAACACAAAACTGAAAATGTTAAGGGTGGTGCCATACCCTCAGCCTGCTCTCCCATTTCTCATTTTATTTCAGGATTTCTGGTCTCAAGAGTAACTTATTTTCTTGTGAGGTAGGATTTTAGCCTTCAGAAAAGCTGTTTAACTGCAAAATATAAGAGGATAGATAACTGAATTTTCCAGTTTAGATTTGATCTAGTTGTGTGAGTTGGTTTTAATGTGAAATGGAAGAAATTTTGAGAAAACAAAAAGAAGCTTTCATGCTCCGTTAAAATTAAAAACCAGCAAATTCTGAAGACTTTTGGGGGCATTGTTATTTTGAGGAAAGAATAAAAAAGAATCTGCAGGGAATATTTTTAGAATAAACCAGGTAGAGAATGTAATCCGCAAATAAAAGAAACTATGCAAGAACACTGGAGCCATAAGTCCATGAGTTATTATATCTGGCATATTTTGTGATGCCCTTATTTTCCAAGGGGAGAAACAGTAACACAGCTCTTCCTTTCATTTGTACCGCTCCAGTGAGGAACCTTAAGCTGTGGGCTTTTTCAGAATAACACACATTTTCTACTGGGCAGGCAGATTGCATGGGCAGAGCACTTCTGTCCATGTAGTTTATATGAGACTGGAATTTATTAGCACAGTGTTTTTAAAGTGCAATAAAACGCAGCACTCAGATCTCTCTGGGGATCTGTATTATGTAGAGTGTTGCGACTTAAAAAGAAGAGCTGTCATATTGTACTGTGCCACCCAACTTGCAGGAGCAACCGTGTTTGAGTAGTTAAAGGAAATACTTTGGTATCTGGAGAAGAGTCCCTCTACCCCAGCAGACCAAACCTGCAGCACAGCTGAGAGAGGGCTCTTCCTAACCAGGGGAGTGATCCACTTGCCTGAAAAGTGTGACATTCCCCAGCCAAGCGTCAGATGTCCTCTTCTCAAAAAGTGCAGGGGAGGAGAAAAATAACACAGGCAACTCCTCTCTGCTGGCAGTGGTTCAGCTACCTAAAGGTAGATTTATGTAATGCTTGTTTGAACTTTCCTTCTAATCTCATGGGTTTATCATCTGGGTTTCTTGCCCTGGTCCACGAGGTGGGCTGCTAGAAGACAGGTCACACTGCTGGCTCCTCAGTCGATGTCTGGGGCTCTTTTCCTCTTTTCCCCTGCATCAGAAGAAAAATCTCCCTGGCTAAACTGCCTGTGTGCAAGAATGAAGATGAGGTTTAGAGCAGCTCCAGATTGCAGCGGCATTGAGTCTGCCTGGATGACACCCATGCGGCAGAGAGTTGCTCTGTACGTGTGCAATTTATCTGCCCTGGATGTATCAGCACTGTACTCGGTGCTAGGCTTCTAAAATCCTGTGGTGGCTCTGTCTTCAGTTCTACGTTTCTGGTTTTAGCTTTACCTGAATAGAAGTAACCTATTTTTAAGAAAGAGAAAGTTGTGTTTGGAGAATTCCAGTCTAAAGAATTTCAATGAGTATCAAAAAATAGGGATGTTATTCGGAGAAAATCTATTTAGGAGCTAGTTCCTGCACTGTAATTGCCCTGAAATAAGTAGAACTTACCAGTGTTGCAGATTCTGTTTGAAGATCAAAAATTATTTTTGGTCAAAAGCAGAACATTGTTTTTTTGGTTTTCCTTTAGAAGTATTGAGGTAGTTAGTTGAAGTGTTTCTCTTTGTAAAGATGGAATTGTTTTATTTTTTACAGTTCTGCTACTGACTATGATATTCTAATGTAAATACACATAAATTATATATATATATGTATGTATTAGTGGCTGACCTTGATGAAATGAAGCTGCAGCCAAGAGGTTATTTAGGTTAGCTTTGCTTCAGCTGTGTCTGCCTTGGTAGGTTTGGCTTCACTTTTTAATGAAAATGCTAAAGAAATAAGATAATTGAGGCTTATTTCCTTATTAAAGTTGTAGTGGAAGAAATGAACTTCCTTCTCATTTACCTCCTCCCTGAGAAACTGAATATTCCTATATAAACTTCTCAGCAGGAAAGCGTTTAGAAAACCTCTGTCCTGGACCCTAGTTTTTATTTGTTAAGGAACCCTGGAGACTTCACTTAACTTTATCTCTGTATCACTTTCTACCCTTCCTCTCCCTCAACTTTTTTACCAAGTTCTCCAAGTAGAGAATATCTGCCAGCATGCAGCATGTATCCAGCATATATCGCAGTCCTAATTAGTGTGTTCCTGCATTTTGCTTTGGTAAATATCTGTTGGAAAGTAGGCACAAGCTTGCTTTCATTGGTGACTGTGTGAGTGGTTTTGTGTCACTATGGGCTGTGTGATTCATGATCCTTGTCAAATTTAGCTGTGGCAACTGAAGAGGAAGTGTGCATATGTGCCTGCATAAGTTTGTCCTCTCACACTTTTGAGCCATAGTAACTGAAGTCACTGAAGATCAAGGAATCTGACCCTTTAGGTGATGGCCTAAGTCAGTGTGGATCCACTGTAGGGGAATTTCAGAAATGCCTGTTTTGAAAGGATTTGTAGTAGAATTCTAGTTTTATTGCAAGCAATGGGGGAGGGAGCTGGTATTTTTCCTGTGCTTACATCCCCGTGACTAAGAGATCACGGAACATCAGAGCAAAGTTAAGCGTTTTATGTTAATTCCTTCTGGCTCTGTGAGTTCCAGAAGATAAGGAGCATAGGAGGTATTGAGGACATTTTCCCCACTACACTGCAAGCCCAACCGTCCAGTTACGCTGCTGTCAGTTTTCCTCTCGAGTATCAGGTACTGGCCCCTGTAAGACACTGGGTATGACAGGGCACTGGCTATATAAATTTTATCTTCTTAAATTCCTCTTAGCTATGCCTACTGGGTTATAGTGGCCGAGTAAAACGAATAACATTGTACAGTGACGGCATACCAATCTTTATTGGGCTTGGTTGAACTGTTAGATCTTTTAATTGTCGTCAGTGTGTGAACATGTTGTATAATAACACCTGTTCAAGGAAGTATGAGTAGGTGTCAATAATTTCTGTGTTCTATTAATATATTTGGGAATTAATTATATATTCATAACACAAAAAAACACCCATAAAGGTTGTACAATTAAGATGCAAGCATGTCAGGAAGCAAAAATAAAGATAAGAATTCAGCTGTAGCGCAAACTTGTCCATAAGGAAGCGAAATCTTAATATGTGAAGCATCAGGCAACCTTAATAGTATGTGGCTTTACCAGCTGTTCCTGTAATTACAATATGGAATTTCGCACACATTAATGGTAAGGTTTTAATCATCTAACCAGAGAAATAGAAAACACTATGGACATGACTATATTTATACAGAATCAAAAATGAAATTGTCTCAAACTTATTTAACCTTCCCTTCTCTGCCAACAGCAACAATAACAGAAAATCATCTGTGTCCTGAGGTTAAATACTCAGTCTTTCAGCCTGAAATGTGAATGTTTTGGCAGTGCTGTAAGTCTATTAAAGGAGAAGTTTTGTTTGAGATTGTTTTGGAACCCAAGCTATTTGGAGCTCTATTAGGCCCCATTATAATGGAGGAGTGTGTAGGCAGATGTTCAAAAGCAACAAGGTTGCCACATCTTACCAGGGTATTGCTCATCAGCTGAGCGATGGTGACTGGCTAGTTGCACAAACTTACCCTCCCTGGTTGTAAAGTAAAACCTATTAGCTTAAATAATGAGTCATTAAACCAAAGTAACTCATTGCTTTTGCTTGTATGCCCATAATCACACACTACACTGGAGCTTAAGTTTTAACTGCTTGGCACTACGGGTAAGTTTTCAAAACATTTCAGAGTGATTTAGTGTCCAAAGTCACAGTTTCAAAGGTGGCATGGGGGTTTCACTGGCCGAGAGATTTAGCTCTCCCATGCCTAAGTGCTTATACCACGTCTGAAGAGGGGACCTCGTCTTTCTCAAGAGGGAGCTCAAGTCACTCGGGCCAGGAGGAAAGCGATGAGAAGAAGCCCTGAGGTTGCTTGTGGGGAAGGGAAGTGGAGGAAATGACGCAGAGGATCCTGATTGACTTGAGCAGCTGGTGAACTTTGTGGAAAGACCTGGGGAGTCTCCAGTTTCTCATTCAAGGGAGAAATTCACCCAACATTTCCCCTGCTTTGTTATACCATAGCTTTGTTTCCTAAATCATCCAGACACTTTGGAAAATGCTGTCCTAAATGTCCACTCCTACTCATTAAAATCAGTGGGTATCAAAGATTTTTGGTGGGAATGGCAGAGAGGGCCCTTACAAAGTTGCACTCCCCTTGCTTGTGACATGAACAGAGTCTGTTGTGTGAATGTGGTGTTGTGTTCATTCCAGGGCCATCTATTATTCTCTGGGTAACAGAAAATACCATTTATTTCCATTTATGCAGACCATAAATCAACATGATATTAGCAGCATGTGATCTAATGCTGCACAGTGTGCATCAACATGAGAAGAACAAATCTGTTCAAAGTTTTGGAACACTTAAATGTCCTTTTTTCACTCCCTTTTTCTCCTTCCCATTGTTTTAAAACCATTTAAATAAGACCTTCTACAATCATTACAGGGTGGGCTTTTTCTCTCTGGGGAAGCAGCAGCATTGCTGGAAACTGCTCTCTTCTAATTTGCAGGGGAGGAAGCTTTTTAACATCTCTCTGGTTTTCTATTATCAGGAGGACAAGTATGTTGCAAATCAACCTCCCAGATGTGGCAAAAAACGATGACATTTTATAACAAACCACTGTATCCAAATTGGGAGGTTTTCGGTTATATCCTGGCTTTAATACTGTGAATCCGTCTACTACAAAATAGGAGAAAATAACATCTGGTCATTGGTGTCATTCATTGATCACTAGCTGCAGTTGCTTAAAGAGGAACATATTTGGATGTCTATGAGATTAAGGAGCCGAAGTTAACACCCTGATACTTGCGAGATGACATAGTACCTGCTCCATGATGTGTATACCTGATGGTTCCAGTGACCTCCAGTGAGATTGCTGCTCCCATGCCAAAACGAGCAGGCTTTGTGGAGGTCTAGGATGACTTGAAAGATTGCTACTTAACTCCAAACCGGTGTGAGCTCAGACTTAGGATGTGCTAGCAAGGCTGAGGCTAAGTCTATATTCAGGACTGAGCTTCTCCTGCCCACACTGTCCCAGGATCCACACCTGCCTGCATGGCTTGACTGCTTTCTAACTGGGTATAGACGGATGGGGTCCCTCTCCCAATTGCTCTGTCTCTTGATAGCTCCTAAAGGAGGCAAAAGTCCGGTCTTAATGCTGAAAGTAGTGCAAAGAGTTTTGAGGGAAATCTACTGAAAAAGTCGGTTGAAGAATAAGACAGTGTTTAGAGCGTGGTCAGGAGATGGCGAGTTGTACAGCAGAGGGGTAACAGAGAAGAAAGGAAAATGGCATCTTATGGGATCTGCATTGGCAGAGTCTCATAGTGTATGTAATTCTCTTTCCACGTCATGGAGAGGTAGAACAGTGCTGTTGACAATTTACAAGGTGCCCAAGACAGTGGAGGTTATGTGATATGCTTAAGGGCTCACAAAGACTCAGGCAGAAGAAAGACTGGACCAGAAGCTACACAGTTCTCTCTGGGCAGCTTAATTACTTGGTCGTTCTTCATTTCTGGAGGATGTGGGTAACGCTACAAACTTTTCTTGGAGTGTTCATCTACCTTAAGGCACCATTCTGTCATGTGAGCTTAAAACTCCTTTTTTTGACTGCTTTCAGGTGGACAACGATACCAAAGAGATAGTTCA
Source organism: Pluvialis apricaria (assembly GCA_017639485.1). NCBI lineage: Eukaryota > Metazoa > Chordata > Aves > Charadriiformes > Charadriidae > Pluvialis > Pluvialis apricaria. The sequence goes on along the minus strand of CM030008.1, from coordinate 154,344,706 downwards.
GTATTTCATAGCAGATAAGAGGGGTTTTTATTATTGATCTTTATGTGAGCTTGAGAGTGCCAGTGAACAGAAAGTCCTGATGTGCCAGGAGCTGTACACATAATGAGGTGACTTAACAAATATACAAGTGCATACATTTATAACACTCCCTAAATTGGCTTCCTTAATCTCACTGAAATGCAGTTAATCAAGACAGCCCAAAAAGACTTCTATTGTCCTTTAATTCTGGCTAATAAAATCCACTTTATTTCTCTGGTAGTGCTCTCTATTTCATTCCACAGCATTCTTTAATATTCACAGCAGGGTGAAGGGTTCATATCGTTGTTTCAGCTAATTGGTACTGCAATAAAAGAATATGAGACAGAAAAAGATCCTAGAGGAGAATGTTGTAAAAAGAGCATCAGGGCAAAGTCTCTAAACGGGTATGCCTGGTACAAAACACCTGTAGCCTTTAATTTAGAGCCTCTCCAGTTCCTCTGGGGTGCTCCAAGGGGAGATTTAAAACATGTTCATCACATTTGGCTGGGGGCAAGTTCTCCTCCCTGTACCTGGTGCACACCAAAAGCAGCTAAATAGGTATTCTGTCATTTTATGGGTCACACGGGGAAGGATGAGGTCCTGAGTTTGTGCCTCTTCTTTCCTGTTAGGTTTTCTGAACACAGGAAAAAAAGCACTGAAAATTTCGGTGCTAACTTAATTTTGAATCTGGTTTCTGTACATCTCTCAGAGGTGCAGAACAGGCTCCAATAACAAGAAAGCTAACAAAAAACAATCAATTCTTCCTCATTTTTCCTTACCAATGACTTACTGATGATGGCTTCCAAACAGCCATAAGCCTTTAGTTCTGCCTTTTCCTGGTATTTCCAAGTACAGAAGTCTTGTCTGGCAAATGTTTGAGAATTCTGGATATTTATCTGTAATTTTCTTGGGTACTTTTTGTCCAAGCAAGTCATGCATGGTGGGTCTGACATGCATTGATCTCACAACAAGTGGTCACGTACTTTTGTCTGGAAATATTGTACGTAAATAGACTGGGGAAACATAGGAGCAGCTGAACACGGGTTTTCTATCTTTCCTCTAATACTCCTCCCACAGTAGCCTAAAGTACACTGGAGGCTAAGATAATCAGAAAGAGCTGTTGCTTTTGTACACTGGGAGACAGATTTTTTCCCTTGGAAGGTCTCCATTTTTCAGCCAAAAAAATGGCTGAAAATTCGTGGACTACACGATAGGGCTTGCTTTGAACCTCAGCAGCTGGGCGACATAGCTGAGGTCCTGAAGTAAAACAGAGTCTTTAACCCAGACAGTCATTAGCTGTCAGGAAACATCTAATCTGGATGTCATTATTACTATTATAAACTGTGAAAATATTAAAAATGTAAAGAGAAGAGTGATATCACCTTTCTCTGTGTTGAAACATTAAAATCTTTTCTCTCAGCTCAATTCTGGCTTTTTTTTTTTTTAATTTTTTTTTGGGGGGGTAATTTGATCTTCCAGTTGGAAAAAGCAGTCTTTTCTGATAGTACATCCTACTTTTAGTTTTTGAGAATTTATAAATGCAAGTGTTACCCAGGCAATCTTAGCTACAGGTGGTGCAACTCTCTTGCATATGCCTACTCATTTGCATATTTTTTTTCCTTTTTTGCTAAAAGCACATATGTTTTACTTCCATTGACAGGGAGAATAGTAAAAAAAAATAGTTCAGTGGCCTGAGGAGTCTGGGTTGCTGACAGCTGCTTGCAGCTAATACTTTGAGGAATACCCAAGCTGAAACAGGCACCAGTTTGCTGATTGATTCTATTATCGTTAGGGTAAGACCCTTTATGTCTCATTTTCTTATCAGAAAAACGTGGATTATAGTATTTGAAGCATATATTACATTGTTGCAAGGTGTTTTGATCTGCATTTGTAATGAGGGAGCTGCGAAGAGCTAATAGCAGCTGAGTAATCACCTCAGACTCTCGACATGACTTGCGCTGCCGCCTCTGTGCCGCTCTCGCTGCTCTCACCAAAGGACAGAAATGAATCAGCTCGGGGAGGACATGCACCATCTTCCCGGTGACAAAGCCTGCATTCCCCATTGTGTTACCACACTGATACAAAATGACATCTCAAAAGCTGTCTCAGGATGTATTCTCGCTCCTGGCAGATGCAAGCATGGCAATAGGGCCTTTTTAGGAAATGTTGGGAGAAATAAGGCTGTTGCTTGAATCAGTGGTAAACTGATTTTGGACAAGTAGCAATATGTTTTACACATGGGGACCTGGACTGTGCAACACACTTTCCTGGGATATTTTTCGGGCCAAAGGTTTAGCAAACTCAGGAAAGACTGGACGTTTATGTGGATGAGAAGGTCATCCTGAGCTGCAATAGAACCAGCATGGAAAGAACACAGGCTAGAGATAATTCACAAGATAAAGCAATTTATAATGGCATTAAAGTTGTAAACTTTGTGGGAATGGAGTTTTCTGTGTGTGCCAGGGATTTCCTTGCATCTTCTTGCAAAACATAGAGTATTGACTGCTCTTATGCATCATTGCATTTGATGACATAAACCCTAGTCTGACAGTTGCTTCGATGCTTTCATACCTTGAAGCTTTGGGTGTTGAAGAAAGAAGTTTTATAGGTGTCCAAAAGAGCTCAAGACACTAAAAAGCTCTTCTGTAGACATGGCAAATATGTGATTTAAATTGTGTACTTGAAATTTACAATAGGAGTCAGATAACAGTTGCAATCTCGGCACAGGATTGGTTGGGGGAAAGGTGGGCAGAAGGAGATGTGGAGCAACAATTGTGGAACAAAAATGTTATTCTTGACGGCAGCTTAACAGCTTTTCTGCTAAAGAAAACTGCTGATGTAAAATTGAAACAGTAACTCTGGTAAGGCAGTAAAAACTTTTGTCACTAGGGTGTCCACTGAAAGATACATACGTTGCTCTTATTAGGGACTTTGTGCTCTTGAAATCAGAGACAAGCAGTGTATAGCAATAGTTAAGACTCCTGTAATTTCTCATATAAGTAGCATAAAATGGTATGTCTCTCCTGGAAATAAGCAAGATGCAGGAATAAACGTGGCAGTTGGGGCAAAACTGTAAGACTAGTCGTGTTACAGAACAGTGAAAGCAAAACACTACTTGAATGACACAATCATTCATGCACTGTGAAGGGATACCTCTCAACCTTCAGGCATTCATTTGCTTAATAGTTCACCAAATGTTATTGCTCAACAGACTTTAAACAGACAAAGAAACAGATACAGTAAATAACATGAGAATATTATAATGAGTGGGGTGGAGGTTGGGAGGTGAAGGGAATGGAAATGAGGTGCTGATCCTCCTTGGCTTCAGCAGAGGGAGGAAGGTGAGGGTGAGGGTGAGAAGAGGTGTAGCAGTACAGGCTGTAGCCATGCTATTGCTTATTTTGCAGTGGCAGCCCTCAGGCTAGACGTGTGACCCCAACGTGTGTTTATGCCTCAACACAGAGCAAGAAGGCAGGCTCAGTCCTAAGGAGGCTTTGAGAAAATACAGTCTTCCTAAAGGAAGTTTTAAGAAACAACTAATAGTGCTAAAGCCCAAGGCACTGATTTAGATAGTACTGGGAAGTCTTTCAGCATGTAGAAGAGAGGGAGACCCATATCTTAACCTCTCTTTGGGGTCGCCAAATACCAGACGTGATAACAAGCACATGCTTCATTCTCCCTGTTGCTACAGTATTTCCAGAGTCTTTGAACCTAAGTTGTAAGCCTAAACTTCACATAATCTCCAAAACCTCAGCTTTCTTTGCCTATCACACAAATTGGGCTGTGAGCATCCTGACCTCTGTGGCTTGCCTTGCTGCATTGGGCCCGGGGTGAAAGAGCCGTACATGGCTCCTGCCCACCACGTGTTTACCAGTCATGGAGCTCCTCTGCAAGCTAAAGGTTCTTATTTGCTTCCCAATAATCAATAACTGCTGGGGAGCAGCAAAGCCTGCTTGGGGTTGGTTCACAGCTGCCATAAAAGTATCTGTAAACTGTATTCGGACCATTAAAGACCCTTTGTCCAGGACTCCTGAAGATTTTTCCAGAGCTGAAGAAGTACAAATGTGTGTTAAAGCCTCCTTTGTATTCTGTGATAAAAGCTTCTCTGGATGCAAGTAAGAATCCATTTCTTAGAGTATAACCTAACAAAAGGTGCTTTAAAAAGGCAAGGAAATACAATAACGCAGAAAATACCACAAGCTGTGATCATAATCTAGTTTCATTTTGCCTTTACTCACAACTATTTTTCCTCCAGCTTCAAACTTTGTCATTTCCTAGACGTGGACTTTAGAGCCAAACTTTGCTAGTGTGAACCTATCTCTAGTTTGATATATTTATGGTGATGTTGAAATCTTACTGTACTAGTGAATGAACGGTAGCGTATTTTGTAGGAATAATGAAATCTCAGCAACATGAGACCTCAATAAAGCACATTGTTGTTAAATCTTTGCTGACTGCTGTTTTTACGTGTGAATTATAAGGTGTGCGGATAAGCGAAGTGCGAATTAATGAGGTTTCGCTGTGCTGAAATGTAACTGTGGTGGGACATGAGCTAAGAAATATGGTGTTACTTACTATTTTGTATTCAAAAAATTATGTTTTTTGAGCAGCTGCCAGTCAGAGCATGGGTGGCTACACTAAGGGCATCTTTGAAACCATATTTTTGTATGTGTGTTCCTGGGGGAGATTTTTATCCATCAGTTTTATTCCCATTAACCAAAATGAAGGCTGAATAAACTAGGACTGTATTAAAGCCTAGGAGGCAAAGACCCACGAGGAAGAAGCTTTCAAAAAGCCCTTATCTGCTTGGCGTGCTCAACTAGAGAGACCATAGGGAAGACCTACTCCCTTCTCTGCTTTCATTCTGTGGTTTTGCCATGGAGTGTTACCCGTATTCCTCCCATTGCTCAACCAACTGCTGGCCAGCGGTGCAGCGGGACAGGCATGAATGCCTCGTGTGAGGCAATCTGATTTGCAGTTTGCTCAGCACCTCCTTAGCTGTCCCTGGGATACATTGCGTTAGTCAGGCTTGTAGGTGGTGGAGGAGCTCATGACCATAATGTACGGAGCTTCTGTCTGTGTGAGAGGTTGTGTGCAGGGCTTAACCTCTTGATGGAAAAACTCCTTGTAGATGAGCATAAAGGTTTGTTAAGAAGTAATGGATGCTGCTGCACCCTTGCACAGCTTGGAGGTGGATTTGCAGGATAGGCGTCTTGCTGTCATCTCCTCCAGGCTTTTTGTATTGCCACTGCTGACTGAGGTGTTGCTGCTGTAGTCACAGCCATCATTACAACAACTCGTTCTTGCAGAGGGAGAATTCAGAGGAAAGTCAGGGCCAGATCATCAACAGCATTTGCACCTTACCTCTATCTATCCTCTATGCACTGATTTGCCTCTCCCAGACTCTCTTTACCTGTGGCAAAGTTAGTCGTCATGTTAATCTGCCAATCCTCTATTGCTCTTCTTACCATTTCACCACCTGGAGACATCTGTCTGAGCCAAAGTTGAGGCTTGTAGATCCATTTGGCACAAAAAGCTCTGCATCCTATGAGCAATCTGCAGCTCCTTTCTTCCAGACTGTGTATGTGGAGTGAAACGGAGCCAGGAACAGAGTAGCTGAAGTGCATCGGCGCTTGCTTAAATATGCTGGCTTAGCTTTTATTTACTTATTTGTTTCTTTACAGTGGGACAACCCACCACAGTTGGATTTTTTAGGCGAAGTGGGGCATGAACCATGTTATAGGAGATGACATGAATGCTTCTGTAGAAGAACACGGGCCGGAGGAACATTTCGCTCCCCAGCAGATCCTGTAGACGAACTGTTTCCTAGTTAAAATTTTTCCCTCACCACATTTTGCATCATTGCTCACAGTATAGGAAGACTTTGTGCAGAACTGTGATCTTTTTTACTAACTTGATATTTTCTCTTTGTGTCCATGAGTAATTTTACAGAATATAAATGTACAGGTAAAGGTTTAAATGAGTCATATGCCAGTTTACATGTGTGTTTGTTTGGTTTGAGACATGAGCTGAGGGACAGCGTAGAAGAGGGCAGAGGAAGTGCCAACAGCTCACCCATCCTGTACAAGCATCCCTGAGAAGATGAGTGATCGCCAGCCACGTAATCACCCTCTCGTGCTCTCCTCCCCTTCCCACAAAGTGTACATGCACAGACACGCTCTTCCATGATAAATCCTCCAAACTTTATTTGGAAAGTAATTTCTCTGTGTATTTCTGTCTGAGGGTTGTTGTTTTCTGTGGAAGCAAAAGGCTGGAGGGAGACTTGGCTCAGAGAGAGGGAGCGGGACAGTGTGAATGCCTTGGGGTCTGCATTAGCGTTAATGGGTAGCTGAACAGTTCACCTGTCATATTGCTTTGTGATTGCTGGAGTAAGCTTGCAAGCAGATCAGGTTTTGCATGAGTTTTCACTGGAATAATGCTATCTTATTTTTCTTTGCTTGTTTATATGATCTTCTGGTTTGCTTCCATCAGCTGACTGTGGAGAAACAATTCTGGGTTTCCTACCTGGCTTTTTGTTTTCCTGTGTAGACATGATACTACCTTGGGCGAGGCTATCTGGCTTTAAGATAGACATAAAAGACCAGATGTCTCTAAGAGTTAATTAGGGTAGGCATAATACAGTTTTTCAGCTGTGCTTGTCCCAGGTTTTGGTGTTCAGCAAATTCTGGGCAACACCTGAAACAATTCTTTACTTCAGAACTGAACTGCACCTATTTGAGTTAAATAGTATGTGGCTTTTTCCCACTGGTCTGCTCTGTTGCTATATTGGTGAGCCCCACTTTCTCTGGGAAAGATTTTGGATGAGGCAGTGGTGTTTGAAAGCAGTTTCACAGTGAGCATGACCAGGTCAGAGTGAGGGCTCTGCTGAAAGGCGGTTTTCCTCCCCTTCTCCCACACCACATTCCCTTCCCATCCCATCCCATCCCATCCCTCACGCAATGCGAGTGCTCATGTGGCAGAGTAGTCAGACAGGTCGTAGAGTTGGTTCAGATGAAATTTTTTTTTTAAGCTGCTTCTGTGCACTAGACAGCTGACAGAGCACTTCACACATGCTTCGGCTGGCTTCAGCAGTCATCAGGATGCACCCTCAGAAGACTGGCCAGGAGCTGTCGCACACTGAGCACAAGACTGTGCATTTCCATCTAAATGTCAACTAGTGCTTGAAGTACCACAAACTTCTCAGGAAAGCTTATTACTCTTTTCCTCCTAAAATTTCCTGCCTCAAATGATGAATGAGTCGGTACACAGCCCATCCCTTGCCATCCCTTGTCAGGTCTTTTTGCCCATGGCGCTGTGTACATGTCAGAGAGTCTTTTCATCCATGGTACACTCCTCCTGTAGCAGGTAGCACCTATACAGGTAAAGATAAATTCGGCAGAGGTTGCAGGATGAAACCCATGTGGTCTTGTGACATCCTAAAGCAATGCAACCACTGCAAGGGTTACCAGCCTTCCAGCACTAAATTACTCCTAATTAATTTTAACAGAACTGCAGAAATAACAGTGGATTCCTCATCCACCTCTCCTTCTCAAAGACCTTGGCTGACATGCCATAGACAATGCTAACCAGGCATTAAAAGGCACGAGTCAAAGCTGCAGAGCTTTACCAGGACCAGCGCTTTGAAACAAGCATGACTCACTTGTCAAGCATGGCTCTCAGCCTGTGGAAAATCCTTCTGAGGGAAGTAGTAGAAATGCTGCTTTGGAGACATTTAAAGAGGTCCCCAGAGACATTTAAAACTAGACTGGACAAAGCAGTAGAAAGTGTACTGCGGGGAACAATCCTGCATTGGCATGGGGCTTTGGTCTAAATGACCTAATAGGTCTTTTCTTCCTCTAATTTCTATGATTTTATGACTGGAAATAACTTCTAACTTAAGAGGATTTAGATGGCAGGCATGGGCATGCATTATTTACAGCCAAACCTAAAGTAACTGCTATATTATGGAGTGTGTGAGTGGTGGTGGTGGGTGAGGGATTGTTGCAGGTAAATGTAGAGAGGAAAGCATGGGATTAAGCAGCAGTGGTAGAGCTGGGATAATGAGAATATTTTTGTTTGCAAAAGGAGTACTTCTAATTAGAACAGATGTGTAAGAGTCCTGACTACAGTAGGTACCTTTTAATATATTTTGCAGTAATTTCCTACCTTGTTGTTGATTTTTTTAACCTTTTCAGACACTGGCAGTGGTTGTTTTGGAGGCATATACGTGAGAATGATTAATTTTACTTTCTTTGAGAGAATGTTGCAAGGCTTCCTCTGACAGAGGCTGAGCTCCTGCAGCTCTGAAGCTCTTGTTTTGCATATTTGGGAGGGACTGCTAGTTAAAAAGAAACTGCTGTGCCAAACTGTGACCTACTGATCACGCTCTGGACAAACCAGCTTGTAAATGCACGCAGAGAACGGTTTTCTCCTCTGCGCTTGCCTGCTGCCTTCTTATCAGCCATTCTTGACATTTACAAGTAATTTTCTCCCTGAGACGCTCATGGAGCAGGGTTATTTATGAACGCTTCTTTCCTTTGTGTACAGGAGTTGGGGAAAGGGGGGACTGGCTCAATGCAGAAAATCTGCATGTGGCACGTATGCACATGTGGTCTCAGCTAAGGGACGTGCCCTGACTTTGTGATTATGTGGCCTTAACAGTTACATAGCTTATTTAATCAAGTCACATCTACTCTGGTGTCTTCATTTTCTTTATTAAAAAAAGGAAAAAGACATCACTAATTATCAGCTAGACATGTGGAGCTAATTACTGTGACTTTGAGGTTCTGTTTTTTGCTTCCTGACTTTTATGTTATCCCTTTAAATGCTTCTACTCAAAATGCACTTTTTATGTATGTGTGGAACTGGGAAACTTTGTAATAGCTAAACTGAAAAGAGAAGTATTTTGATTTCCTGTCTGTTTGTGTGCACATCAACTGAGACACTCCAACATCAGGATCTTGAAAACGTAGCAGGATTAACTTACAGTAACCTTCCTCACTTTCCCCCTTTTTCTTTGCAAAGGGAGGGAGTGTGGGATCAGGATTTCATGGATGGGACTGAAATTCCAGGGACGTAGAGTCTAGCTCTGACTCTACTGTGATCTTGGGTAAGTCATTTAACCTCTATCTGCCTTAGTTTCTCTTTCTGGAAAAAAAAATAAGTTGCAATCTCTTCTTCAGGCAAGTGATATGTTGCTTAATTTGTGGTTTTAAACTGCTTATAAATCCTTAAATTAAGAATGGAACAGACGAATAAGTAACTACTAATGCCAGTCTCACCAGAATAGGTGTGTTAGCTTACTCCTAGAATTCACTGAAATGTTGGATTTTCCATATGTTGCAGTTTGATTGAACGACCAATCCTCCTCTCCTTCCCTTTAGCTTCATTAACCTGTTCTGAAAGAGGAGAACAAAGAATCAATTGAAATATGTAAGACTGGAAAGTTTAACATACTACAGCACTTAACTACAGTCTGCAGAATATTTAAAGTGTGGTTCCACTCTGAAATTGGCAAGCTGAGGCAATACCTATCTGGAGCATTAAAGCTGTTGGATGCTGCATTTTATTCTGTAGAAACAGAATTTGCAACGTTTGATGTTTATTGCCTCTCCATGATTTCTGTATGAGATTTGCTCAGCTGACAAATAAAAGGGGGTAACTCCCCAAATGTCAGCTATGCCAGCTTGTCCCGAAACCCCAGACACGAGCTGAGACAATTCTGTGCATTGACAGCAGTGTTAAACGTTCTGATATTCAGATTAATTCTTTTCCCAGAGCTTTTCTACCTACCCGTCTTCAAACACAGTTCTTCTTCTGACCGCCTTCATTGGATCTGCGCAAGGGTGAATGAACATAACATAGTGAGCAGTTGTGTGGATGAGACATAAATGGAAGTTGTGCTAAAAATGCCCGTTTCTGGTCAGACCAAACGGAAACCATAGGATCCTGCCTCTCCTTTTACGACTGAAATATGTCATTTTTATTGTTATGTGCTTCACCCTGAAAGTTTAATGAAAGCGTCACGATTCTGCTTTTTTCTACTCAGTTCAATTTTATCTGAATTTTGTCCCATTCATCTGCAGGGCTGCTACCTTTGTGCTTTTACTGCTTGTAATTCATAATCCCTCCTAGAGATTTTACCCACAAAAAAAGGACTAGACGTACCTGTGTCAGGGAAATACTGAGTTTCAGTCAGTCTTCCAACATGTTTTCATTGTTCAGCTGTTAGCTGTAGGCAACAACAGTGGAAGGGGCACATTCATAAAAGCTATTAGAATAATTCTCTTATTGCTTTTTCTTTCTTTTCTTCTTGGTTTGTACAGTTTGGAAATCATTATAAGCTACTCTACATGTTTATATGCCTACACACTCACATTTTTTATTGGATACATAAAATTTTTCTCCCCTACGTGCATGAATCCATAAAAGCAGCATAAGGAGTAGAAAACACGACAGGTCTGGAGAATCTATGCATGTAAGAATGCTGCAGCCTGGGAGAGGAGAGAATATACAAATGTTTCTTTCTCACTACCTTCCCCCTCTTCAGTGATCTTGAGCATAGCACACTAGATTTGGGTGACAGCTGCTGGTCCGCCATCGTTCTTCAAATAGTCAACCCCGTCCTCTGCCACATGGCGCATTTATCTTGGCCACCTACCCACCTCTTCAATATTATTAGCTCTGTGATAATTTATACTGTAAACTGCAAAACATTTCAGTCAAGGGAAGGACCCAGTGCTGTTGGAACACATTGTGACATCCATAGGCCGGAGCAGCCCAAAACATATATTTTCTTTTTTTCCTTGGAAACAATCTGGAATGCTTTTTTTTTCTCTCCCCCCTTCCCCCCCCCCCCCTTTTTTTTTTTTTTGATTGACATTAACTTACAAGGCACATTTGCCAATTGCTCACTAACATTGCATTTCACTGAAAACCTGACATCACCTAGTGCCAAACCTGGGATTTTCTGCAGATCACAAACATTTTTAAATCAAAAACTCGTTACTGTGGTGGTGAAAAGGGAAAAAAAAAAAACAACCAAGAACATCTGTGTTGCTCATGATTGTTTGAACCTCAGTGCAGGCAGCTATGTTTCCATAGGTCATAGCAGTTGAGATAAGTGCTATTTAGTACTGAACCATTTCAACAATACATATTGTGAAAGACACCAGTACTAGTTAGGAATTTGATTACTGTGGTTGAAGAAATTGTGTTTGTAAGAAGGAGATGAGTTGGGACGTTAGGTGTCCATCATTTCAGCTTCCAGTTCTTGCCACTGAGGAGCTCTCTGGTAGGGGATATTGGGTGGATTACTTTGCCTGTCTGCTGGGCTGGCTCATAACTTTTCAGCTGTGTAGAAAAATTGTACTTTGTGGCCCTAAAGAAGAGGCAAAGATTAATTTTCATGGCATGACACTGGCCTAAACCAGGTTTGGATATTTTGTAGTTTCCCTCTGTGGTCTTATTGACTGTCCTTCAGTCTGTAGTCTTAAAAAACTATCCAGTCAGCCTTACTTCTCTGAAAATTTGTTTCCCATTGACAAAGCAAGAACAACAACTATTGCCTGCATATGTTTGAAATGTTTCTGCAGTCCTCTCAAGGATATATTCACATTCAATGTTTCACTATTGCTGCTGTAAACAGTGTGTAAATATGTCTCGGTGTTCAAAAATAAACATCTTTGATAGATTTGGGTTCGGTTGTCTTGATTGACAAACTGAAACTAGATCCACATAGATATGAAAACACTGTGACTATACTACAGTGCCCTGTGAAGCCAATCCCTTCCTTAAAATGTTAATTGTTCATTCTGGTATGTGACTATACAAAGAACAATAGCATATCTTCTGATGGAAAGAACAGCTTTTATATCAAGTGACCTCCCGGAAGCTGAATACAGAACCCAGAACAAGCCCTTTGGCGAGAGCTCAGATGTTCTTGTATTCTTCCTTAAGGAAATCAGATCTTCTGGTTTCAATACTTTCTCTTTCCAAATTTCCAGACTCAATACATTTATGGTTCTGAATATTCCAGATCATCTGGAATGGGTTTAAAGAACAGATTGGGGAATGGAGCAGATTAAGACAAGCAATCTCTTATCCCACAGAGTAACCTCACAACATTCTCTGTTTCTAAAACCATTCAACACACAAAGAATTGCATCAGTTTAACTATTTTCAAACTAACACAGCCATATTGTTGTAAAGCCCTTGGTAGGTAGATTTTAAGAGTTCTAAGAACAGTTTATATCAATGTAAAATTTGGTTGGTTTTCCTTACCCTAGTATGAAAAAAAGAAGAAAAAAGAAACTAAACACACAATGCATACGTGCCTGCTTCGAAAGTTTTAACACTTTTTGCTAAATTGTCTGAGATAAAATAACATAGTGGGCTTAGCTTTTGCATAAAGTAGCTCAAATTTTTTGGTAGACAAGTTTTAAAATAGGTCAGATACAAACTCTTAGAAGAGTACCCAAATCTTTTAAAAAATATCCGTGATCCTCTAGCTTCCCGCATGCTGCTTTTCTATGTCTCTGCTTTTTACAGTATCTTAAATGTGGAAAGTGCATTTTTTACAGCAAACTTTGCTGAATAAAGACATTATATCCTTGAAAGATTTTAATTGAAAGACTGGTTAATCATAAGTTTTTCGGATGATTCATTCAAGCTTTGGTCTATTGTCAGATGTGGTTTGGAAAATTCCCACCTTTGCTTATGATGTATTTCTGAACCAGAGGCAACCAACCAAACAGCATTGGAAATTCAAATTAACTAACAATGTTAATTTCATGCTTCTGAGAGACTGCTGGAGATTGGAAGGAAAAAAAATGTTTTTAGTGCTGCATCTATCATTGTCCTTTCAGGTATTTTCATTCCAAAGGGAGGAATGGAGGGAGGAACACATCTCTTTGCACTTAAGCTCTGTAATATTTTCTCTCCTTCCATTACATACCAGTGAAGCTGGCACTAAAGATGTAAGTATAAACCTTATGCTGTACGTATCTGATGCAGATTTATCACAGAATCATAGAACAGTTTGAGTTGGAAGGGACCTTTAAAGGTCACCTAGTCCAATCCGCCCTGCAATGAGCAGGGGCACCTTCCACTAGAGCAGGTTCCTCAGAGCCCCGTCCAACCTGACCTTGAATGTTTCCAGAGATGGGGCATCTACCACCCCTCTGGGCAGCCTGTGCTAGTGTTTCACCACCCTCATTGTAAAAAATGTCTTCCTTATATCTAGCCTGAATCTACCCTCTTTTAACTTAAAACTGTTACCCCTTGTCCTATTGCAATAGGCCCAGCTAAAAAGTTTGTCCCCATCTATCTTATAAGCCCCCTTTAAGTACTGCAAGGTCGCTATAAGGTCTCCCCAGAGTCTTCTCTTCTCCAGGCTGAACAACCCCAACTATCTCAGGCTGTCCTCATAGGAGAGGTGCTCTAACCCTCTGATCATTCTTGTGGCCCCCATCTGGACCCACTCCAACAGGTCTATGTCTTTCCTGAGGGCTCCAGAGCTGGACACAGTACTCCAGGTGGGGTCTCACCACCACAGAGTAGAGGGGCAGAATCACCTCCCTCGACCTGCTGGCCACGCTTCTTTTGGTGCAGCCCAGGATGTGGTTGGCTTTCTGGGCTGCCAGTGCACATTGTTGGCTCATGTCGGCTTTTTATCCACCAGTACCCCCAAGCCCTTCTTGGCAGGGCTGCTCTCAGTCCCTTCATCCCCCAGCCTGTATTGATACTGAGGGTTGCCCTGACCCAGGTGCAGGACTTTGCACTTGGCCTTGTTGAACCTCATGAGGTTCACATGGGCCCACTTCTTGAGCTTGTCAAGGTCCCTCTGGATGGCATCTTGTCGCTCAGGTGTGTGAGTTTTTACTCTCTTGCTGGCACTGACCGAGGTGGTATCGACTGCAGGAATATGTGACATGGTTATAGCCATGTAAGACCCATCTCTCCCTTTCTACCCCATTTCAGAGCTTCTCATTTGGCCTGAGATGCATCTGCCTCAGAACATCACTCACTATGGGAGGAGCTGTCTTGCATCCCAGTCCCCAACTCCGTGTTTGGGTTTTCATTGTGGGATAGAACAGAGAGGAAAAATTACATGTGCATGTTCAGTCTGTGTTGATTGATTGTTCCTTAGCTATGAAACAATTTTCTGTACCAATTATGTCTTTGCAGATGACAGAAGCCATTTAGTCTAATGACCATAATAATTAATTTTCATTATAAATCAGATTAGTTAATGATGCTGAAGTCTACATTCTTCACAGAACTAAAGCACAGTATCTTATGTGCACTCCCAGAACATATAATTTGCTATATAAGGCACTCCTTTAAATATTTTTGCCTCAATAATAATAGCATTGACTGTCTTTGACCTCCAGGGTTCAGTGGGAAGTGCTACTCTCCCGATGTCAGCTCTTTGCTAATAGCTCTCCATGTGCAGCCACGGGGACAAAGAACCTAAGGCTGAAGATTCACCCACTTTATAGCATGTTAGTGGGCAACATGCCTTGAGCCATTATTTTTTCTCCTTCATTGTAAAAAGTTATGACAGAGCGGACAGTATTCTGGGGACAAGGTAGGGCGTTTATGTGTTACTTTCAGCATTATGTTCTTGCTGGATTTTTCTAAACTTGTGGTCCTGTGGTTATTTTAATCCACATAAAGGCAATCTGTAAATCATGTACATGGGTAGTAAGCAAACAATCTAAGCTTAGTATAATTTTTATTTGGTTTTGTGTGCCGTTTTGTGTGCCATTTTGTCTTTTGTAAAGTACAGCCTATGAGCTTTCTTCAGAAAGGTCACAGGCTTCTTGGATCAGAAAAGGTGAGAGTCTTTCTCTACAACAATTCTACATGAAAGCTGACTATTATTTCAGGCAAGAAAACTACCAAAACTAGTCAAATACCTCACTGATGTATTTAATTTTCTCCATTCTCAAAGTCTGTGTGCTGAGCTGAATTAACTGCTTTTATTAATGCTTAAGTATGCACTGAAGCATGTGGATGATCAGTGTGCAGCTTGTGGCTTTCGATGATTTTAATTTAGGATATTAACTGTCCATTATTTTCGGTGTTAAATGGGCCACCACGTCATGTGATGCTGTTCACTAACTGAATGCTTGTAGTCATGCAAAGCACTGTCAAAGCACAGACCAACAAACTATGATTGGTGAGTACCATACAGTGAATCATCTGGTTTACACGTAAGTAAAGGGGAAGCAAAACCTTGTAAATGTAGCTTAAGCCACTGTGCCTACCCTTGCATTTGAATGAACACACTTTGGGACTCTGTTCCATTCACTTGCTTCCCTGAGGGAGCTGTACTGGAGTCCAAAATATATCTTTTTCAGAACAAAAGCAAAAGAGAAAGGAGAGACAGGAAAACAGAAAGTAAAGATCTATAAGAATGTTAATGGCATTTTGTTGATAGACTGACATTTTTTTACTTTGTGTTCCCAAGAAAGTTAAAAAAAAAAAAAAAAGAAAGAGAGAGAAAGAAGTAGATATCCAAACTGGAAACATAGACAAGGAAGGACAAAAGAGCGGAGGGGGAATTGCATAGACAATATGAAAAGGAGTTAAGAACCATTTTTACTGGAGGACGTGCAACTATTCAGGAGATAGAGATGACCTGGCAAATCTGTTCCTGACCAAAGAAAGTTGGGCAGTACATTTTCAGTTAAAAGTCTCTCATTTCTATTCTTGTCATTAGCTCATAACTGATTAAAATAATATTATATGAGCTGGCAAAGCCTTGTCAGTTCCTCTTTGTACAAATACTGTTAAATGTGGTGCTCTTCTCCAGCAATAACCTAGTCACATCCAGCTCCTAGGTTAATTTATAGACTTAATTTTTAATCCATGTATTCCATTAAAAGTGGATTTGTTAAAAGAACATCACTGTCAGGATTGTGGTATATTTCCTAGGTAACAGCACTGCACTTAGAATTTGAATACATTGGACTACTTAAGCATCCTAGTTTCTCACATATCTTCAAAAAGGGAGGAAGAATTAGAACAATACCACACTGCAGATCAGTAAAGGTTGGTGGTACTGTGTCTTGACAGAGCTGGAGGGAATGCATGCATCTTCTTGCCTGGGCGCAATGTGACGGCGGCGCTGCTGGCTCGGCTGCCGAAGAGCTGTTGCTTCTCTTGGGGCAGAAGGAGCAGCGTTCACCGCAGTGGGAAGGTTCTGCTCCACCAGGTGCAACCAGCCCCGGGGACTGTGCAGCTACGTGGCCGCTCAGGCAACCTGGAAAACCTCTTCTTACATTTTAACTAAATGCATTTTTTATATGAAAAAAAAAAAAAAAAATTGGTTCCAAGTTGTTAATTTTAGCCCCCAAATATTTTGTTGGCCTGCAGCTGGGAAGTGGTTTCCTAATTAAAATTAAAAAAAAAATAAAGTGAGGAATGTAAGGACATAAAGTGGAATTGGTTGATTTTACCAATACTTAGTTTCTAACACAGAAAAGGCCCTTCCATAACTACTAAACAGCTTTCGAGATATCTACTTTTAACTTTGTCTCTGAAGGTGCTTTATATTTATTCTGTAATGCGTGTCTGTGGTCTACAAATGAGGGGCTTCTTGGGGGGAAGAACTGGATGCACAGTGCGCTTTTTCACTCCAGGGGAAAAGCAAAAGCAATAGAACCCACTTTTATACCTTCCACTTCAAAACCTCTGGGTCTCATTTCTGTATCTATTTGCTTCAAATACAGATAAAGGAGTTTTGAGAATTTCCTCTCCCTTTCTTGTTGTTAAAAGATGTTACTAGAGAAAGGGGAAAAAAGAGGGGGAAAGGCTGTAAGAAGTCAATTTTTTTTTCACCAGAAGAAAATTGCTGTGTTCATAAAGAAAGCTTATGCAGTTGTTTGTAAATAGGAAGAAAGACCTCAATTCTGATCACTGTAAAACCAAAGGGAGACCGAGTCTGATGTCAGTGCATTCAGTATTTTGGGTTTATTCCAGCTGTGGCCGCCAAAGGGGTGAAATATTCCCTCTCCTCCCAGACTTTTCCTCCCCCCTCTGCAGCTCCCATTCAGGAATGCCGTAGCCACTCAAGCATCCTTTGCTGTGCTTTGGAAATGAGGCATACAGAAAAAGGATGTTTTAACTGAGAAGGTAGGTTCAGATCTTACAGGAACAAGTGACAACTTGATCTGTCTGTAACTTGGTTACCTCATCCGTAAAGTACTCTTTTATATTAACTTTTATACCACAGCCATTGCTACTGGAGCTGAATGTTTGCCAATCGTACATTAAGCTATATGACTATGCATCATTCAAATTATGTTGGTTCTTTCATCCTTTTCTTATAGGAGAACATGTGCACACAGTTTGGGAGTTTGGGGTTGCCATTTGACAGTTCCCGGTTGGCCTGGCGGATTTTGGTCTTACTATTGCTATCAGCACTGCCAGGCTTGCTCAGAGGGATCTGCAATGCGCAGCAGCTCTTGCTCTGGGCACCTGGTGTATGTTTGGAGATGGCACTGTCACCTGGGTTTAGTCAGATTTTTAAGATGTGTTTTATTTCAGATAGACATCTCTTTATGTTTGTGTTAGAAAAGGCAGGGCAAAGAACTGAGGCTTGTGTTTGAAACAGGAGGTGGTTAGATTTGTCATGGTCTTTATTTTATGGGTGGAATGAATTCACTGTTTCTATGCCTAGAAAGCCCTCCCTTCCGGACAGCAACCTGTTGTCCTGTCTAGCAGAGAACTGCCGTGTGCCAGAGGAGTGAAGGTCTTGACTGTGCTTTACATCTTAGAGGTAGAGACAGTCATTCAGATCTGCTGGACTCAGCCCATTGCAAGCCCAGGGCCACCTCAAGGTGATGCTGCGTTAGTCGCATCCATTAATGACTGTGGGAGGTTCAGATACTGCAAAATAATATCTAAGAGGGACAGCCATATTTTTTACTTGAAGGGAGTCTCCAAATAGAAGCAACCTGTGATCTAACCATGCAGCACAAGTTTGATGAAGTACCAAGAGACAGAGAGGTGAATTAGGAGTGAGGTGACAGCCAGAATAGCTTTGCTTTTACTCATATGTGTTTCAACATTAATGTTATTTTAACACACGCACACACACACACACACACACACATATTCTCTAACTTACTCTTTCTGAATAAAAAAAATCTAGGCATTGCTCCAAACTGTTACGCCACAGTCTTCACTCAGGCAAAATTGCCAATTTCTGCAATGGGTGCTTTTACAGAACTTGAATTTTAGGACAGAACTGCGACACAGTATCTCTTTTTTGGTTTTTCTTCGCTAGGGAACATCCTTATTTGCCTATCTGGCATAGCTATTGTGAATTATATTTACTGACTGGAAACTTGGCAAGTCCAATATTTGTTCTTGGTAACAAGATACTACCCACAGTTTTTACTTACTAGGCTCTGCAGCAACCAGGTGGAACATACATCATTAGTTTACTGAATAATGAATATACTTTAAATCATGATTCAAAAATGCTCAGTTACAGTATATTAAATTAGAAAAAAAAGTTTAATGTAAAACCAGCTTTCCATAGTAGAATTAACAGAATCAAAATAGGCTTTTTATCAACTTTATTGAAACTAATTCAACTTTCCAAGAACTAAAAATTGGTTTCCTGTCTTGACTGTTTTGGAATTACTTACTGTCATCTGTTTCAGACGTTAAAGGATATGATTTAATATCAGCAATAAGGCCTCTGTTCCTACTTTGGCAGGTGTTAATTATTTAAACACTACTCATTTAAATTTGTTTCCAATCACCCTTTTGAGTGATTTGCTTTACATGTTTCTTCACGTGTATTTTCTTCACACACAATTAAAACCGGGGGGAAAGTCCCCCAATCAGTGGTTCTGTTTCTCCACTGTTCAATCTTTCTTTAGATAGGTAGGTAGAGACAGAGGGATATGTCATGTGTTATGGTCTTCAGTGATGGAATATAATAGATAATACATCATTTTTATCTCCTTTGTAATAATAAACAGTTGTTCTCTTAGGCAGAGTGCTGTGGTTTCTGCATGCTAATGGCTGTACTCTGTGCGAATGAATTGTGAAATGGGTCACAGTTCCTGAAGCATTCATTGGGGTTGGAACAATATAGACAGACTTCTTCAGCAAAAAATGGGGAAAAAAAACCTCTAAAAGAACTACAGTGGTTCCTCCACACATATGATCCCACCAGTTGGTTTACTTACACTGACAAAAACACAGCTGTATGAATATTGTCTGGTTCTGTCCAGCTACCTATCCATAACGATGAAAAATGGCTCCCTTGCTGTATATGCCTGAATTTTCATCTACCATCATGTTAGAATCATCCTGCTTTTTTTTTTTTTTTTATTTAACCTTTGCCTTGCTTTACAACACTGCCCCAGAGAAACAGGAACTCTTAGCGCTGTACAACAGACCTCTGTCTGGTGTGAAGTGAAATTCTCATTCTGCGACAGATAACTTGTAATTTAATACATAATTCTTGTCAGTAGAATAACATAAGGGAAAGCTAGACCAGAGGGAAAACCAGGCATAAGAGAGGGAATTTTACGCACCACTGGGAAATGAGAAGCTGACAACTATAGGTATTTCAGTTCTACAAGGCAAGTCATTTCATCCTGGTAATAAATGGAAAAGGTGGGTGTTTGTTTAGATTTAGGCCACTCGGTAATGATTTTAACACTCAGCCAAGCCTTCTGCCAAGACAAGCACTCCAAGGCCAAAATCTGTAATGAACTCTCATCTTCTCAATTATAGATTCAGCCCTGACCAAAGTGATATCCAATATTCCCCTCCCCGCCCCGTGAGCGCAGTGCTGCGCTGATGGACGTGCGAGCAGCGTGGCTCCGCATGGCTCCCGCGGCTCCCCGAGACCCCACAGCCCACCCAGCCACTGCGCTGAGGCACCAGCATCCTCCCACTTCCCCTTCACCCTTTTCCTCGCCTCCCCCCATCCCGTTTCATGGAAAGAGTGAGCGCAGAGAGAGAGGAGTAGTGCCAGCGGTGCTGGGGAGGAAGGGGGGGAAAGGAGAGGATGGAGGGACCATCCTCCCTCCGCCTCTGGGATCCTCCCAGACCCTTCCAGTGGGTGGGAGACTGAATCAGTGGAGCCAACTTTGCCCTTGCAGCTCTTCACAGTGATTGTGTTGGCCGGTCTCTGCTGGCTGGTTGAGACTGGCCACGGCATCTGAAGCACTGTGGCAGCGTGTAAGGGACACAGGCTTCTGCAGCATGCTGCTCTTAGTCCATGCCCGTCTGCTTCTTGTTGTCGCTTCAAGTTATCTTTAGTATCTCCTCCTCACTTGCACTTGTCACCAAGCTTCCTCTTTCTGATGCTTGCCCAGCAAAAAATATAAAAGGTAACTTTCTTTCCAAGACTTATATTTCATAATTCATCCTCCTGGCCTCACTCTCTCCCTTGTTTTCTGCCACCCATCGCTTTTGCTTTCTGTTCCCTGGATGGTCTCTTACTTTATTATTATCGTATATTTTTTTTATTAATCCTGAATTGAAGGCGTCTTGACCCCACCTGCCTACTGGCTGGTCCAACTCCATCTTTGTCTTCTCTCTTATAACTCTATAAACGTTCCCTTGTATCATCCCAAGCCCCACTGACCTACACTCTCCAAAGACCTCATAAAACTGCGGCGCACATTTAGAAGCTGAAGACAATAATATCCAAAAGGATTTTTTGTTTGGAGAAGTGGATGGGTATCTACATCAGGGATAAAAATGTACCCATAGTTGTGGGGTTTAAGGAGTGGAAGAAACTTTACTGCAGTTTTTGCACGCTCTTCGGGGTCTGTGCAAAACCACAGGACCAGGGGTGCTCTGCTGCTGCTGTGGCTGCTTGCTTTTTACAGTTACTTGCTGTGGTCTGCTGCTGAGCTAAATGGATCACTAGCTCTTTTTCAGAAGACTTTTCAGCTCGTTCTCCAACTTTTTGACAGAAGGTGAGGTGTGAAAAGGAAAATAAACATGATGAGATATGGAAGAAAGAGCAAATTTTTTTGCCACACAGAGGGAGCAGAAGAATGTCTTTCCACCATGGAAGCAGAGACTGTGGTTAATTCAGAAAATAATAGTGAAAAAAAGAAATAAATAAATGAGGAAATCAAAGCCAAAAAACCACGAACCCAGACTAGGTCTCTTTTACTCAGAAGTTCTGATTTTTGCTCAGAACAATGAGTCTGTTGCAGCAAGAAAGCCTTCCTTAGTCCTTTGTGCTTCCTTAAATAGTAAAAACTCCCATTATAATGCTTTGTGTTCTTCATTTATACTGTGTGTTACAATTTTTTTGTGCTGTTCAACAGCTGGCAGTGGGTGACAGAATTCTAGAGGGTAAGTGCTATATACAATACCTAATCCAGTCTGTCCAGTCTTCCAGTCGTCAGTCATGGGTAGTCAGGCTTTCTAGCTCTACTCATGAGCTCAATGAGACTCCTGAACAATTAAGAATCAGAAGTTTTGGTCTCCTGTTCATTAAAAAAAAAAAGTAAAATATGTTTGGAAACCTCTAGATGAAAATTGAAAAGAAAGATTATTATAACTGTTATTCATATTCTCAGATTAAATCTGGCTTTAGTTCCTTTTTCTTCTAGTTACTTGTTTGTGTACAGCAATCTTGGCAGAAGGCATTAAATTGTATGTAGGTTAATTACTTAATGTTTCTGAATAGCTTTGAACATGAAGTGAGTGCCAAGTATTACTAATATTATGTGAGACAACATTATAATAAGCTGGGGGTTTCATCTTCAGTTTCTTTTATCATCCATTAATGCATAAGCTTTGTTTGGTTCTATATATAGAGTGTACATGTCATTATTTGGATTCACTACAGCTTGAATTCCTTTCCCTTCCTCACTGTAAAAGGAGAGAGACGTAAAATGTAAAGAAACGAACATTCAGAGAGGAGAACGTTCTTACCATGACCCATCACTGAAAGGGATGTACAAGGATCTCCAAGCCCAGGGAAGTGAAGTGCAGTCATCTAACCTGAAAATAAATTAGTTTATTTTAGAAAAATATGTATAATTAGGTTTTAAAAATATCAAGTTCTCCTTCTAATAACTGATTAACAATTTTATTATCTTCATTGCTTGGAAGTTGCACCTTTGTTTTGTGTAAGCTCAAGTTCTGCACATCGCATTTTCAGAAGTAAAGTTAAAATTACCTTGTTACTTCCCTTGTCTAAATACTTCTGCAAATTAATTAGCTAACTCTTTGAAGACTTTTAGATGTGAATCACTAAGGTCTGCATCTTGGAAAAAAATTAATTTTTCTAGGCAGCCCAGTATCCTCAGCTTTGCAGACAGTAATGTTCTGTTCCAAATTAATATTACATGACATTGATATGTCTTACAGCTTATTTACAGATGGAAACCCTGTTGAAATTGTTTGCCTTTTTCACATCATTTACAGATTTACCAACAACAGCTAGCAGTAAACTTGTACTTGCCCATGGATTTTAGTTGTTAATGTCTTGGGTAAGTTTAGGAATTTCTATGGTTCTTTGGAGATGTATAAGTAGCTTTTATTGTGACGGTGGTCAGACTGCTATAATGATACGACCCATTTATTTAGTAGTAGGAAATCGAAGTGGTCATTTTAATTCCTTTGAAGCTACTTCGAGGCTTGGATTGGTTCCCAGCAGTGGACATTTTATAATCTAAAAAAATATTATTTCTCTTTTTGCTACCAGGCCTTACATCTTTCATGTGACAAACCTATCTACGTATCTGCAGACTATAAAGTAAGGGCATTTCCTGGTAGGCTGGTATTCAGTGCACACGTACACATATCCAAAGGCATGGTTTGGGCATTCTCATGGTCTGTTTCATGAAATAAAATTAGTTTGGTGTTTTTCCAAGGAAACATTTTTTTTAATCAGTCATGTTTCCTTTCCATGAAAACATTGACTTTTTGTCAGAATTAAGGAAAAATAACCCTATGAAAAACTTTTTGAAAAAATATTAATTTTTTTTCAAAATATTTTCATGGGCAGAGTCCTCCTTTTTTGATCAATATTAATATTAAGGTCTCATTTTAGGAGACCAAATGCTAGAACATGTGTCTAGCAGACTAATAGTGTCTGTGCGAGTACAACTGTTTCCCTACCCAGGCTCTGAAAATCAAGGCCTATGTGGTTTTTCCCTCTCGCACTAAGAGTAACTTAAGGGTTTAAAATGAAATCAAACTATACGGTACGTTGTCCAAGTGTATTGAAACAAAAATATAAATGTGAAAACCCAACACATCATAAATAAAATGAAATATATCCAAAAATAATTAAAATACAAATCACGAATTTAAAAAAAACCAAACATTTATCTTGTTAACTTGAAACAACTTGGGCAAAGCAGTTTCTTTTTCTTTGGTTTTCAGGAACATAAGATTTTATGAGTACTGGTATCAAATTACTACATATTATCTAAAAGTGCAACATAAGATCCGTCTGGGCAGTCAGTAAGATGTCATTCATTATTGTTTCACCTTGGGGACTGGATATTCAATCTGAAAAAATAAACACTTGATGTATGCTCCATCCATATAACAGTACCTTCTGTTATAGCTTCCTTTCTGATACATAGCTCCTACCTGATTCCAGCTAAAGGAAACCCTATCAAATTCACCTGCGTTGTAACTTACTCCTAAAATACCCAAAAGATTTTACTCCCTGGAGTGTGCTCATTAAAAAAAATAGAATTGTTAAAGTATATTTTCCTGTTAAGTATTGCTATGTTAAGTGCTGCTTCTATTTTGAAAGCTTGGTAAATGTTTAATGTCAGTTTTGTCTGATATTGTGTGTTTATAAATTGTGTTCTGTTGATTCATTTCCTCTGGCAGCATTGAGAAATTTTGCTAGCAAAGGGATGAAAGAGGTCAAATTTTAATTCCGTGGCAATTTCCCATCTTACCTATCACTTTCAGAAGCTTTATCCTGTGCCATGAAACTGCCACACTCTAATTGACTTCCTACTTAGGTATGAAGGGATTCAGGCACCTCTGAAAGCTTTGCTGATCAGATTGTGTTAGGAAGGTGTTTCCAGCAAAACAGCATCAGCTGAACACGTCACACCACCTTTCTTCTTATTGCTGCTGGACAGCTGGTATTTCAGACCAAAAGAAACTTCATTTTTTCCCTTGCTCGTTTGAGGGTGTCTATTGGCTCCTCTGCACCACAGCCTGCTGGAGAAGAGAAAATATTTAGCTAAGGAGAACGATGCCGTGCACCCGGGCTCTACTTTCAGCCCAATCAAAGAGTGAGATCTGCTCCACCAAAAAAATAATGGAGATGTGACTGAGCTTCTTGCACCCCTGTCGTCCCCCGTGCTGGCAATGATAGACCAGGCCGATCTCTTAACTGCAAGGAACTCCTGTCATGAAACCAAACAACCCATAATATTGCAGAGATCCCATCCAGAAAAACTGGCCTTGCATCTACAATCTTTTAGCCTACCAAAGCCCTTAATATTTACGGGATTAAATTGTATTATACTTTAAACAAACTGCTGCTGTCTAGTTCAAAGTTGCACCCACATCTGCAGAAGTATTTTGGTGCTGAACTCCTCGGTAGGTGCTTTGCTTGTCTGGTCACATCAGTCCTCCCTCTCGTATTGTTCTTCTCTGCTCAGGTACCACCAACATGGATGCACAACTGTGCCCAGGAAAGAGGCTTCATAAAGGAAAACACATGTCAGAAAAAGGTTAAAACTCCAGGGCTGTTTGAGACAAATGGAGAAGAAGAACTTAAACTAATGAGATAGGCTAAGCATTAATGGAATTTAGATAGACTTTTCAGAGAAGTTAATTGAATTGAATAAAGCACAAGTGGCAGCAGCTTTAAAAAAGATTTAAACACTATTTTATTTTTTTTTGGTAAAAATATTAACAGGCCAAATTGCTAAGTCAAATAAAGTGAGAGATCTAAAAATAAGGGAAAAGCATTTATTATTTCCACAATCAGTTAGTGCTTCACACTATCCATGCAGTTAAGGTTAGAAGTCCTAACAGAGAGTCTGTTATCAGCACATTTGGATGTGTGAAACATGTTATTAAAAAAATAAACTGTACCGTTTAGGGTTTTTTTGGCTTTAAATCCAGGCAAAAATGCAGAAATTTTCCATGAGATTTTTTAAATCACAAATTAAGCAGAGAAACTCCTCAAAAACCTAACCTGTATTTTAGATTTCATGCTACCAAACTGGGTGGGAATCACCATATTTGTACACAAACCTCAATGTTATTTGCAGTGCAAGCGAGAAGCTCCACGTGAAAATCCCCTGCATTAAAATCCCTATTAAATTAGATATTAAATTAATGCAGCAAATTAAAAGCCACTCTAAGCAGGTAGAAAACCCCAATGGCACCGCATCTGTGCACACTTTACTTCAGCCTAATACACTGTCTGAAAATTTTACAGTGACTGAGTTACTAGCAGCAATTTCTGAGACTTTGGAGCTGTTGCAGCCAGTTGCCTGACACCAGGAAAAGACAGACACCGGAGTGGAAGGGCTTTTGGAATATAATGGCAGCAAGGAGGGTAATAAAGTGATTGTAAATGGTCTGTTTAGTGAGGTGAGCGAAACCAGGGATGGAGCGAGAGCATGAAAAGCACGTCTTGTTCTTCCTTTTCTTTTTTTTTTTCCCTTGATTGAGAAAGACGTAAACATATCTATCAAAATAAGTGGAGACTGTTCATTAAGATAAATTAACAGAAAGTTCAAAATATTTCATTGAAATGTGCCAAATATGATCAAATACATCATAATTGATCTTGGAATTATACTTCAGGTGAGGGCAGCACGAGTATGAATTTAAACTAACATCTTCTCCTGGCACGCTCTGGCAGTGGGCTTACCTCCCTTCCAAGGGAAAACCAGCCCTTTGAAGGACAGCTTCCAGTAAACGGAGAAAAAAGTGGTGCAGGAGCATTACATTCCAAGTGTAATTTATCTTATTTACATACACACAGTAGTTCTGGGAGAGGGGAAGCTACGCTGTACGGGGGCAAGTGCCTCTTCCAGGGCTACCTGCTTGCGTGAGCACAAGATGTTCTAAGAGCCAAGTCTTTGCCAGAGAATCCCCCACTGCTTTCATTGCCTTCCCTGCAAATATCACCAAGGACTGAATTTTAAATAATGAAGCATAACAATAATCCCGAATATTTGCTTGTATTCCTAAAAGAACCTGCCACTTGGTGATAGTAGTGGTAGGTATCTTCATGCAGCACTTCAGCATGCATCATTCCTGTGAATTTCCAGGAAACGTTTTCACCAGCATATTAAAGAAAAATGAACAATAGAGGGACATAAATGCCCTGTGCAGAGTTTTTGCATTCTTTTTTTTCCAGTTTAGATTTCAGGTGCCTTATAGGGAAAAATAAGCAGCAAAGAAATATTTGGTTTTGAGGGTGAAAAAATGTTGCAGTGTATTGGAAGGAAGGATGTGGTTAAAACAAATGCCTAGAAGGCAGCAGATAACAGTTCTGTTCCCAGATCTGGCACAAATACTCTTTTTGACCTTGCACCAAAGCGTTTCCTTACTTTGAGACCAGTTTCTCTGTAAAATGGGGGTGATAACAGTGCTTAACTACCCTTCCTGACAGAGGAACAAGGAAGTTTTTATTTATACTTGTTACAAGCTTTCAGAACCTGAAAGAGATTAAAATCGGATCTGTTTGGGCCTGCAGATTTAAGTCTTTCCTTCAAATAAAGCATTGTTTTTATAGTATTAGGTTTATTTTATACTAGTTATGT
Source organism: Pluvialis apricaria (assembly GCA_017639485.1). Classification (NCBI taxonomy): domain Eukaryota; kingdom Metazoa; phylum Chordata; class Aves; order Charadriiformes; family Charadriidae; genus Pluvialis; species Pluvialis apricaria. The sequence continues at coordinate 154,317,920 of CM030008.1, read as the reverse complement.
ATATTCTAAAAAATAACCAGTGTTTGTACTGATTTGCTCAGTTCTGCAAATAATTAGCTAACTCCATTACTTGAAAATTCTATTTTCTTTTCTTACAGTCAACCAAAAAAAAAAAAAAAAGAAAAAAAAAAAGAGTAGCAATTCTTCTACTTGTATATGACCAAGAAGTTTAATTTCTGATAGAACATTTTGACATTAATAGCATGATCCTGATGGGCTGTTAGAGAGAAATAGAGGAAAACAAAGATGCTTTTTGCACCTTTTAAAATAACTTAGAGGAATGCTTTGATTGTTTTTTTAGAAATAAGCACGCATAAAAAGTGGCATTTCCCTATTTCTCTTCCAGTGAGTTCTGGAGCTGAGAAATCCCCCAGGCAAGACTTTTAACTTGCTTCCTTCCATCACGGAGCAGAGAAGCATTGCTGAGGCCTGCAGAGCCTTCCAGCTTGTTTGAAGATGGAGAAGACTATTATCTGCTGTGATTCAGCACCCATTGGACAAACTATCTCACTCCTTTCTGGCTTTTTTAATATGTTTTTTTTAGCCCTTGTCCTTGAAACCATGACCCGAACAGGTCAGCCAGGCTTAGGAGTCTGGCCCAGCAATGCCCACCCTTAACTGAAGTAATGTTTACACATAATATCTGTTTAAATTATGAAATGCCTATTGTGAAAACAATAGACATATTCAATCACTGTAGCCCAGAACAAATGAGAGAAATATTCCAGAGCTCCTATCAGAGCTTAATAGGTATAATTTTGCTAGCGATATGGTAATACACAGCAGCTTTCCCCGGACGGCTCTGTAAAACAAAGAAGTGGTTGTCAGCCTTTCAGAATCAGATGTTAATGATATTTCATGTCTTTGTTGAGTCTGTGGAAAGCAGCTACTGCACCTAAAAGGGAAATGACTTCCATACCAACCTCCCCCAGCCAAAGTCGTTCAGATTGGGAAAACTGGATGAGGTCCATATTTATACTTCGGAAAGAGGTGTAAAAGAAGATTTCAAGACAGTATTGACTGAGTTGTCTCCCAGTCTCTTTACCCGACGTTATATCTTATCATTGTGATGAAAGTTTTTAGTTCAGTGTATTACGGTCTTGTTTTTTTCTTTCTCTTTTTCTTTTTTTCAAACATATACGAGGAAAGAATGTAATGTAAGCAAAACTCCGATGTGTTTCTGGCAAATGAGGAGTGTTTTCTACATCTCGTATATTTTTGGAAGTGTTTGAATCCAAAAGTAATACGTCTTCCAAATCGGGAAGAAGGCTTTTTATTAGACTGATGCCTGCACACAGCAGAGAGAGGGTTGTCTGCCCCAGCGCTGCAGCAAGCAGGGACTGGTGCTCTGTCTGAGCTAGTCTGGAAGATTGGAGCCAGTCAAAAGAAGGGTTTCTGTAGCTTTATTGCTGCAACTTCATTTTGCTGTACTACCGTATGTCTTCACTTCTGCAAACTTTCTTTCGTTTGTTTTAAGAAGAGGTCTTAATTCCAATGCAAAATCCATCCAGAAAGCGGGGCCCCTCAGCACTGTATTCCAGCTGGTGGGGATTAGCTTAGTCCTTTTACCGGATACGTATCATTTTAATCTTAAGCCTTTAGACACTGTACAACATACTATTAAGTCTGTTACCAAATAAAACACTAAAAGGCTGATTCACTAAGGGTTACACACCCTTTGCAGGGAAAAAACCTAACATTTACAAAGGGATAAGTGCCAAAAATCACTTAAATTTCATGTCTTTCCTATTTACTAAATCCCACATCCACCATGTGTACAGTAACTTCCTTCAGATATGCCCCTGGGAGAAGTGCAAGTCAAAATAAAGGGGAAGTTGCCCTCCTAAAATGTGTCCCTAGCTCTAGAGAGTGATTTATATTGGTTCACATCAGAAAATCTCAAAAATGAAAGTTAAGTTGTTCAGGAATAAAATGAAACCTTCCAGAAAGTGTGAATCATGTACTGGACTTCTATGATAACGAGTAATACATTTCCTATAGGAGTTAGTGGTTAGGGTATGAAACCCGGGCATTAGCAGGCTAAGGGAGTTATTCGCTAATGATCTTGCGCAAGTGACTCTGACTGCAGTTTCTAACTTGGGTGTTTAAACTGAAGCAATACTGCAGCGCTTGGTTATTTGGGGAAACATGGGTGACAGAATCACTGGACCCTGAACCACTCGCTTGGGCTGTTAATAGCAAATGCAGATGCCTGACTTCACTCTCTGTGGAGCTTCTTAAGTGATGTTTTATCTGTCTGTCAAGGGTGAGGCAAAAAACCTCTGATATTTATAACGTGCCTTGGATGAAGGGAGCAATCTAAATGCAAACTACGATAGCCAGTGTTTATTGGCTAGCCTCTTGTTCTGACACAGTCTCAGAAGTATCTCACCACATTATTTTAGCCAGTCATTTGAAGTTAATCACTATAGCTTGTCGTGTTAAATTAGTGCCTACGCTTATGGGACCATCGTAGGGCACGAATGTCACCTCGGGAGGTCATTAGGTGTGGCTCTGGCAACAGCGCCGAGAATGAAACTGCATTGATAGTCTGTGTCCTACTGTTTGGGTAATACAAATGATTTAAGTTTTCTTCCAGGGGATTGGGTTGTTGTCGTTGTTTTCAGTAAGAAATAACTCATCTGTTTTGGAAAACATTGTTTAATGTATAATGGAATATTCCACAAGCACTGACAGGCAGAGCTGCGCCGTGCCAGCTAGCCCCGGGAGCTCAACTGGCCGGGGTGACTGCAGAACGGGGTGCAGGCATCCCACTGATGCTGGGTTTAGTACCCCCCGACTGCTATTTTCCACAGTCCTGGCTGTATGAAAAGAAATTGTTCCTGGGCATGTTGGTTAGGAAAATTAAAAACCCGAATGTACGCTACAACTGTGTTTTTTTGTTAGAGGATAAACCAATATAGAATAATAGTATATAGAATTTACAAAGCCTTTTTGTATTTAAGATATTTGAGTAAGATAAATGGTAAAATCACCATATGCATTAAGCCCTGGGATAAAGTACTATTAATCCTGTTGCGCAGATACAGGAGTTGAACTAGAGGCAAAAATTTTTGTCTGGGAACTGAGGTGAAGATTTTTGTCTGGGAATTGAGGTAAAGATTTTGGTCTCAGACAGGATTATAATTCAAAGTTTTTATTTAGTAGCCCTATGTTCAGACCATGCCATTCTCCCTAGCTCAATTTTGTTGCAAGGGTCTTGGTGTCTTCATTAAAGGCCTAGTTTGAGGGATCATATGATTTTTGTTAAAATGTCAGTATTCATATATTAAAGAAAAATGTTTCGAGGCCATATATTGTGGGAAAGATCTGGAAATAAAAAGCATCACTCATATGTAGCCTGAAGGCTCCAAGGACCACTAGACAATGTAAAAAAACAATCAAAACCAAAATGTGCTTGTTTATGTAACAGTCATGATTTTAAAGAGAATTTTGTGATTTTAGGGGATCCAACTTATGATTTTTCAGTACTTGGCCTTGGCAATATTGTTAGCCTGCAGTGGAGAATTTGCATCTGATGACCAAGTTCCCCTGTCACTTCACATACAATTAGTTTATTTTGGAGGAACATCAGATACAAATTCTGCTACATGTTAACAGTATTGCCAAGCTCAAGGATTCAAAAATCATGAGCTAGTTTATTTTACATGGCAAAGCGATTAGTGAGAGAAAATGCAACAACAACAACAACCCAACAAATGCTCTTAATATTTATTCCGTTGTCTCCTCACTATGAGGCCTTCAACAATGCCATGGTTCAGTACCACCACCAGAACTAGCTTATTTATCTTTAGGGATGAGAGAGACCTCTGAAGTCTAATGACAAAAACATGGTCCTTGCTCTGTAGTATCCATAAGCTGTTCTGGGAGGGGGGGATGCATTGAGAGGCATCTACAAACAGAGCCGGTCTGAATAGCTTTGCTCCTGCAGAAATAGGAAGAGCAGCACCTGGGAACCTCCATCAATGTATGACTATATTTATAGAAACACCATTAGGGGGAGCTCTGTAATAGACTTAATGTCAGTGTTTTACAGCTTCCTCACCTTAAAACCCACTACCTTCACTTTTTCTTGTTAGTAGTAAACAAATGGTGTTTAATATGTTAGTCTTTATGGTACTTCCACCACCTTCTTCATCATCACCATTGAGACTGGTGGTCACTATGGTGGTGAAGTTGCCATAAAGACCAATGCAGAATAGAATGATCAGTGTCAGAATAAATGGGGTAAATTAAACGGATTCTTGGATAGAAGTTGCTGTGATTAGCTGTGTGATTCTGCTGTTTTCTTTGACAGCCCCATTTGATTGCAGAGTCTGCTGTAAGTATGTATGGCCTTTAAATGAGGTACCATCTTGCAGAAACTTTTCCTTTATCACCAAAATCTTTTGCTCTCGAGGTCCTGCTGTGAATTTCTCAGGTAGCCATCCATTCAGCTGAAGTCCCCTCTGCTCTGAAATATCCTCTATTGAATCCTATTATGTGAAAGAGAATGGGCTAAGGAATTACACCTAATGTGTATGTGATACGTCATGTGATATAGGATGCAATATAGTATATCAGTCACAGAGACAGAAGTCAGATGCAGTCTTTTTTAATACAAGAAAAGCTTGTTCTTATTTTTAGAAAGAGAGAGTGTTTTTTGGCTTTCTTTGAAGTGCAGAACTTAGAGATTGTGATTTGGAGGGCACTGTATGACCTGCAAAGCTGCAATAAAGAATGAGGACCCATAGCAACTCAGATTTACATTCTTAAATAAGATGCAGGGATGGATAATGACAAAATAGAGGGATACAATGATCTCCATTTCATCCATTTGGAGGAATAAATCCCACATAGCTAGACAAGATGCTGAGATGAACCAGTATTTTAGCATATCGTGAATAGTTCAGAGTAATGGAAAATACCCAGTTTTTTTGAAGGATAACCAGGGAATAATTAGTTAAGCAAAAGAAAACTTTACCCCAAAATCCAAACAACAGTTTGGCACAGTAAAACCAAATTCAATGCTGAGATTAACTCTGTGTAAGCTAAAAAGTTCTTTCAGTTTTTAATTTGGCCTATTGTTCTTATAGATCAGAATACAGGAGAATCTAAGAATTAACTCTTCATGCATTTTTAGGCTGACTTGAGGCACTTCTTAAGTACTCTTAAAAATTTGCAAAATGTTCCCTGCGTTGCTCAAAATATGATACAAGTGAACTCTCATGAATACATTCCCAAAGAAATAGATTCAAGTCATTGCTGTGCTATTGCCAACTTCTGTAAAACTGCCTGGCAAAAAGCGTGCAAACAGTTCATGCAACATTGCTCTGGCCCTTTAGGCAACAATGCCCGCATTCAAAATAGTAAACTTTATTCTCCTTTGTACCAGGACAAAGTAGGGGGAATAGAGATACAATAGTGTGAATATTACCAGAACACCTTCTGAGAAGCACATTCTTACCACGGTGGGGATTCTAAGGGTTTGAATGGTCTTCACTCTATTGATCCTGGGACATCAAGGTCCTAACTAAGAAATATGCTTCCATGAAATCCTACAAGAAGCTAGTTACCAGATCTTTAATTTCTGTCATTTCCAAAATGTAAAAAGCAGCACAAACTGTTCTACCTGGTCTTTTTGCTGAGGGATGAACTTTTTCTTGAGCATAACTGCTTCATTTTGTTGATGTCTCTTCTGTTTTATCTCTGGGGCATTAACACCTTCAGCACGCTGTTTGCAAGGCTAGATCATGAGTTCCTTGGGGCAGGGAACCTGCATATCTTGGTTTGTGCTTTAGTTGCTAAGAGAGCTCATGAATGCCACACAAAAGCAGTGATGAATATTACAAGAGTACTGAAGTACTTTTTGCTTTGTAAACGGAATGACATTTGCCTGCTTCTAATAAATTTTGAACCATTTATGTCACAGTTAAATATGTTGTATCCTACCTAAAGGAGAACCGCTGCAGGAAGCAGCTCCAGCCCAGCAGAAGTCCTGATTATCTCTCTCTTGAACTTCCTCTTTGCCCCATGCAGACAATAGCCTATAATAAAACTGTTGCAAAACTGTGAAATTGCAGTAAACCCACCCAAACTGCCAGAGCAAACAGACCTTTATTCCAGTGAGGCCAGGACTGTCTGCAGCCTCAAGGCCTGGGCTAGCTTCATTGAATGGTGGAGGAATTGAATACTGACTGCAGCTCTGAAGAATAGTTATGTTCTTACATTAAATGTTCTGAAAGTAGTCACTTGTTGGCACTTGGAAGTATTGTATTTTAAGGCTGCACCATAAAAAGAATGGCTTTATTTCTTTTGGACTAGAAGAAATTATCAGATCATCAAAAGGAATGGATTTTTTTTTTTCCCTAAGATGCTAGATGGGTTTGTTAACACAGAAATCCTCAAAACAAGGATACCTGAAATATTTGTCAAGTTATTTGTAAGATTTCATGTATGGGGGATTGCAGTCCAAGAAGACCTTGTTTAAAAGTATAGCAGAAAGCAGTGCTTTGATGCATCTTACCAATGCGGAATGAGTCTATTTGGCCAGAAAAGTTTCGGTATGCAACTATTTGGTTTTGTGCAATGCAGATAAACCTGGAGACGCAACATCCAGCCTGTTATGCATATGCTATCATGCCCAAGACCTTACTTGCCTACTTTACTTTGAGGTTACAGTAGGCATTAGGATAGACCAAAAGATGTTCTTCTTGAGATCAAAAGCATGTGGGACCTGAAACTGAGACAGTCATAATTCTTCTTGAAAGGCATGAAATGGGGCTGAGGACCTCTAGGAAAACCACGGAAACTCAAGTTGAAGGCTCTTCTGGAAAGGTCTTGGAGTCCATTCCTCACCACAACTGAAATAATGAGAAAGGAGAGGAAAATAGGTGAAGACAGTGAACAGAGTTTTATTCCCTATTGTTGGAACCATGAACCGTCAGAGAAGAAAGACAGAGGGAGTGATGGAGAGAGAAAACTGATGCAGCGAGAAAGAGCATGTCTCAGGACACACTGCCTGCGTGTATCACCGACACTGACCTCCAAGGAGAAGCACGCCAAAAAGTATTAAACAGGCATTAGTTTAAATGTTGGTCCAGAAGCTAGAAGACACAAGAGAAGGATGTGATGATGGAAGCTTCAGGGGCTGTGGTGAATAGGTGAAGGTGACTCAAACTGAATTAGGATGTGCGGTGAGAGCTGGATACAGTAACCTCTTGAGATCTCCACCATCAATTGCTGTCAGTAAGGAATTTGTGGCCGGCAGAACTGGGAGAGCATTTTGGAAGGTGAATGATGAGTCAGAGCTAGTCCCCCACAACCCTGACTTTAGGGAGTATCTGCCTTTAGTTTTGCAAGGTAGACATGATGACCTATGAAAAAGGTCTGTCACAAATATATTTGCAAAATTCAGTAGCTATTAATTACAACAAAAATACAAAATAACTTTCATGCCTTCTGCCTCTATCCAAAATACTCTTGAGGGTTTTGAATATCTTTTTCTATTCCAATTCCAGATTCTCTTAGGAAGACCTCTGAACTGCTTGATTATAATTGATTAGTTCCTTATACACTTTGTGGTAAAGGCTTTCATGACTAAATGATCTCTAAAGTTAGTAGAAATCCCCGTTCCTCCAACTTTTTCCTGTTGCTGTCTGTTGCCAATCGGAAGTCTTGAATCCATTTTGGTTTAGCTCCAACTATGAGAGAGAAATAGAACATTTTGAAGTTAAAATTTAAAAAAAAAATAGCTTAGGCCATGAGACATGTGACAAGTTGAATTTCAGAATATTCATATCTTGGTCACCAATGTAACCTCTGCAAACAGGACTCCAGAGGAAGACAGAAGATGGATTCAGTCTGGAATTTAGTCTAGCTGCTGATGCAGTCTAAATTGCAGCAGATGAAAGAGACAAAAAGAGAAGGCTGCAACATTAGAAAATGATTATGGCAAACTGTCTTCTCTTCTTTGAGGAACGATAGAGGAACAAATACTGCACAAGCGTGATCAAGGTTGTCCAAGAAGTGAGGTACTCACTTTGAGACGAAAAAGAAATTACTTCAGCAAAATTCCTATAGAACCCTTGAGTGGAAACTACAATTGCTGTGATGTCAGCACGACCCACTTTCCCCTGGGAGATTTCCGCTCCATGGAATGGGCTGGAAGGTCCTTTTTTACATGTCCTTGTACTATGTACAACGAATCTGGATTCTGTTGTATAAAGACCGCAACACTTGTTCCAAAAATATAACAGCCTTTGAGGTAGTTATGGGAATAATTCTGCAAAGCTATTTTAGAGGAGATATACTGACCTAGTTAGAAGAATCCTTTCACTAGGTTTTGAAAGTATGGTCAGTGTTTCTGTGAACATAAGTAATTAATTCAATGAAAGCAGTGGCTAAACATCTTTATTTTTGTGGAATGTGACATGGGATTTTTGTGGGATTCATAGTTGGTCTAAATCTCACGTTCCATACTGCATGCAAATGGGTTTCTTTTGCATATGATTTGCAAATGGCATAACTGTTATGTGTAGACATGCTTAAAAATTCACCAGTACTAACATTCCTTCTAGACAGTAAAAATCCCAAACAATTTCAACCACAGTTGTCTCATCAGTGTTAGTTTAAAATTCAGTACTTTGTACAGGCAGTAGAAAAACTATTTCTAGGAACATTTTTGCAGAGATAAATGTATAAACTTCTGTATTTAATCACCCACAAATTTTCTTGAATTTCAAATATTTTTGAAAAAAAGTCCATCAAAACCTGTGAAACAACTTTGATGAGAATTTGAAAACTTTCAATCTGATCCATGAGTAACATTTATCTTAATTTTTCCTATCAAATTTTAAAGAATTAGAATTTTCAGGAAATAGTAACCAAGCTCTAAATAGTGTCTTGGAGTGATTAATCCAATGAGTAAAGTTGCTTGGTTGATTTAACAAATTGGAAATGCAGAAGTTTCTCAGGATTGTTTCTTCTAATTTCTAAAATCACACTGTTCACTGATACGCTTTTAAAGACAATTATAGTTGTAATAAATGTAATGAAACTTGCCAGCAACCTTCTGTTATGTCAGTAAAAATGTATGTTCTTTGACCAAGCCGCCAGTCCTATTCATTTTTAACTTAGAACGTCAAATTAAGAGGGTATTGTGGGCTGGGAAGAATATGTTTTCCATGTAAAGATTATTTTTATACCGCAATGTTTACTGCTTGAATAAAATAATGCAAAAGCATTTCACAAAATGGAATTTCAAAGTTTCATATTCTCTACTCCTTGCGTGTGAAACAAAAAGCCTGTATGCCTGCTTTTCCATTCCACTGCACCCTCAGTAAGGGTAAATAAATCAAGAAAACTTTGAATGTCAGCAAAGCTTTAGAGGAGATAGCTGTTGTATTCCATTTTTTGGTAGATGCAGGCAGAGGGATCATGACTTTAAAAATTGCTTGACATGTGGTCTCTATGTGGCTGTTCTCAGTCTTTTAAGGATTTCAGAGAGGAGAATTCTGAATAATTGGACAGAGCAGAAAGATGTCAAACATGGCTTTCTACTTCATCATGATCAGAAAGGTTTGATGAGTTATTGATTGGATTTATACGGGATTTGCTGGGAAGCGAGGCACATACTGGGCTATTGACCCTGCCAAAGGCACAAGACCAGATGGCTCTCAGGTCATGTTAGGCATGGTTAGCCTAAAATAACTTTCCTTCATTCTTGGACTTCTGCAGGCATGTTTCTAACTTCTAGTCAAAAAAAGTCCAGGGCCATGCAGTACCAAGGACCTTACTCACTCATACTTTCGCTGAAAAGTACTCTGTTGAGCAAGCAGTCTCATAAAAATGCACTAGAATGAAATCTCTTTCTAAAAGAAAAGTCTGGATGTGAATGGATAGTGGTATCAATAAACGCAGACTGCTAGAAGCCAGGTTTGGAGTGATTTTGACATTGCTTTCATTTCCTGTCTTGGGCTGAACAGTCTCTCCCTTTTCTTTCTCTTCTTCTTTTGTCACAAATATCTCACGTACATAGATTTTACATCACTGTAATTGGCTTTGGTGGCCTAAGCCCCTGATGTCTGTAAATTTTGTTCAAGATTTATGAGGTTGCAACTAAGATTAGAAACTGGATTCGAGAATAGCATATATCATGCAGAGATATGAACGGATTCATTTCTCAAGAAAATTAGATGGGTGAATTGAAAATGTTTTCTTCTGCTGCTACAGTAATAGAGAAAAGGGGTTGGTACGCTCATTCAAAATTATGGCCTCTGAACCAAATCTTTAATATATTTTTCAATACATGATAATTTTATCTGTCATCACTATCAAATAGCTTTAATGTTATTCACTTAACATCATTCAAGAAACAACTTAACTAACGTCTCAGACAGAGAATTCGTCTTCTGTTATTTCTCCAGCTGTATTTTCCTTCTTACAATCCCCAAAATGACTCTAGCGCTGACTCCTCCTACTAAATTACAATATCCAAACAATTTAAATTAGTATGTCATGAGATTGGAGTCGTTTTGTGTTTGACCTAATTATTAAAATTACTTTCTGAGAACTAATGGCATAATTACTCTTATAATTAGTAAAATAAAGAACCTGTAACTGCTCAGACTGGGAGCAGCTGATATGATCAAGCTTTAAATTGAAAAAATCCAAAATTTTCTTGCCCATCGTCTGTAACTCCGTACATTTCAAAGGGAAGGCTGATACATGCCTGCAATGACTATGTTTAAACAATTAAATCTTGTCTCCACCTTAGCATTTGATTCATTACTCACTGATGAACCTTTGTCCCTACTTGCCTGTTACTGGGAAAACATACAGCAGCGTCTACTACAGATACCAAAACATACTTGCTGCGGCACTAGTGATACTGCCCTGTGATAAAACAGGTATGGTAGGCTAAGTGAAACTGAAAAAAGGGCCCGAGTTAGAGGCTGACCTTCGCCGGGCAGAGCTCTGAGCAGGCAGCCTGGGGCTGCTGCCTTCAGAGCACACTGCCCAGTAGAGCTCTTGGGCACCAGCATCAGGCATCACTTCGTAGCAGCCCATACCACGAGCACCGATGTGTGGCTCTTCTGGGAGCAGAGGCTGTAAAGCTGGGACTGCGGGGTTGGGAATCTTTGCTGTCTACCTTTTTCTCTTGTCCTTTCTCCTCTTACTTTCTATACCATCAGAGAGAGAAGGCTGCCCACCTTGCTGATGCCCAATGGGGCCTTCTTGCATGAGCAGACCCTGGGTTACACAGTTTGGAATATGTTCTACATATATGGAGTATACATTATGCCCTTTGGTGCAATTTTCTTCTTGAGAAAGTATATCCCTGGTGTCATTGTTTGGCTAGTTTGACTACGGCTCACATAGACATGTTTGTCTCTCAGATTAGATAGACCTCCTGAGGAAAAGTACATTTCCATTTTACTTACTGTGTATTACACCCATTCTAGAAGACCTTGCATGTTTATTTCTAGCATAATGCAGTATGCAGACATTTTTTATTATTGAATGAATGGTGGAACCCCCTTCTGGCTGGACTGCATTTCTAATCTATTTATCTTGTGAAGCAATCAGTCAGTGTATACCTCCAGTTTTACAGAGATATCTCTCATTTTGATGCTAAAGTTCCTGAGAGCTTTAAGTGGATGGCATTGTGTTTTGCAGTAATTTCCTCTTGATTTGCAGCCCTGAAATGCCAGAAAATACGTTTTGAATATTCAGTTATATTTCAACAGGAAAGAACACCAAGTCATTGCATCAGTGTTCAATTAGAGTAAACAGAATATCTGCTCATAAACATTTTACTGTGTTAATATTTTGGGCTCAATATTCACTTATCATGAAAGCTATGTGCATCTTAGCTTTGAACACATGTGACAGAGACAAAGCCATGCTGAATGACACAGAATTATGCTGTGCCCTACAGAGGTATCTTGCCCATCTTGATTTGTACATAAATTATTCAAGTGTCAGCACCAGAGGTTGCGACACCGTACAAAAAGAGTATAAAATCCCCAAACAAGACAGTGACAATTCTGTAAATACACTGTCTTTTCTGTTAGCACTACAGAAATTATTTCCCAAAGGGTGTATATAGCTCAAAATGGGCTTGGAACCTCCTAAATGCATGATACAGCTTTTTTTCCTGTAGCTGACTTCAGTGAAAAGTAAAATGACTGACAAATACAGAAAGCAAAATGAAAGCCCTGTGCAGAATGTGATGTTTTACCCACATTATCATTTAAAGGAAGAATAAATAACAAATGTACAAATAAGTTACTAATTTGCATTTTCTTTTCATTCTGACGTCTAGAATAAGACATAAAAAGTAAACACTCCTCAAAATTCAAATTACAAAGGAATTGTTGCTCTAACTAATAATTAAAATATTTTCTACATCCAAAGTATGCAACAGAAAATGTTGAGGCCTGCACCATCATAAACAGCGGTGAAATTCTGTTAGACACGAAAGCTAAGAAGGGTTGCCATGAGGCTGAACAAAGATGAGAGCCTCCAGACTATTTAAAGGCACCAGTGTTTTAACAGACCAGACAGGTAAGGTGGTTCTCCACCTCAGAGCAAAGCAGTGACTGGAAGAGCAGCAAGGAGCTGTTTCCTGCCTTCTCAGGGTCTGCGTTGCCATCACAAAAGCAACCTGTGCTAAAGAACTATTTATGGTTAGTGCTAATGGGTCATCCTTTGCTGTGGGGACTCAGACCTTGACCACACGTGACTTCTAAAATTTGCCTTTGGTGTTTTTTGTAAAGATGGAAAGCTATAGGAAAATGTGCACAAATATAGCTCCCTGACCTGTACCATGGAATTCCGTTAATTTTAACCTTTATTGTAAAATGGTTTATTTCTGAGATGAGGACGGGCCATTCATACAATGGCCCAAATCCAGCCATTGTAAGGCTGATCTCTCTACTGCATTTTCCTTAATTCACTGGGTATATGAAGTATAAATATTGGAAATGGGAAATGTGACAGAAATAAACACTAGATTTCTACATACCATGAAATTTGTATCTGTTACGAACAAATTAAAATGGAGACATACCTTGAAAGAAGACCGTTGTCATATTTGCTATTGTGCTTAACACCTTGGGCACATTCTTTTTTTGCTGCATTAAGCTACATTAAAATCCTACATAAATCCATAATCATACAATACAGTTGTAAACTTAAAGAGTACCAGTTTTATTTCATGTTGTCACGTACTGTTAAAAATGACCATTGTTATTAGGTGTTGGATTGTAACGCATTACAGGGCCCAAGGAGAATACACTTGGGACTTTAGTACAGCATTAGCTTATCAGAGACATGCACAGCTGTTTTCACTAAGAAGGTAACCCTTAAAGCCAGGCATGGAAATAGAACTTAATAAGCTAAATAAAACAAAAACTACAGCACTCTCATTTTTTAAACAAAATCCAGGTAGCCTTTTCAAGAGGCCATCAAAGCTATAGGTACTCCTTTTTAAACTATCATTGAACTTTAGACTCTTAATTAAGATTAATCTTACTGATTGCAGTAATAAAGAAAAAGGAAGACAAACAGCACTCAAATAATAGTGCTTCCGACTTCCAACTGTAGTAATAAATACATATAAACAACATACTAAAACTGCAGATACTAGAGATGTGCTGATGTCAGATAATGCTTTGGACCTCCTTCGAGAACTTGCTGGCGAGGTTAGGAAACCTGCCACTGCCAGCCCTGCTCCATCCGACCTCCGCTCTCTTCTCCAGGCTATACATGTCCAGGAATACATACCTGGACTGAATAAGGTGCATCAGTAATTTTTCCCCAAAACCTTGTGGTTTTAATCTTTAAACAAGTTTTGTGCATTTGTTATGCAAAAAGCATGTAGGAACCATGCTTTTGAGGTTCATCAGTAGTAAGAAGGATTAAGTGAGCTTCTGTAACTAGGATAATAATGTTTGGTTTACGTGGTCCTTTTACAGCATCTTTCCCTTGACATCTGAATGCTTCCAATGATTTAAAATGGATCTCATGTTTTCTTTCCTTCCTATCCTCTTTCATTTTCAACAAAGAACTCCCTTGTTGTTTCAGTTCCTGTTTCACTCTGCGTGTGAGGGAGTGGAAATGCCATGTGCCTCAAACCTGTCAGAAAAGTTCATGTCATCAAAAGGAGTTTGACATTTTGATCCCAAAGTGACTGCATCTCCAGTCATGTCTTGCAGAAAGCAGGCTCATTGTCTGTGACCAGTTCCTGCACATCTCCAGCACCCAGGGTATTCCTTCTGTTCCTCTAAAACTGAATTTAGAACAGCTCTCCTGGGGGAATATAGTCCCAAAAAAGAGAACTACACTTGCTGCCCTGAGCCACTCACAAGGAAAGTTTTAGTATCTGACTCAATGGTGCTTCCAGTTTCACATGCACGACCCTGTTAGGTAAAAGAGAGATATTATGACCTACATGATGGCCAGATACAGTAGCACCACTTGCCTCCAAGGGAGTGGCAGAGCTGCACAGAGCTGCTGATGCCAGCAAAGGGTGGTAGGGATGGGTGGGCTGGAGAGAAGAGCTGGGACAAGAGGTAACGGGCACAAACTTGAATATAGGAAGTTCCATCTTAACATGAGGAGGAACTTCTTTCCTTTGAGGGTGGCAGAGCACTGGCACAGGCTGCCCAGAGAGGCTGTGGAGTCTCCACACTGGAGACATTCAAAACCCGCCTGGACGCCGTCCTGTGCAACTGCTGTAGGTGTCCCTGCTGTGGCAGGGGGGTTGGACTGGATGATCTCCAGAGGTCCCTTCTAACCCTGACCATTCTGTGATTCTGTGAGAGAACTACCAACAGGTGGATCTTCTTCAGACTGCAGGTTAGAATTTCAGAGGTCATCAAACCAAAATTTGCTGGTCATAAAAATGTCCTGTTTTGTCATCTCTAGGGAAGAAATTTACTGTTTCCACATCGAAAATTTATGTAATAGTAGAAGAGATTATTCACAGCATCAGATAAACAACAGACAAGCAGGAAGAGTTATCCACAAGTGAAAGGAAATGAGGAGGATTTGGGCAGAGAGTGGGGCACAGTCCTGCTCTCCCCATCCTGTGGGCAGGAAGAACTGTAGGCAGCAAAGGCTAATGTTGCTGTTGCCTCACTGCTCCCCTTTCTCACTCGAATTAGAATGATTTCTTGGGTACTATTTCTCCTTTCCTTCTGCAGGAGGGTTGTCTAAAAGCCAGATGAGGAGGAGATTTCATGGGAGATTTTTGGTTACTTAGAGTTTCCACAGGGCTTGGAGAAGTGAAAGCTTCCAGATACAGAAAAGCATGTAGGATGAGTTTAGTATTGCTGTGAATGGTTTCTGAGTGTTCTTATCAAGCACACCCTGGCAGGTTTCATAGACTACAGCAGCCAGAGCAGCAGAACAGCTATTGTATGGTTCTGAATGGGTGGGACTAGAAGCAGTTTTTGACATTAACTTTTCCCTTATGAATTTTACTTTAGCTTTGCATGCAGAAAATTATGTTAAAAAAGAGAGTATGTTTAATTATAGACGTATTTAACCAACACCTAATAGAGATTTTTGCACAGACAAAACACTTCTGCCTCAATCTCTAAAATACGCTACAAATAAAATATGCTTCCAGTACTTCAAAACCTGCTGACTACTGAGGGTTTAAAATGTACCTTTCTCACTCATACAGACGGAGTTTCACATTAGCGATTGTGTATTTAAAAATGTGCTTTTCCCCCAGTATCAGACAGGCTGCATAGATGGCTCTGACTGTACACAAGTTTGCCAGGAACTGAAGGTTTGGGCGGTTGAACTTTCCTCCCAATCCACGTGGAGAGCAAATCCCATCTTCCCAATGGAAGGATCAGGCAGAAATTCCATAAGCACAAACTCACGAATACCCTGTGCAGAAATAATCCACAGAGGGCTGTTTGGCTCTTGCTGCATTCTTAGCTGGTCAATCACAATACCGCCAAAGATTTCTTGCCAACTCTCACACGCTTCTCTGACACAGCTTCTTTCACATTCTAGCTCATTTTCCTCTTATCTGCTATCTAAAAAACCTTAAGGAAACTCGCAGAGGTGAAAAAAACTCTCTATATTTATTTAAATAACATTAAAGCAAGGGTGGAAAATGCCAAGTCTGGCCTGCAACATAAGCAAGGCAAGTGACTTTTTAAGGCCTTCAGGGAAGCCTCAGCAGTTCTTCAGTTTAGTTCCCAGCTCTTTTATGGTGTGTCTCCCAAACTGACTGTGATTTACCCCTTTTTTTCTAGCTCCTCAGAAGTTCTCTGCCACAGCACCAGAGGATGAGAGACGTTTAATTAAACGTATGTTTGAAACATATTTTTATAGACTTGTTCATTCATTTTCAAGTATTATTCCAAGTAGCAGCTGAATTATCCTCGACTACTTTCCATCTTATGATCACTCCTTGCTTTGTAGATTCTGTTACTGTGAGTCTGGCAGAAAGAGGCATCAGTTCAGAAGGTTTCTTCTATTGATTTGAGACTGCGTTGCTGTTATTGGGTTTCCTATTATGTCCGAAAAAGTCCTTTGAAACCTGTGGTGTAAACCCGTTTTAACCTGTCATGAGAGCTCTTGGGAGTCACCTCTGATGGTCAGAGGCCTTCCTCCTGCCCCTTGCAAGTGCCAGTGTTCTGAACTCGGGTATTTGTCCACCTTGGCCATCCTGCCCCTCACATTGAGGAGGCAGAGAAAGCTCAGCCCAATCGTGGTGTCTCACGTGGCTGCGGCAGGTCCACCTAGGTGCATTCCAGGGCAGTGGAGTGCTCCCATACAATAATGATGAGGATAGAAAGGGTGGGCCCAGAAGATCACAAGATGTGATCATTGCAGTCTGTAAGCCATGCACAGAAGGCTCCAAGCGCCCCAACCCAGGCATCAACTCTTGCTCCTGGAACGAATGACCCCTTCAGGGAATGATGCTGTAGAGGAGGGATATGAAGTGTGCAGGGTTTGGGCTGGCCAGGACATGGGCTCGTAATATAGATGCTTTTGCAACATTAATATATGCCTGTTTTCTTGCCAGCTCTGCACAGTGCCAGAATTTGGCCCTAAACATTTAATGAAACCATTGAGATTTATAATCAGAAAAAGCAGAAAAGAAAATAGGAGAGGGAGGAGGGAAGAGGAAGAGAGAAAACTGTACAAAAGGCATCTGATTAAACCAGTGATAATTACTGATATTGTTCCTCTCTGAGCCAGGATCACACTTCAAAATAAAAAGTGGAAGATAATTTTGTTAATAATTTTAATCAGCTTCCTTTTCATGAAGGATCAGAGAACACTAATAGATGGTTTTCCGAAAGACAGATGATTTGTAACACCATCAACTCAATAACTGAAACAAGAGACCTATTCTCTCTCCCATTTGTCTGAAGTAACGGGTTCCTCCAGAGGAGGAACAATAGACAGAGATTGAAAAGCCTTGATTTGACCTAAATGAAAGATATTCTTCGCTAGCAGATGCTTTATCCTGTAGTTTATTTTTCTCTCTCTCCCCAATGGGCTTTACAAGCATGTTGTCCTGTTTGTTTTCAGTCTTTCTTTCCTTTCCTAATACCAGGTTGAAGCCTGGCTGGCTTAAGCAGTTCAGGGTATTCTCTGAGAAGAATTTGCTCGTGTTTCCTTGGCAACAGGAGCCACAAGAAGCTCAATAAGGCACATTTTTGAGCGAGGATTTTGTTTTCCTTTTAGCCGTTCTCGTGTAGGCATCAAGGAGAGTGGAGCTGGTTAGGTTCAGATTAATCAGGTGAAGTGCAGTGAAAGGACAGGCGTAGTATTTGGCTCATTTCTGAATCTGACAAACAACGCGAACTTGCCACTGCTGTGGATGTCCCTGCTGTTTGCCCCCCAAGTATCAATAACCTTTATACCTAACAAGGTTTGAAAAAAGAATAATTACAGTGTGATCCACATGATTTGATTTAACTTTTATATTGGAACTAATGCCTCCTATTTTTAAAGGCTACATGCCTTATATTAGTGGGCCTTTCTATATAATTGCTTCCTGCCACTGTTTACTTTTATTGAGAAAAGTCGTGTAATGCCATTGCAGATGTGCTACCAGCTTGGAGTAAACATGGTGCTCTAAATCATGCGTAGTACAATAAATCATATGCCTGCCATTATTTTAATGCTTTGCAAATCTTTGCATTTGTTTTTCTCTGGAGTTGGAGGAAACACAGTAGGAAGCAATGTTGTGAAATCCTGAAGAATTTCATTGTCAGTAGAGCTGCTTGAGAAATTACCCTCCTCTTCTTTCAGAATAATTCAGTACGAAAGGAAACATTTTGTTTAAATTTTGTTAAAAAAGAGTTTTCATTGAAAACTTAAACATTCAGATTTCTCACTGAAAGTCCCAAAGTGAAAAACTTTTCTTCTTTTCTTTCACTTCATTTTTCAATGCAGGCACCTTGGCAAAAAAAGACCAAACAAACAAAAAAACCCAAACAACAACAAATGGTATATTTTATTTGTATAAAGAGTTTCCTCTCTCTGTCCCTGTTGCTGCCACCCCAGTAATTTCTCCATTTTCTGCTACAGAAAATTTTAGAAAACAGTGTTATTCTAGTTATTGAATATTCTCTTCTTTCAGCCATATGCAAGTTTGTTTTCAGGTTCCAATAGATAATCCCTTTTTTTTTTTTTTGTGAAATTGAAAACTTTCTGAAACAAAATCCTTTTGTGTAAACTTTCCATCACTGGTGTCAGCCAGAGGCAGTTTTTTTGTTTTGTATTAAAAGCATGAGCAAAATTTCATCCATCTTTCTAGAGGCTTTCAGAGTTTACAAGCAGAACAAAAATAAAATAATAAACCACCCCAGCTTTTCCTTTAAATTCTCATCAGACCTATTTTATGTGACACTGAGGCAAAACTTTGGCTTTACAGAATACAGTCTGCTTTTCCATCTCAGAGTGCAAGGACTGGGAGACAAAATGCCTATTCCTTCTTGGCTCCTCAGCGAAACCTGATGTTTTTCAGCTAGTTTGAATTCTTTAGTGTTTGTAGAGGCTTACTAATATTATCTTATTGTAAAACTGGGCTGGGCTGGCCACTAAACGAACGACAAATTGGAAACACTGGTGAATGGGTTAACTGACTTGCGCCTTGTGGAACGTCCCACCATCAAGTGTACTTCTGAGAACATGCTGCTTCCTGGCGTCATCACTCCTGCTATGGATATGGAGAGACGGGCTTCACAATTATTAGGAGACACTGCACCATGAATTTAGCGTGTGGCTAATAATAGTAGCCAACTGCTGTTACGTAATTGTTATTCTTTTATCTATTTTTCTTGCGATCATTTATCCAAATGCAAAAAATTGGCATATTTTGTAGGTGCTCAGACATAACTTGATTATAACTCATTCATCAGTAGCGATCACTTAGACGATGCCTGGATGCATATATATATATCACAACTGGTTTTATTACATTTCGGATCCCTGTCCTGGTAGCTTTTGCTGGACTTAAAAACTGAACTACCTCAGGTTTGGAGTCTGATATATCCTATTAAGGACACTCGACTAAAGAGAATACTTCTCGCTGACACAGGGGCTTAAGAGATTAATGAATTAGTCTGTAATACCTTCTCCTTCTAAGGGCTGGTTCAAGTTTTGCTGCTGTTACTTTGATTAGCACTATCTCCTCTGGTGCTGAGCCAGGCAATTCTGTATATTGACTGTGCTGGCGTTTCTTACTGCTGTGAGAGAAGCAAAGAAAAAATCCTGCCCTATAAAGTTCGTATTGATCCAAAAGTAAAATTGTAAACATAGCCAAAAGAGCTGTGTTCTGAAAGGAAAAATAGGGTTGTTAATGGTGTGGAACAAGTGATGTTGTATCCAGCCCATTTTTCTTCCTTTAAAAATATAACATTGCTAGTGTAGGTTGTTGAATATACTTTATATCAGCAATAGTCCTCTGAAGCTTGGTCGTTTCGTGGCATTATTGATATTATAAACCATTGTGGTTTATGTTATTAACTGCCCTCTGTTTACCTCAGGTTGTTAATCAGAGAGCTAGCCATTAAGTGCTGGCAACACATGATTTCTCTAGGATTATTGCTAACATTTCTGCTGCAGTCAGGAGGGTTTTTCTGGCTTAGCTCAGCAATGAGGAAGTCTGTAGCTGATCAAATATTCCCTCGCATGCAAGTGTCACTGCAACTGACGGGAATTAATATGAAAGGCAAAATCTAATAGAGAAAACAGTACTTTAAACCTACCCTCCAATTCAATGCTAAATATTGGAATGGAAAACAGGATTCTAGAGCACACAGCTCTGATTGTGACTGACCTACTCACAATTATAAATGGCAAGCTGGGAGATATAACATCCCATTCTGCCTCACTTGAATTGTCATCTTTAATTAAAGAAGTTCTGTGTCACGGATGACATTTCTCAGAGAAATGTCTCACAGAGTCTCAGGGAGGGGAGGAAGAGGAAGACTGGGAGCAGTGTTTTGGCTGTCTATTTGCTGTTTTCCTCATGCAGATTTAAGTGGTCAGTGTTGCAGCATTTAGAGATTGGCCCAAGAAATTCTCTTGGGCATTAGCTGATCTTAGCTCCAAGGCTGGGGATTTGTGAATGCTTTAAGTAGACTTCCACTTAGGAGGCAGCCTGTGCCTCGTACTGTCATTTTGAAAGACATTCATTCTGGTCCTGAGAGGCGGATGTTATTGAGAGATTTTGTATTTAGTTGCCAGGAGGTAATGTAATGTAGTGTTATCCCCATTTTACAGATGGATTTGGGGCCGTAAGAACCAGCATTCCATAAAATATTTGTATGCCTGGAATTCTGTTACGTAACATTTCAGGAAACTAAATTCCGTAATGTTTTTTAGGAAACCCTGTTTAATGTGTGGAGACATCTCAAACATCTTTGGCATATAAAGTTTCAGGTAGAAGTGCTATAATGAGTCCAAAACTGTGCTCCTGGTCATGTTGGGTCGTGTCCTTACCTTTACTGCAGTGATTGCTTACCTCCTGCCAGAGGTTTTTTGAAGATCAGAAAAGAAAAATCTCTGCATTTTAGTTTTCTGTGGAGCTCACAGTGCTAAGCATGCTCAGAACAAGCCTGACTTACTCAAATTGGGCAAGGCAGTGGTGGTACCTGTTATCACATCCATGAATTAGTGATCAGATGAGACACCTGCAGCCTTGGTTCTCTGGAGCCAGGCTGGCCTGAAGGGGCCTCCAGACACACCACCCATGACTCTACCTCCCCCTAACAAGGCTGACCTCAGTGCAGGTGAGGTAGAATTCACCCATCCTGTTGAACATGAGCCACTACACATGAATTCATTAGACATGAGCATTCACAAAACAAATGATGGAGATGTAAGGAACCCTCCCCAGGTGCCCCCCTACCTCTGAATTCTTATTTTTCTTTACTATTAATTAAAACAAAAAAAAAAATCAAAACTAAAAAAAACAGTAGTATCTGCATTGAACATGGAGGAATCCCTTACATTTCATCAGCCAATCTATGTCACTAAAATTTTCTTTTAGAATTTAGTCAAGTCACCATCTGAAACAAGACGATGGAAGACCGCAGAATATGATTATGGTCTCTGAAGTAAACCACTCCACTGGGAAGAACCTTGGCTCATTCCCAGAAGGGACGTGATTGATGCCAGTGTAAAGGCCATACTCTTTAGAGATGGCTGGATTTTAAGACCATGGAGCCTTGGTCTAACTTTACTCCAGCTGAAGTCAAACAACACTTATACTTTGTGGTGCTGTCAGGTGATACTGTGATTGCAGCAAAGGAGCACAAGGGTGATTAAGGGATGGGAACATCTGTCATATGACGAGAGGCTGAGAGAGCTGGGACTGTACAGCATTGAGAAAAGAAGGCTCGGGGGATCTTACCAATGTGTATAAATACCTGATGGGGGCGGGAGGTGGGGAAAAGACGGAGCCAAGCTCTTTTCAGTGGTGTTCAGTGACAGGACAAGAGGTAATTGGGCACAGCTGAAAAAACAAGAAATTCCATTTAAATGTAAGAAAAAACTTTTTGCTGTAAGCGTGGTTGAACACAGGTTGCTCAGAGAGATGGTAGAGGTATTCAGAAGCGATGTGGACATGGTCCATGAGCACCCTGCTCTAGCTGATGCTGCTCTGGGCAGGGGTGTTGGACTAGGTGGTCTCCAGAGGCGCTTGCCAGCTTCGAAGATTCTATAATTCTATTACATAAAAATACAATTCTATGATATCAGTTTTTCAAATTGTATGCTATATCACAATAAAACTCATATAAATAGACTTTTTGTTTCCTGAAGATGACTCTCAATGTTTATGTATTCATAGATGCTTTATTTAGTTACATTTTATTTCATTACACTTATTATATATTTTTATATACAGCTGCACTTATTTACAAATATCTAAACATATGAAAATGTGGCATAAAATTAGCCTCAGCTAATAAAAATCTTCCCTAAAATTTTGATATCATTCTTTCACCAATCCTTTAAAACCAGAATTTCAAATAAATGAAACATTAAGTTCCCCTGTTAAGGAACCATTCTTTTATACTTCATCTGCTTTTCTTCTTCATCTTGTCCTTTCTTCATCTTAACCTTCATCTCTCACTTCCTCCCAGAGCTTTGACTTCTATCACCTGCATTATCCTGATTCACCTTTAAGTTTTACCTTCTTGACTGGGCTATTGCATTTACCCACTTGTAGACCTTACTGAAGAATTGGAATTGTAACAGACAATATTTAATCACCACTGTATTATAGGAAAAAGTGAATACTTTTTTTTTTGGTGTCAGAACTAAATAGTGGCAGGGAACCAAACTAATGACTGTTCTGTTCAAAGGGGAAATCTTCAATCTTGGCACACATTTTGGGAGGGCAAAAGTGATCACCCTCCCACTCCTCCATATGAAAAGAGCAACTGCACTGCTGGGCCAGTGTGAAAAAAACCCTGTCTGTGCTTGGCCTTGTGCTGCTGTCAGTCCCAGAGGCTGTGTGGATCTCAGGGGTTTTGGCATTGCAGCTTCTCTTTAACTGGAAGCACGTACAACTCTCTGGCAGCCTGTGCAGACAGAGAAAGATTTGATAAGGTTTGGGTTTTTTCCCCTGTCCTTTTTTTTTTAATTCCTTTTATAGGCAGGGGCAGTAAAACCTTGAATAAACAGCTCAGAATAAGGCCCATAGGGTAATGATGATGAGGCTTTATTTTCTCCATATTATTAATCTTACCTGTTTTCGTAAGGTTTTAGGATTCAAAAGATTTTGCTTCATAGCTGGATTGCTTTCCTGCTATATTACAACAGTAGTTTAACACTTTTACTCCTTTATTTCTAGTTCATGTGTTCTGATCTGCTCACTCACCTGTTGTGGAGATAGCAATATTTGTTATCTATCTTATCACAGTCTACTTCCCCTGCATTGCTTAATATAGTTCTCCAGCTTGTCATCATATTTCCTGACTCTTGCCACCAGTATTTGAATGGTCTTTACTTCTCATCAGTCTCAAATCCATCAGCTAGAAATGGAGGGTGTTGACAACATTTTCACTTATCCTCTCAAAGAATATTAAATCTTATAGTAAACTGATCTGTTTCAAAAACATGCTGTTGGAAAACAAGCTATTACACATCTAGAACTTGGCTTTAATTTTCCTTTCACCATTTTTTCTGGTTAAGTCATTCTCTTGGTTAATGCAATCAAATAAAATTGGAAATAAAATAAATTACACTGGAGATAAAATCACTGCCATAGATCTCATCTGTTCTCCAAAAGGAGACATTCAGTAAATGGAGATTTTTTTTGTTTCTTGTTTATTTTAGAAAATAACACCTACTAAATGTTTCTAAAGTGCTGTAGAAAAGGATGTTGTTCACAATCCAAAATATCAAACATCTGTAGACTTTATGTTTGATAATCCTGTTATGAATCTTGAATATATTTCTGAAAGGCACAGACTGTTAAAATATATGCTCTTTGGAAGTTAAGGATCTTGTCAGTACAATTCTCTTTTTTAAGGACCTGTTCTGCCAAGCTCAGTTCGTCTCTGATATTTATCTGCCTTTACTCTGGCATATTTCTGTTCTGTCCATTCCTGTAATTTCCATGTTATGTACGTATCAAAGCTTTCAATGACCTGATTTCAGAAAACGTTTAAGCACAAGCTTAGTCTCTTTAGTCAGTGGTAGTTTAAACATGTTCAAAAGTTAGATGTTTCCTTAAGTGCATTTTAAAGCAGAATTTTGCTAATGGGCACTCTGGTGTTTGCTGTCTGCTCCAGTTTCTCACATGCTTCTCACGCTCCCAGACCAGGTCTGTGTATATTCTTATGTTCCCAGAACCAGTTCACCAAGCTACTATCTTCTAAAAGTTACTTCTGTTCTATCACAGTTCTTACATACTCTTCAACTCCAAAATATGGAGATGTTTTCAGTAAATTGAAGTATGGGCATGTTTGGGCAAACTATTTTAACTTTAATCTTTTCTTTTTCCTCACTTTAATTATGTCTGGTTTTAGATAGAAAGTGTTTAGAAGAGGATGGTCTTTTTGTATGTACCTTTACAGCTTCAGTTTCTCAGAAAAGCTGTGATGTTTCCTTTCCCCTTCTAACCAGTACTGTTGTTTTAAAATTGCACATATGTATTGTTTGCTATTTTTCCAGATGGGCTGAGGTTATATAAGAGTTTGAATGTCTTTACATTCTGATTCATCCTTTATGGACTACAGATTCACTCAATACTGGTAGCATCCAGTTGACTGTCATATAGCGTGGAATTCATCTTGCAGGTTATTACACTTATGTTTACATGCACCTACAAATTGCTAAATCTACCTCTAGATTCCGGTAACTATGTTAACTAGCTCTGCGTTTAATGGGAGTTTAGACAGTTAAATCTTCACAGGTTATTGTCTGAACTGGTACCTGAATGCCTCTTCTAGAGTGGTGTCATTATTTTCTCTGTGGTCTAACAAGCAGTAGCAAAGCATCCATGCCAATCCAAACAAGCCTTGAACCTAACCTTGAGCCCTCTGAGTACAAGTTCTTGACTTTGCAATATCGTGGCCGAAAGTGGAGCATAACATGTGAGAATATGCTTACCTTCACCTTTGGATTAATTCAGGGGCTTGGTGTCAACAAGTTAAGGTCAGTTTTCTATTAGCGCTAGTCATTTTTCTGGCCTATATTCGGGTTTTGTTGACACTTTTCACAACTACGGACTACGCAGGGTAGCACTGGAAAGGAAAATGGTCATAGTCTGAGGTGATCCTGTAAAGATTCTACATGTCTGTTGGTCACTTCTGAAAAGTTTGATCAAAAGACTGACGTTTTCTACAAAAGACACCAAAGGCCCATGTGACAGCTAGATGTGCTTCCTATTATAGAATACAGAATGCAAATGGCTACAAAATAAGAATGTTTTCCTCTTTCTGTTTCTCTTGAAAGAAAGCAGTTCTAAGAGCTGTCTGATGCATCTTCCTTGTGAAATTACTGGTCTTAGAATACAGCCCTTCTGCCATAAATGTGATACCGTGTAAAACCTTCTCACTTTTAGATACATCATGTCTTTTAGGAACAGGACATCTGTGGGAAGTTAGTGAGTGAGCTTCTTTAAGGGGAAGGTAACGTTTATAACAAAACTGATTTCATTCACTCACCCTCATGTGCTTGTGATTTCACTCACTCATACTGTCATATCCACATACCTACAAGCACCAAAACACCAAGTGGCCTGCCCAGGATCACTTGTGAGAGACATGGAGGACAAGAGACACCAGCTACCCATTCCTCACTTCATTTCTTGGGTTCCTCTTTACTGGCAGCAACAAACTGGTTTTTGGATAGTTCTACACTTTACAGAGATCTGTTACCTTAGAATCTTGCCGAGTCCATCTTCCCCAAGTCTTACATGATCGTAGGATCACAGGATAAGGGGCCTCAGGAGGTCTCAAGCCCAATCTCTTGCTGAAGCAGGCTCAGACCTTAGGCCAGACTGGATTGCTCAGGACTTTGTCCAATCAGGGTTTGAAATTCTCCTGGGATGGATTTGCCACAACACCCCTGGGCAGCCTCCTCCAATGCCCAACTATCCTCACGGGGCAAAAGCTTTTCCTTATAACCAGCTTGAACCTGTTTTGTTTCAGTTTATGCCTGCTGTCTCATCCTCCAGCTGTTCACCCCTGTGACAAGTCTAGTTCCACCTTCTTGATGTTCCTCTAGGCAGTGGAGGCTGCCGTTGGTCCCATCCCAAAGCCACCCCTTCTCCAGGCTGAAGCAGCTTAGCTCCCTCAGCCCCTCCTCACAGGGCAAGTGCTCCTACCCTAAGCATCTTGGTGGCCCTTCATTGAAGTCACTTCAGTTTGTCCACATCTTACTCAAAATTGCTATTGTTTTTGTTCCCTAGTTTTGAGTGCCTTTATGGCTGCCTGCCTTCTTGGGACAGCAGGAAGAGGAATGGCACAGACAAAGGGCTGTAACCTTGCGTCCTCCTTCTTGTTATCACTGTGCAGGTATCCTGTTGGTAACTCATTTGTGCTGTGTGGCCTCATTGGAGTACAGGCCTTCAGGTCTTCATGGAAATACCATGTTCCTCCAGGTTTATCAGTCTGACTAATGTCAGTCACAGCCTTGGATATCAAAATACGCCATTCAGTATGGTTTCTTCTGGTACTTTCCCACACAGATATTTCCATTCATACTTCATTCATACCAGTCTTTGTATTTCCATCCAAGATCTCTATGTGATAAACACTGGGATGTATATGACCTGAGAAAAAAAGTAACAAACAGGACAATATCTTAGATAGTCCACAAAATGTAGAGAAGAGTAGACTTGTGTCTTGTTTGCATGTATGAGATCTTGATTAACCTTTTTGTCTTGATGTTTGTAAAAGATTTGAAGTTTCCCCCTTGGAAATAATGCATGGCTGCCATCTGATGTGTGACCTGTCCACTGAATGCAAAAGATGACCATATAATTGAATTAGATTCATGGCATTGATGGGACTGCAGAAAGGATGTGATACAAACAAACATTGATAAATTGATGCTGAAAAGTTGCTGATCCACTATAACACAAAAAAAGGTGTGATCTTGAGGTCAATCTTTTGAAAGAAAGGGGAAGCTGAGCATCTTTATGGCAACTCCAAAATCCCCCGCTTACCAGACTTTTCCACGTGGCTTGTACTACTTCATTAAGTTACTCTCTGACATCTTAACCATCAGTGAAAAAGTAATTGCTTAATAATATTAACTTTATAAATCTCATCATATGGATAGACAGAATAGCTCTAATTTAGTAATAATGTTGATACGTTTCTTCTAGATTTCTTTATCTTTGCTTTGATTTTTTGATTTTTTTGATTTTTTTTCTTTCTCGTACTAAGCCTGCATTAGGCAGAAACAAACAGAAAGCCTGAGCTCACAAGACATCAGTTCCTGTTTTGCTAATCTGAATAGACTGGATAATTGTCATGAACTTTGAATGTTTATCCAAAGTGAACTTTTAATCCATTTCAGTTTAATTTTGTGTTATTTTGTGTCATCTTCCTGATTTTGAGATTCTTTTTGATGTTCATGATAAAGGGTATTTGCCCAATGGAAATATTGGGAAATATTCATTCTGTTTTCAATTAGAGATAAACAGGAATCAAACCTCTGGATCTCAACATTTCTGAATTTTGAGGAAACTTAGATCAGAGCCAAAGTCTGGAACTCTATTTTTTTGGAAACTGTGTTAATTCTGGATGAGCTTTACTGTGTAAATCATACGCCCCTGCTTTTCATAGTGATGATTGACAGAGTGATTCCTATCAGTAGAAACAAGACAGACAAATTCTGGTATTTCCTCCTTAAAAAACGAGGCTTGATTTTTTTGGAAAATATTTCATATTAAAATTTTGATTTTGAACTCATCCCTTGGGGAGACCTGCTAAGTAGGTAGTGCCATATCTGAATTAATTACAAGAGTTTCTAAAAGAGTTGAACTGGGTGAAAAGTAGTGAGGATTTTCTCACTGCCACCCCCACACTTTCTGAGAAGATAAAGATGCCTTTTAATCATACTCAGCAACAGATAAATGTTAAAACAGTGAAAGTGATACAGGTACAATTCCTCATTTAAATTCATTGTAACTATATGACTAAATAGATGAGTCAGTTTTGAAGAGTTCTATCAGAAGCTGGAAATCAAGGTCAGATGCAGAAAACAAAGAGGTTTTACAGTTCAGTGTAAAAACATACATATATTATTTCCACAGAATTCTAATGGATCTGGCCACCAGTATACACAAAATTGCCTTTCACATTTGTCTGTAAACTTTCCCTATTAGGAAAAAGGAGAAAAGACCTGGAACAGGGCTATGCTTCTGCAGCACACAAATAGACACTGATATAAAGAACAGTCAGAAATTAGGAATTATGAGTGCTGTCTACTGGTATTTAGGTTATTACCTGACTGCTTGCATATGTGAGCTCTAAAGCACTCTTATAACCTTAAAGGGTTCTGAAGAAAAGACTCACATCCTACATGATTTCCCTCTTTTTGAAATTCTAAGGAAAAGTGATCATTAGAGAAGAGAAGTGGCTTTACCTATTCCACACCGACCCAAATCCTGGGTGGTTTTTTTTTTTAATGTTATAATTGTTATGACCTGGCCAAATGAAAGGCTATGCAAATTAAATAAACTTCATGTTTCCTTTAACAAACCAGAGTAAGTGATGAGAAAGAGCTTTTCTTATCTTCTGCCCAAAACTTACTGGTTTTAAACCTGTGGAATGTGATTGTAACTGAAGATACTGCCTGTAAAGTTTTTAGCTTCCTTTTCTGAAGTGTTTCATGTCAGAGGAATGGAAGATAGATGGTGTCCCTCAGAGAAGGAGGTAATTTTGGGGCACAAACTCATTAACATAGTAAAAAGGGCTTTAAACTTGTCTCAAAACTCCACAAGGCAAAAGTCCAAAGGCAAATTAAAACTGAAACAACAACAACTATTATTGATCTGGTCATGCAGATGGAGTCACAGAATCACAGAATGGTCAGGGTTGGAAAGGACCTCTGGAGATCACCCAGTCCAACCCCCCTGCCACAGCAGGGACACCTACAGCAATTGCACAGGACGGCGTCCAGGCGGGTTTGGAATGTCTGCAGTGTGGGAGACTCCACCACCTCTCTGGGCAGACTGTGCCAGTGCTCTGCCACCCTCAAAGGAAAGAATTTCCTCCTCATGTTAAGATGGACAGTCTGAAGAACAGAACTCAGTAATGCTACTGGAGAGACAAGAACGGAAATAGCAGGACAATCTGCTGAGAATATATGCACAAGGCGTAAGGATTCAGTGGCTTGAAGATTGAAGCAACAATGACTTAAAGATAGTGGTGGATGATGAAACATAACACCAAACTGCAATGTTGGTTGCAGGAGAGTGCAGCTTGTGTATAAGTCAAGTGAGAGCATAAAAGGAATACATACTACTATATACATCAAGGATAGTCATGGAGATTAAATGGTGTGGTCTTTTAAGCTTTTTCCAGCTATATTCTTTTCTGGGATTTGTGCTTCTGTAAGTTCACTTGAGCCATTAGGATTTGTTGCAAGAATAAAATTCATAGGTTGTCTAACAACATGAACTTGATATTTAATTTTTTTAAATTGAGGAAAATGTCTACAAATAATTCTGTCAACCCCATGAGATAAACAACTGAGCTGTTTTGATTTGATCCAGTAGAGGGCAATGACACCTATATACAATAGCTATTTCAGTATGAGTAGATCCACCATGAACAAACACCCTTAAAGTTATAGTGAGAATAATCACACCACCCCCCCTTTTAACCTTTCAGACATCAGGTTAATTAGGCAGAACTCCAGTTCATAAATATTATCCCAAGGGAACACGTTACTGTGTATTTTTCCTTTTTGATGTACAGCTGCAGTATTAAGTCAGGCATGATTTACATATATGATGCGATAATTAGGCCTAGGAGCCAGGATGAACCCATATACTGTGGATAACTGGTTTAGCTTGAATAAGATAAGCTTGATGATATTACATGAATATCATTTTTGTGATTGAAAACATGATAAATATTGCATATTGCTGGAAATGTTACCCTCTGGCTGCGCTAGAGGCAGCCTCAAACATCTAATTCTCTCCAGTGAAGGTTTATTCTGTTTCTATGTGTGTGTATAATTATTATTTACCATTTATTTAGCATGGTCTGTCTTCTAAGGAATTCACCATTTAAATTAGTCACAGATAGGTGAGTATTAGGTATGAATTGTTTGAAGGAAAGCAGACAGAAAGGATTTGTCTAGATAAGTCATAAACCGTGCATTTTGAAAACATCTCCTTTAAGATTTCAAAAACATCCACTCATATTCATTCATATCTAACCCCTCCTATTCTCTGTGTTGATGTTGGCTAGGTGCATTCTCTATATACTACCATTACTTATTATTTTTAAGGCAGTAAACAAGACATCCCCCTAATTCAAGGTACATTTTATAATTGAAGCCACTGGACTTTAAGACAGCTTCACTCTGTCTTTCCTTTTCATGTTAAATACAAGATATATTATAAGCTTATCAGAGTAGATCCTTCTCTTGCAAGCTACTTACAGAACAGCATCCTCTATCATACCTTGAAGTGAGTCACTAGGGTAGTTCATGTAATTTATATTACTTGAAACTGTAATGAAGTTATCAAGAGATTTTACACAGGAAGCTAAGAGTTCATCCAAATTCTCAAAGCTGTAGAATTATGTATTGATTGTGTTGTTTACATGATGATATACATTGATTATTATTCAAGCTCTGTGTTAAGAATCTTGTACTGCATTCCAGTACAATGACTGGACAAATAAGCTTGGGAAGCCTCATTATTCAGTGAATATTGTTAACGAGTGTGCTTAATTCTGTACAGAAGTGGATAAAAGGACAAGATACCTGACCAGAAGATTTTGCAACCTACTATTAAACAGATACAGTGATCAGATGGGACAAGGGATTAGACAGGTGGGCTATGGGGAAAACTTTAGAGGGGTTGTCAACAATCTGATCATATGATGACTCATTCTAATCATGTGAATGTGTTGACACTTCTTGGTAAATAAAACATTATAATTGGGAGGGATCTTCTGATGTTTCATCTGAAATGGGTTTTGGTGAAGGAATTGAAGAAAGTCAGATTCTGGGAGAAAGAATTAACAGTACAGGGTGGAGGTGAACGGGATCCTGGGAGGTGGTGATTAATAGGATATGAAGACTGGCACCATTTGCAAAGCAGAAAAGAAAATGGAAAGGTAACACAAATAAAGACAAAAGAAATAGTCCATGGAATCGCCTGTCTGAGATTCATTCTCAGCTTATTATTGGCTCTGGGACAAACCTGCCTCTCTTCCTTCCCACAAAGTCTTAATCCAAACCCTTATCTGAACACTGAGAAAAAGCAGAGGCATTTAGATGGGTTTTACTTGAGGTTACCTCAATAAAGAATGATTTGTCATACTTAATAAATAATTCCTTATTATTAACTGTCTGATAATGGTAATGTTATTCAAGTAATTTGGGACTTCGTTCGTGTTGGTGTTTTATTTTGTTTTTCTACTGTGAGTACATTGAGGTTACTTGAGATTAGTCTTTGGAAGGTTGAAGATGTGAAATCCAGTGAAAATCCAGTTTCTAGAGTAGTCTGCTTTTGTTTGAAATGGGTAATATATACTTTAGTGCTTAAAATAGAAATGAGTCAAGCAAATCATATGTTTGCTATTTAGGGAAACTTTTTTAAAGGTTTGGGTTTTCTTTTTTTTCTGTCTAAAGTTATATTAGAAAAAATTTCCACACAGCTACTGCAAATCTGAATAAAACTTGTAACTTCTTGTCTAAATTTGTCATCAGTTTTTAACTATTTCATAGAAATCCAGACATTTATCATTTAACAACGAAAGCTGAATTATGGTTTCAAATTTAAAGTTCTTCAAGAAATTAATACATTATTTATGAATTCAGGATGGTTTGAGTGTACCTATATGGCTATTCAAACCTAACCATTGAAAAAAAGTCCATAATGCTCCACAACATAACCGTGATTCGTAAGTTAGAGGATGATAGATTCTTGACTATGGAGTGCTCCAGCCCTGATGCAAACAGGCTGGCTTTTGTGTCATGCTGAATATTACACACTGGGACAAGTTAGTCATGTCTAGAAATGCAAAATTACGGCAACTGAGAGGTACTCAATTTTCTCTAAATTAGATATTGTTATTTAGATTTCAGCATAGTGTCCTGCCAATAAACCAAGCCTGGTTGTCTCTGATTTAAGTAGTGACATACTGAAAACCTTGTGGGCTTGTGATAATGACAACATTGGCTTTTAGGCACTCTGGTTTTGCTTTTGTTCTTATTTTAGCATGCATTTTTTTATATCATGGTTGTGCATATTCCTTTTCAGAGTAGGTGTGGAGCAGCTCTAAGTGTTGTAATGTGCTGAGATAAACATGTTCCAAAGACAGTATTTTGAGTCATGGTTCTCACATTTTAAGAATGAAAATGAGTTCATTGGTATCTGCAAATTCCTTGATTTTATTTAGATTTGTAGAGTTAATGTTAACATAAATGTTTTCTCCATGTTGAGTGGATAAGGCTTTACATTTTCTTAATACAGTCACATTAGTTTGTCAATTCAAATACTGTGTGGGACATATTGACTAGATTTGTCATTTCTGATCTATATTTAGACTTTCACAGATTACACTACGAGATTAATGCCGTGGAGCAAAAAGGGTACAGTCTGTCTTAGCCCAGTTTATACCTTTTCATGTTTCTTCTGGGAAATATCCCTATTGTCTCAAGTGTCATCCTATATGCCTTCCAGTTTTGGAAACTCCATTCTCTTTGTTTTGCTGTGCATTAAGAGTTCCAAAGGCATGGCTCAGATTTCTAAGTCTTGCAAGACAAATATTGAATTCAGATTTTTCTAAGTAAAAACCCCTTAAAATGTATTTATTTGTATGTTTAAATAAACACATATTTTGTTAATCATCCGGGATTTTGTTTTTTATTTGCAAAATTTGTACAATTGAACCTTCATATAAAATGCCAGAATATGTGGCTGTTTTTAAAATTATTAGTTTTTTATAAATCTATAAAACTTTTTGTTATAAACTTTATTAACAAAAGCAGTAGTTAACAGATATAAAAATAAGCAAGTTACATAACCATGGCAGGCTCCTGCAGTCTTTAGCTTTTCCCCACAAATGACATACACAACATTCTTGGCTGGAGCTTTATTCAAAACACATTTCAAAGACACAACTGTAAAACATTAGATCCTTCCAAAGAGCAAATTGACTAATAGGAAGAAACAAGACAGACCTGCTATGCAAGGCAAAAGAAGTCTCCACCTAAACCAAATTCTAGTTTCCAAGAGAGCTACCAGCTATATAAGTCAGGAAAAGACAATTCTTCTCTTAAATTCGCTTACTAACTTGGGATAACCACAAATGGCTTTATACAGTCTGTAATCTCCCTGTTGATATCCTTCCTTTTATTTATTATATTCATTTCTCTGGTGAGTGCCTTCCCAAGATAGGACATCAAAGAAGATTAAAGTCAACCTACAATTTGACACCTGAATAAAGACATGGTCATTTTCCAGTCTAAAGATCATGTTCACACCCAGGAATATTGGCAAACTGATGTTTTAGCATGTGGCAGATCACCAGTTTCTTAGATTTCAATGCCTTAATTTTTACTTTAGATCTGAGGTTAAATATTGCTGGACACATATTCACTGACAGTTGAAACAGCCTGTATAATAATTCCTAATTAGTCCTCTTTTCTGCCTCGTAGTGCTGTTATCTTTTGTTATCTTTTAAAACTTATTTGACAGAGCTAACACAAACAATATTGAGGGAAAGAAGAAGAACTTGCAAATCACTCACTTGAACAGAATACTGAATCTTCTCTACTTCTCTCAAATATTTCAGACCTTTCATTTGAACTTAATTAGTTTTCTGCATTTTTAATTACAGTGTGGTCTTGCTAGAGTTCATAAGCATTATCTGGACAGATCAATTTTGGACAGGAAGATTTTCACAGGAGGCCTGGGTATTAAAGTGAGATTGGTGTCTTGGTCAATAATAATCATCTCTTTAAATGAGTATTGAACTTCTGCCACTGGAAGGCAATTAAGGGAATGTGGTGCTACCATCTTCGTACTTATGTCCATTTACGTCTGCATGACCTCTAACAGCAAAAGCTGGGATGCACTGAACCCAACTGAGCTGTGTAACTGCATTTGATTTACTTAAATTCATACAGAATTTTTTATCAAATGCAGTTGGGTATTTTTTCCCCTCCTATAAGGCATTCTGAGCCACTTTTTTTTTTTTTTTTTTTTTTTTTTTTTTTTTTTTTTTTTTACAAAACCTCTGGGTTTAAAATTAAGCAGAAGATTGATGAAATATTGGGGAAAATCCATTTGTTTGATAAATGCTGTAGAATCATTGGGGTGTGTTGTATAATCACAGAAGAACCCGACCTTTGCCTTCTCAGCTACATTCTTTCTTTTGACATGTTAGTCAGTCACCTAACACTGATATACACAGTGATGCAAATTTTCAATGGACCACAAGAATAAAAGCCACCTTATGATTACCGTGTTATTCTGATTGTGTCTACTCACATGGAGACAATTAATAACAGTAGGCCATGTGGAACACCATGCTGGGAAGATGCGTTAATGGAAAATTTCATAAGCCTTAAGTTTTTTGTTTGTTTATTTTTGGGGTGGGATGGAAGACAGGAAACAAGGGGTATTGTAAAGACAAAGGGTTTTTCATAAAATCAAATGCTTTAAATATCTATGAATCGTATCAGACAAAGGTGTAGGACTTACGCTTGCATAGGAACAAGTATTAAATTAAAATAAATGGCTTTTGGGTTTGTTTCTGTCAGATGAAACTGTTGTTATATTTTGAAATGTTTTGGTTGTGGTGATGAGATTGTGTAAATGAAATACCTCTCAGATACATACTGGAATTTCTTCTCAAATTTAATACTGTTTAGAAGTGAAGAGCTGGCTTCAGCCTATCTCATTCTGTGTGATTTAATTCCCACAATCAAAATTTTTGGACTACAATTATAAATAATAAGCATAATCTGGCCGATCTCCTTTTTTCCGTTGTGTGCTGTTAAATGCTGAGATTAAGCAGGAAGCTTAAGGTCACCTCACATCCTCTGAGATCACACTGAGGCAGTACTATACTTTTGCTCGCTTTTACAGAGACAAGATCTATTTGCAGAAATAATGAGACAATGAGAATAATGTCAGAATAAAAGGGAACAGCACAAGTAATTTACTTCAGCTGTTATCAATAGTTTAACCAGTTTTCCTAGCTGCAGTAGGCACTGAGGTAGTCTACAGTTCACAATAACTCTTTCCTGATTATAAATTACATTAGATCAGAAAGAACCTCCAGTCTTTTGTGTTTCATTTCTCTTTCACTTCCTTACATAATTTGTTTCCCGGCATTTTCCTAAACAGAGAAATAATCACGGATTTGGAGAAGTAGAAAAAAAAGTAGCACCCACTTCAGAAATGCGTTTGAAAATCTTGCATCATATATGCCTAACTTGCTACAGAAGCAAATATAAATAAAGATGAGTCTCCATCGTACTGACATTACCTCATTTAAGATGAAAAATAATTGGTATTCACAGATGAGATGAACATTTTCATCCACCTCATAACGAGCAAATTAACAAGATATCTACTGAGTTCTCTTAAAAAAGACACTACACGTAAAAAGAACTAATTACTACTCACTCTGGAATACAAATCTCCATCCGTGGTAGGCTGTGTTGCTGACTTTGTGTGGATCACGGAGGGCAATATAGAGCAGGTGTCTTGTTATCAAACACCATGCCCTTCATGATGGCTTTGACGGTGGCAGTCCTTCAGTGAAGAAGGAAAAGTAGTCTGAAGAGGCCCTGCATGTCCCGTCATGTTTGGTGGTGAACATTTCAGTTTCTTTAAAGGTTCATTTATACCATATTCATCAGCATAGCATCTGATCTTCTTCCAGTAGTGCATTAGGCAATGTGACAAATATCTGTCACATTTTAGTTCCCTCTTCCTCTCCCCAGGGGAGAAAGGCTGAATGAATATAGATGTACAGGGATAAATTCAGACCTGCTGTAAGTAATTGCAATTCCATTGATGTCAGTAAAGTTGCACCCTACTACTTTTGATTTGAAACTGGAACAGAGAACCACATTGTTCTTTGTAAAATAAAAATAAACAGTATGTGAAGATGTTTCCAAACATTTCAATAATATTATCTAGGACAGATTCTGACCCCGGTTAAAACCATACAAATCCATTTGGGTTAATGACATTGCACAACTGTAAATGGAATCAGCCCTTATACATACATACAGCTTATAAATGTCTGTGATTATTGGACACACATTTCTAGATGTACACAGATCAACTTGCAAAACTGCACGTTTGGCCTTCTGTCTTTTAACAAATAGGTTAAAAATAGGGCTGGAACACCTTTGGGTAAACCATCCTTTGCAGTTTTTGTGTACTCTCTCTATTGTCAATTGAAAATAGAAAATATTTTTAACATAATTTTGCAGGATTTACTGTGGCCTTATGAACCATATGTGGGCCACTGAACACAGTTTGAGGATTACTGAGATAGGATATAACTGATTTGGTTCACATCTGGATGTGTTAGAGGGTCTTTCAGAATGAATGATCTATGAGTGGTTCATATAGCATGAAATTGTCAGAAATACAGGTGCTTCTTTCTAATTTGTTCAAGGAAATGACAGATTGAAAATATAGATAATCTTAAATTTAACAATAATTCTTTGAAGTTAAAATACATATGGAAGTAAATCAGCTTAAGTTACTGTAAAGTAAGTCTGTGGGATTTCACTGGTGTATGACTGGAGGCTTCCAGAAAGTGATGGGTATGATGATGGCTTACTTTGCTAAGAGGAAGAAAAGTGATGGTGTTTTTCATCACCCTTGTGTGAGTTTTCCACTGAACTGACTAATGTACTGCATTAGATGTATTTTATAAAAAAAAGATTTTTACTTCCTGTGTAGTGTAGCCAGTCAAGTAGAATTTTAAGATTTAGAAATACCTACCTTTTAGGAGTAGTAACTGGTGAGAAGAGTCATATATATACTTGGTTTTATCTCTACTTTTTAAAAAACACATAAATTCTGATTTTGTCTGATTGTCTAGAAAAAAAAGAGCAGGCGGTTTCTTCACTCTGTTTCTCTTCTTCCTCTTAGACTCATACACAGTTCCTTCATCAAACCATATTCTGCCTCTGTACCATGACCGGTCGCAGTTGTCAGGCCTGAATGCTCATTGCCAGCCTTGCAGCCAGCCAGAGCTGCTGGCACACAAAGCGTCTCTCTGCCATGGAACTTGCTGCCTTGAACAGTCTCTCAGTCCAGCAGAGGATGAAGTTTCCCAGCACTTCGGCATCTGCAGAAGAGTTCTTGGTATGATCCTGGTTGTTGATAAGAGGTCTGCTTCTGTTTGGGCCAAAACATGCTTGAAACCTGCTATCGGCAATTTGCATTATGGAGTCAAGACCTTTTGATCAGAGCTTCACAGCTCTTAAATACAAATGCGTGTTGTTGTTGTTTCACCTCTGTATTGTGGCAAGGCCCAACTGTATTATGGTATTTCTATTGCCTCTCCGGGTTTCAGAAACTCAGGAGCATGATCTGGAAGAAGGTAGTCCCACAGGTTCTGAACGATATGGATTTATTGTGAGTAGGTCTAGCCATAGCCTATAGATCTAAATCAATTTTCACTGCAGTAAGTGAAAATTTCTGTAATTTTGAAGGTGTTTGGTTTATGAATGGCACTAATTTAACTAGATGCAACTGGGACACCGGAAAACAGACTATTCGTAACACTTTTGACAGAAAGAATTCATAAGCTCCAAGCTCCATTCCCGAGGATGACTACTTCCTACGGGGATTCAAAACATTTCTATGGAGGTCTTTTGCAAAAGACGGACAAATTTTTTTTCAGACGAATACTACATGGAGTAATTATAAATGTTTTCATGTTGGAGAAATACAAGACTAATGCTATCAATACGATTGCTGCCTTTTACACCTTGAGTCTGGGTGCCTTGCAAGTTACGAGTTCTTGAGGTTATCTTTTCAAGATTAATGATACCATGTTTTCTAGAGACAGAAATTTGTCACACTCTTCCTTAACTTGTAGGCTTAGCTCTCTGAAGATACTTTTTTTGCCTAATATGTTTTTAGTTACCTACCATGGAGGAATTCTTTGAATCCTGTGTTGACCTATTATTGATCATAAGGGGTGGTCCTTTCTCCAGATTCTGGCTCTAGTCCTCTTAGCTGGGAGCAAGGCTTAATAAAACTGAAACAATAAATATCTTATATCTACATAACACTTGAATCCAAAAACAGTTTAAAAAGCAAGGATGAATTCATTTACCACTGAAATGCCAGCCACCTCTGGGGTGGAACACATGGTTCTTATTTTCACAGAGCTAAGCAGCTGTTTAACAGTACAAAACAACAGTACATTATAGTTTAAGTCATGAAATGAAGAATAATCCTGTATCCAATTGAAATGTAAGATTAAACTTAGATGGGGGGAAAATAATTACCCAAATTGGTAAAATGATCAGAACACAAAGACTAACCCCGCTATTCTGGCACAGTGGGCCACCAAAACACTGAGGACTGAGTGTGGTAAGGAACATAATTTTTCATTACATCTAAGAGCTGTTATCTTCAGTTAGACTGAATTTTTTTCAGCAAAGTGATTTCTTGTTAAAATATGTTGGTCCATCAATACCCAGCCTTTCTGTGGAAAGTACATGCCATTTAGACACGAAAGGTTTTTTGGAGTCTACTGTGGAATTTCTGATCAAAAAGAGGCTGAGCCAGAAGCACTAGTAACCTGACTGTTATGCACATCTCCCAGGATGTGGGAGAATGAAATTCAAGTCCCTGTTTAGATTACTTCACAGCGTAGACTTGGACCTGGGTTTCCCATGTCCCAGAGGAAGGTCCTAAATTACTGGACTTGCAGCTATTCTGATCATGTTTTCTTTTTATTTTCCTGTGGAAAAAATACAAAAAAATTGAAAGGTCTTGGGTTTGGCTCAGTGTAGAATGTGAATTTTGCAATTTCAAAAACTTTCCTGGAACAGGAAAGTTATTTTCCACCCAGTTTACCTCCCGCTGCAATGTATTCCTTTGCAATAAGATGAAAAGTTACTGAATTTACTGCAGTATTATCTTAGGGGGTAGGCAACTACTCTGTAGGGTTCATATGGGTTTATATTATACTGTAATGTTTCTATACATTCATCTGTGTTGCCTATACATCAGACTAGGTCACCAGAAAATTTAATCTAGAAGTTAGAAAGCTTCTAGCAATTGCAGCAATCAACTTTTTAAATATGCTTCCAATAAAAATAACATGAGCACACACCTACCTGTTTTTAAGGTGGAGTTAATAATCTTCTAAAAGGACCTATTTACAATAGCCACTGGTTGGACACTACAAGTCAGGTGGTCCTTTTTGTCCCCATTCCTTCAAAGGCTAATAAGGTGACCGTGCCTGGCAGACAGACCTTCTCACATTTTTCTCTACTGGGCAGGTTGAGGAATCAGAAGATCTTTTGTAGTTAAGGAGGTGCTATCACGTGCTCTAGCTTTTGGCAATAAATTCCAATAACTTTTATGTTCTTGATAGATGTCAATCCTGATACTGAAAAGATCGTCAACCTGTGCACAACATATGCAAGCACTTACCTAATATCCAATTTCTTTTGTCTATCAGGCAACTGACAAATAGATTTAAGACTGTTTGCCTGTTTCAAATACCTCCAGGTCAGATGACAACAAAATTCTACCACTAGTAAGCAATGTTAGATTTGATTCAGTGGTGATTTTTCCATTCTATTACCAATGCACTGAGCCTTCAGGTCTAATGAGGTCTATTGATTCCTGCAGATTTGTAATATTTACTAATCTGTCAAATTAATTAGATTTCTGTCATATTGCTGAAAGAGGTGGTACACAATTTTAAAGAAATATCTATTACTTTCAACAATATAACTACCACCTGGTATATGGTCACTAAAGGTGTTGAGCCCAGGAACTGTGAAGTCAATGGCTACATTTCACTGAGATTTGAATGAGCTCAAAATATTTGTGCAACCCCATTGGCAAGGAAGCCTAGCATTGAAGAAACTTGAGTCTAAAGATTCCTCAAGTCTCTTGTTCTCTTAAGGCTAACTTTTATGAAAGTCAATGGGAGGCTAGTTTCCAACAAAATTAATGACTGCATATTAATGGTTATTCAGAAAATTGAATTGTTTGGTCTTTGAGGAAGACGCTAACCCTTTCTATTGTATTTGGACCACAGGAAGAGCACCAATGTTATTCAACAAGGTAGGACGAATTGTCTGAGGAAAAAAATGCAACTTCCAGTAACAAGAAAAAAATAATTATCGCAATGATTAGTCAAAGAACAACAAAAAAGGAATAATAACATACAGAGCTCCTCAACATAAATCTTTCTAGTCTGATGGGCTAGATACAGAGGCCTTTATAGTTAAATCAAATTAAATTGCAGTCATTGTGTATATACTCATACGTATATCTAAATGTAATACATATAAAACTCTATACCAACATAAAAATATATTAGAATAAACAAACATTGCCTTGTTTGGCAGAATTTTCAAATGCATATTGCTTCCTTTATTTATTTTTTTATTACAATAAAAATGTGTTTTGTATTAAATCTATTGTTATAAAGAAATTAAGTCCTGAAATCTGCCAGCGTGGCTTTTTTCCATAAAGTGGAAAAAAAACCCCTCCTGTTTTAGATACTTGAAAACATTAGAAATCTGAAAATGAAAAGACCAGCCTCTGCGTAGCAAATTACTCCATAAAAATAAAAAGAATTCTTCTGTGTGAACTTAAATGGTTTGAAAGCAGAACATAGCAGAAGAGAATAGCGTGCATGGTCATAAAGGAAAACAGAGGGTTTAAGTCAATCTTTACAGATGTATCGGAGTCATTCAGGATGAAAAATAATAAAAAATAAATAAATCGGAGGCTATTTCACAGAGATTTGGGTCTGATTCCCCCTCTGCTGAGGCAAAGATTGTTTGCGTGAGCCTGCCTTTGTAAAGAAAATGCCAAGAAAATCCTCACAAAAAGTTTTCCTTGATCTGCGCCTTAGCTTTGAACAATGGGGACAAAATTTTATGGCCTTACATCTGTATTAAAGGGTATGAGTTGTACGGCCTGAGCTTCCAAACTTTACCACTCAGAGTGCTTACTTTCTCCTTTCATCTTCTTCTATGGTTTAACCTACACTTCATACTACACCTTATTATTCCACTGTGTCCACCTACATTTTATTATCATTAATTCTGTGTAGTAGGTTATATATAACTCAGTGATATCAAGTTGTACTTAGATTCTATTCTGAAAGGTACTTTATAAATAACTAATAAGAGACAATCCTTGGTCCAGAGAGCAAAATATCAAAAGCAATAGAAGACTGAGAGGAAAATTGCAAGTCTACAAGTTGTCCTGTCCAAGATCCCAGGGTCAGCCAGTGGCAAAATCAGAAATAGCTTCTTATCTTCAAGGCCTTGAACACTGCCTGCTCTGTCTCTTACTGCCTGATTTTGCCTTTTTCCCTCAGGAGCTTTTTCAGAGGCTACTGTAGCTGCCTCTGAATACTCAGTAGGAAAAGAACATCCAGGTATAACGATCCAGGTCAAAGAAGAAATGGTCCAAGTGTTCAGAGGAAAAAGAGACATTGAGCAAACACCAAATGAACATGTATCTTGCTAGATGTTTCTGATTTTTTTCTTTTGGAGAGCTATTCAGTGACTTAGCTGATAACAGAAGGAGACTGACTTGACACCATTTCTTTCAGACTTTAGCAAAACATTTGACAAAATGTCTCTCGGGGAGCTGGTGAGTAAGGTGATGATGGCATCAGTATCAGATAGGTGAAAAGGCTTAGTAATGAGCTGTGTGGCAGCATACAGATAGTGTAAATCTAAGTGAAGGAGAGGTTTCTGGCAGAAAGCAAAAAATTATTTGGTATTGGGACCAGTTCTATTCAAGATTTATGTACAGATTCAGTGCTTGTGCTCCTTTCCTGGCTGTGAGCTGAATCAGTGTAGTGTCTTGCTTAATCGTGATGCAGCTGCACTCAAGTTTAAGTGAAACTGCCAACCTTCCAATGGATATTAGGAAAAAAATTAAAAAAGAAAAACAATAGGGGCACTAACCCTATTTAAGGTAGGATTCTTGAAAATTTTAGATTACTGATCCCTGGCTTTCTGCGTGTTCATCTTCTTGTGGCTTCACTTTAGCCCTAGACACTATTTTTGACACTATTGTTGCTGAATGTGACAGTCCTGGGCTGTCACATGGCCCTTTCATGTGAGTTCTGGCATTTTGAAATGGTACCACTTAGCAGAGAGGTTACACACTTTTTTTTTCTATTTCAAAAGGACCTGGCAAGGGTACCAAAATCTGGGTATTCCTGGCTGCTCTAATGGTCTTTTGAAGCTATAGATATATGAATAAAATTATAAGAGACCTGTGGTTACTTCAGACTGCACATCCCAAGCTCTGCCTTCAGTCTAGGATAGTTAGTAAGCCACCACAGTCAAGCTGCCACCATAGTCAAGCTACCACCCATGCCTGTAGCAGACAGCACATTGGGAAGTGATATTGGCAGTCATTCTGCTTGCTTAGTAAGTTTGAAGGTCTGCTTATCATCTCAGAGCTGAAAGCAGTCTTTGACATAAGTCTGCAATGATGCTTGTGTTCACAGCTGTCCATCTGCTGCAAAATGTTTTACCTGTGTCCACAACGCAACAGTGCAAATG
Source organism: Pluvialis apricaria (assembly GCA_017639485.1). Classification (NCBI taxonomy): domain Eukaryota; kingdom Metazoa; phylum Chordata; class Aves; order Charadriiformes; family Charadriidae; genus Pluvialis; species Pluvialis apricaria. The sequence continues at coordinate 154,274,948 of CM030008.1, read as the reverse complement.
TTGACTTGGGAGTTTCTACCATCAGACTGGACCATGCTATAAAAGGAACATCAGCAGGTTCTTATAGTTGAGGAAGTATAGAGATACAGACACGGACCTATTAAAGATTGTCTTCCCACATAAGTTTCAGAGTCTGTTGACTAGGCTGGTGGAGGGAGGAGAAATCATTGAGCTGAACTTAGATGAATGTCTTTCAAGGAAGGAAGCACCAGTGGTCGGGAGCAGAGCTTGTGGGATGCAGATTTAACCAAACCAGATGAAGCCACCTCCAGCATATCCTTACAGATCTGATTATGGGGTAGTACAAAGATGGCATAAAACCAAATTATCCTTTCCTTATGGGCAGATCTTGAGATTGTCCTAGAAGTGAGGAAAGCATTCCTGAATAGGATTAGCCTGGCTCTGGTCTTGAACAGTTTTCTCCCAGCCAATTCATAGGATGCTGTTTTTTCATCTCACATAAGATGTCCACATGTATTATCCTTTTCAAGACAGAAGAGACAGAACTTAAATGAAATCCAGTCTCAAACACAATGGGGATGTTCTAGCAAGCATGGTGGCCCACCCAGATTTTGGAACTCTCTAGTTTGAAGTCTGAAGAACATGCATTGGTATGGGAAATGTAAATTTTGACTAAATAACTAAGGCCAAAGCCTTGTTGCTATGCAAGCTGGTGTAGTGGGGCCTGGTAAACTCTTGGTATCATATTCACGCAGCAGTTACAGAACCAGAGGTTCAACGTGTCTTACTATGTCCCAAAAGAGATGACAAGCATGAAAGAGAATGGATAATCTGCTAATTAGGTTAGCTGCTTTGGACTTTGGGGTTGTATTTAGTTTCCTACCCTTCCAATGACCTGTTTTTCAACCTCTTGCAAGTCACTGAAGGTGTCCTAAGTCACCTTTAGATCATTTATACATATGTATTCATTATAGATGTCAAAGTGTCTTAAAAGACACATTTAACTTCCTGGCAGGGCAATTCCTAATACTTGCACTAATTTTGACAATATGACGTTGCCATACTGAGAGTGTGTGATCTTTTGACCTCTTCCCCACCCTTGGATATAAATCAAGACCATGGCGATTGGGTATGGAATTGCTACACTGTATAAGACACAGAATTGATAACTTGCTTGCATGCATTGAACAGAATTTAGGAAGAAACTGGCTAGTTTGCTATAGGATTTGGTGTGAAGCAACAGAACTGAAGAGTACTTCTGGATTAAATAGAGCATAATAAAAAGGTGCTGCTGTGATGAAGGACACCACTTCCCTGTTTGAGGACCAAAGCACAAGAAAATACATAGCTTACTAAAACATAAGACTGGGAACTATCACTGAAGAACTTTAGGTTAGCTGTCATTCCTTCTCTTGGGACAGGATCCAGAGAGCAGAGGTAGTACTGTCTTTTGTCTGAAGATTTCCAAATTTCTTTTAAAAACTCCTCCAAAACAGCAATTTCACAAATCATCTTAGAAGTGCCACAGATGAACAGAATTATTGCCTGTTAGGAACATGATACTTACTTGCTAGGAAAATAACAAAGTGAGAGTACCAGCAATTCTAGTTGAATATTTCTCGTGTATGCTGCCGTCTTCATCAAAACCAGAGAAAGTACTTTGTGGGAAAGAAGCAGGAGAAGAAACAACAGAACAAAAAGCTTAGATGTTAATGTGCAGTTTTCTGGTTTATTTTTCAAGGGATTCAAGCATGATTAAGTTGAGCAGACATTCCTTGGACAGAAGGCAAACTTTCATAACCAGGCACAACACTGACATTCTGGAAGAAGACAATACTTTTGAAAAAGAAGCTTTGAGTCTGCATATGACATAATAAATGACATTCACCCCTCCGTGCGGACTTTGTCAAAACTTTGACAGGTCAGCATATCTTGAATTTTGAATAAATATGTAACCATATATAGACACCCACAAATACACACAAACACTTGAATATTTTGTTTTGCGGTACTCTTTGTCCTAGTTTTGTTAAGTCCTCCATCTGTAGGCTTTGCTTTATGCCACAGTTAATAAGAATTCTTTGCCCAAGGTATTGAGAATAGTTGAAAAATCTGTCAAGGTACCTTGACAATTGCAGTTATGGTATATACCTTTGTAAGAATACAAGTATTTTGTAAATCTTGTTTTGAAAGGGGACTGAATATGCCCATAAATTTACAAAAGTATCCATCTTTGCTCATACCACAGCTTCAATTCACTCTTCACAGCTGGTATAAATGACTTCCACCAAAGCAGGTAAAATTGCTTAGGTCTATTCTCAGACGAATGTTTTCATCTGTATACGCTCCTTTGAAAGCAATCAACATAACTAAAAATATTTGCATCCAAGTTAGAAGTCTCGTTTCCCCAATCTTTCTGCAGTCAACAGAGACACAGCTTTATCTAGTGGGTGTTGCAGACCACTTTAGTTAACTGTAGTGACTATCTAGGAAGTTTAGTGAAGCTAATGTCCTTATTTAAGCACAACGGCCGTATGCCTGCAACTGGGCTGTGTGAATTCTCCCCAGTGTTTGTTATTTCATGAAAACATATATTTCTTCTTCTTTTCTGTCCCCTTTCTTTATTTCATACTGAAATATAATTCCTTAGTGGTTAGACAAACGTAATAGGACCTCATTATGTCCAATATTCAGGGATAAGGTATCCATGAAAAGGATGTGTCTGGAATATATAAGAGAGTGTCAAGTTATATTTTAGGAAAGCTACTCCTCAGGAAGTACCAGAAGAGAATGATTTGAAAGAAGTTGTCAAATAAAATTCTTACACAGGTTCCATAGTAACTGGTTATACTTTTTCTTTTTGGTCTGCCAGACATCAGCAGTCTTAGTGGCTATCCACAATATTTTTAAGAAACCATCAAAAACCATCAGGCAAGTAGCCACGTTATCCAGATTAGCTTCCCATCAAGAGAAAAACAGTAATTGAATGATAGATTTGAGAGTAATTGAGCCAGGATATTGAGGGCACCTAGACAGCAAATTAAAACAATACAACTAACTGGTAGCATTGTAAAAAAATCAACTTAGAATAAAACATTTGTATTAGCTGAGTGCAACTAAATACTTGACTGTTTTAACCACTTCTAGTAAAACAAATTATTGATTTAGAAAGTTTTCTAGCAAGTCCGTGTTAGAAATAATTTGCCTAATTATGTTAGACTTAAGAATGATAAGAAGTTTGATTTTCATGTTTGTATTGGCCATGGGTAGGATTCATGTAAACCCCAAAGGTCTGAAAATCAGGCTGTGGTATTGAGACAGCCCAAGTTAAAAGTTGTGGATGAGAGCTATGAAGAAGTGCAGCAACGCTTGGAGTACTTTATGGACCCAGTCATTCAATGAAAGCCAGAGCTCTGAGGTTTTTTTTGCCTAAAAACTGCTTTAGAAAAAGCAGACACCTAAAAGTAAGTCTGACCAGTGGGTGCCAAAACTTCTGAGCTCATCCCACGTGTGCTGGCCCTTGAAACAGAGAGTGGGGCTCCCTGTACAGGCACACCCGACTGAGAGCACAACAGTGTGACCTGAGCACACAAACGATGTGGATACATTAACACTGTGCTGTGTCTGCACTAAATTAACGGTGGCTGAGAGTCAGTGTAGCTCTGCCAGCTGTGTTGAGACCCTTGCCAGACGGAAGCCCTTGCAGTGGCCTGGATGGGTATGTCTTCAATTGGAAATGATAACCTGAGAACCCATCTTGGAGGGAAGTCACTCCTCCAGCTCTTCCACCAAAAGAAAGATGCCAAAAAGTTTTGTTTCTTTTATTTATTTCTTTCTTCTCGTGTAATGATTTGGTCACCAGAGCATCAACCTGAGCTGTAGAAGATCAAGATTAAATTCCTTCTTCTGTCTGAACCCGCCACTTTCACACTCTATGCAACTGCTAAAACCAGGAGGTGAGAGAGTGCATGTCAAATGGATGTTCTCCATCGCTCTTCTTGAAACTGTAATGACCAAATAGTTATTGACCAAGAGTGTGAGCACTAATTTACACCATTTTGGTTAAGACGCGTGAGTTTTGTCTGAGTATTAGCCACTGAACTAATGACTTGCATTCAATTAAATCATAACAGAATACTTGAATATAAATTGAAACAAGGATTAATATATAGATCTCTGCTTTGTCAGGTAAATTTTCTCAAATACACACTACTTTAACAGAGCCATAATTGCTCCTCTACTCTGGCCCAGTGAATATTTAATTATTCCATGCACCTTTAAAGACTCTGAACAGAAGAGGGCTGAGAATGCCTTGCCACAGAGCATTTTATTTCTTGGTCACTTATATATTCACTAAGAAGGTAGGAAATGCAGTTTGAAGTCTCCCTAGGCAAGTGAGGTCACTGAACTCGCATCTTTCACATCCTAAGAAGGATCGTTGCCACTAACCTACTCTATAACTTGAACACTAAACCCCAGACATTATTTTTTGTGAAGTCTAGAGTATGTATTCTTTGAGAATATCTTGACTGCAGGCCTTGAAGGTGAAATACTATGTTGATCTCTATTGGATTTTTGTGCATAGCTGCCAGGACTTGTGGAATTCTAGGTCTGTGCAGGGTTCTCGAAAGCCCGCTAAGATACCCATAGACTTGCAATATCTCATAGGCCAAACATTTGTGGAGAGAGAATTAAAATTGTGGGTCTTGGTGTAGGGTAGACGTAGGAATCAAAGTCTTTTGGTGGTGCTAGCCCTTCAGCTGGTGTCAGCTCACCAAGGTGTATCATTTACAACAGACACTAGAGCTGTACTGTACACCAGTCCTCTTAATACTCAACAGACTCATGCACCAATTTGAAAGTAAAAAAATGTTTGTTTCAAATACAGGTCTAATACGATTGATTAAATACACTAGATGAATGTACAATTTAGTGTTACGAGGATATGTAAGGTTATATATCAACTAGTGAGTAATGAGAGTACAGCACACTAACAAATTAATCTGATCATAAAAGAAAAGCTCAGCACACATCCTAATTGCTGATAGTAAACTGTGATGACCTGTGGTTCCCACTCAATCCGGGCAATGTTTTCAATATAAGAGGAAATAAATTGGGTCTGACTGCATTTTCATTTACATGTGTGTAAAGCAGGACACATTCCATTAAAAATGATGAGGAAAAGTTAGCATTGGTTTGAGATCAGAACACAATCCCTGAAGTGTTTTGCTGTATCTAAATTGGCATTTATAAGAGATAAGTGTTAAAAGGATCATTCTTGAATACTGTTATCCTTTGTTAATTCTTCTGCACTATTGTTACTTCAGATGTTGTCAGAAGAAAAGGGGTGTAAAGAAAAATTTAACTCTAGGCCCACACCAGTAAGAGGTATTGCATAAATACTGGACATGAAACGGAAAAAGGCTGGGAGTATAATAAAAAGACAATGACATTCTAAAAAAAAATCTCTGGTTTAGGGACAGGTAGACTAAAACTGTACTTGGATAAAAATATAGACCCATCTTTGCCAAATACAGTAAAAACAGGTTTTCATACTGTCGTGGTTTAACCCCAGCCGGCAGCTAGGGCCACGCAGCCAGTCACTCACTTCACCCAGCTGGGATGGGGGAGAGAATTGGAAGAGTACAAGTGAGGGAAAGCTTGTGGGGTGAGATAAAGATAGTTTAACAGGTAGAGTAAAAGCCGTTCACACAAGCAAAGCAAAACAAGGAATTCATTCAGTGCATCCCATCGGCAAGCAGGTATTCATCCATCTCCAGGAAAGCATGGCTCCATCACACATAATGGTTACTTGGGAAGACAAATACCAGCACTCTAAATGTTCCCCCCTTCCTTCTTCTACCCCCAACTTTATGTACTGAGCATGATGTCACACGGTATGGAATAGCCCTTTGGTCAGTTGGGGTCAGCTGTCCCAGCTGTGTCCCCTCCCAGCTTCTTGCGTCCTCCCAGCCCACTCACTGGCAGGGCAGCGTGAGGAGCAGAAAACGCCTTGACTGCTTAGCAACAACCAAAACCACCAGTGTGCTATCAGCACTATTTCCCATCCCAAATCCAAAACACAGCCCTGTATACCAGCTGCTAGTAAGAAAGTTAACTCTATCCCAACTGAAACCATGACACATACCCTTAAAGACAGATTGTTCAACCTCTGTATTATGAAATGAGGATGCTAATCATCTTTGGCTTCAGCAGAAACTTCAACCTGAATGAAGGGTGACAAATATCCCTAGGTGAGAACTTGCCTTTCTAAATGTTCACCAACAGAGTATGGGAGCTACTTTCACTTCAAACAAATATGCTTCTGGAACAGGTACAAGTCTGTCCTCTTCCCTTCAGGAAAGCTTTTCAGATGACAATTGATTTCTTTGGCAACATGCATGCAGACAGGATAGTGTATCTGACATATGCCTTTTATAAATCAAGTAAAATGCACATATTTTTTCTGGTATATAAAAAAAATGGTTGTCTGAGAAACAGGTGGGTGATCAGACACCGTTGCTAAAAATCTGAAATCTCTTCATAATTTTGAGTTTACTCTAGTTCCAAAAATGGCAGGAATCTCTGACACTTAAGAATACAAAATATTGTGGGGCCAATTAATCTTGTGAAATTTGTCATATTTTAGCTAGAACCTCATTAAAAATTCTGTCTTTAAACTTACTATATTTTATGGTAAGCTTCTATGGAGAGAGGTGTACCTTAAACTTTACTTAAGAGTGTTTCTTGACAGACAGTGAACTCTTAACCACACAATCTGAAATTCATCAAAAACCTCCAAACTGGACTGGACATTGCATCATGTTATTAGTAACCACTAATGAACTACACTGTACAGCATAAGCACAAGAAAGCAATGTTATGGCTGATATCTCTTCCTCAACTCTTTCTGAGTTTTAAATTGTGAATGAAAAGAAGATTGATGTTTTCTTTACTGTTAAGTTTCCACATTAAATATAGCCGTTGATTATGAAAGCATTTAAATGATAAAACCTAGTTAGGATATTATGTTTTGTCTTATTAAAATGTATTTGGCACTGTTCAAATTTAGCTTGCCAAGTAATCTGCTCTAATATTAACGCCTGATGTATTGTGGAATCTGTAGTGGCCTTGCTTGGAATAAGGTATAACAAACTTTCCAGGCTTTGATTACGTATTAATCAGTGGCTTGTAGAACAGATACTGACGGAGGTGACAAGAGCTTCTTAAATACAGATGTTTCCAAATACATAAAAATGATCCAATAGTCTGGAGATCTCCTGTAACTCCAGAAATATTTTGAGAAGCCCAGTGAGATGTTTGCCAAAGATTTAGGCATTGACAAATAGTCTCCTCTGAGCGTGTGAGTTCACTGCCATTCAGCCACTCGGCTGAGCCATTGGGAAATGGAGACTGCTCGTAAGCAGCAGGGGCAGTGGAACTGCTGGACTCATTTGGTCACGTTCAGAATGAGATCATGTGGCTTGATCTCATTCAAAATACGATTATTTTTGGTTTGGGTGTGACTTGAGGTTTGAATGTCAGGAAATGTGAAAAAAAAAGACAGGGTGGAGGAGCACAAACTGGGAATTTTGAAGTAGAATCAGAGAAAGACAAAACAATCAGCACAGATGTCTGCATGTTGGTTTCCACTTGCTGAGGCAAAAGGGAGTCTGAAAAGGATCAAATGAAATAATACTTTCAATTAAATGCATTTCTTATACATAATACTAAAACTGCTTGCACCTCAGGAGAATTTGGACATCTGCTGAGAACATGCCATCATCAAAACCTTATCAATGCCGCTTCACAGTCACAAATGCCTTCATAGCTACTGTTGTGTTTACAGTGTAGATATTGCATAGGCCAAGACATGGAGCTTCTCTGGCTTCTGTAGTTGCATCTTGTCTTTCAACAACATAAAATGAGGTTTTAAAAGTTCTTACCTACCCACAGAGGTGTACCTGTGCCAAAATTTGGAGGCAGTATAATATCAACTTAATTTTTTAGAGCTTACACTGGCCTTGCTGTGGGCAGGCTTATTTTATTGTATGGTCTAAGAGTGGAGTCTTTTAGCCCTGGGGTTCAAATCAATGGGGTGAAATTAAAAAAGTGCTTGGAGACATACTGCCAAAGCAGAGGTTTGTTTTTGTGCAATTGAGGGAAAGTCCACGAGTCAGGCACTATAAGTGAGATCTAACCAACCAGAATGATTCATTAGGTTTTTGTGATGATAGGTAAGCACATAAAAGAAGGAAAAAGGGCAAAAGAAGAAAAGAAACTAAGATTCTAAGGATCATGAAGATGTTTTAATGCTTTGATAGTCATCTTTTAAACCAAATTATGAAGAAATTAAATATTTTGAGGGAGATTTGGTCTGATTTGAAACTTCTTTCCATAAACAAATGTCTTTACTTTTTTGGCCAGGTGTTTGGCAGTTCATCCACTGCGGGAAAAGTCAGAGTTGGCTGATTCATGTTCTGTGGTGTTACACATTATATTGGCAGTCCGAGGAGGTGTTCTGGTTCATTGTGTTTTCTTTTCTTCACCTATTGTTGACAACCTGTGGTGGAAGGATCGGCACAACTCCATTGCTCCAAGGGTGGCAGCTGATGCGGTATTTCCCCCATCCAGAGGCATTGACGCATTTACTTCTACTAACCACTCTGTTTGTCAGATAATGTTGTACCTCTCTCGTGCCAGCCTTCCTCCACCATTCAGCAGGTAACTCTGGTTGAACAGCAACAGGTAGGAAAAAGCAAATGATCACTAGGAGTATTGAGTATCATTGATAGGCTTATACCTACTTCTTTTTGCACCTTTAATTGCCAGGCAGCCCTTTTCTCCCTGCATGGTTACATGCCAGAGGATTCTGCTTCTCCTGTGATCCACTGCAGAACTATAGTTTGACCTACACCATGACCTGCTCAGGCCGGAGCAGAAATGAGATATGAAATGTCAAATAATACCTGCATTTACAGCTTGAACACAACCAAAGCCTGCAGGTTTGTGGACAGCCATAACAGTAAAAGAGAATGGTTTTGCTTTTCTAGTGGTTCCTCTAACTGACTGCTGAGGCTCTTGGAGGTGGATGCAGTGGGCACAGGGCAGGATCTGTAGAAGTCCACCCTGCTCTCTGTGGTGAGCTAGGCACAGCTCTTAGGTTTTTGCCATCACCTACTACAGACTGCTGTGGTTTCGGCAAAGTCATATAACCCCATAATGTACTGACATTAATGCAGATCACTTCAATTAATAGAGATAACTTTTCTTCTGTTGCCAACCTGTCATTTAAGCAGAATGTGGGAGGGGGAGAGAGAGAGATTTCCATTGACCTGTTTTTTGAAACTTCTTAGACCTTTTTCCAAAGAAGTTACAACTTGTCATTGATAAATTATGTCCTGTACATCCCAACATTAATTATTTAAATTCCATTAACTTAATAATGGTATGCAATAAGTCTGCCTGCACACCCTTTTAGCTTTCCTTCTTTTTATTAAATTGGTGTTTTGATTGATTTGGGTTATTTTAATGCAGAGTAGAAGTGGGGCTTAGGCCATGAGCCTGCAAAAACCTTAGCACCCTTTATAAATTCAGGATAATATTTTGTACTGTGGGTGAACCACAATAACAACCCACTGCTGAAAAGGAGAAATTCTGCTTGCTCTTCCCTTCTCTTCCAATCAACTCTCTTTCCTCCCTCTTTCCTCCCCTGGTCTACATTCACTTACTTTACTTTGGTCCTAAAAATCTTCACACCTTTGGGGAACCAGTTCTGTTCAGCAGCCAAACTGGTAAACCAGTCAACATTTTTTTTTTTTTTTTTGTCTGATGGCTTTCTTTAGTTGGGTTAGTTTTTTACCAGGTTAGTTTTCAGTCAGGTTAATGAGCTGAACAGAATTACAGAGGGCCCGTTAACTGTCTGAGATGATCTGGATAGGCACCAGGAAGGTGCAGTTCGGGGGTGTGGAAGATGGGTAAAAAGGGCTGCCCCGGTTCTCTCTCATTAGGCTGTGTCAGGGTGTTTGCGCATGTTGGCCGCAGTGTGCATACCTTCATGCGTAGTTCCCAGAATTAATGCATACATGCAAAGCAGCAGGACCCAACCCAGCTTGTCGGTGGGATCTGAATATTTTCAGGATGTGGATAATCACTGCTCAGTGTAATCTTAGCAAATTATTTGCTCGCTATTATAGTTTGCAATTGCTTAAAACAGCAAGAAAAATGAAAAGACAGTGACAGTGGCAGAAGCAGTCAGTCAGGGCTGAACCTAAACCCAAGCAGGTATGAGAGATGTTCTGGTCTGAAACAGGGACTTTTATCAAGAGAAATCATAATGGGTTTGATGTCTTAGTGAAAAGTCTGACACAGACAATCAGGTAAGCTGCTTCTCAACCAAATTCTGCATTCCAAATTCTGCATTCCTATAGAGAGTCCCTGTCCTGGTTTGTATTTTTTTTTTATATCTAGAAGTGCCCTCACATATTTTATATTGTTGTTTATTTTATATTTAGTGGACTCAATAAACGATTGTGCTCAAAAGGCTACTCTGTAAGTTAGAAAAACAAAGCATGTTTCTCTCCCCCTTGACTGTTATAATTTCTTTACTTATTCCTGAGCAAATGGTACATTTCTTCCCACTAAATGATAGCCAAATCGTATTTGCTTGGCACTTCAGCAGTTTCTAAGCCACCATGTCAGGTTTAATAACAGTTTATGTTTAAATGCATACTGAAAATAACTGTGCTCTGTCATGCAATGTCTGATGTTGATATAAGATTTACCCTAAGGCTGGAATCTACCCTGTTTAATTGTTATTGATAAAATTATTGACACAACTGAACACAAGATTCCCTCGCCATCTTCTCCCTGGCTTTCCTGATTGCCTTATCTTCTCATTTTCTTCCTACTGCCATAATGGCATTTCTTATGGTGAGTTCACTCCTCAGCTTTTTCTGAAAGCCCCTTTTCCAGTCCTGGACTTAAAAAACTAACAATAGTAAAAAAAGTCCTAGATGGCCTTATTTACTTGATTCAGATATGTTAACCTCAATATACTGAGCTCTGTGCAGAATATGTCAAGGCTGTTTCCTGCCCAGGTTAATATCCCAGGTGCGGAACTAGGATGAAAAGTGGATTTGTCTACCAGCCTGCTCAGAGACTGCTTTGGGAGCACGAACCTGCACAGCCCTTTAAAGTGCCATATAGCATAGCTTGTTTAGATATAGCTTGCCTACCTCTATACCCTGCTCTCTTGAATTGTAAATACACCTCCATGGAGTGATACCTGAACTTGAGCAGCTCTTAAAAACACCCAACCAACCAACCAAACACAAAAATAACAGAACCTTCCCTGGCCTTAGGATCTGCAACATGGCAAATGAGATGAAAAATTTCAATGCCTATTTCAGAAGACAGTGTTCCTAAAGTATTGCAGGAAAGTCACTAACAGCTGTGATTTGATAACCCTATTTTGTTTTCAGAAGTGACATAACAAACCTCCTTCTACTTGCATAATAGCTAATTAAAGCACAAAGATAAATGAAAGGATTTTAATTTTTTTAATTAAAAACTCCCTACAAATATAATTTTTTTTTCAGCTGTGACAAAAAAAGGGCAAAATATTTTGTATTTTGCATTTCACAGTCTTATGGGAGTAATTAATATTGAAAGTATAAAGGTCCATTAGAGGAAAAGTATACACTGTTGCATTGCTTGTCTTGTAACATAAACAGAGCACTTATTTGTTACAGTCAAGAAATAGTGCTTCTTGGAGAGATTTTCAGTGAGAGAAATTATTTATTTGCTTCTGCCAGTAATTTGTTGGGTACTAGGGTGCAGATCTTCTTGAAAACACACACTTAATTTATGCTATTCATAGCAGCGATAACAGCCCACTGTTTTATCCCTGTCGCAGTGTTAAAGTTGATGATATTAAGGTAGCGTTGAACTGTTTTCCTGTATTCAGCTGGCTTCAGCCTGGCCAAGAGTTTTGCGGCAGGAATGCTGAGGTTTAGTCTAAATGTTTTAGCTTGTATTGTATCCCACATCTCACCCCCACGTGGGTCTTCCTTGGTTCCTGGCTGGAGGGAAGATGGGGGTTGGAGGTTGCTGATCTTTGCCTGAAGAATCCTAAAAGTCTTGGTGGGGGCTCGTGTGACTGTTGTGGGCAGATGGGCCCAGGGCCTTTGAGGAGCTGTGTGGAGTCAGACAAGCTCCGGAGAAGCTGAGGAGGGACTGCGACCCCTAAGGCACAATCCCTCATGCAGATCACCAGCACACAGGTTTGCGCACGTAGGCTGCACCATCCCTCCGGTGCATCCAGCCAGTTCTGCAGGCTGGTGCAAGGGTAAGTGGATTAATGGTCTGGCTCTTTTTCACTCCTCTGGGGTAACTTGGGAAGCCAGGAGAGAGAAAATCTGCTCTCATGACAGGACTTGCCCATTATCTACATTGCACGGGGTAGCCACAGCCCACTTCTAGAGCTCCCTCAGCACAGACACAACCCCTTCTTCGCTCAGGCTGGAGGCACTGGTCACAGGTAGGGCCAACCATGCTACAGGTCATGATTTCCTGAGGTTCAGTGTTCTTGGGCAGGGCTGATATCTGAGCCTCAGCTACAGCTAAAGAGCTTACTGTGGGCTGACAACCTGGATATCTTGGTGCTCAGCATGCCTTAAACCAGCTCCCATGTTCAATGTAGACATAGACGTTTTAATTTCCAGAGGGAATATTTGCTTCTCTGTCTCATCTATGGGAAGGATGTACTAGGAAGGTGAGACCTCCAAACTTTTCTTACTTCTCCACAGACTTATACTAGAACAAGACACACTGTGGACTGTTAATATTTTGTGACTTTCTCTTTTCTTTCCCACTCGGGTGACTGATTTAACATCTTGCCTAACAAAATGCTAGGCATAAAAAATAAATCTTCACAATGTCTTTCCCGTACCTAATAAACATCCAAATGATTGAAGTTTTAAATAACCTAAGAAAACTAAATTCATTTCTTTAATTTGCGCTTCCAAGGGAAAGGAGTGCCTTTGGGTCCTTGGCAGATAGAACATTAGTCTCTCTCTCTCTTTTTTTTTTTTTTAGTATGAAAATAATTTAATCTTTTTTTCATGTTTAGAAAAGTAAGTTCCTACAAGTAGAGGTAGAGGTAGGAAGTTCACAGGGAAGTCAAACCAGGCCGTGTTCTATGGCCCTGAAATGTGCAGGCCTGGTAAACAGACGATGACCATGCAGTAAACGATGCAAATGTACAACAACAAGTTAAATATTAAATGATATTTAAATTAGAACATAAATATAGCTATGCATAATTCAACAGGAGGATGCTTTTGCAGTAAAAACAGACAGGTCAATGACCCTTGATGATAGTTCTTTCAAGTATTAATATTAAGTCTATATAATGAAGTCAGTCCTTGCACAAGGTATATTCTTATCCTGGATGGGGAAGCAAGAGCATCATCCATTTTGAACACATGTGCAGAGCATGTGGTTTGAATCTCCCCTATGCATAATTTTATGATTAACCTTCTCATCTTTCCACATTCGTATTCAGAGTTTGCTAATGTTATGCCTTCCATTAGAAAGGCTATGATGAAAATACTTCATGTCTTGCTCTAGCAATGCCAACTAATTCTAGCCCAGGTAGAACTATCTTTTATCTTAAATATTTCTAACACACCTTTCTTACAACAGTATCGAGGAGCTTCATCAGTTTTTCAGTTTGCTTATCCAGCCCATAAGCATATCTTTTATTGCTGCTTTTGCTCTGTCATAAATAATCTGCCCTGAAGTTAGACATATTGACACTATCTGGTCTGCAGTGCACAGAAAAGGTCTGTATTTTTACGACTCAGCACTCAAACAGCTGAGAAGCGGTTAAAACATATTCCATTTTACAGTAATTCATTTCAGCCCTTGACAGATTGATTTCCATGGGGTTATTTGCTTCTTTCTGCACCCTACTTCATAACAATGCTTACTAGAATGATTTATTAACTCAGTGCCAAATTCTTTGATACCTTAATAGTTAGATTAACTTCAGGACATGAGGCTAAGTTATTTTTTTCCCAGGTGCTTGGGGTGATGCTTTTCAATAATGAATGAATAGGGTCATGAACTAGTAGCACTTTGGTGCTTGTGTGTGCGCCAAAAATGTGCTTTCTCTAGGAGCATTCGAAGCAGACATAAACAAGCTGGATAATAGCTCCTATTCAAAATAATCTCATTTTTCAATGCTTACTCAAACAGGGCACCTAGTTTGCAAATCTCTCCCATACCACTGATTTTTGGCTTCCTCACTTATTAGAACAATATGAAGTCACCACAGAGCCAAAGTGTCCATGAAATCAGAACAGGTTAAATAGAGCTGTGTGAATAATCGCTTTTGCAGTTCACTGTTGAACTAGCAAAAGAAAAGGTTGTCTTACATAGACCTGAAACGGTTATTTTTTTTATTCTTTTACTGAAATGAAAAATAATTTGGTTTGCTTCAGGCAAAACTTGTCATTTGCAATCCCTTGTTTTATTCACCTTAGTTAAAAAAATTAGTTTCTTAATGAAATGTCAAAAATGAGAAATAAAAGGATTGATTGTGGACACAACAAAACAAAACATTTACATTTTTGAGAAACAGGTTTTTTGAAATAAAAAATTGTGATAAATTCAGGAGACACAAATTGTTGAAGTTGAGTGATTTTCTGGCAAATAAAATATGTAAGTAGGAAAAAAAATTACTCAATGGTAACGTTAGATGTCTATGCTCTGCAGGTGGAGAAGAAAATTAGTTACGTTATCAGAACATAACATTTATGCTCCTATCTCAGGCTAACAAGTTTTCTCTCCCAGTCTCCTAGAAGTGCCCATTTAATGATGTTGACGTACCACTTCAGTTTCCAGATAACTGAATACAAACTCAAATAGCACACCATTGCCTAACTCAAGGTTTTAACATATGCATGCTGGGCACTTACAAAGAAAACTGTTTAGTAGCTGCTGTTGCACTATAATTTTGAACCGCCCACATGACCTTGGTGCCTTTCCTACATGCTCTAAGTGCTATTTTTTGCCATAAGCAGTGCACAGTGTAATGAGATGAACTGAGGAGTATCGACGAATAAAAATCTCAGCCAAGATCATTAGATTTATTGAGGCCAATAAAATTTAGCATAGTGGTAGATACTGATCCTGGGCTGCACTCAAGCTAACAGTGCTACTGAGAAAACAAGAGTTAGCAGATGAATGAGGCAACCACAAAGTGTATGAAGTTAAACTAAAAGCTCTTGCAGTAGAGTGGAAGCAGTAGGTCAAAGTCATGGGATCATGGAGGATGGGAAGGGCTGTCTCGTTCAAACTTATGATCAAACCATGTCCAACAACAAGTCTTCAGGAAACAGTCCACACGCTTTATCAATGTCTCCAGGGATGGAAATTCAGTTGAAGGAGCAAAGAAGGAGGAAATATGATATGTTTACCATATGTAAAAAATTATATTCTCTTTGATAACTTTCAAAACTCTATACTAGAAACATTTGTCCTGTGTCTTTGTTCACTTCAACTGCCCTCTGCCCACTCATATCTTTCCCTTCGACTTTGCAAATGTTTATGTTTACAAACTGTTGTCATTTTTTAAAAGTTAATCAGACAGAGAACAATCTCTTCCTTCTTTAATTATGAAATCTGGTCCCTTAATGATGCCAATCCAAAACAGCATCTCAGACCAGGACTGGTGTCTGTGTGCAAACCCAGAATTTTATCATGAAAGGATTTCAGCTCTCAACTTTTATTTTTTCCCAATATCAAGAAAATTTTTTATGCTGCAAAAGCCTGATGTATCTTTCAGTCCTGGAGAGTCTTATGATCAAACTCCCTACACCTAAAAAGATGTGTTCTAGACAAAGGAACCTTCAAAGTTTCAATCACACTTGTGGCCACTTAGCATTTGTAAAAGGAAAGTATATGAAACCCAAGGCATCTGGGTTTCTAGTGCAGAGATATACTGTAATTACAAATTTTCAGGAGAGAAAACAATGTCCAAGCAGATACATTTTGGTAGATATTTGGAAATGCGTAACATACCTCACGAACAAGTGACCGAATGGAATAATGTATATCTTTTATTATAATTCCTTTTAAAATGACTGACATAATACACTACTTCCCAATATTGACTAATTTTCAGGTGAGAGAACCAAAGAATTATCTAGGTTGGAGGGGTCCTCTGGAGGTTGTCTGGCCCAACCTCCTGCTCAGCACAGGGCCAGTTCATACCTCTAAGGAGAAATATAAAACTAACATGAGACAAACTGATGCAGTGCTTGCAAAGCAAGGTGAACCAACAGCTTCCTGCTCACTGCTGCGAGATCAATTTACTGGGTTTTGTTATGGTGACATTTGATATGACTGTGTTTGCTGGATGTGGATGGAAAACGAGCTGTGCCAGTTACTTTCCCTGTTTGTCGCTTGTACGTGCACACACACTCACATACAATCAATAATTCATTACTACTTTGTTCCTGAAAGACAACACAGCACTTGAGTCTCCTCTAACACCTTGTACCATGGTCCGTCTTCCCTTTAACAGGTCTGGGGCACAGTATAAATTTGCTTTCTTATGCAAATGATTTGGAGGAATGATCCCTTATAATCTGCTCTGATCTTCCCTGCTCAGCTGAGATTTCTCAAAGCCTGAAATGTTGCCAGGATGGACTGTCTTTTTGTCTTTTTAGCCACCATTTCACTATTAAGGGAAGAGAGGTTAGATTATCTCTAGGACTGGCCATTTGCTAAACTTTGGTTCCAGAATGCTTTTCTTTCCCCTGTAAATATTTGGTTGCTATGCACTAATTCCAAATGGCAACAGATACTCTAAAAGGTATTTACTTGTTACCTACCTACTCCTTCTCTTGAGTTAAATCACCCTCTCATTCAAGATAAACTAACAGGCAAATCTTGGATTTATTTGGGGTAGGATGAGAGAATGTTGCCAATGTATTCTTGGCTTCAGATGACCTGATTGTTCCCTTTTCAAACATGACACTGAAAATCAATCCCTGCCCTTGTACTGTAGACAGGTATATCCAATAGACTAACACACAATTAATAGACTTCCCAGTAGGTATACTGCATGGTCAGGGTATTGGTATTATAATTCTCTGATTTTTTTTCAGTAGCGATGCAATCATGTTGACTAGATTAATAAATAAACTCCTAAATGCCTTTTTTCTCAGACATTCAACTGGTTTCATACCCTGTACTGTTCTGATCATATTTGCACTCAACATAAACACTCCATTTCTTGAAAATTCCGGACTAAATGTGGAAGGAACATGACATAGTCTAAAGACAGATATTTCAGAAACAGATTTTCTGGTTTGAGGTATCTACTTTTTGACACTTTGTTAAAGATAAAGAGATTAAAAAAAAATCAGAGATAAAAATGACCCCCCAATTCTACTGAATTTGGGTGGCTTTTGGAGTGAGCTCCTGCTTTGTTTCTGGTCTGGTATTTAAAGCTGGTGATACCAATAACTGGTAGCCACTTCTTAAAAAAAACCAAACCTATCTGGAGTAGCTGTCACTGAAGACCATAGATACTGGTTCAGGAGTAAGCTTACATGCAAGCAAACCAAGTGCCCTCATTTTGTAGGTTAGAGGCAAATGCACTAATTGACTCTATTGTGTTGCATCTTATTAAACCCAGTTGACTTCCATGCACAGAACAGCTACAGAATCAGATGTTGTGTGCATTTAATTAATTAAATGTGATTATTTTGATTCATAGAAAAAAAATGCCCATCCATTGTTCTGGATGCTTTCACGTTAAACAATAAAACATTCTAGGGCTTTTTTGCTCACCCTTTTTAACGGAGCTGTTAGCCATTAATGGGCATCACAGACTGACTCACTCTTGAGGGAGCATTTTGTTAATGTAAAGTACAATCCTGTTCGAAAGGTCTGGTTTGTGGTTTTCGTTTAATTATAAAAAAGTATATTATGGTTCCAGGAAGAACTAAAGAAGTAAAAAAAGGGTGTGGATATGGGTGTTGGTATGCTTTTAAAGCAGGTTCAAGCAGCCTGGGTAACTTTGATTTTTCCTTTCAGCATTTTAATTTACATTAGTTGCTTATAAAAGCATTTGATTAAATGAACCACTGCTCTATTCTTATGCTCATCAGTCAAGTTTGTCTTGCTGTGCTACATTTATGTTGTGACTCAGGCCAAACTGTCCTTTTCAATGAAGAGAGAAGGAAAAGAAATATCGCACTGCCATAAAAGGCTGAGCTAGCTTGTGCTTCTGTGTTATTTTGTTTTCTGCACTGGGTTTGACCATGGACTGAGAGAGTTTGTAGGTAGCTTTGCTCTGCTGAGCCTCTAGCTGAGGCCCTCCACTTCAGTTAGTTGTCTCAGATCAAACGAAAGTGTTTTTGAAAGCTTGCGTGTAAAGTCGGCATCGGCTTCTGCATACTGGGCTCCTCTTCTCCCCTCGCTGAGCAGCTACAGGAGACCCCAGAAGGCACAGGGCACCTGGGAGAGGGGCAAGGCAGCCCGTCCCCACAAGCACAGACCTCGGGAGGCAAAAACTAGGTTGTGATTACTGTGACAAAGATCCATTCAGACCTTTTAGTCATAGCCCTGACATAATTCAAATAGCCTAACAGAGATGGTTGGTCTCACATTGGTGGCCTGGAAGTGAGGAAGAGAATTGGGCAAAACCATACAGTCACCAGGCAAACAGATAAATACCCTGTTACTACTCCCAATAGCTAGCAAGGGTTTATAAATATGATTTTATGTCCTGGGATTGTAATAATTTATGTGCTGAGGAGAAAAAAAGCCTCTGTTCTTTTGTGTTTAGCTCTGAGCTGTTCTGAATGACATAGGGGAAAAAGGGAGCCCAGCGCTTAATCATACTTCTGTTAAATTGGTTGTACAGCTCAAGATCATCTGTGTTGCAGCATTTTGCCTCAGGGTCATTGAGTATTTTATTAAGAACTGCCCTATGTGACACAAGGGTCTTATCGTTAGATGTGTACATATTAGACCGAATAGAGAGAAAGGACTTAGCTTACTCATCAAGTTTTTCAAATTAGGAATGTCCATCTCTCTTAAAAGGGCATAAATGTTATATTTTAAATGATCCTTTTTTGAATGTTTCTAAGAGATTTCTTTGACATAACAGTACAGTTTCTCAGATTTTATTTCAAGAAGACGTGGGCACCATTTTAACATCCTCCTGTTAGAAATGGTTGTTATCTCTTTCCTTGCACCGTCCAGAGGTTATGCCTGGATGAGGAGCATCGTCCTCCCAAGTGCTGTTGCAGCCCCCCCTGAAACAGATTGAGGTTTTATTTCATGATACAACAGGGAGACTGGTATGTAGGAGGGATATGAAGAGCGAGATAAGTGCTGTTCAGTCTTAAAAAACAAGATTACCGTGGCTGATTGCCAATATTGCACAGGCCATGAGACTCAGGTGGGCTCTGAGGAGGATTTTGTGGTAAAAACCGTTACTTGGTGCATTTCATTTGTGTAAATATTCAGTGGAAAATCACTTATACCTAAAGAACACCTTGATTCAAGCTCACCAGCTGACCTTTACTGCAACCCATGGAGAAACAAAACTATGGGCTGGTGACTTTGTAACAACCTCTATTTCAGACTCAAAATGCATATTACTGCTCCTCTAGCAAAAAACCCTGGAACTTTCATGGAAACTCTTTCCTCTTCAGCAGTTTAGCAGGTTGCGGTACCAGTCTGCAAGGGAAAGGAGGAGACAGAAAGACACAATGTGATTTATTACCTTTTAAACAATAATTGGAGTTCCAGAAACTGCTGCTTAAGATCACACAAAATAAAATGGCTTTGCAGAGCACAGGCGAAAGATGGCTAACCGTGCTCTCCTCCAAAAGAAAAGATGCTTCAAAAAGTGTCTTTGCAGAATTGTATTGTTGCTCATTTCATGTTTATCTGGTTTGGGAAAAACTTTTTCTCTGACAGAAGAAATTTTAAGTATTCAGAGCCATGAAGCTTCTCCATGAGGAGCTGCATAGTTGTACTTTCACTCAGAAAAAGGCACCAAGTGAGAGAGACATTGAGTTCCAGCAAAACTCTGCCTAGCACCGACAACAAAATTATACATCCTCTGCCAGGCTGTTTGCAGCAACTAAGTCAATTTTAGGAATTAAAAGTAAAGTGAAATACGTCAGTTCTGCCTCAATCCGTCGAGTGCTTGGCAAATTAGTTTTCGCTGCAGTCCAGGAGCCACCTCATCTCAAAGTCAACTGGGCACTTGTCCGAGTTATTAATGTTTCTAGATAGAAGGACAGGACACAGAGTTATTTTGTTTGTGTAGAACAGTCTTTAATGCTTTCCTTTTTTTTTTTTTTTGCCTAGTACAGACTTCCTTTAGTGGGAGGCTTCCAGTATTTTTTTGATTCTGACTGGGTTGTAAATACCACAGAAATATTCTCTGCTGTGGTATCCCCAATTTACAGGGAGGCTAGGAAACGAAGGGCTGTTGCAAAATACCTCCTTAGACAAATTCACTAAGTTTTTGCAAACATATTTCCTTTGCAAGTCCTGGCTTTTTATTAAATGTTTCCCGGGTCTCAGAAAATGTACCTACCTACATATGTGAGGTCTTTTTATATAAAATTAAAAGTCATCTTGCTGTCCCTTTTCAATACAGTTGTATACAAAATTATCCTTTTTGTTTTCTGCAGTTCTGGATGCTATCTCTAAGTGAATAAAGATTCTTTAATGGCCACACAGCAGTTGTAAATAATGGATGTAAATCCTCTGTATTGAAAAAATACCTTTGTGTCCAAAATCCTATATGTTTTTCCCCAGTTAAATCAATTGGTCTCACTATCTACTTTTCTATGCAAACTTTGCTTGAGAAGATATTTGTAACAATTCACAACAATTTGCAGTTCTGCACCTGTGATCTGGTTAGACACTTTTAAAGACTCTCAACTTCGTTTTTTTTAGACTTGGAAAATTTAAAGAAAATATTTATTCTAGTCACAGTCAGCTGGCATTGTAATAGTTTCAATTTTGTGACAGATCCTCAATACAGCAAAATGGTCTGAGCTTTTTTCTCTCTTCCTGCTGAAGTTCTAAAGAGTATTTTTACCAAATTAGAAGATGCTGCAAGAGTTGATTTCAGTGGGGTTACTTAAGGAAAACTGGGTGTGAGCATAGGTGTTTCTAAACTGGAGCCTTAGATTCTACTTGTATTTCTTTCGAAATATTTAGGCAGAAATACAATTTTCAAGTTTGCTGTATACGTTTAGCTGATAGCTTAAGGTATGTGCAAGGGATTATATTAGTCTATTGATATGTACAAATGTGGAAACTATCAGATTATGTTGAAAACAAAACTTGTCTCAAACCCAAGCAGCCCAGACTTTAATGACGGTAAGACTGAATTCATGTCATAACTTTAGGACTCAGATGCAAGGACTTTAATCCAAACTTTTTGACCATTGTTGCAGTTTCTTTCATCCTTTCCTACTTACTTTACTCGTAACAGCAGATTTAGTAAATATGATAAATTTTGTTTTGCTCTTAGAGAGGTGTATGCCTTCTTACTGTGAGAGATACAGGCTCAGAAATGCCAATGTACCAGCACTGAATCTTCATGTCACGTAAGGAAATACTCCTGTTTCTCTTAGTGATTTCCAGAATTATTTTGCACCCAGATTCCACAGTAGAACAAGGAAATAGAGCGGGGACCTTTGCAGAATAGCGGGTCATTACTCTTCCTAGACTATTACAGCAAACGCAGGAGTTAATAATGTTTTCAGGTTGGATTTTTGCTAGGATGTGCTTCTTTAAGTGACAAGAAGTCACTAAGAAGTGTTGGAAGGGATTCTAGGCAGGAGGGACTCTAGGCAAAACGCTGTGCTGAAATAGGCACAGCAACTTTGGAGTGAAAATGGCATCAGTTTTATTTCATAACAGAATTTCTGTTTCTATGTTAGAAGAAACACTCTCACAGGGATTTTTTTTCTTGTTGTGGCTTGAATTTAAATCTTGATTTACACTGTCTTGGTTATATAAAATACTTGTTTAAAAAAATAGAAAAAAAGACATACAACATCAGTCTTGATATTCTTGGACATTCTTAACCATGTGTGGAAAAAGAACGGTAGTCAAGTGAAAGTGGTGGTGTCTGGTAGCTAGGCACACTCACCCAAATAATCTGCCTGTGGATAGGATTCAGCAGACAAAACTTAAATGCCTTGTTCTGAAGCCACATTTTCACTCCAAAGCTTTGTTGTCACTGGCCAAGCAGAGTAATTTAAACTGACTTTTTACTCAGCATCCAGCTTTAAATTGTAGCTTTACAACCCTACTGTTTGATGATATCACAGGACAGAAATATAACCTCTCTAGGAGATCTTTTCTTTGCAGATTGGAGGCATCATTTCAGAGATACAGTGTTTGCCAAAGAGGGTCCAGGGCTAAAAAATCATAGTGATATAGGGTCAGATATCCTGTATCATAAATTCCAGGAAATGGATAGGATGTTTAAAAGCATGATTGCAATATACACTAGCAATTACAGGAGTATACCAGTGCTGTGTTTACCACTGATTCTGCTTTCTTTTGAAGGAGGCAATAGAGCAGGTACCATGGAGGAGGAGGGGGTGCCCCACTCTGCTCGTTCAAGCCCTGTATCTGCGTGAAAGAAACTGCATACCGAAGGGTGCACCTTTGTCAGATCAGCCAAGAAAGCTGCTGTCTTTGTGGGTTTTCACGGAACGATCATTGATTCTTTCATGGATTTTAGTAGCTGTTCCTGAATTTTCACCAGTTAATATCTTAAGCTCAAAATCTTAAAAATTCATATATATTTCAACCAAGTAGGCAGAGAAATATTTAGTTGCTGATGCTAAGGCAACTTAGTGCTTGTCCATGAGAGCTGGGAGATAATGCAGTGGGAGTAAAGCTGGTGAGACAGGTATCCCATGGTTGCTTTATTGCAGCCTGTAGTCAGTCTGCATTTTGCTCAGCATGATAAAATATTCTGCAGTTAATTTCTTTTTTTTTTTTTTTTTTTTTTTTTTTTTTTTTTTTTTTTTTGTGGAACAGAAGCATATTTATGGATCACTTGTTCTACTGGTGCCATTGTCTACTGGGCATTTTTCATTGCTCCTCAGTGAAGAAAGATTTAAAATTTTTCCTACACAGTATATTTTTTACCCTCCTTCAGTTCAGTCTTGGTCCAGCCAATGGCTGGGGAATGACTTCAGGCAAAGCTGTCTCTCAGCCCTGCGATGGCAGCTGGACTGGCTGCAGACTGAGGTACAGTAGGTTAACAGTGATGAGACAGCCCTCATCCCTCCCTCCATGTGGCTTTCCCTCCTTGCATGTATTTGTCTCTGTATATATTGGCAGTCTTCTGGAATAGTGACTCCCTTTACTGGTATGTAAAACCTTAAAGAAAGTCATTGTTTTTGCTGGAGTTCTGAATCCCAACCGGGGGTGCTGGAAATTAAACTTGCCATTTCTGAAAGTGTAGCAAGATCTAGGAGCCTAGCAACTGACTTTTCAAATGGATTTACCAGATTTGTATGGTATTTAATAGCTTGTGTCTTGAAAGCCATTAAATTTACATTATACTTTATCACATTACAAACAGTCATGGTTCAAAGTTACTGTTTTGCAAGAAGTCACAAACTTGGATTTGGATAAAATTTGTCATTTTCTTCTTTTACTTTTCATTAAAAATAATTTTTGGTATACTGCTGTTGTGATAGAAATGTAACTCAAATTTGTCTTCTTCCAAAAGAGTTATCTAAGCAGCTGAGCAATGCTTTATTTGTAATAAGGTTTTTTTTGCATTAGTTTGTTCAGTGTACCCCATCTCATTTTCTGCAGCCCTTGGAAACTCATCGAAGCAGCAATATAAGATTAGACCCTTAAACAATGTCACCAAGAACATTGTATTTCTAGCAGTGCAGTCCGATGTGCAAAAGCATGAGTATGAAAATGATTCATGCCATCTATTAAAGGCTAATTTAAATACTGGAGTAGTGTTTTACCATTCAGATGCTATAAATTATTGCATCTCCAGTAGTTTGAGACTAAGTCGAGCCAGCCTTTCCAACCTGCCAAAAAACTCCAACCCCAAAGGATTTTTAAAAAATTGTAATTGTCACAATAGACAGATCTTTTTTTTTATTTCACCTATATGGATAATAATCTTTCATACATTTTAATACAACCCTAATGAAATCTAAAAAATAAATTTCATAGTTCATCTGCTGGTTTACTGCAGAGACTGCAGAGCAGTATATTAAAAATGTATTTCTTTTTCACTGTTACTCTTTTTGTATTATCAATCAAGTAAATCAAACTTGGAATTCTAACTTATTAGCATAAAATCTCACCCAGACACAATCTGCTTGATAAACAGGCTTCTAACTTTTTGTTATGGGGACATAAATTATACTGATATTACCAGGGAAAAAAAAGCCTAATACTTTACTCAGTGTTTTCGACAAAACACTGTATCAATTTATGGTTGTTCAAGAAACACAATGTTTTGTTTGAAAAGCACAGATCTATACTGATTAGTTTGTTAGTTGTAATACCAGTTGCTCATGTTTCCTGCTTAAATATTCACTGGTATAAAACAATTTAACACTCCCATGTCCGTGCACACACACACACACACATGCACATGGATGCATAGGCCTTTAAACTGAAAGAAGGTAGATTAAGATTAGATATAACGAAGAAATTTTTCACTCTGAGGGTGGTGAGGCACTGGAACAGGTTGCCCAAAGAAGTTGTGGCTGCCCCATCCCTGGAGGTGTTCAAGGCCAGGCTGGATGGGGCTTTGAGCAACCTGGGCTGGTGGGAGGTGTCCCTGCCTATGGCAGGGGGGTTGGAACTCAATGATCTTTAAAGTCCCTTCCAACCCAAACCATTCTATGATTCTGTAATATGTTTTTCTTGCCACAGAAGTCTGCTAGCTATGTATTTTCATATAAAAGTCTCTGGATAACTTAGTTCAGCTACACAGAATATTCCACTTGGTATAATTTAGGGCCAAATCCTGCATTTCTTGGACACCCATGGATTTATGCAATTTACATGAATTAAAAAGGGGTCAGCTTCTTGCCTACTTGCACCCTGGTATCTTTACATCTCTTACGGGATGTAGTGATCCTGTTAGATACTGAAAACATGCAGCAAGGTTGGGGGGTGAGCTTCGTTTGAGCTGTGATTACAGAGGCATTAAATACCTGCTGAGAGTGGGCCTTAGCAAATCTCCATTGATTACCTGCCAGGCACGTCACTGAGCATCTTCACACAGTGGGACTGCTGGATCGGTCTTTTCGCAGGATTTTTAACATCTCATCTATACATCTCAACAACCTGTACAATGAGTAGATATCTCTGCTTCACTGTCATACAGAAACTGTTCTACTTACTGGGAATCTTCTCTCCTTGTTTTCTCCCCTCCCCCCGGGGTTATCTCGGAATTAATATATAACTAATTATTGAAACATAAATTGTGCTTGTACAGATATCTTTCTTTTCTTCACAGTAAGCTGTTCCTCTGTCTACACTTGGAATTATTTAGTCTACCAGAAAAGTGTTTTTTAAACCGTTTTTGCATGTGGTAAACATTTCACTTGTGGAAGAATCCAGCTCCCAGAGTGAAATACCTTACTGGTGCGAGTGGTGGCACTGAGCACATTCAGCAGAAGGTGTCGAGCACTTGTGCATCTGACCCTTGATGTGCCCAAACCCGTCACCATCTTCTTCTATATTCAAGGCATTACTCATGGTGTGGCGTACAGGAATGCCACCACCAGCTTTCACAGAGACAGTGTGAGTCTCGGACTATTTGATCCCTTATCTTTTAGGAGGATCCCTTTGCCTTTCTTGTGAAGAGCTGCTGTGTCCTGAGAAGGATCACAGACTCACATTACATAGTAAACTTTCTTTGAAGTACGTGAGAGATTCCAGCGTAATCTGCCCTGGTTCTCCGTGCCAAGGTACAGCACCCTCCGTGAGCAGGCACAGCGCCCTGTAATGGGAAGGTAAAGCAAGAAACCCGCTGCCTGCTGTCAATGCCTCCCAAGCAAGTGTCTGTTCCTCCCCACCGTACAGGGGGGGGGACCAACTTGCAGCCTATCTCAGATGGCTGTCAGATTGTCAGTGACCGTGATAAGGCTTTCACTTATCCCAGCTGGGGAGGCTTAGAAGCAAATAGGAATTGCAGTGGGAACCAGCTGCTCGTACGTCTGTGATGAGCAGGCTCACAGGAAGATTTTTACTCAATTTCTGTGCCTTGCATTATTTAACTTACCACCTGAGGTTCCTGTCATGCAGTAAATCCAGAAAATTACTATTTGCTGAGATTTTCGCTGTGTCAGTTTGTGCAGATACATAAGATAGTCTCCCAAGTCTCTTGAACATTTAAGATTACACGAAGGAATCTTAGTGTGACATTTTAGCTGGTTTCTCTTCCATGGCGTGGTGCTCCAGCAGTGCCTAAGCTTTCAATTCAGTTTTTGTTACTGCAGTATGTAAGAATCTACCGTATATTATCCTGGGCTCTGCACAGGCACGTCCTGCAGGTTGATAATAATCAGGTACACATACAGAACAATGATCACGATAAAAATCAGTGTAACGAAAACAATTTGCCTGATGATCACAAATGTTATTAATTGATTAGCACGGCAGCTTTGTGCTGCAATTTGAGGCAAAGACAGGTTTTAATTTAAAAGTCAGTGACTTAAAAATACAGTTCAGACAAAGAAAAGGAAATGTGAAACTGTGATTCAGATCTGTGATCTAACTATACCAAATAGCATACTTGGCGGTATTACCATATTTATATTGCATAGAGAGCATTGTAGCCACTCACACAATGTCAAGAAAAAAAAATAAATTTTAAAGTCAGAATTTATGTTATTTGTTAAGCAGTTCCATATTTTTCAAACAAGATTAAAATTCGTTAATGCAAGAATTCAGTAGAGTTTCAACAAAACTCTTGAATTTTGATCCAGGCTTTAGCATTGGCTGTGTGGTGTCAGACAAACCCTTTAACCACACTGAGCCAGGCAGTGACACTTCTATTCAGAATGGATGGTATCTGTTCCTACATTTAGAACTACTACTTCTGCAGTTTCTCAGTTGTGGTACCACTGACAAGATACAGTTCTCCTTAGTGTGAATGGGGTTATGAAAAACATTTCCCCCTGTACAAACCAGGCAAAGCAGCAGCTTCTTGCTTCAGAGGATGTTCTGAAGATCAGTTATTTTACCATTTCCCTCCCATAAGTATATCTTTATAGATAAGCACGTGGAATTATATGTATTACGGTTGTTGTTTTGGTTTGTTGGTTTTTTTTTTTTAAATAGCATTTTGAAAAGCAAGTAATAGTTGTGAATAAAGGGGAAAATCAGAAGTTATTGCCTTTGTTGTAAGTTGGCAGTATTGCTTAGGAGTATTTTTCAACATGAGTTTTTTGATGACACTTTTTCAAAGACTCTCAATTCTGATATATTATATTATTTTATTTACTATCAATAAAAACATTTCGGACCTGTAGAAAAGTGAAGCCTTCTAAACATTCAGATTACTTCCTCATCCTGCAGGGAATTTCTAATGTCTTGGAAGCCAGCTGTATGGGCTGGTTCTGGGAGGGATCGATCAGCAGAGGCTTAGAAAGTGTTATCTGTCCTCTTGACGGGAAGGGCCGGTAATTCCACCTTTCACCTTCCTGTGAGTCATTGAGCAAATAGTCCAGCAAATGGATCTGAGGTTCCTTCAGACTTGTGAGTTCCTGACGATTCTCAATATGCTCATTAACCTTGTGCTTTTGAAGAGAAACCCAGTCTGATGCCTGAAGGCTTTCTATATTGACATTTCTGTTGCCAGTAGAGTTGAAGGAAAATACCATTTGCTTTTCATGGGAAAGTTGGGAAAGGAGAAAAAAAAAGGGTTGTTTTTAATTTATCATTTATGCTGACATTTCCCATAAATGAAAACAGGAAAATAGTCAGTTTTCAAATATTAATTATATTTTTCAAAAGTGGGTTTTCAGTATTAAAACCAAATATTTTCCAGGATTCAATTTTCAACAAAGAGAATCCAATTTCTTTGAAAAATTATTGGGGGGGGCACAATAAATATTTTCCTTTGCAACGAAGGGGGCATTCTGTGTGTGAATATGAGTTCAAACAACTACTTAAATATCATTATTTTAACTAATGTGTGAGCTTTGGTGATTTTTGAAACTTCATCTTTCTTTGTTATCCAGCTGTATAAAGTTTCTTTTTCAATAAGAGAGCGCTAGTGGGCAACAGGAAGTTGATGCTGAATTTGCCCCTCTCTGCACACAACTGCCACAGAGAGTCTCTTGTAGAGTGTGGATGGTGCAGGGAAGTCGTGCTCCAAGTTTCCTTCCCTTGTTCATAAGGGGACCTTAAGACAAAGTCCAGCTGCCTCAATCAGGTATTTGGCACCCCAGTGATTATTGCAAATAGACATAATACTGAATCTAATGTTACTTACCTGCTGACCTCAGAATATGAAACACCTCTGATCAGATGTGTCACAAACACATGCTGTCCCTCAAAGCTGTGCAACCAGAAAAATTAGCAAGCTCTGCATGCAGACCTACATATTATTTAAATGCAAATGGTGGTATCATAGGAGAAAAACAGGAAAAAAGGAGAAAAAGCAGGAAAAAGGGAGAGAAACAAATGGGATGAATGGTGCTTTGGAACTGTGTGCTTGGTACACAGGTCATCAAAAGTAGTGAATCACATCCTGCAAGAGCCTGTTCTTCTCCACCGTAGCTGAAACACAGATGCCAAATGCAGAAACTTTAGGTGGCTGACATTAGACCATACAAGGTCTGCAGAGAAAGGCCGCCGTATCTCTGAGTCTCTGCCCAAGCTTGCTGAATTGGTGCCGATAGGGGCTCAGGGTTTGCTTAGGCTTGTTATGTCCCCTTATCCTTTTTGCCTGGGCTTGTTGCAACTGCTGTTTTCTGTCTGGCTTAGCGTCTTTAATCTCTTCCTCCGTACAAAGTGCAGAAACTAAGACAAGCATCTATGGCCCCAGGAGAAGTTGTAGCCATGAACTAGTCCAATTTTTAATTCTGCTTTTCAAGACTATAGCTGTTTACAATGTCTGGTGATGTTAACTTCTAAAATGCATTGGTTAGTAAAGATAATGACTGGTACTGCAAAAATTGACAAAGTCTCCAAGTGATGTAGAGTAACACTGCGTCGAAAAGCTAAAAATAAGAGTAGTGCTATTTATTCTTTCCAAGGGAACAAAGCAGAAAATGGGAAACATCTTGGTATAGACTACCAGAACACTGAATTGTATAACATTAATTTGTTGATGGTACTGAATGAAAAGCAATGAGGAACAAGCAGAATAAAAGTTTATTAACATCTCGCTGTATTATTTCAGAACTCGTAGCTATGCTGCTACAAACTTTTTGCTGGGCTGATATTTCTAGGAGGTCTTAGTAAGGTCTGTGTTAGCCTGCAAAGCAAAGATACCTTTCTTTGTTCCACTCTTTTGCACAGAGGTACTTTTCACTTTTTTCCTCTTACAAATGTTTATGTGGGTGAGAGAGACAGCATTTTAGCAAACTGATAACAACTAGCAGCATTCAGTGAAACTGTTCCTCACTGCACATTAATCCCATGGCTTCTATGTCTGTAGCTGTTCCTGCCTGCAGCTGGGAGACTCGGGTACCTGTAGCGTAAGATAATGATAGGAAGAGAAAAACAATGCTGGAATCAAGAGAGAGCAAAATACTTTAATAAAACAACTCAAAGTAACTTTTAGGATTAATCTTACCATTCTGATTTCTAAATCACATGCAAATTTTTCAGGCTTTTTTTCTATTGTTTTATGGAAGCATAGTGGAATATTGCACTACTACGCAGCTGCCTTTTCTACTCATCCCCTTTACCTTGTCACAAATTATCTTACATACTGACAGTGTAAGCAATAAAATACCACTGAAGGGCTCCCGGTCTTTCCTAAGGTAGTGGATGTAAGCCCACAATTCTCACCCTGGCAGCCAGGGATTTGTCCCATTTGTCCCTTCTCGTTTTTAAAAATAGAGTACTTCTTACTTTCCCCTTTCATCCACAGAAATTTGTGCCAGCACAGTTTGTGTATTACCTGATGATAATGGGAAATGAATCAAGCTGTGTACCGCTCTCTGTGCCTTGCAGAGTATGATCATTACATGATAATAGTGGAGATAGATCAGAATGGCAGAACATATGTTTGATTAGTATCTCCCAACAAGGGCCCAAATTTTATTGGTATTTAATATCTGTAGGCATCAGAACAGAGATCATCAGTTTAGTGAGAATCTATGCTAGGCTTAGTATAATTATCACTACTCATAGCCTTGGGTATTGGGTATTATTATGGTGGTAGTCATGTAGAGTTGTAATGTCACGCAAGTAGCTTGGTATCTATCTTTTCTGAATTTCATTCTGCTTTATATACTTTAAATATGTGTAATATGGAAAACGGAATCTACCTTAAGTGCCCAGCGGCATGATGATCACAAAATGTGCTCCAAGGATGACATTCACTGTGCATTTTCAAACAGCTGCAGTTTTGCATCAAAGTCCTGGATGTTTCTGCGTGTTTTAGTTCAACAATTTGATAAGATATAATCATAATACTATCATTAAGGCAAGTTACAGAATTCAGCTTAATTGAAGACTTATTGTAGAATATTCCCACAGGAATAGCAAAAGTAATCACAAAACATAAATTTAAACTGAATTTGAATTTTCAGTAGGTCTGACAAAACAGAAATTGAGCAAAAATTATTGCCTTTAAACGATTTTTTTTTCCACTGAAACATCTCACTATTTCATCAAAAATTCAATAACACTTATCCTTTGACCACAGTCTCATTCCCTATGTGTGGTATCCTTGAAGAAATTTTGCTATTATTATTATTATTATTACTGTTAGTAGTACTTCCAGAGAATATATGTCTAACCATTCTACCCCTGGGCAAGATCTCCCTTTGCACCCAGTGCTATATTAACTCAGAACAAAAAGATATCGCTGCCAAAAGTTTAGAAATCAAAGCACAAGACAACATTGGTAGGCAAGCCAGGTAAAAGAATGAGCAACAGTCTGGCTCACCACCACATTTTGTGAAGCAACCACTGAGAAATTGTTATTATGTATGGTTTAAAATGGTTAAAATACCACACAGGCATAAAATACCATTACAGGTGAACAGGAGGGAAATGACAATTAAATGACGTGAGAAAAGAAGGTTATTCTCTGAATGATGGAGGAATCAAACACATTTGCCAGGGCTGCAGAAAGAGGGATCACAAGACGGGGGATACAGAGACATGGACCTGGATGCTCATCGTTGTCAGCTGTGGAGAGCTTGGCACTAAGCTCGGTGGGGTGCTGTGTGAAAAGGTTCCCTTGTAAACCATCCTGGGAGCTTGTGCTGTAACAAATGGGGAGTTTGCACGTAACGTGCCGGGAAGAGGCTGAAGGCAGAGGAGACACTCTCCAGCGAGGTGGGCAGTGCTGAACTTGGCCGTTGTCCCACCCTTGCTGAGAACTCACCAGCAGATGCAAATCGATGGGACATGGGTTTCTGTTGCTGCAGGGTCACTCACTGAAAGGCCTCTGAAGAGGAATCTGCTGGTGCCATCTGTATAAAGAAAATAGGAAGCGAGCTCCTTTGCATATGCAGAGGGAAATGAAACAGTTGTGTGCGTCATAGCTATTCCTCATTAAACTGTTTGTAAACAAGTCATTTGTTTAATCTGCCCTGGAGTATGTATCACAGGATAAAACGTTGCTGGTAAACTAGCCACCACAATTATAAAGGGCCATGAGATGATGCTTTGCAGCATAGAGCTGATCATGGGCAATTTACCATAAGGTGAAATAATTATATTTATTTCTTGCCTAAGTCATCAGGAGGATCTGCTTCAGGGAACTGGAGTGTTTTCAGTGGAGAGCTTGACCAGTCAGAGTAATTGAAAGCAGTTCAAAGATATCCTAAGAGACAAAAACCCAGTCTTGGGAAATAATAATGTGGGGTGTTTGTGAGGTTTTTGAGCAAACTAGCCAAGGAAAATTACTGGGTAATTTAGCTAGATAGCTTCTCAAAGTGACTTAGAACCTAGTGAGAAATGTTTATTTGAAAAAAGTAAGGGGGTCTTCTGCTAGCCTAAGAGTGACTCTAAGGACTTGCTCTGAGGGATTTTGTGAACAGAGAATGTTATACCTTAGGAACTTCTTTCCTGTCTTGGATAAACTGATTACAAAGTGATCAGGAATATCAAGAACTTTCAATAATATTAGAAGAAGCAGTAAGCTTGCTGTGATCCCAAAAGTGAGTGCCATGGGTGCTCAAAATGCACACGGACATCTAATTTCATACTGGATTCCCCCAATAATGAACATAAAAGCCATAAGATAAAAAGGACCTTTAATCTCAGCAAAGGATAAAAGGAATGAGTTAGTGAGAATGTCAGGTAGATTAATTAAAGGAGTCACAGTGAACAATATTAGGCAGTAAATAACATTAGGGCATAACATAATTACCATTTCTAAGAGTTATTTATCACCAAGTAACCCTTTTTGGTCTAGGCCAGTCTTAATCCCCCTGGGCTCATGTACTTTTCTGGAGCAGCCACACCTTTAATTATGTAAAACCTTAGCTTTCTTAATTTTTAGGGCTGATCTGTGCTTGGACAAGTTATTGTTCCACACAGGTTGGATCCTTCCAGCCCTCTGGCCCCAGTCCCTCATTTCTTTGCTGGATTTTTGAACTGGATTCCGGGACAGCAGTTGCGCTGAAACTTCATCCCTTTGTAACTCACTGAGCCTTCCAGGGCTCTCGGATGCCACCAACTGTGTGTTTCTCAGGGACTTCCTTGTGGCACTCATTTCCAGTTTGATTTGAAAACTTTTCTCCTCCTGCATTCCTAGACCCCTTCTTCTCAAAATGGCAGCACATGAGAGCCTCCTGTAAGGACAGGGATGAGTTTTCCTGAATATCTGCTCTTTGTAAGAAGTAGAACATCTTTCTATTGTGATGTAATATTGTTCTCTGCATTATTTTGTAGAACCAGTCCAGCAAGTGCCACAGGATAACCTGCACTTTTTCCCTCTAGTCCCAGTGCCCAATTGACTCGTATGTCTTTCAAGTTAGAATGAAAACCATTTCCCAATGGAAAATGACTATTTGGTTCAAGGCAAAATATTTACAAATGTGTATTCTTTACAACATTTTGTTTCAAAAAAAGATAAAAAGGGAAAAAGCATTTTGAGATGGTCAGAAATGACCAGGTATGTTTCAGTTTTGCATTTCAAAAGGTCTTTTTTTGTAACAGAATTCATTGTCTTTAAATATATATAAAAGCTTAGTAAAACATTTTAAAGGTCAAAATCAGACAAGAATGATCTGGTATAACTGAGGCAATACTCTTGGATTAATCCCAAAATAAGTCTTTTAAAACTACTTTAATAAAATTAATTCCTCAACATATCTCAAAAACATTCTATTTTTTTCCACTCTCAATGGGTGGAAAGAAAAAGCTCCATCTCCTCTTACGGGAAAACCCTTCTTGCTCTTCCCAGAGAACATCTCTATAAGCTATTATGTCAGTGGACCTTCTTCACCTCCGCTCCTTGAGTTCTGGGGCTGTAATTAATCTGATTTAACTTTGATCTTTTAAAGATTTAGTCAAAGTTTGTTACTCAGTCTTCCTCTGCAGACACTGAAGAAAGCTGAGGAACCCCAGAGAACTCACGCAGTTGGGAAGAAATACTTTATGGAGAAAGTATCTATCTCCCTTGGTTTAGAAGGAGCCTAGACAGCCAGATGAAGTCAATGGTTAAAGAAGGCTAGGAGATGAACTTTAAACAGAAAACTGCTCTGTTGTAATCTTAACCATAAGTACAGAAGATGTAATACCAACCTTGCCTTTTCCCTCTCTCAAAAAAGAGGAGAGCAGAGCAGAGGGAGTGGAACTCAGAGATTTCTGTGGTGCTTACCCCGTAACAGAAAATTCCTGAACTGAAGAAGATGACTTTTTCTTCTATCTTCACCTTTTTCTGACATCCTTATGGCATTTATGGCCATACAGGTATATGTTGGTATACATATATTCTGTCTTCACATCACAGATAACATAATCTTTCCTTAGTGAA
This sequence comes from Pluvialis apricaria, assembly GCA_017639485.1. Lineage (NCBI taxonomy): Eukaryota > Metazoa > Chordata > Aves > Charadriiformes > Charadriidae > Pluvialis > Pluvialis apricaria. The sequence continues at coordinate 154,240,747 of CM030008.1, read as the reverse complement.
ATCGAGTACCTTGTTAAAACTGAAAGATCTGTGTTAATTAGTCCATTAATACAGATGACTAATTTATTAAGAATTTCTCGGACACCTGAAGGAGAAGTGAAAAGTTGGTTTAGAATGCAAAGCTAACAAAATGTCTGAAAATTTTAGTTTTACATATGCAATGATACAACAGTGCTACTTGAGCAACCTTGTTATAGTGTTCTAAGTCCTTGTTTCCACTAGGCATAAAAACTACTTTTTTATCTTAGATTGGTGAAGACTATAGTTATTAACATGTAGTGAAGGCTGAAGGTGCAATTTAACTAAATTCTGGTAAATCAAGGTAATTCCTAAACTCCTACCCAATGTTCTTCTCAGTTTGTTTAAACATGTGAAAACTGTATCTTCACTAGGATTCTGTATTTCTTTTTACCTGGCATGCAGTCAGAAGACACATTTTTTTTGTTAGCTGGAGCATACTATTGTATGTGGTTAAGGCTCAGTACATGGTGGAGTTTGCCTTTTATAGTAGCTAAGCTATTGAGTAAACTCTGAGAGAAGCTCATCTTGGTAAGTTTAAGACACATATAGGAATATTCTGATCTACCTAGACTATGCTTCTCACATGCCTTAGTTGGAGCCTAGCAATCTATTTAGAACTTATTTAAATATTCAACTCCCTGCAAGGGCTCCCAGCGCTTAAACGTTATGGCTGGAATACTTAGCAATACCGTATAGCCTCTTTTCCATACAAAAGAGCCTTGAAATGATTTTAAATGACAGAACAATGTGAAGAAGCTTTCTTCTTCATAAATGAGAGTCAGTCCCTGTGGTTGCAAAAACACAGGAACGTGGTTCATAGGAATAAAGGTGACCTGGAAAAATTTACTTCCTGTATCAAACTAGCAGTAGAAACACTTCATTAAAGGTGGAGCAATTTAAATGAATACCATAAAAGCACTCATTAATATACTGTTGTATTTGTAATAATACTCCTCATTTTTATTACAACACAGAACTGCTGTTACATCAGCTGTGCTAGTTTCAACTCTTTTGCAAAATGACCAAGCCTTTGTATTACTTAGGTAAGAAAATACATGATGCCTAGTCGATAATTCTATTTGCTGCGGAGACTGCCTGTGGAGAAAACTGCAGAGAAAGCCTGTGCTGCGGAAGGTGCTGAGCATCAGGCAAAATGAAAAGTGTCTTCATCTTCCAGTGTGAATCATGGGGCACTGAGCATCTGGCAGGATTGACCCCTGCATCGAAAGGCAACATTCAAGGTCAACATGTGGCGCTGTGTCACTTTCTTTGGTATTCTGAGTCCACAAATGTAGGAGTGGATAAGTTGCTTTCTTCAGGGAAGGTCTTTTCCATCTGTGAAAGAGGTGGTAACGTGTCTAACATTCTGCAAGTATATATTTAACAATGGTCTTCGTTCAACAAGAAATCCAAATATCTCTAAAGACAAGTTGCTTACAATTTAAAAATATTGACCTTTCTGACTTAACTGTTCCAGAGCCCCCTGGTCAAGGCTTGGAGTTTGGATCATCAGACATCTCTTCCCATCTGTCCCCATCACGAATTCTCATCACGCCACAGCAGGGAGAGGCACACATCCTGACAGACTTCAATGGAAAAACTTGCTTCCCGTATCAGGTTAACAGTGAACCGTTCCCTGAGCAAGTGAATTTGAGGACAAAATTTTGGCCCATAGGCCAAGTTCCTCAAGACAGAAACATTGGAGGAAAGGCAAAATGCCACTCAGATTTGCAGTGTGTATAATAAATAATATTGGCGGAAAGTGAAGCTGCGCTGAAAGTCACCCTTGCTTTTAGTACAAACAAGGAGCTCCCTGTGCAACGAGCGGAACAAATGAAGCCTGGTTTCCTATGGATTTGTGCCTCACGGTTGGATTCGCTGGTGTCTAGTAAAGTGTAAGCCCCATTTAAAATTTTGTCTTGCATTTCAGGCATTTAGGCCATCTCTCCCCCATGGTGTGATCTCATCTGAAGCCTGTTTCTAAATGGAGCATGCTAACAAGTGCTTTTTCTTCTGGGAAGAAATGCCTTTTTACTAAACTTGTAGAATTTTATCTTTTACACCCTTTTCTCACTGACTAAGGTCGGCCATCAGGTTCAAAAGTTATGGGTACTATCAGACAAATGAAAAGTCTGACAAGCATGGGCACAAACAGATAGCCATAAATATGTAGATAATGTAATGTTATCAGTGATCTGTCAAATTAATCTGGGCTACCTGCTGGTTCAATGCCAGCCCATAATACCCCATGTGCATAAAGTTCCCAGAGGACCACGTGGGCTCCAATGACCTCCCATCTGTCTTGTGGCTGAATTCTTCTCTTCTGGCACAATCTGCCCGCACGAAACACCTCAGAATAGAAGTGGGCTTGTCAATGCTGCTTTTTGCACACCCTTTCAATGGTGTCCCCCTTCTGTGATGTTTCACCATAGATGGGGACTCTGAATCTCTCCTCTCTACTGTGCTAAGACTCTCATGGAAAGCCTGAAATATGTTTACACCCATTAAAATCACAGAAGATGAGTTTGACAGGGAGTTATTTAACTCTCTTATGATTAAGGACAATTTTTCCAAGCCATTACTACCCAGGAGTTTCTTCTGTGACATTTCTTGCCACATTTTTCACTTCTAAAAATGCAGCTTTGCTTATGGCTTCTAATGGCCTATTCTGGAAATTTTAGTCTCCTTCAAATTGCAGGGAAAAAATGGAGTTCATGTGAAAAAGGAAGTTTTTTGCCTAACAGAGATTGGGGCCCTGGTCTGAAAATTCCTCTGAGGCTGTGGAGGCCTGTGCCACCTTCTGCCAGTAAGATTATGCTGTGTAAGTGGATTGTGACCCAAAAAAAATGACTCAATTGTGTAAGACAAATGGATGTTGCCAGTTTACAAAGGCTTTAAAAACAAACATTGTCTGGTCACTGCCAGTTATTAAGCAATTTAACACAACATCAAAAGAATCAAGGCAGTTACCTGATTTCTTCCATATCTGCTGAGTTAATCCAACATCATTTCTGGCCAGTCTTAAAACAGAATGAGAATAAATATTGCAGGAATAAATTAAAAGAGATCAGTGAGAAAGGATGTTAAATGCTCCTCATTAATCTGCCAGGGAAGCAAGATTAAAATAATTACAGTTTAAAATTTTACACAGGTTTCATTAAACTCCAACCAGACTTTTCAATAAAGGATTACTGCTCAATGACAATTGTTAGAGATGCCATCTAAAAGGGCGGATGTATTATCTGTATTTTATAGTCATGTAAAAAATGTAATAACTTTTGGTCACAATTAACTAATGTAATTTTGAGCTGGAATATTGATTGGGAATCACACATGGCAGCCCTAGGTGATTAAGAGGAATTCTTCTAATGGTGGCTGGACATCAATACTCTAGGTACTTAGTTATCAGCCACCCTGCTGACTTGCCTAGGAAGGAGAGCAGGCTTTGCAGGCTGTTTTCATCTTCTGCCCAGGTTGAGAGAGAGAGAAATGGAGTATTAACTACATGTATGTGAAATACAGGTGTACTGATGTGGAGGAAGAGGAGTTTATTTGATCTGACTGCTCTTCTTCTAGAATCAGTAGGGGTGGAAGAGGACAGACAACTTTCTGTTCGTGACTGGTTGCAGGTGGCACAGTTGGCAGTCTGTGCCTAGTGCATTGATCATGCTACATTATTGATCTTCTTAGTCCTTTTCTGATGAGCAAAGGAAGCCTGAAATGAAAATTTCATTACTCTGAGAATTAAGTACCACAGATGTGAGATTGGCACTTGTAGTCCTTGCATTCTGTGTGCACTCTTACTTGGATGACATGTAGCTCATGATAGGTAAAAGTTGTTTCTAGAGCCAGAAGAGTATCCCAAGTTCTGGCATAAAAGGAGATGTATTGTTCTTCCAGATCCACCATGCAAAGCCCATTTTCCTATTTATTGACTGTAAATATTCTGGTTAGTTTTGGTTTTTTGTATGCAGACAGGTTTAGGAAAATTCTAGCAAAGAAACATAGAGGGAAAGCACATTTGAAGAGAAGAGATAAGCCCATTTCTAAATCTGTGAAAATTCTCAGAAATGCAACCTGTTTAAAGTTTCAAAGCTAGGATAAAGCACAGCTGTGAGTCTTTATTCTCTTTGTGAGTTGACATGAAGTTAGGATAAGAATTTGGACATAAAACAATTTTTTGCATCTATATTCAACAGTCGACTATGTTTTTCCCTCAGGCAGAAGAAAATGAATCAGGTTGGCGACGTTAACAAATATTTTCTTAAATCACTTTACTATTGTTTATGTCATTTGTTTTTCATTTGAGTTTCCTCTTGCCTTGCTTTATTCTTGTTGACATTGCTCTTCTAGTGAAATATCTCCTTTCTATAGAATTTGGCATTTAGAAGTTATTTGAAATGCAGAGTTCCTGAAAACAAGAATTAAAATCTTTTAGAAGATTGAAACTAATAATTACAGCATTAAAATAAATAAGGAGGTTCAGCCATAAATTAATCTAGTTTTACCATAATACTGTTTGAATTTAAAACCAATAATTCTTACAAAGACAGAACTTGCTGCCCTGCTCACAAAGTAGATGAAATGATACATACACACTTGTTGGCATAGTCATCCTTTTTTATTATATCCTATTTGAGATTCTTTTGTGTCTTTTTCCATTTTCATGATGATATTTTATTTTATTTCTGTATTGCTGCATTTCATTGTTACAATAAAATATAATTAAAAAATTAAGGAGAACAAAAATAAGAGTTAGAAAATCCATGTTAAATGAACAGACTTATTCTTACTGCTAGTAAGAATATTGTCTTTTCCTCCTAGCTGCCTGAATCAGCTTTTTTCCAAGAAACAGTCAAAATTTTGAGGTTTAGTCTTTCAACTCTTCAAAAAAGACAAAAATTGTCTTTCATATCTGTATTCCTTTTAATTTACTTTATTCTGTGTTGTTGAGCACAAAATCAAATTTCATACAATACTAAGAAAACAGCTTTTTTTCTCATTTCCTCAAACTTAAATGAAGTGATATAATTTTTGTGTATTATTTTAAAAGTACATGGCAAAAATATATATACAGATATACCCTTTGTTGAAATTGCTTAATAAGTATTCTATAATTTATTTTTTAACTTCTTACAAGACTGCAGACCTGACATTGAAGAACAACTGAACTTGCCATGTTTCTGATTTCTGGTCAAATAGCTGTCATGCTATAGAATCCTGCTAAATTTATTACTGTGTATTTAAGGCCACAATAAAAAATTTATTTCTTTGTTTAACAGAAAATAAAAATGTAAAAGTGAAAGCTCACTTTTTAATCATAGCAAAAGGCAATACAAGATGAGACCTTTTTATATTTATGCACAAGTTTAGTCACAGTAGCAAAATGCTGTATGGCAGTCAATTAATTAGGGCTTCTTTTTGTGAGTGTAGAAAGTAAAATATTTTTCAACATGGAGTAATGAGGTAGTAAAGGGAAGATCCCTTTCCATCATGGAGGCTGTCGAGGCATGATTTGGGCTGCTATGGTGTGCTGAAATCAAGTGTAAGTTCTACCCCTTCTAAGTCCGCACAGCTGAACCTAATTTTACCCTACTGCAAAGACCAGGATCTTCAGTTAGCATCTGCCACATCCAGGCCTCTTAATCTGTGTGTTATATGGTGGCACCTCCCACAGTAAAAGTTCTAATACTTTCACAGAACCTCAAACTAATTGTTATGGCATGACAAACATATGGAACCACAGTTCATATTTGCTAGTATTAGTTGATTGCACTGAATATACTTAATCTTGTTTTCACCACTTAATTTTGGTTTTAGTGGAACTTTCCCTGAAACAAATACTCTTTAAAACTTGTTTTAGGGGTACTGTAGCTTACATTAAAATAAGCTTTCAAAAACATGTTTTTGAAAAATAAAGTCTCTTTCAAAATGTCACACATTGGAAGTAAGAATGATACAGCAATAAAATAAGTTAATGAAGTTCTGAAGTTCTTCCACAGATACTTTTCTTTACTTGGAAGGTGCTTATATTCACAGCATCAAAGACCTAACGTAGTTGGCTTCTCTGTGCTGCTTTACTCAGGCCTTCAGGCTGAATTGTTCATGCAATCAGTCCCAAATGCATTTTACTCATCGTGAGTCAGACCAGTTTCAAAGTTTAAACAGGAGATCTGTGCTAGCTTAATTCATTTAGATGGAAATAGGTGAGGGAAAAGTCACCCAAAGAGCTGAGTAGGCAGATTTTAGCGAGGTGGTTACCGCCGCTAGGATGGTGCCAAGCAGGATGGAGTAGGTTGGAAGGTGAGGCTGAGGCCAGTGTAAGAGGATCAGCAGCCAAGCCCGTAACTTCACTGCTTATTCAGTGCACTGGGACTTAGTCTTTTGTGTCAGCAAGGATCAGGCAACATTCTTCTGGGTTCAACCCTTTTTTGGGGTTTTAGAGGTAAGGAACAAAGTTGAATAGTTCCTGATTTGGTGGTTCCAGTATGGGATGGAAACACAAAGTCGAACAGTGGCGTGGGTTATTCTCCACCAGTAGTAAGCCATCAAGTTTTGGATTTGAGTCCTAAATGACAGGATTGTCATTGGTTAGGCTTATTGATAACCAGACACTCTTGCTATACCCTTGGAATCTGGGAATGTTCAGGCTTGGAGTCTGGATTTGTGGACATCTTTGATTTGATTCACACTTGCTACTTGTGTACTTGCTGCCAACATTGTTTAGATAATGCAGCACATCTGACAGGCTCTGTAGGAAAAGCATGTCAAACAATGATGCTCTTTGTTGTGGCCCGGCTGGAATGTTAAATCAGGCTTTAAACTATACTGGAGTCAAGAAAAGATTAAAACATTTTTTAACAAAGGCTTCAAATGCAGAAATTAAGCAACTTAGTCCTTCCACATCACAACCCTTGGATCACAGCCAGGGTAACATTTACAGTGTATTGAAGGGGCTCATTCATCCTGCAGATAAAGAGATTGTTTGTTTAGTTTTGTTTTGTTTTAAAACAGGGAACATATTTTCAGCTCAAAATCTTGATCTGCCCAAGTGTGCCAGGATCACACTACATGTTAATTCTTAAAATTATTTTATTGCTCATGGGAATATAACAAGAAAGATATTACACTCTTTTTATTATCTACATTTGCTCTGTATCATTAGATTCCTACATCTGAAGACTGGTGATGTCACCGATTGCCTTGACCTCCGGTGTAACCCAGACCAAAGAACATCAGACAATATTTTGCATTGTGTTTCAGGTAAAGTGCTTTTTTTTTAAAGACATTTGATACTAATTTAAAATCTTTTAACCAGGTCCCACAAAGACATATAAGCATTAAAAAAAAAAAAAATAAAAAAAATAAAAAAAACAGAAAAACCCCAACTGTACAGGACTTGTTTTTAGAAGATTCTTTTAAAAATGATTCAAGAAAAAAGCATCTTTCATGTAAGACTCCAGTGGTTAGTGCACTCAGGAAGTGTGAATACTTGGATCACTTCACTCCCGAGCAAAGCAAGTTTCAAACCTCTGTTTTCTGCCTCGGAGAAGACTGTCTTAAGCACCAGACAATAAGCTCATTGATGAAGGGAGCTTCATTCTGCTGAAGGTGATTCCTTCCACCAAGAGAAGAGTGAACAAAATAGCATACAACTATTCTAGCAGAAGTGAGGCTTGGGGAGGAATGAAGCTTGGGGAGGATTTTTGCACAAGAATCACAAATGAAACTGGAGAAATTTGTCAACTGGGTTGCACCTGAATAGGGACTTCATAGATTATAACTCTGAACTTGTGACTGAATTATACTTCAGTCTTGACTTAGATGCCAAAGTAATTTCTCAGAGGAAACACATGAGAAAGAATCCATCACATGACTAGACAAACTAAGTAGTACTAAGATGTAGGTATTTTGATGGACTTTAACTTAATAGAACATAAACTAGTCTTATTTGATTAGATGGATAAAATTTCAAGAAAAAACGAAAGCTTTCTTCTTTTATGAAGAGAAAAAAAAATAATTCTCTTTCTCAAATTATTCAAGAACAGCTAAAAAGGACGCCAGTAATGTGATTCTGAACATGTATGTGGTTGTGTGAGTGAAAGTGTCTTCTCTATTAGAGGTTGCGGTAATATGAAAAGGACACCAAGGTTTTATTGATTTTAAGGTTGAATGAACAGATACAAATACATCACCACTTTCCAGCTATATGCACATGTCAATGGTTGATTCAACTAGCAAGCAAAATTCCCCATCCAAGGTATATGCTCACTGCCACTTGCCAGTCTTACCGGTGTCCCTCTGGCTTTTCAGATGCACCCATCTAACACAAAGCAGACCAGACCAGCACTCCTCCCACCCTGTACTGCAGCTGCTCTCGCTCTGCTCCAATAATCTCCTACCTGCTCCATCTTCAACTTATATTCAACGCTGATATAGGGCATTTTTTCCATTGCAAGTGTGGACCATAAAGTCTTTTACATGACTCTCTTACTCATTCTCTTCTACGGACCACTGTTGGGATTAAGCACTATGAACTACATTCATAAATGAATAAATCTCACAGACCAAAACCTTGTCTTTAAGCATTTATGACTATGCAGTTGGACATTTCTGTCCACAGCTGAGTCTTTGCATTAAACAATAGATGTATTGTAGGCTGTAAAGCTGTGTAGAGAGGCCTCTGACATAGTACTGATATAATATTTGCAACTATTTTCAAAGGTCTGCTCTTTTTGCAGCACCTTCCTTCATACTTTTTCATATTTTAGATTAATAATACTTTCTTACAAAAAATTTGAACTTGCATTGAGCTCAATAGAAAATATCTTAGTTTACCATTTGATTACTATTATTTAGTGCAGTTTATCTCAGATATTTGAGTGTGTAATAAATGTTATTAGGAGAGGAAATTGTTTCCATAGAGAATAATAGCAATTCCCATTTGATAATGTCACCTGTAATTGGAAGGAACAAAGTGATTAAGAACTTACAAATGAAATTTGGCAGTTATACTCTGGTTGCTTGAAAGTGCCTTATGAATATAGGTGAGCAAATAATGGGATATTTCAGTCTGGTGGCTCACATACCTGCCAAAATATAAAGGAAGAAAATCAGTTATGATGAAAGCAGTCCTTTCTGGGGAGACAGAAGAAACAACTCCTTCCCTATTAGGGTTTTATGAATTCAAAACGTGTTTTTCAGCCCATAATAAAATATTTAGTTTTGTTACATATTTCAAGATTATTTAAATCCTGTATTTTTCTTTCTTTCATTTTAATTTTTTTGTGTTCTTTTTAATGAAAAATGTTGCCTAACACAAAAGCCCAGAAGTTTTACTTGAAAATGTCAAAGCAAAGTTCTTGGCATTTAAAAATATTCCCAGGTATATATTTTTTATTTTCAGTCAACTTTTTCAAATAGTTTTGGCTTCCAAAGATTTTTTTGGCAAATTTGGTATTCATTAAAAATTGTGCTCCACCTCATTTACAAACATAAGCATACCCACATAACACCCTTTGAGGTAGCAAAGGGTCATTGGTCTATTCCCGTAAAGCAAGGCGCCAAGTTATTTCTGGGGAAGGAGGGGAGAAATGAGTTTCATCCATTGAAATAACTCAAGTCAACACGCTCAGCTTCCCACCAAAGGCTCTTGGCATGCTGCAGACTTCAAGCTCTTACTTGTCTACATGCTTCTTGCTCTGAGGTTTGGTGTTCCTAGCAGTATACTGGCAAGTCTTGTCCCATGACAACATACCACAGCTCCTTTCCAGCCTCCATACCTGAACTTCCTTCCCATGTAAGCAGGGCAGGGAGGAATGTACATACCCAAATCTTACTAGTATAAGGTTGGACAGCAACCAGGCTCAGGATCTGAAATCATTTGCAGGTTAGGCACTAGGGACATACAGTTGTGTCTGTCCATCCGACAAAAACTTCTCCAATACCTTCCTTCAACCCCTCCTCTGTCTCTTTGCCTGGAGGAAGGGATGGCTGGATGGGGTCAGCCATCAGGGATCGCAGCTTTTACAAGCCATCTGCTCCACATATCTTCTCTTTGCATAGACCCGTTACAGACAGCTATGGGAGAAGAGAAGAAGGTAGAAGTACATCTTTGCCCAGACAGGAGAGTGGATTAAGTACGAGGTATGTATGCCTAGGGTGGAGGAATTTTCTCCACCTGTGTACATACCAGCGTGAGCTGTGTGCACATATAGGTCTTGGGTGGGGATGACAGTCTTGTCTTTATCTCTTCTAGGATAAACAAAGCACGCTGTTCTTGAAGTCAAAGGTAGAGCAAGGAAATAAAAACAAGTGGGTTTTCAAGTAGGGAATTCAATTCTGCTAGTAAAAGTAGGTTTCTGCAGTGACAACTGCCAGGTGCTATTTTGTGGTCTCCTGAGGAAATGTGCTAAAGGTAAGAGGCAGAAAAGAACTGTCTATCCCAGCAAATGGATATAAAATTCATGGATCAAACTAATGAACAGAAAAAAAGTACTGTTTCTATGAAAAATAAGCTGACTCTAGCACTGTTTGACACAGCCAATGATAGGTAGGAACAATAGGGTACTTTTATTAGTATTTGGCCTGACCTACCTGGCTTTAAAAAAAGGGCCTCAATTATTTTCTTTAATTGAATGAGCTAGACTTATCAATTAGTTTACCCACATGAGATATTCCTGTAAATGATTAAACAATGTGAAATGATTAGAAATTTGTTAGCAGTATCAAGGCAATCCAATATTTTTACCAGCTTTCAAATGAGTCAGCTTTCAGCTATGGTGCAGGAAATCCATGCAGACTTTTTGACATTTAGCAAATATTCTAAATCTGTCTCCCGCAAACACAAGTACATAATTTACAAGGGAGTATTCTGTGGGAATTAAACAGAACACAAAACTTAAGCCATGTGCTGCCTCAGGACCATCTCAAACACTTAATCACCTCTTTGCAACAAGCAGCTGCCAATATGCTAAAGTAAGCTCTGTGCTTATGATGCATTTGCCTGACATCCTGTCAGGTAAATCACTGGTTTTAACTTGGTCGTCCTGTGTGTTTCTTCCTAGGGGTTTGATGGCTCCAGGAGCTGCTGGTAGAATAGAGAATCTTTCACCTGTAAGGTCTTTTGTCTGTACCCACAGTAAGCAGAAAAGTGCAAAATCTTCCATATCTCTTTTTATGTTCCCAGTGCATACATTGTTAAGAGAAGACAGAAGGAGCTATTTGCAGTATGCAACAAAATGTTTAATTACTCTGCAATCCTGCATGCCATTTAGGGTCTTCATTGTTTAGCTGAAGCTCACACAGGTGATGAAACCCATCAACACTGGCACTAATTGGAACTCCTGTGAGCAGTTTCAGCACCTGTCTTCATACCCACCACTTCAAAGTGGAGTGTTGTTCTGCCAAAAAGATAATGCCTCCCAAGCGACAACGAAACAGAGCACTAGCAAACCGTGGAGAAATCCCTGTTGACTCCATCATATATAGACTGAATTGGGGTTCCAGTGGTGTCCATCTGGATCACTTGAAAAACAATTCCTATAAATCCTGCATGTTTTCTGTTACTAAAAAAGACAAACTTCATGTGAAAAACTGCTTCTTCCCTGCAGGTTTATGTCCTCTTTTATTAAAAGAGAAAACAGAAATAGGAGGAGATACCACCTTAGAATTACAGAATCACAGAATGGTCAGGGTTGGAAGGGACCTCTGGAGATCACCCAGTCCAACCCCCCTGCCACAGCAGGGACACCTACAGCAGTTGCACAGGACATCGTCCAGGCGGGTTTTGAATGTCTCCAAGTGTGGGAGACTCCACAACCTCTCTGGGCAGCCTGTGCCAGTGCTCTGCCACCCTCAAAGGAAAGAAGCTCCTGCTCATGTTGAGATGGAACTTCCGATGTTCAATTCATGTGATTACGACGGAGGCTTTTAAGTGCTCAGAATAAATGAAAAATCATAATAGGGGCTTTGCTGACAAGCAAGCAAGGAAAAGATTAAATGAAATTAAATAGTTTTCTCTCTGTATTAGATTAAGAGTTGCAGCAGAGGAAAAAAAAAGGACTGAGCAGGTTGAATATCTTTAAAATGTCTCTTTACTTTCCATAATAACTGCATGCATACCAACTACAAAAAAATCATTGATGCTGATACAAATCACAAGGTGATGTGCCAGAAAGAGTGGAAAGTTTAATAGCAAACCAATTTCTGTTGAGACATATGTAAAAGAACATACATGGTATCAAACAGACTTGACTTCTTCCTACAGATTTTTCTAGATGTTCTTGTAGAGTTTAGAAGACATTTGCATTTATGCTTTCAAATTCCTGATATGGACTTAAAAATGCATATTGTACTAAACCCTACAGTATTTCTTCCATGACAACAGGTGATTAGATTATACCTTTGCTTGCTGAACATCCTCTTCTAATATGCAGTTTAGTCCTATCTCTGTTGGGACTTGGGCATTATCATTCCTTCCACAAGCTCTGAGTCAGGCTCTTTGGTTAGCAGGGAAGACTTAGTAGTCCTTCTGCAGTCAGTGCTCTTTCTAAACCTCTACCTTGAATAAGAACTGAAAAATTTTCCAGGTGAAAAATGATTGATGCTCTCAACACACTTGCTTTTCAGAGATTTTGCAAAGTATTTGACTGTAATTACGAACAGGGATGCTCAGACCCCACTAAAAAGTCGTGTAAATAGTTAAAGACAGATACCAGCAGAACCAAAAGAGCTTTCCTACTAATATGGTGTGCTTTAAAAAAACTATTTGAACAGCTAAGTACCAAGAAATAAAAAATAGCGCTGTAGACAGCATTTGTGTACAGGGGCTTCAAAATACTTGTTGACTCAGATTGGCCTGTAAGAAACTACCATCTCACTTACAAGGAAGCATGCTATGGGATTAAAAAGAACACAATAACTAAACCATGGTCTACATCAGCACTATCTCAGCCAGTTTATCAACCCTTTGTAGTAAGTGGCTGACTATATCCTAAAGCAGGCTTTGCTATCTGTGATAAAAGAGTCAAGCACACTGTCAGTGACTACAGCACCAGAGCAGAACAACTATTTTTTCTGTGAATATTTAATTTCTCATTCTCAAAAAGCTAATCCGTGTAAAGTTTTCCATAACTGACTGGGAAAAAAAAAGTTCCTTGATACTAATAATATATCTGGTACCTTACAATACACTGTATCTGGGGACATGGGTATCTGAAGCACTTGTTTAAATATACAGCTGGCTCCATATGTCAAGGGTCCTAGTTGGCCTCATCTGAATAACCTTCAACTATTTCATTGAACTAAGACCTCCAAACTAAGAGCATAGCTGAAGTTATAGAAACGTAGACTATCACCCATACAGAGCCAAAGCCTTCAGATTTTGCTCATACAAACCTCCTTCACATTTCTAATGATGTCTTATCAGCACCTTGCAGAACTGAATGTCTATTTTCTGTCCAATTGTTTCAAAGACAAAAAGGCTGTCCAAATCCACTGAAATATAAAGTGCATCTGTAGTGGCAACTGTACACTTCGGTTCTTGTCTAAAGGTTTAACTTTGGTTCTGGTGTACAGGATTAACTTGCTAGTAAGGCCAAGAGTTTGAACGGATCTGACGACTCAGACAGGGAAAGGATAGGCAACGTTCTTGTTTTCCTCTTAATTCCTGTAAAGAAGAAACTAATCTTTCCTGGTTTTAATGGACAAGCTCTTTGTACATGTGACAATAGGTTTCCCTTTCAAGAAAGCTTGTCTTGGTGAACCAGATGCTTCCAGAGCAATAACAGAGGCACTACTAACAGTCCCACTGACTGTTAGTAGAAGGGCCATCCGGGAGTGGAAATTCGGAGAGATGGAGACTATGGCACTACAGAGCGTAGCGAAATGCCTGATTCTTGTCCCTACAAGATAAGTTAGGAAAATGATTTGAGGTAAATAAATATTCAGATGGTCCTCAGTGAGTTTGAACTTGAACCTACCTGTTGGACTGGGTGACTGCATTAAAAATGGGTACAAGCATTGTTGCCCAAGCATCATTCCTTTACAAAGTGCATGTTGCAATACGAGCACATACACAGATGCTGGCCTTGCTGCAAAATCCTCATATGCTTTTATTCAGCCTGGGTCTGATCCTTTGAGGAACCAAGTCATCATGAAACTCCCTTTAAGTTCAGTGGAAACTGAGGGCCTGAAAATTATTTTAAATATTGTGCCTTATTGTAACTTTTTTTTTTTTTCAGTCTTTCATTTTCAAGTCATCTTTGAAGCCTTGGTGCTGTTATGGCCTTAGCTTTTAGGAATGGTTGTACTACACTTTAACCTTTCACATTTTATTAACAAAATCAAAACCAGGACAATTAGATACCTCCCGATTTTCATTTGTTTTAATATTAAGGGAATGTTTAGAATGGCACAAGTCTTGGGGAAAGTACTTCAAGCCATGGCTGTAGCAGCACTGGAGTTCTGGACACAGATATCAAAGATAACTTGAAAAGAAAAAAAAAAATTGAAGCAGATAGTTCTTTACATTTGGGGATACTTTTGAATAATTTTGTGACATGTATCCAAAAAAGACTAAGAAAAGAGACTTAACTACTGTCGGAAAACAAAACATTTTAAACTTAAAATTAAGCTAAGTCATTTTCCTATTTTGTCTTCTTTGGGGAAGACACCAGAAATAAAACTTTCCGGCAACAGTGGAAGGTTCAGTAAGCAGGTATACAGGAGAAGACCTGCTGGAGAATCTGCCCCTGGCTTCCTGTATGGCCATTAGAAAAATACTTAGTATTTTGTTCTTGTTCTTGTTTGAGGTTTTTCAACTTCAAATGTCTGTGCACTAACAATTATAGGTTGGCTAGTAGTGTTGGCAACCCTACTTGTATTTCAGATAGGTCTCAATATTCCATGTCTTAAATCCTTATACCAAAGAATGTTTACTGTTTGTTGCCCAAATAATGGCACATTAAAGTGAAACGTGACAATATATATATGTATCATACCTGAAGTCTCTCTTTTGTTCTTATTATTTCCCTTTATGTTGGACCTGAAAAATATAGTCCCATGTAGATTCAAAAAACAGTAAAAGACATATTGTCTCTCCACTCCTTTTGCTTGCTGTGCCTTTCCTAAACTCACTTTGCAAACTCCTTGGGACTGAGATTGCAGCTGAAATTATAAACCTGTTGAGTTAAGTGAATTTTGCATTTGTATTCCTAAGTGCTCTGTACCCTTTATGGTAAGGCTTAAAGAATATTGAGAAAATTCCCTTTTTCAATGCTCCCTGACAGGACAGGGCTTTTGAAGCAGGAAGTTTTGATGAGTGTGCAGGCATGAAAAATGAAAAAATTATTCATTGATAACTAAAAATAACATTTGCCTCAAAAAGTGCTAGGACTGCACTCAAACAAACCTGTGCAGAAGGCAAATGTATGAGCTGTTAGCCACTAATAGGATGTTGAAGAAGGTGAAAAATAAGCAAGTAGACTGGTCAAATATTAGTGGAGGTAGTCAGCAAAGATCAGATATTCAGTTATTTTATTAAATTGCCTCTCAAAGACTAAAAGCAATAATAATTTAGAACTTTGTGAAGTTATTTTCATTATTGCTATTGTACTTACTTATGTAAATACTTAGCAACAAGGTCTCTTGTTGTATTACATTACCAAGAAAAGAACTTAAGTATTTAAAATGAAACAAATTAATATGTCACTTTTTTCTGCTCTGAGGGAATTTAAGGTAATTTTAAGAGCATCTAAACTGAATTATTATATTTATCAAAAACTTCAGATACCTCCCAGTGAGTAACAAAAAAAGTATGATTTAAATATTTGAACAGCCTCCTTCCCCATTACTTTTTCGATCAGATTGAAGGAACAATCCTCAAAGGTGTCCATGGCCTAGAAAAGACTTCACCTGAGCTTTACATTTTAAATGGTGGCTTCAAAAGACTGCTGGATATCAATGTGTTTGGTAGCTGTGTTTTGCTGATTTTCATTTAAAGCAGAATAATCTTTGGGGCTCGTTGTGCTACAGATATCTCATTATAAAACCCATTATCAACTTCTAATAGTGAGAAGGACTGTAGTCATCAAATGCAGGGTGCACCATCCGTTGGCTTGTGCGGTCAGAAGAGCTGGGTGTCAGTGCAGGGCAAGACATGCACATCTCGGGAACATTGATAATGGGCCCCAGTCCTGCGCACTGAGTTGCTATTTTTTCAAAGCTCTGTCTATAACAACTTCAAAATCCCTCTGCCCACCACTTAAAAGAAAAATTAAGATTGTCTTTCCCTGTATGTATCATTTTACATTTACTTACACTGGATTTCATCTGCCACTTAATCATTTGATCTCCCTCTCATTCTTGGTAGCCAACCCTCATCTTTATTCCCTCAAATAATTAAGGTGTTTATTTAGGAAATTCTCATGGATCCCAGGCTCAATCACTTCCTCTGCCTCAGTACAGTGTGTAGAAAAGCATAGGTGATTCTTCCCCAGAAATAAAACAATTCACAAGAAATAAAAGTGAAAGAAAGCCCATCAGCTTTCTCACAGAGACTTTTCTGTTGGCAAAGCCATTTCTGTTTCAGCTGCCTTTAATGGAAGATGATCTTAGAGGAGAATTTCTTAACTATGAGAAGTTCATTTGCTTATCAGACACAGTCTAGTAGCTGTGAGGTTATGCGTAACTGGTTCAGCCATCCACAGCTGCATGTGAAATTATTTGCTGGTTTTCCACATTATTCCATTTGTTCAACAAACACAGAGATGGGGTGACTTTTGCATAGCAGTTCAAGACTGGCCTTTACAACTACATGTCATCCTTCTATAATGCATTTTCCTGTCTCCTACCTGCATCAGGAATAAAGATACCTTTCTCTTTTCTTCTGTTGGCAGTAACATACCATGTACGTGATACTTCAAAAAATGCATCTGAAAAAAAGTAATTCTGCAATACTCAATAGTGAGAGACATTTTGCAACAGTAATGGTAACAACTGAGATGTATGATTTAAGATCTCTGAGAGTTTGCTTTCCCAAATTCTGCAGATCCTCCTAATTTACCACCAGCTCCTCTTTGCTCATAAACATCTTAGAAAGTTGGATATTGTGTCAGCTTATCAGCACTCATCTCTTTTTTTGAACAAGAACCAAGTAGTCGAATCCTACTTATTCTACAGTATAGTAAGTTTTGAAAAGTAATTAGAAGCTATTTTATTATAGGTAAGTATGATTTTGGAAAAGCTTGTCAGTATCTGTAGGTCTTGGTACAATGCTCCACATAATTAAGTGTGATGCTTGATATTCTCTGGCAAAATACTAACTGGAGTAGATTTCTTATCTTTTGTGATTGCACTGGGTCTGGTTGGTATGGAGTTAATTTTCTTCATAGCAGCCTGTATGGTGCTGCGTTTCAGATTTGTGACCAAAACAGTGTTGATATAACACACGAATGTTTTTGCTACTGCTGAACAGTGCTTGCACAGAGTCAAGTTTTTCACCAGCCAGTAGGCTGGAGGTGGGCAAGAAATTGGGAGGGAACACTGCCACAACAGTTGATTCAAATTGGCCAGAGATATTCCGCATCATATAACATCATGTTCAGCAATAAAACTGAGGGAGTTTTTTCAAAGTAGCTGTTGCTTGGAGACTGGCTGGGCATTGGTCTGCTGGTGGGAGGTGGTGAATGATTGCCTTTGCATCACTTGGGTTTTTTTTCTTTTTTCTTCACTTCTTAAACTGTCTTTATCTGAACCCGCAAGTTTTTCTCACTTTTTCCCTTCCCCCCATCCTGCTGGGGGAAGCAAGCAATTGGCTGGGGGCTTGGCTGCTAGGGGCTTGTCTGGGGTAAATGCCCCAAAATGATCTGAAATAAATGTTAAAAATTTTCAGTACCACTGCTCCCGAATTTCAGCTGTGATATGAATAATGTTTTCATATTCCCAAACAACGCAAAAATGTGCCTATCTGACTCACTAAAGTCTCTGGTATAATGCTTCCAGTCTACCTGGCCTGTTTGTCTTTACTCTTTGTCATGGCAGCTGAGCCACATAGGACAAGTGCATGGAGCTCCCTGCCACAGTGACCTCCTCTTTGGTATTGTTTTCCAGATCTTTTAGAACA
The DNA here is from genome assembly GCA_017639485.1 of Pluvialis apricaria. NCBI lineage: Eukaryota > Metazoa > Chordata > Aves > Charadriiformes > Charadriidae > Pluvialis > Pluvialis apricaria. The sequence goes on along the minus strand of CM030008.1, from coordinate 154,222,602 downwards.
TCGGTGGTGTCCTCCTGCAGAGGGGTTTCAATGTGATTCCTCTCCCTCCTCCTGATGAAGGAATACTTCAGCATTGAAAAGCTGAGCGTCTTGGGTCTTTTTAGTCTAGGGAAAAGACAACTGAGGGGGGATCTTATTAATGCTTATAAATACTTACAGGGAGGGTGCCAGGTAGATGAGAAGAGTCTTTTTTCAGTGGTGCCCAGTGATAGGACAAGAGGTAAAATGGGCACAAACTTGAGCATAGGAAGTTCCATCTTAACATGAGGAGGAACTTCTTTACTCTGAGGGTGGCAGAGCACTGGCACAGGCTGCCCAGAGAGGCTGTGGAGTCTCCACACTGGAGACATTCAAAACCCGCCTGGATGCCGTCCTGTGCAACTGCTGTAGGTGACCCTGCTGTGGCAGGGGGGTTGGACTGGATGATCTCCAGAGGTCCCTTCCAACCCTGACCATTCTGTGATTCTGTAATACTTGCCAATTAGCATATCCCATAGGTAGTCACTTAAAGAGGAAAAGGGGACAGAAAAACCCTCTCCCTTCCCTCTTTCTCTGTGTTCTTTCACTGTGTCCATTTGGGGACTTCTGTCCACAGGATCCACACTGCATTGCCAGTGAAAGGAGTCTGTACACCTGAAATTCTGTGTGGAGAACAAACTGAGCAGCCACGAAAGTTAGCAAGGCAGATCAAATGATGACAATTATTACAGTCCTAATTAATTAATTCCATTTTATATAGAACACCTGGAAATCAGTGATCAGGTCTGTGTGGACAGAGTAATCACTATAGGTAACTTGTACAGAGTAAATAAGATTTCTTTCCTGAACGTAAATAAACATGAAACACTTTGGATCTTACTCCATGCAGTGAAGAGAAACAGTCAGTTAGATTAGTTTAATAACTGGATGTATTTCTATGGTCTTTCTTCTGCAAGAAGTTGCAGTAGATGTTCCAAATGGTCTCTTCCAGTCCTAACCTCCAGCAATACAGTTTTATGCAAGCCCTATTATTTGTTTCCATGCCCAAGACAATTTTTCTTTTTCACTTTTTTTACTCTCCTTTTAACCAGAATCCTAGTCTTGCTGATTGATCACGAATTATTTGGCTTTCTCAAGTAGTTTTTCCCAAAGGACTCCACCCCTTCCACCAATGGTTCCTTGTTCTACCTCCTGAATGACAGAGGCGGCATGTGGATTAAAAGAACTAATATATCAAATTATGTGGTGGGGAAAGGGATATTCTGGCTTAAAACTGAATTTCGTCTCCCTTGCTTTGGTCTCTGTTCCACCTCCAACCATAACTCATTGCCTCTCTCCTCCGCAGCACACAGGGTGTTCCAGACGGTAACGGGGTAATGAGATACACACAGGCCCTGCCGTTCTCGAAATGCAACTCTAAGAAGCAAAATGGTCCCACTGCTCTAATGAAGGTAGGGCATGAGGCCAGTCTGGTAGAGAACTCATTTTACTTTCCAAATTATGCCTGGCCATTAGAACTTTTGAAAATATTAGAAAGTGGACTGGAATCTCCAAAAAGATTTATTGTTTTACTAAAACTTCAAATGGAGCCAATAATCTACTGGCACTTAAAAAAGAAACAACAATCAGGAAAGCACTGAATCCACTAGACATATAGTTTTCTACCGAGGTGTGAATGAATGACTATGACAGGGTCTCTCGGAGTTTCTAGCTGAAAAGCAGGCTGCCTTCTGCTTAATTCCCCAGTCATGTATGTGTGCTTAGACAAAGATGGTGCATCACTGACCAGATCTGCCAACATACTTTAGCCATGACCTGTAAAGTAAATTGTACTTTATTTTTATTTAGTCACTGGGTTTGGTCCCCTCTGAATTATAAAACTACATCTTGGGCAAAACGGTGTGAGATTGTGCTGTGAATTTAGTCCATAAATTCACACCAATATTTGTTTTTATCAGTATTAGATCAGTCCTGGCAGTTCTCCTTACAAATGTAATCCCCGTGACAGAGTAACTGTTTTTCTATCCACTGAAAGTAACTCAGAAAATTTTCAGTAAGAGATGGGCCTGAACCAAAATGCAGGTTCCAATCAGCTCTGTGCACCTTCTTGCCCCACAGCAACTAAAAAAGAATATTTCCTTTGTTTTAGCTTAACAGTCAAATTTAAAGTGACCTACAAAAGAGATAAATGGTTTCTGCAGAGCTCCTTTTGTTGTTTGTTTAAGAAGGTTTAATAATTATTTCTTTTAGAGTATTTTCAGCAGTTTTTGTGCAGTCTATTTTTTCTAATACTTTATGAATAAATGAAAGCAGTATGCCATACGGTGAATGCAATTATATGCAAGGAAAAAGTATATATTTAATTGTGGCTTAAATAACGGGCTTTTCCATTTCTTAACACATAGAAAGAAAAGACGACTTTGGGAAGGACTTAACTTTCTGTTTTTTCAATTAAAATCAGAAGCAGTCTATAATTACACTTTAGATCCCTAATGGGTCTTCTAGAAAATAATCAAAAGCAAATAAGTAGAGCCTTAGAACTCTGGATGTTCATATTTTTATTGTGTAGGGAGACTTTTCAATCAAGTGGAAAAACCTGAAAATGTTTCTAACAATCTGGAAGGTCAAGGTTTCACAGGTCCAAGCAGTGGGTCCAGCACGAGCCCTTAGGATTTGTGTAGCAACCAGCCAATTTGTTGCAGGTTAGGAATGAGAAATGTTGATCCCTTAGTACTGAGGGCCCAGTGAAGCCGTGTTCGATAACTCTCATAGATCCAAGGATGTCAATACTGGCATTTAGAAGTGATGACTGAGCACAGTTTTCATTAATGTTTAAGGACCTCAAGGCTTTAAGTTGCATTTCTTTAGCAATCTAAGACTACTCCTTCGCCTGTACTGCAGCACGTACTTGTCTTCAGAAGAGAACCTGCACCATCTGCTTGGCCACAGAGTACACGTATCTTCTAAATGCTGAAGGTTTTGCTCCCCATGCAGGTTTCCAACAGTATAATCTCATATTTTCAGCTAGCTTTTTCTTCTTGGCAGCAGGAGGATCTGAGATGCATAGCAAATTGTTTGTACAGTCTACTACTATTCTTTCACTGTGCCATGGGATGGCTTCAATGGCACACTTTTCATTCTTCTCTTACTGGCAGCTGCTTACATGTTGCCCATGGTCATAGCTGTGAGTAGGAGAGCAGGCCTTCTAGATGTGAACGTGGGACATGGATAGTTGCATTACAACCCAAGATTCTCTTGGGAATCTAATTTTAAGCCTGGATTAGCCAAGACATATACAGTGAAAATTAAAATCCAAGCTGATACTCTTGTCATAAATTAGAGTAGGAAGATTATATGCATAAAAGGTTTTAAGTGTATATATTTCCCTTCTTCGCAGAATGTAGATGCCAAAATGTAATCCAAGATTTTCACCACTAACTGAGTTTCTGTTCTTTGTCTGTTGAGGTCAGAATTCTGAAATGCCTTAAAGACACTGTCTAGAGTTTGGTTTTTGCTTTCTTGGACGAGAGAATGGTTTATTTTATAGAAATCTGTTAATTAGAAATCAGATCTTATCAGGACAAATTCCGTGACCTTCTGAAAAACTATTTTAGCAATAGAAAAGGAGTTTATATTCAGATTTGTTTTCTCATATAATAGATATGTCTTTGGTTTTGTCTGATACTGAAAAGAAAATACGGTTGTTATTTCCATGGCTGGGTATGTTGTTATAGCTGATTTGCACAAAATGTCAGCAATGTTTAACAAGTAGATGATGTATAGCAATAAGCAGGAGCTCACAATGCTTGGCCTCCTTCACATCTTCCTGAAGACTCCTGGTAAACCATTTTAATATCCTTGTGCCTCAGCTTTCCTGTTTGTAAAATAAAGATTGTTATATTCCATTGCTTAGTAAACCAATTTGATATCTACTGGTCATAAAAGAGTGTATTACCAAGAAAATATGGAGAACATTCATTTTTCAAGGCATTGTTTGGCATTTGTTTTGATATTACTCTAGTTCTATAAATCATGCATGAAAAGAAATTTAAGCCAAACATTTAGAATTTTCTCTTTTCAGACCCCCATCTTATCCCCAATAAGAATCTCATCAATTAAGTGACTCGTAAGAGTCTGAAACTTATCCTGGTGTGCTGCTTTTTATGAATATAACAAAAATATGCACAATGAAATATATATCCAGAGCCTCCCATAATTTTATACTCTCGAGTAAATAACAGTATTTATTACCTGTTTTGAATAATTAAATTATTATAATTATTTCCATAGCAGAGAAAATGTGAAAGAATCATTTTACAGAGCCTGCTCTAGACTGGCTAGTGTTCAAATGAAGGCAATTTTCCTGTCTCTGGATGTTTCTGACACTAGAACTACATGTTGCTTTTCTCTAAGGATTGAGAGATCGGGGGTCCACTTTGATTATAACATTTAGTGGAAAGACTTTTTACTGTTAAATTTGGGTACTCAGGAAAATCTCATAAAAGATTGCTCTTCTGCTATTCAAGCGGTGAAGAAGAGGGTTTCTTTTCTCCTGTAGTATAAGCTGCCCATCCATTTTTTTCTCTAAGCTTGGCAGAAGCAGGTTCATTTATCACTTTGACTCTTTTGGCTTTCGAGTCAGCAAAGTAGAGTTTGAACACCTCTTACATCTTTTTCCCCTTCCTATTTTTGAAAGACAGCCACAAGTACTACGCTGAGCACAAATAAAGACAGACTTTCTCCTGAAGAGCTTTACAGGTAAACACTTGAAAGACTAGACGTTCTAGGAAATCCAGATGTTTGGAAGGACTTGAATGAAGAAAGGGTGATGCCTTGGCTGAAGCTAAGCATGAATGTTTTTACCAAAATATGCTACTAAATTTAGCCTGGGTGGCTCAACAAATTTCCCTTTGTTACCCAGAGATTTATCACTATTATGTTTTAGGGACTCGTTTGGCTCCTAAAAGGGGACACATAAACAGCTCTGGAGACCAACAACTCCACTTATTCACCGAGTGAGCTTCAAAGAACTCAAATACCAGTATTTCTTACCTCTAACTAGGGATGAAACACTTCTCGTAGTGTGAGAATAAGGTCTATGTCAATTCATTTTTTAATCTCTTCTTAAACACAATCAAGTTAGTGACAATTCTATTGAGAATCAATTTGGGTTAGTCTACCCCCAAGTCATCTTTGGACAATCTTATTACATATAGTGGCTGCGTGTAGCTACTGCAGTCAGGGAAACTCCTATATTCCCAAATCCATCAGACTGCACCACTGTTTGGTTTCTCTTAAAAGCACTTGATGGTTTCTACTTTTTTCCTGTCAATATTCCCATTACTGGTGAAGAGCACGGTAACAATGCCAGGACTTGGGCACTGCTCTGGATCTGAACTGACCTCATGTCTTGATGCAAATCCCCTGAAGTTCATTCATAATAGTGCTGCATTTGTGCCATGTTACGGAGATGTTGGGAGTCTAATCCACCCCTTCCTGGCTGTAATTTTATATTGGTGCAATTTCAGTGTCACTCTGTGATTCAGCATAGGCAATTTTGCAGGTATGGTCTGGGAAGTCAGGTCTCTCCCTGAAATGTATATACTTGGGAGCTATATAAGCACAGTTAGAGAAGAATATAGTCTATATTTGCACTACAGCAAAAGTGATAAAAAAGAAACACACCCTTCTGACTTTTTTGAGTATGTCCACGTGAATATTAGTGTAAGCAAGAATAAAAATTGGATCCTTGATTGTTCTAATTTTTTTTTATTCCATAAATTGTTTTAAATCAATTAACACAGATTTAGAGAAGAAATGCCTTTTAATGATGAAAAATCTGCCAAAACCAAAGTATCAACTAATTGTTTGTAACTTCTAAAACACTTTTTAGGGTTGTATTATGGAGTGAAAAACCCTTACATACGGAGGTCTCAGAGGAACTGCCATTCATTAATGTTTTAAACAGATGCTTCACTGAGCAACATATTTAATTAAATCCACAACTGTTGTGCTTAAACAAGACAGATTTTTACTAGAGCAAGCATAAAGTTGAATTCACAGCAACAATTAACAGACTTGTTTGTACGGTGTGTTTTATCAAACAGGTAGAGTGGCTTTTCAAAGACATTAATTTAAGTGTTGATCATCATTAAAAGCCCCAAAACAAAGCTCAAGATCCTAGTGTGCTTGCAGCCACTGCATAAAAAATGTAGGTGGCTATTCTTTCTACAAGGTCTGATGTTATTTCCATGGGACTTAATGGGAGCAAGACTGAGCTTTTGTAGATGTTGGTGATATATGTATACGCATATATAAAAAAAGATTATGTATGTATATATAATTTATATATACACAAGGTTTTGTGGCGATCATAAACAAGTGCATAGCAGAATTGCTTATGTCATAAACAAGCAAGAAGGAACCACTTGTTCTTGGTTTCAATGTACAACCCATAAGAATGTTAAAAGGATCATTGACTACACACAAGACCCAAAGCCACAAGCCCTAATTACAGCAAATACCATACAGATATAGCCAGGACTAGAGCACACAATGACACCTTCATTTCCCTCAGCTCTCTGCCACAGGAACCTTATCAGGTTCAGAGAAATTGCTCTAGGTTATCACAGGAATTGCACTGGCAGTGTATCTGGGCTAGTCTACTGACCTCAGTAGAGTTCTTCTAGTGTAAATAGTAGCTGAAAAATACTAAGACCTCTGTGTGGAAAGATTCCTTTGAGAATATCATGTAAGACTGCACACTGTCTTATATCCCTTTGTCTTTTCAACAGAGTGCCTTAGAAGAAGCTCTCTTCTCTCTCCTCAAAAAGCACAAGTTCCTTAACTTGTTCTATAATGATGGAAATTTAAGTATGCTGTCTGAGTGGAGACTGTGCAAATTCAGGGAGAAGGCTGTGCCTCATCTGCTGTACTGTTGTGATGTGCAGCACTCTCAAACCATGAGTGGCATATCAGGATTTGCTTATTGCAAGAAAGGTTAGAAACAGTTGCAGCCATTATTCTTCTATGTACTTACCATTCCTTAGTGTCTGCGCATTTGTGGTGTAAAACACACTGCAATACACACTTGTGTTTTTGAGGAAATCTTAATGTTAATATAGGTCAACATTTATATAAACTAGAACTGTCTAGTCTTAAGGGCACCAAATAAAGGCACCGTAGATTCTGTCTCTGGTCTGCCACAGACTCCTTGTGTCAGCAGAGGGATAGATGTCTTAAGCCTTCTTGGTTTTCCCAGTGCCTTCTAACTCCTCTTTGACTCTGCATAATTTGGCCTGTACATGTTTGAAGAAAGAATTTTCTGTGTGCTATGCAAACAGGACCTCATTTTTGTTGTGACAACTAAGTAGCATTGTAATGCAAATGATAACATTACCACTCTGTTTCATTAATAGCACTGTGTGCACTATTTATTTTATTCAACATTCAGAGACCAGCTGAAGCACTGTTTTTTTCTTACTGTGATAGACATAAATGACGATATACTACTGTATTTCTGATAAAAGGGATTTGTGTCAAAGCACTTGTTGCTACACAGCCTGCTCATAGAACAAAAAATCTTATGGTTAACTTACATATTTATTTTTTTAAGCACCAAAGCAAACCAGCTTTTCTCCATTCCAGGGCAACGGCCTATCAGATTTTGCCACAAAATAATTGCTTTGTCTGGTAAAATAACTGAGTCGTTGCCCATGACAAAAATCTTTGTTCTTTTGGGAACTTGTGGCGAAATTTTGCCCTGGGTGAAATTCTCAGTTTTGCTTCATCATTTGTTGTTGTTGATATTATCTGTTTTTATAAGAAAAATTCAGAATGGGAATGGTAATAGGTTCATAGTTTCCACAGCTCAATAAATGTCTGAAACATGAAGTATTTTGATAGCTTGTTCTCTGAACAATAAATAAATAAACTGAGATTTATCATTTGGTATTTTCTCAAACTGTTTACAAAGGTCTAGAGAAAGATAAAGATGCTATTTTGCAGTTTTAACAGCTTTCCTTTTGATTGTTGGGCTATAATTATGAAATAGCACATATTCCAAAGGAGAGTTAAAATGAGCTACCTTTGAACATGCAGAAACAGGGGATCCAGTTCTCCTTTCGTCTTTCTCTCCATCGTTTGCCTTCTCTGTGAAATAACATTAGAGTTAAAAAGGAGAATAATGAAAGGTGTGAAGACTGCCAAGAGAGTTGCCATGGTTTTAAAAGCAGTAGTAGCCAACAAAGCCAGAAAAATCTCAGCACAGGAGCAACATTAAGAAGTCTAAGGAATGGTCAACAATATTCTATGGGATATATGTCAGTACTCTGGCCCACTGTAAAATACAGGGTCCAGTTGCAGTCTTCTTCAGATTTGATGGCAAAAATCCCATTTACTTCAGTAACACTGGATTGGAACTTCTATTTGGAACAGGATGATCATAATTATTTTAGTTGGCTGAAGTTCTTGTTTTCATATTTGCCATAACTTGGATGTAAAATGACTTTTCAACAAGAGATATAGCATACTATAGCAGCAGTATTCTTGTTAATAGTAGGAGGTGTCAAAGAATTCACAGTCTACAGATAATTACTCTTTTCTACCTGTAATTATTACATTTAATTTTGTGAAGCAACACCGTGTTTTCAAGCTATGTTCTGTTTCACTGTACCATGCTGGATGTCTGTACATATAACTGGAAGGTCATAGGTATTGAAGGGCAGTCTCTACGTTACTTGGAAATTCAAGTTACACATTACTTCTGTATTAAAGATACTCCAATAGTTATCCAGCAAACTATTTCACTGGTCTAGCTTAGAGGACAGAGCGCAATACAGCAAGAATAACAAAAGGTGTGTTAAAGAGCAGCTCAGGAATAGAAAGATGTCACAGATAGAAAAGGTTAACATTGCAACCTGGCTTGTGATCAGGGTTTACTAAAACTGCATGACTAATTAACAACATAAAATATTAAAAATCTCCTTGACACTGGAAATATTATTCATAATAAAGTAATGGACTGAGGCACCAAGGAAGCAGTTGCTTTTTTAAATCTGTTGCCTCTAGAGCTAGTTGCCATAGAGATTATTATCCTTATAATTATTATTACTATTAAAGCTATTGTCAGTGCTATTTATTATTTATATTCCTCTTCTACAGTGTCTGTAAACAAAATTTGTATTTCCAACTTTTTTCCATGTTATCATGCTGTGTACCTTTGCGAACAAGTTTTAAAGAGATGAACATTTCACAAAGCAATTGCAATAGTGCCTATGAGTATGGTCAGTCACACACTGCTTCCTACATTAAATCCAAATGGGAAACTTTGATAGACATAGCTATTTCGAATAAAACTTTGTTCTAATGCCAAGTATTTGTTGACCTGGTAATTAAAGGGTCAATTGAATTTATTGGATTTAATTTTTTACTAGGAAAGCAATTTTGATAATTTTTAGTTTTAGTAAAAAAATTGTGAATAACTGCTCCGGTTATATATATTGAAGGATCATATTTTTAGAAATACAGAGATAATTCAAAACATCTGGGCTCTGAAGAGTGCCTTTGTACACAACCTTTTCAAAACAGGTTCCATCAGTTCCATGGTATTTGCGCTGTGCTTTCCTGTAAACCACAGTAGACTGAGGTGAGTAATTGAGGTGACTGATGTGACAGGGCTGCTGCAAGCGACTGCGTCCCTTCGATGACTGAGGTGACCAGGGATCCTCAAAGAGAGAAAGGGCTCCTGCTAACACGGCAAACCAGGTGGTTCAAGTGCCTGCAAGACCTGCGAGACTTGGATGTCTTGAGTCACCGGGGTGACTACAACAACCCAGACACCCGACCTACCTCGGGCAATCCACACTCTTCTGGCTGTTACAGCAGAAATAGCTGAACACAGAAACTCCTGTTTTCCATGCCTGGACATCAGCTGCAGCACAGAGGTTACTAAAAAGGTCTTGATACTTGTTAAACTTGCTTCAGAGCTCTAAAAATCCTATCCTTGAGCTGCCTAAGGTCATCTGGTGTGGTCTCGCAGCAAAAAATTCCCCTAAAGATAATAGAAATAATTACTGCGAGATAGATTTTGTTAATGTCTCTGCTAAAGGAACACTGCTTTGACTCCCACTTTAGGGTGATGCCACCACGGACACAGAGACCTTCTGCAGGAGAAAGGCAGGGGGTAACCCGGGGACAGCAAGCGCTGCTGACAGTAGACACAGTCCAAATGAGACCTTAGAGACAGCATAAATCCAAACTGCTGACGGGGCTAGTGCAGAAGCATTTTTGGTGGTAATAGTGGAGAAAGAGAAAGATGTGATGAGTGGACGCAACTAAAAATCCAACGCACTGTTTTACTGTTGATTTCTAGTTATTGTAATTCCTGCTTTTCTGTGACCAAAACATAACAGGGCCTAGAAAAGAGGTCCTGAATGAAACAGAATAATTTTTATTTCCTCAAGCCAAGAGTATATTTAGCCTTGGTACAATAAATCTATCATTATACTGATGGGAGTAGTGAATAGATATTGTAATCAAAGCACATATTTATGAAGTGATAAAGTAACTATCTCCAGAGGCTTGTGCCTCCAGCTCAGTACAATCATTTTTGGGAGTTACGATGGCTCTGGAGACTGGACAGCTCCTGGGTTTGTTTCTCTTTTTTTTTTTTTTTCCCCAGCCAGTGCAACAGAATGGGCTGTGGGCATGAAAAGTAGTGTAATGGTGAAAAAAAACAGAGAGCAGTTCGAGTAAAGTCTGCCCTCTAGTTTACCCTTTTATATTGCACCAAGTACTGCACTTCATACCCAGTGCTCTGGGAGTTTAGCATTCTCTGGAAATATATTGTATTATTATTTGTTCCATCGCTTCCTCTTATCTTTGTTCATGTTACATTAAGAGGATAAATATAGTAATGTGCTGTATATTTAGCCACCTACTTAATATAAAAAATAGCAGTTCCCTATAAAAATATTTAATTAAATATTTAAATCTTTCTTTCTTTTTCAGTATGAATCAGACATTTTAGACTAAGCTCATTGAGTCTTACAAGTATTAAATCATTAAGGGTAAGTTTCCTCTATTACACTGGGGGACATGTTGTAACACAGCAGCCAGTCTTAAGTGGTTCTGATCATCTCTAGGGAGATGTTAAACAGCCTCCACTCTCATTGAAACCATTGATTTGTTTTGGGTTGGTTTGGATTTTTTTACATCTATTCAGGTTGTACATCGTAGCTAAAGGAAGTGAGTATAATATCGGTGCAGCACAGAGAGATTAGTTTTCCACCTGGCACTGTCAAGAATGGAAGGTTTTGTTCATGTGTGCAAAACCTTTCGTATTGTAAATTATTCCTTTATCTTATTATCCAGTCACAACTGAGACCTGGTTTGCTCTCCTCCTCCTTTGAGTTTGATAAGAATGTCTCGTATGAAAATTAAACAAATGTTCTCTCAGAATGGTCTGATGATATAATTGTAATATGAATTTTTAGTGTCTCCATTCCTGGAACCATGAATGTACTGAACTTTTTATTAAATATCTTCTTTCACAGCTCGGATGATCTCTGTGCTGAAAACTGTAATGAAATTCAAGATGTGCATGCAGGGCTGAATAGCCTGGAGTGAATTTGGTTGTGCAAGGAAGGTTTATGATGAGGGAGGATGAGAATGAATTAACACTGAAATTGTATTATATCATTCTCAGTAGGAGGAGTATACTTTAATTGACCTGTATATGAAAAAGAAAGAAATGTTAATACCCTTATTTACTGCAAGATATAAGCTGTATAATATCTTTGTCTCACTCTAACATGGACATATACATTATATTCAAACACTTATGGTTACAATCTTCTTTATTCCTTCCCTCTTAACATAACAGAATCAACCAGGTCTTAAACCACAGTGGGTGATACTGTGATAAGCATCAGGGTGTACCCACACACTTCAGCAAACATTAAAGGGGTTGAAGGCAGGAGTCTGGGATGACTTTTACACCCTCTGCAATCTACTGATTCCTCCAGGGTGTGAGTGTGTCAGGAAAATGGGAACAGTCTTTTAAGAAGCAAATGAAGAAAGAGGTGTGTGTATATATATATATATATATGTCTGAGTGCTGTAATGACAACTGCTCTTTCAGCAAATTGAAGTCAAGGAAAGATACTGACTATATGCAGTATTTTACTTACACATTTGTCAATGTATTCCATTCCATTTCTGATTTATTCGCAACACTGGCATCATCCAGCTCAGAGTAACTTTTCCAGACATTTGTGTATGAATCATAACGCGTACAGCTATTTGAACACCATCCCCTCTCACTGTTCCATTTTCTATTCAAGCAGCCTTGTCACTTTGCTGGGATGTCCTCTCCTTCTTCTGTTTCACCTGTGGCTCTGAGCTCGTCGTGCTGTTGTCCTTGTTCTGCCTCCTCTCATGCCACCTCTGGGCACTGCAGATCTTCTTGGTCAGCAGCTCCAGGGAGGGTCTTGTTCCTCCATCATGATGCCTACAGTTTGTTACTGCACAGGGAGACCCTGGAGACAGTATTTACCATGAATTTACCCCAAATGATACACAAATGTTGTGACCATAGCCTACAAAGTCTTTAATGATAGCAGGAGCTTCTGTAGCCCAGACAAAGCCATAATGTAGTACAGTTGCTGCAAGCTGAAGGTAGATGAATTAAAAAAAAAATAATAATAGAACTCCTTTATTTTATTTCTTAGTGGTGTGTGTAATTAAACATGGAGAGAACCGGCCTGAAGCTGTGGTAGATTTTTTTGTCACATCAGATCCTTCAATGAAGAATCAGCGCAGTTCAAAAAGATACTGTAGCTCTAAGATAAATTAATTTGCTGCAGCAATTTCTTAGAGCAAGGGCTTGTGTTACTGAGGAGGCAACCTGGATGTTCATAATGATCCTTCTAGCTTCAGCTACCAATTCATCATCAGGAAGTACCTAGTCACTATTTAACAACCCTTCATTTTTGTTGTAGCCCATTCTCCTGTCCTACATTTATCTGTGGGCTATGATTAGTGTTACTAGAAACCAAAGTCATCTGTAGGAAATACTTTTCAGCAGATAAAGCTATTCCAAACAAGACAGCGTGAGCAGAAAAAGCAAAGCTATTAATATCATCATTTCTGCTGATTTTTCATAACCTTGTCTATCCTGTCACTATCACAAAATTACAGATAACCCAGGGACAGCTTATCTACACTTCAGGTTATGATATTTCATGTCCTGCATCTGTGCACCAAAGAAAAAAAAAACAATCCCCAAAAAACACCCTCCCCAATATTTTTTCACAAGTATGAAACTTATTTTCCTTATTAAATCAAAAAATAAAAAATAAAAAAAACCCAACCAAACACAAACGCAACCCAACCCAAAACACACACACGCAAAACCCCCAAAACCCATCCCAAAACCTTTGGACTAGTTAATCAATTAAAAGCTTACAATGCATCTCAAAATGTTAGATTTCCACCCTGTCACACCTGCATATAGCCCGTATCTTCTGTTTAATTCAAGTATATGTTCCAGGAAGGCATCATCTGGAAGACACTAACATGGATCAAAGCCACTGACTGTAAGAATTCAGACATGCAGATGTCATCCCCTATTAACTCGTTTCAGTGACTAATCAATTAAAAGTATGTGTTTTGCTTGTACTTTGATTGTCTTCTAGCCACTGGTTTTATAGTCCAGCCATTGTTTCTTATTAGTTTTATTCCTGTTCTAATATCTACAAACATATTATTCTGTAATCTAATATCTTTGCTATACCGTGACAGTGTATCTGAAATCTGCATTTTGCTTTTGAATCTTGTGATAGCTGACTACAGAAAACCTTAGTTCTCCTACAACCTCCCCCAGGAATCACAGGATTTGGGATCTACTTACACTTCTGGGATCAGAACTTTATGCAGAGACTGCATTTAATTCCCCTGGAGATAGATTTGGGCAGTAAGAGTTATGAATCTTTTCAAGAATGTCATCTTTTGATGTTTTCCTTTCCTTGTTCCACCTGCACCAAGTAGAGATGTAATGACAGTTCTTCCCCTTAGGTAAGTGCAAGATTGAGTGGGACTCACATTCCTAATGATCCCAGAGAAGAAAAGAAGAAAACTCAGCACGGCCGCTCACAACTCTGCAGCAGCTGAGGGAGCAGTGGTCCCAGAAAGGGCTTCAAAGTGCCACATTTCTCATCTGCGATTGCCACTGCACTACTGCTGTACACTGAAATGAAAGTGCTTTGATGATACGATACAGCTTTTAATCTATTATCAGGGCTAAATAGTCATCTAATGCAATTTTTTTTTGCAATCACTTACCATAAAACAGATTGCTCCACTTAAGAGGAAAATGGTCATGTTCATGATATTCTCTGTCATATTCTAGGATTCATCAATCTTTCTTTGGTCAGAGTATACAGGGATATATAGAAGTGTCTTCTGATCTATTGTGAACATTTGTACAATTTTTTGTTATACAGTTTATCAATATTCCTGATATTTTCCTCTCCCCCCATGCCATGCTTTACTTTTGCTTTAATATTTTTGTGAATAAATTCCGTGATGGAGTAATTCACTGAACACGTGAGAAAAATGTTAGTAATGGAAAGCAAATGCATGAATATTTCATGAATTCCATATATTTGCTTCATGCCCTGAGGCCACCTTTATTTGTACTAGATAATGTCTCATGAACAGTTCTAGTTCCTGAAGTATGTTTGTTGTTTGGTTGAGCAGCTGTATCCCAGGATAGTCACAGATGAAACCAAGCAAAATACATAAAAACAACTCCTCAGGGCACCATAAACTTTTAAGGCCCAGATCCTGGAGTCAACTACTCATGTACAACTCTAAATGATGTCAATGGAAGTTTCATGAACATATCTGAAAACACATTATGTCCTTTATCATAGCAAGGGAAAACATGGACCAACAAAGTTTGCATAAAACCAGAAACTGGAGCTCATGAGAGGAGCAACCTGAGGACTCTTAGTCCCACACCAGGTATGCCTAAGTAAGTTGCCAGCATTATTCCATTGCTTAGCAGTCAGAGCAGCTTTCTAAAAAAATCTCTGCTTTTCCGTAGTTTCATTGCGTAGCTTGGAGAGGATAAGAATCACGTGGCAAATACTCTGGGTGTCCTGGCTTCCAGCTGGGCCAGCTTTGCTCCCTATAGCTTGTGCTACAGGGATACACAATGAAGTCCAGGGGGTTTGCAGATACAGGCTCTTGTCAGCACTTATTTCATAAATTGATGCCCACCCAACTGTACCTGGAGATTCGTGAGCCGTGTCTCTGCTTTCCTCCTCATGTTTCAGTGAGCCACCTGTGTGCACATCAGCTGCACAAGCAGGTTGTCTGGATCCACCCTAAGAGCTCTTGGCATCCAACTGGGACTCAGTGGTCAGTGTTCACAGGCAGTTGATTCTGGAGGCCACTCATCTTCTATTTGAGCTGAATCCCTCTCTTGAGGCACCTGGTCCTCTTCATCTGCTCTAGAGAGAGAAAATGGAGCTAAGTTCCCAACGGAGGCACCACAGTTTGGACCCTAAAACTTGGCAGAGTGAATCTAGAACTGAATGTTTACCACACTATACTTTTCTACCCCAGAATCAGCTACAAAGTGGTGATATTATGCAGATGTACTGCAGTGTACGGATATCTGAGTTGAAAATAAATTAACTATACATTAATTGCTGAAACCAGCTGTAAAGCTTATTTGAGTACCAGAGAGAGTGACAGTCTTTCTGTTAGTCTGGGCTTGAACTCTTCTTGATGACTCAACTGGTCCTCCTAAACTCCCCATTTGGTTCCCTCTTTGACAGAAGGGAAGCTCTAGTCCTACATGTTAATAGAACAATTGGAGAAATTACACTAGGATCTGTGGGTGAGGAAACTGCTTTAGTGCTGGCAACAATTGCTTACTCAGCAGCACATGCACTCAATGCATTTTACTAATTGTCTATTTATTTCTGCACTCTTTGGCTGTTGAGACTTTGTCATGAGACAGGCCAGATGGCAGAGACATCGGCACCTGTAATTAAGAGAGAAATAAATGCTGCAGTATTATGGCTTACCCCCGCCCCTGGCTTTGTTTTTAAATCCTGTTGGCTGTGCTTGTGGGCTCTGCAGTCAGTGACACCGAGCTGTATTTTGAATGCTGAATTTCTTAAAAGAACCCATAACTTTTGTAACATGGTTCCTAGGAATCAATTTTCATTTCCTAATTTAGCTGATGACAGAGTTGGGAAGGCCTCTTCTGAGATTCTCTTCTTACTGCATGTAAAGAAGAGAATGTATTTAATGTAACCAGCCACACAGCAAGGTTTAAACAGCAGAGTTTAAAGGCAGCCGGTGATGAAATTCTGTAGACACAGCCCCAGCTGATGTGTAACACCAAAGAATCAATTACCAGATTCAATTGTCTACCAAATTTCTTCTTTTCTTGTAGGTAAATTGCAAATATCTCATGAGGTATTTTTCTTTATTTTGTTTAGTTTTCCTGGAAAGCAGGCAATGACATTCCCTCTGTCACAAATCTTAAGTATTCATTTTTTGATTCATAGTGTGGAGAAAAAAACCCACACTACCACTATTTCATCTCCTGATGAAAAAAATAAAGGCTTTGCACAATCAAGTATAGCTTTGTGAAACTGACTGATAGCACTGAGAAAAGAATTTGTAAGATCAAGGGAGAAAATATTCACAGCCCCTGAGTATATTTATTTTTGATCGAAAAGCCTGAATATACACATTCCCTTTTGAGTTCTGAAGTCTGTAACTAAGAACCTGCTACAGCACCAGCACATTAAAACACCTAAGCCGTTTACATTAGTATGCAAACTGTTTATTCAACTGAATATACTACATATAGGATGTTTATATACCTCGCTCTGTTTATATAGGCCATTATTTGGTTTAAGCAGAGAAGAACCAGTCAAAACTTACATGAGACAGTGTGTTGACAGTGTGGGTTTTCTTTTCCCTTTAAATCTTCCTTAAATAGGTGTTCCTCTAGCCTCCATAGATGACTTATAGCAGCAAATGCACAAAAGAAATATTTTTTTTCTCCTGCCAACCTATGCCTACAGGACCTATATGTCCTGGAAGTAGGATTTTACTTTCCTCAAGTGTCTCTGGCTTAGTGTGGTAATGCTGTGTCAGGCCAACATATGCCTTTGGCTGCTGACAACTTTTCATTTCTCTATCACTTAGGCTGCTCATCCATGACATGAAAACTCCCATCATACTGAACTCCATTATCCAAATGAGATGGGGCAGGGAGAGAAACCTTAGTTTCTCCTTTTGTGTGTGCAGCTTGTAGGCAGTAATGCGGACACAATGAACTTATTGGAGTTGAGAGTAATGGTGTGAGATTGCTCACACCATTACTTTAGATGGAAATTGAGTCTGTGCTGTCTGCACTGAAGTCTTCTTGAGGCTCTCTTTTCTGCTTTATTTTAATTCTCTTTGCCTCAAGGATAATGAATATGAAACTTTGCAAAGACCTTTCCAGCCAGCAGTCATTCCTAAGCATCAGTTATGTAACGCTGGGATTTTTGCCTTTGAGAAAGTTGTTTATTTGCATTATTTTTCTAGTATACTAATTATGAGCTACCCTGTCTCCTCTAACCCTCTGGAGCAATCATTTTAAAGCCGAAACCTAGTAGCAGGAGCTTTCATTTAATCAAATTTTCATTGTTCATGCATTACAAATTAAGAGCTTGATTCTCTCCTCTTCACTTATTATACATTGTAACTCCAGGCTTTTCTTTGTCAGTGAGCTTTGGAGTTAATTTCAGCTCTGATCACTGGCAGTTGGAACTTCTCAGTGGTACCATTTTACTATTATCACTTGTTCATTTGTGTTATGACACCACCTGGGAAAGCCAGGCCCCATTAGACTAGGTGATGTGCCAGTGTACACCACAGAAGTGGTCCCAGGCCCCACCACCTTGAAATAGTGTTGTATCTTTCTTTAAAAGCCAATGCTAAAACAATGTGCCTAGCAGATAATAATATTTCATTAATTAGTTCTATTGTCTATGAGAACACAGTCATAGATGAGGATCCCATTGCTGGAAGAAAGAAGTCAAGCACACTATGGAACCACAAAGTACAGCAAACATAACATTGTGGCTTAGATTCAGAAAATATGCACAGATACAAAAGGTAAGTATCTGATGAGGGAGAGATAAATATATGTAAAAATCATTATTTATCTAATACCCACAAATAGCTATTGTCTTTAGTGCAAAATGTAGATGGCCAGCCTGCTTAGGAAAACAGGTCTTGCTCCTTGACAAACCTCTTACCTAGTTTAGCTTCCTGATACTCACAGCGTTGTGTGTCCCAAACCAGGAAATGAATTGCATCAGGAGACAAAAATGACCACAACCCCATCACTTTCAAAATCAGATCTGTGATTCACTTTGACTTAGCATTGGTTGAGCACCTCCTTTGTAAGTCACACCACACCCACGTATGAATAAAGCCGTCCAATAAGCAACCTATAAATTATTCAGTTTATCTCTGCTACAAGGAGAGTGTGAGTTATTACTCCTACTCTTATATTCTTGAATGATACCCAGAGTAGGAAACAAGTGTGTGTTTGTGTGTGTGGTGGGGGAGATGGCAGGGAGGGGAAGGCACGTCAGCATGCAAGGTTCACTTTAGATCCTAGAAAGAAAGGTAGCACTGACAATTTGCATTTTACCTTGGCTGATATCTGAACTTGTTTTAAGAAATTGAATTTGTTATACATGATGGTGAGTTGTACATTCAAAAGATGCCCGTCATGAAGTTGTATAGAGTTGTATTAAATGTGTTGCAAATCTTCCACGAAAGTAAAATCTTGAACCATTAATGTGTTTTGTCTGTGCATCATCTCCTTGAAATCCATCCTGAAGATGTATATAGTTTAACAGATTGGAAATTCAGTTCAGCTGAAGGAGATGGTGTGTAAAGCCTACTTTGCGGAAGATGCATAAGTTTAGATATGCTGAACAGCCAATGGTTTTGTCTCAAGATGGCTAAGCTTCAAATTCTTTTACTGTTTTGCCTGAATTTGACATGATTCATGAACGCAGTTTGATTCAGATGGGCAGGCACCTTCCCACTCTTAGTATTAAGGCTCCCTGGCTGCGGAAGCATGAGACTGGAGCTGAGCAGATCATAGAATCATAGGATGGTTTAGATTGGAAGCAACCTTGAAGACCATCGAGTTCTGACCCTCCTGCTGTAGGCAGGGACACCTCCCACTAGACCAGGTTGCCCAAGGCCCCATCCAGCCTGGCCTTGAATACCTCCAGGGGCAGGGCCTCAACAGTTTCTCTGGGCAACCTGCTCCAGTGCCTTACCACCCTCAAAGTGAAAAATTTCTTCCTAATGTTCAATCTAAACCTGTCCTCTTGCAGTTTAAAGCCATTCCCCCTCATCCTATCACTACATGTCCTTGTAAAAAGTCCTTCCCCAGCTCTCCTGTAGGCCCCCTTTAGGTATTGGAAGGCCTCAATAAGGTCTCCCCAGAGCCTTCTCTGTATAAATACTCTGTATAGATACTGTATGAAGTGTGAAATCCATAACTTCCACCAACAGCTCTATGACTTAAATAATGCAGGCCCTGAAACACTGGATTTCTCTTCCACTGATGGCAGACAGTAGCCTTTCTGGACTTGTATCATCTGCTGATCTGGACTACTTATCTGGCGATCAGAGTGCTGATAGCAGAGGAGGGACGCAAAAGCACATAGAACACGTAACATGAAGTAAGCAAAAAAGATAAGAAAGCTGGGTACACACCAGCTGACACGATAGCGTGGAAAGAAGCTTTCTGTTCTTGTCAGTATCTGGGTTTTCGAGATTTGTGATAGAAGAGCGTGACGGATTCAGCACAGCATTGTAAGTTCAGGGCTGAGTTCCCGCGAGAGTGGAAGCCAGCAGTCACAGAGGCAAAAACAAATGGCATAGCAGAGCAGTAACATGAGTGCTGCAGTGTTTAATTCCCAAACAAAGTGATCTAGAAGAGTATTCATCCTGGCTGCAGTCCTTGTTACAGGCAGACTGAAAGCAAAGGAGTAATGGCACCTCGACAACTCAAATCCCTTCATTGTCAACAGATGTGAGCACAGCTGCTCACACAACGCCGGTGTTGAAATGAGCACTCAAGCATGGACTGACATGTGTTTAGGGCAGAACAGGGCATAGTGAATGTAGAAATCAAACTGGGGGCTGGGAGAACAACACTTTCTGTTCGCAGAAGGACCGATCATATGTTTAACAGGTTCAATCTGTTCTCATCTTGATATAGTAGCATAACCTCATGGCTTTGTTATCCTGGTGCAGCCTAGTCGAATGAAAGAGATTTTTCAAATTAGAACCACATTCCACCAGTTGCCTGCAATCCATAACTCCATGTTCCTCTGTACTGCGATGCTTCAGGGCTGCATCCTCTCCGTGACGCACTGTGCAGCTCCGGTTAAAGGCAGGGGAACACCAGGTTGCCCTGGCTGTCGGGGGACTCTCCCTCAGATTCCCTTTTCCTCTCTCATGAGGGATTTGGATTTTTCCATTTAGTCCAGAAATTGCTCCCTTGCAAGGCCTGGCTAATAAAGTGTTTGAGCCTGTTACTTTGTTGTAACAGAAAAGGGAAAACAAGAATATGCATGGTTTTTTTTTTCGCTTAGGAGTTAAATGTTTTTTGGGACTAAATATACATAAATCTTTTTCAGGTCTTCCTTCAGTCTCAATTCTGCTCCTGCATTTGCTTTTCTCCAGCCCTTACCCACAACTGTTCAACTTTCCTGTTCCTCTTCCATATGATCTCTCTTTTCAAGCCGTTTTCCAAAGCAAAGTTTCATGCAGGGTCTTCTCTTCTGATAACTTCCCAGTTTCTCATTTACTAGGAACTGCTTCATCCTGCTATGGAATGCTTCACAAATAGAGCACCATTGCAATGCTCATATGTAGCAATAGTAACAGTGAATTTTTCTTATATGTCGCGATGTTCTCTGAAGATTTGAAAACATATCAGGAACATCCTTCATGAAAGGATGTCCCTTGCTTTACAGTGACCTCTTCCTACTAAGTAAGAACTTGTATTATCCCCTTTGCAGATGGCATAGAAAAGTTCAGGACAAGTTTTGAAATTTGACAGCCCGATGTTGTATATCAAAATCAATATTAAGATACCCAAAGAAACAGCCTGACTCTCCACATAGTTTAACTCCCTCATTCATAAATATCTGCGTATTTAAGTGCTTCAGTGTGAAGCTGGACGTATAACTTGCAGCATTTAAATTTGACTTTGTTAGAGGGACTATGTTCAAGGTGATATAACGATTAAGTGGCAGAATTGGAAACAGACCCAGGTCCTCTAGTTCCCACAACATAGAAAAACCACTGGCTCATGCTACTTCCTCCCAGGGTCAATCTATATTTAATGTGAGCATTGTATCATTCAAAGAAAAAGTAAATGGTTCCAAAACTTAACATGCATAATTTAGTTTACACAAAATTGACACTTTTCCTCAACAGAATATAAAATCTTGTCTGCACAAGTATTCAGCAGTGCCACAAATGCTGTAAAAATTAAAAGCTAAAATGTGTTTGAATTTCAGACGAAAATAATGTTGGGGCACATTTCATGCTCAGTTATATTAGTGCAAAATTTAGAGCTGATTCTGAGTTAATTACGAGGAGAGCTTGATCTGATATAATTTTGGCAAAATTTTCTCCCTACTTTTTTCTATCCAAACAATTCTTCCGAAGAAATCAAATTAATGATCAAAGTAAAGAAATAATTAAAGTTATAGTTTTAAAATAAAAGTAGCTCATCATTATACTTTCAATAAGAAAGTACTTTTGTAGTTTTTCTAAGAGTTCTTCTGAAATTATATTAAATTACCTTATATTAATATGACATATTTAATTCAGCCCATTGAAATTTATTCTACTATTCAAAATTATAGCAAAGAAGTATTCATAAAACAGTAGTGAGGGAATGGCATAACCCAGGCTACAGACGGCGTTGAATTTTTCAATGCAAGGGTTTTCTGTTGAATCTGGGTTTTTTTTACCAAAATAGGTCATTCTTTGAATCCCTAATATGAATACTAAATAGAAAGTGACTGCTGTTTATTCTGAGATACATTGAATATTTCCTCCTAGCTCTTGAAAAATCTTGTTACTGCCATACCGCTACAATACACCTCATGATTGCTTAGGTTAATATATTTATTTCAGAAGTCCTTTGAATTTTCTACCTTTGGCATATTTATTTAAAAAAAAAAGCTGGAAAATTTAAGAAACAATGGGGTTGTCAGTATTCATAATGGCATGAAAATCACTTCTTGAAATATCTGCTGAGCTTTTCTCCACTTTTAGTGATTCTACTAAAACTCAATATTATCACACCAGCTGAGCCTGAGAGAACAAAACAGGCTGGTAACAAAATGATGCCCAAACATTTACACTTCAAAGGAGCTTTGCAATGAGCAAACTTCTCATACTTAATGCCACTGATTTATTACTCCTTAAGAAGTCATCTTATGCCCCAATCCTTATTATTCATGGACTTGTGAGGAAACCCAATATATTCAAAGTGGCTCCAAGTACATGAAATAAATTGTAGCATCAAAGCTCTGAACTCTATGAAATTGCTCTATGCACAAAGTCATTATCATGTGTTTGCAGGGCAGTGATCTTTATGAGCATGGAGGACACTGTGATTTTGCCTTTGATTTCTCAAAAGGCCTCACTAATTTCCACCAATATGCCATAGGATTAAGAGGATCGATTGCTCGTGTTAAGAGTTTGCAGGATCTGCAACAAAATGTGTCACTGAAAGAAACTGGGAGATTAAAGGAATCAGATAGTAGCAAAGTCAAGAATCAATCAGGGAATTTAAAAATATTATGGGAATAACATTTTATCTGTTCAAAAAAGTGTGAGAGAAGACCAAATAATGGAATATGAAATAATGTCTTTACATTTCAGTCTGCCCAGAGTGCTAGCAATGGGGAATTTTGCTCTTGATTTTAATGGGAGCAGGAGCAAGTTCTTTTAACTTTGGAAATTATCTGATCTAAATTGTGTTTGACAGTAGAATAAAGATCTTGAAGATATCTGACCCAATTATTTAATGCCTGTGGTGTTCCATTTACATGTCAAAGCACCTGGGATACCACAATTGAGTGCTCTGTGGGGAGGATCTTTCCACTCTGAGGATAAACTCATGCTTTGCTCAACCTACCTTTCCCAGAAAGTGATATGCAAGAGTCAGTTTAATATGACCTTTGCTTTTTCATCAGAAAATAAGGGAAGATCTGTAGGAGATCAATGCTGAGCTTAGAAAAAAAAGCATGTCTATGAGAAGGTAAGGCCAAACTAGCATGATGATAAAACAGAAAAGAAGAATATCCAAGAAGAACATCCATGTATTTCATGTATTCAGTGTGCAGTGGAATGAAAGTTTTTGGTATTAAATGGAAAGACAATTACTACTTAAACATGTGAGAAAAAAACATTTGGGAGTTTCCATATGCCTTTCCAGTAGACACCTCTCAAATGTTAACTGCTTTTCAAGTGCGTCATTGAAACCATCCTTGAGAAATGATGAGACAAAATTATTTAAAACAGAGAGGTTTCCATTTTAATAATTGTGTCTCATTATTTCCTGACTATGGATTCAGTGATGCCTTCAAGAATGTATTTAGCTTTAAACACAACGTTTAAGCACATGCTAAGTTAAAACCCTTTGACTTTCGAAAGGGCCTTCATGTAGTTTCTGTTGCTGCGTTATGAAGTTGGTTTTCCTCTGCCTGGCTGTATGAGAGATTTCAAAACTCGGTGTTACAGTCATGCTGGAGAAAGCTGAATATCAGAAGAGTTCTGATTCTTTGTCGCTTCACATCTTCCATTCATTACCATTTGTAAGAGTCAAATACATGAGGATGTAAAATATAGTCCTCTGTTTACACTAGCATGAGTAACTTATACACTATTTTTGCATATGCTTAGCTAAAATTTAACATCTGATTCAAAATGCAAGGCACTGGAGGTTCAGGATTTGGAATTGTAAAATTTACTGGGACAAAGAGCTTTGGATGCAAATTAGTAAGATTCTTTCATTAAAAAAATCTCATATAAGGTAAATCATGGGTTTCTAGCAAGTCTTCAACTCCTTAACGTACTGGCTGGATGGGCAAAACACAGTTCTGATGCCGTCCACAGAGCAACAAAACTGTTAACGAGCTAGTTCTAAATTTCCCCCTACAAATCAAAAGACAAGATGTTTAGAACAGCACATCTTCCAAACTCTTTCTGAACCGGAAAAATATTCCATGCAGTTCTGATCCAAGCTGTTAAACAAAAGTTCCTGAGGTAAAGAAACAGCAGAAAAAAATTTCAGTAATCAGAAAAAAAACTTCAGTACTCCTTCAGTCTTTTCTTTAAAATACCTGTTTAACTTCAGTTGAATTTTTAGCTTACAGAGAATTTCTAATGACAATTACTAGTTATCTTTTGGAAGCCAAAGATACGTATTTATTTCAGTGTGTTTGCCCTTTATGCAGGTACAGTGATCTATAAAGATACTGAGAGGCTGAGTTATAAAGATGTAGAGGGATACATTCCCAGCTGATTTTGGTGCAACTACATTGATTTACATCTGCTGAGGATTTTTTTTCCCCACAGGTTTTAGTTCTGAGTGCTTTGTAAAACCCTGCATATCGTAAAACACTTGCAACACACTGTACATGAAAACATAATCTTTCTTATCAGAGGCAATAAAGATATCCATAGAATATAATTGTTCTGCTTAAGATAAAGAAAAGATCCATTTGCAATTGCATGACTAGCAGGAGGCCATGTCTTCATTGCTCTTGCATACCAGCTCGAACGAGGCAGAATCTGACCGCAGTTTTTGCAGCCCCTTCAAAGAAGGCTGAGCGTGAGAAAGTGAAAACAACTCCTTTCCTGCAGACCCAAGCAATGATCCCGGGGTTCGTAACTCTCACTTCAAGCACAGATCTGCTGAGCTCTTAGGAAATCCCAACTGAGCCTTCTACAAAACACCTGCTCGGCGCTGGGGGAATTAACTTTAGAGCATGTAACGTGAATGCGGGGAGGTGTTGTGCCTGCCAGCTGGCAGCCCCGCGCCGCGGTGGACTTGTCCAATTAGTGGTGTCCACACGCTTGCTGCGCACTGGAGACACCACGCTCGCACAGCTGAGATTCGAGCCCCGGGCCCTGCTGTCTGTAGCCAACAGCTAAGTACAAGGTGTGCCGAAAGGCAGCTTCTCCCGTGGCCCAGCCAGCAGGAGCGGAGCTACGCGTGGCTCGACGGGAAGTGGGGATGGCTGCTCTGAACGTGCCAAGCACCCCCCAGAGGGGCCAAGCGCCCTGATCGAAACACTGCTTTCAACAAGCAGCACGTCTGTCTGCCTTAGCAGCAACAGCAATCCAGAAAAATAACAATTCCACCTGGGGGTGTCCCTTGCAATTGTTTAAACACCAACCTTGAGATGAAAATCATGTATTAAAAAAAAAAAAATAAAATCTGGAGTTACTCTCGGTTTTGTTGTGATGGAACACATGTTTCTCACCATTTTCCCAAAAATGGAAAGATAAATGTACACAATTATTCCTGGCTGTTAAGAAAATGACAGATTTGTAGGTAATATAACAGTCTGCTTTAGCAATGCCTTTCACAGTTACGGCATGATTAGAGCAAGAGACGGCAGGCCTGCCCTTACCACAAGGATGGCTATATGGTGGATTGTTACAAATAGCTAAGTGCCTTCTGATGTCTTATTAATATGCTAGCGCAAGAAGAAAACAGAGAATAGACAAAAGAGCTGAGTCTGTTCCCTTTCATGAGAAACATGGGAAACCACCAGGCAGAAAACAAAGGACACCTCGAGCTCCCTCCCTTTAAAATATTTCCCAATTAAAATGTTAAGCAAATACCATTGGGCTCAGACTGTTTACACAAGGCTGGTCTTGTCAAAGAATAAGTGCTGGCAGGGCAGGCAAGAAAATGCCAAACTCTCTCATCTTCTGTATACCTGTAAAAAACTGCATAATTAATATAACAGCAACTTTAGACAGGCCCCAAGGGCTAGAACCACAAAATCATTTCGACCCCTCACTGCCATGCCTACCTCCAAAAGGCAGAACCTCCAATTTCCTTGCCAGTTGCTCCTTATCCTGCAGTGCCTAAATAGCCTAATTGCCACATTTTCATCAGTTACGGTCCCCTAGTGCTTAAATTAATGCTGCCGTGCCATGCTCAGAAGCCCTGAGCTGCCCACAGCCCAAGCGGTGGGGTCACCTCCCTGTGCCCACCAGGCAGGCTGGCACCAGGGGGTCCGTGCTATGGCATTCCTGAGTCAACCCTCACACGAAACACAAGCAGCCACCACAGTGGCGGTTCGCTGCCGTCCTTTCCCCAGCCATGTGTATGGTCACAAGGCTGCGGTGGATGCTGCAGAGACGTTTTCCCATCCTCGTGGAAGGGCGATGGGTTAGATCCAACAGCAACTTTTCTGTTCTCAGGAGCCCAGCCTGAGCCCTGGCTTTCCTGGCTTTCTCCAGACACACTGGACCTCCTGAGCATCATCGGGAAATGAGTTGTATCCTCCAGTCTCATGGCCAAAAAATTAATTTTACGAATATAGACAAAACAGAGGCTTAAAGGGACGAAGATGCCGAGTCAGAAGTGAGGTCCTGCAGGAACGCAGGAGAACAGCACAACTTCATTTATTAGCCCTTGAGAGGACCACACATTACAGCAGGTGTGCAGTCTTCCTACAGTCCTGCTGCTGCCATCCCACTGCATATTACAGCCCGCTCTCCATATTTCAGGTAAAACTGGTGCATTTCAAAGGAGTTTTCTGCTGGGTTGTGCGCTAAACATTAATAAACATATGAATCTGTGTATAAATGTGAATATATATATATAAAAGTGAATTCTGTGTGTAAATGGCCATGCACCAATAGTTGATAGTGCATGTTAGTTCAAAAAATACCATTATAAACTAATAGTTTGATAGTTCAAAAAATATCATTATAAACTAATAATAGTTGGAGAAATTTCTTTAGATTTAGTGTTGTGCTTTACCAACCCAGCGAATCAGAAATGCTGACAAACCTTAAAACTCTGGGGCTGGTAAGCAGTTACAAAAGATAATCAGAATTTAAACACCTTAGCTTCTGAATATTCATACAGCTCAGTAAATATTATGCATTTATTAAAAATCTATTGCCATCCTTCCCAGAGGCAGAGGACATACAATGCCTGGCTGGTTTAATCAGCTTCCCTACAAATAAATGGCTTCTTAAAAATGCAAAGTCAGTATCTCCTCTCAAGACATCACTGGGCGAGCTGACCTCTTTAAGCACACTGTTTATTATAGTAAGTCTGTGCTGGCCCAATAGCCTAACACTCTCCTTAGCCAATTAAACTGTGTGTATAATGGGTTTCCCTTGAAGGCTCTGTGAAAGGCTGAGAATTGTAAGCAGAGGTTTTAACACAGCCTTTTAGCCGTCCTCTGTGTCTCATTCCTGAATCCAAATTTTTTTCCCAAGATGTGTTCCCTGTCTCTCTCACTGTCTCAGGTACAAAAAGAATCTAATGACTGGCTAATATGCTAGTCATTAACAGCTAACTAGCTGTTAAGCTAGTTTCGTTAATGCTAACATCAAGAGGTATTTGCTGTTGAAATATTTAAGGGAAAATGCCAGGTGTTTTGGGAGGTTTTTCCAAATTTGGCATGCTTGCATCAAAAATTAACATTGCTGTTTTCCTCAGATGTCTAATTTTTGTATTTTATCTCAACAACAAAACAAAAGTGGTTGCCTGAGAATCTCATTGTAAAATATATCTAAAATGTTAAACAAAACCAAGAACTGGGTATGTTCTTTTTAGTACCATGTTTTACTTCAATATAAAAGCAGGATATTTACATCACGGGAGCACTGGCTTGTATCCAGAGGGTTCAATTTTCATATACGATGGCTTCAACGTCTGACAAAAGAAACTTTAATTTTGATTCTCTGGGTATGGTTAACAAATTTAGTGAGATATTTTAGTGGTACTCACTGTTAATAATAATTTGTTTAAAAACACTTGTCTGCAAGTCTAAAGGGTGACTGGTAGCTTACAAGTTTTAGTGTTCATCAGCAAGGAAGATACTACTTTTTAAGACAAATTATTAATTTCAGAAGATGAGTTCCTTTCTTAGTCAATGGGATTACCATTCTTAAGCAATAGCCAAAGTATTTCTATGGTCCAGTTCTTAATGTGATCCTGTAATTCTCCTTATTAATTTGTTCTTACTTAATTTTATTTTATACCATTACCTTTACATCCACTTGCCTTAAACATGTATTCTTGAGAGAATTACATTGGAATCTAAGCTACTTAAATAACTTGGTTTCTTTAGAAATAATATCTACTAGATATTAAATCTGACAACAAATATTTATTTGGGTTTTCTTTCAGATTTGTCCTGGCTTGTTAGAAAGCATCCCAGAATGAGTCACAGGGAAGATCAGGGTAATTTAAAGTAATTTTCTTTTATTATGTCTGGTTCTTTTATGGGAAATCCTTTCTTTGGCGGGATCTGCAGTAGAGCCTCGCTATTCTGATTAAAACATTTGCTTAGACTGGTCAGTTCAGACCTCAGTCCAAGATTTGAGATTAATCCTTTTTGCTTTATGCTGTTCAGTGAAAATAATAAAGTTATTTTCTGCATTTTTCAACTGTATATGTAGAAAAAAGCTTAACGCAAAAGAAACATCTTAAATAAGTGCATAATTACTTTTAGTGATATCAGGGCATTGGTAATGTTTACATTTTTCTTCTCCTATATTTAACTTCTATTTCAATATTTTTTTCTTTTTAATGTATTTTATTTTATTTTATTTTATTTAGGGAAAGCTCAGTTATAAGATTGGTGTTCAGACCATTTTTATAGTGATTACTGTGATGTTTTGAGCTATTTCTCTGTTTTTCCAAAGATGAAGTTATTTTTTCCATTACTTCTTTTTTAGAAAAGCTGCTTAAGAAGCTCATCAAGAAAGGCCGCTCTACAACTAGCTTATAAAACTAGCTAAAATTCTTATAGTATCCATTTACAACAGCAGAGAAGAACAAAGGAATCAGAACTGTATATCTGTTTATGAAAAAAGTTCTGGAACAAATATAAGCACAGCTAAATATAGGTGCCATTTATCATATCTATTATTTTTCCGTAACTAAAATCCGAAACACATTTTATTTGGAAAAAGAACACTTTTATAAAACATTTTTCCCAAACCACAACCATCGGCTGACGTATCCTACATACATTTTATCTTTCAACAATTTGCAAAAATACTGGCACAATACGTGCAAAACTTTTTTAACAGTTTTGAATATAAAGGTAGAATATATGCTCGAATTAGCACTTGAATTACATCTTCTGTTCCAAACAACACGCTGTGAGCACCAAAATGTACAACATTCAGAAAACAGAAATACAACACAATTCCCAATGTTAATAGATGTTGATAAGAATTAGAACAAATATTGTTTAAACTTATAAGCACTGACTTCCATCGAGCCTGGATTTTACCCATAACTTTTAGTAAAATATTTTTTCAGAGCTTTAAAGAATCCTATTATAGAATGTGCTTAAAAATTCTACAAAGAAAAACTATTAATTTTTTGCAGTCTTCCTTATATGGATATCCCAGCTATTTGTCTGTGCACACAACATGTCAAAATGTTGCACCATTTGCCCTTCTACCCCCAGGAGCCTTTGGAGCCTATCACATTACCATGTTTATTTTCTTTTTTTTTTTTTTTTAATTGTTGTTAGTGTATCAGCCTCCTAAGTCTCTCTCAAACCCCTTTTCTTTCAAAAACTTTTTTGTTGAATTGATTTCTTATTTACTTTCTGATTTTTTTGGTCTTCTTTTTGCAGATGGCTTATATTTTCACATAGTGTTATAAAGGACTCAGGGGGTTGCATCTTACTCATTTGTTTTGTCCTCTAACAGCATGTGGCTTTCAAAACCTATGTAAAAAGGGCACACTTGACCTACTTAATACATCTGAATAGGCAGATGATTATAAACATAACTTTTTCCAATCACTTCATTTATTTTTTTTAACTTGCATTTGTTAATTTAAAAAGCCATATTTTCCAAAACATGAGGACATTGTAGGGCAGGGTTTTGATTTTTCTACTGATTTTGCTGTCAGCATCATTGACAACAAATTATTGTTAGATTTTAAATGATCAGTTTACATAAAATATCTGCATACAATGCACTATTACTGCTGCTTGTCCTGTATCAATCTAAAAGAATCTTGGAAAAATCAATGATTCATATTTGCATTGAAGACGTTACAATCTGTACACTGGACTTGAATATCTAATATGTCTGCACTATAAGATAGGAAAGAGGTAGGAAAAGTCACAAATTTATGCTGCATGTAATCATGTGGTCACTGTTTTCTATGTCCTCATGACATAAGATTTATTCTTTTTTAATTGTGAAAACATTGCTGTTTGTCTGTAAATATGTAGAAATTGGAATTTAGGAGCAATTTGAACAAGCAAAAGGAGGAAGGCTGACAAAGCCGGATTGTGAGAGCTCTTTTAGCCTAGGTGTTGAGTGGAAGAAATGATGGAAGCATTTGTGAGAAGAGAAGGGGATTTTGAGATAAAAGCTGGAACCATCAGCAGAGCAGGGAAGCTTGTAATGAGTAAGTGTGAAAAGGAATTAGTTCAGAGCATAAGCAGAGACTGTGTGGCTTATAACCTTAAAAACAATCACAAGAAAAAACGAACATGAGATGAAACTAATAAGAGATTGAGTTAAGTGACTCAGAGACTATAAAAAGGGAGATGACATAGTGAAAGGACCAGCTAGGAAAGATCATCTTGATGACAGTCTGGGCTAATTGAAGAGACAGAAATTAATATCTAAAAAATTGTTTAGGTCTGTCACAATGAGACTATTTGTTCAGTTTAATTATAAGGTTCCTTACAGAAGGAAGATCTTCCTACAAACAGCATGTAAAACAACAGATTACTTCTGTTGATTTCCCTGCTACTCTTTTAGATCCATAAAACAACACATCTCAGAAAAGCTCGATACAGGGGAAGTATGGGACTGAAAGCTGATATTAGCAATTTCTAACTAATTATGCAATATAGCAGAGATCTTAAAAATATAATTGTGAGGTTGGGGTTTTCTTTTAATTTTTGATAAATTCAGTCCAATCTGATATTTTCTGTTTCCTAGAATACTAAGTTATTCTAATCATCAAAGACTTTTACATAATGCTGTTAAAAACAAATTGAGGTAAATATTTCTTCTCTATCTGTAAAAACCAGGCAACAGAATTAACATCAGTGAAACACACATTCCCAAGGACTAATTGTCCAAGTTCAAAATACACTCCCTAATTCCTGGAAACTGCAGAATATTGCATTCCCCAAATGGACATATCTCCCACGGTGGCAGTCTCCACCCCAAGACGGACTCTCCATCTCAGCCTCCTCTCCCACCCTTAGACAGATTCTCAGACTCCTTCTGACGGCCCCCACCCCAGGTTTGGACTTTTGTCTTCCTCCTACTCCTGAGCCCTTGATGTTCTTGCCAAGTCTGCAGCCCAGCCTAAGCCAGCAGGCTGGTTGGCACCTGCTGGGCCACGCTGTCTGCTTCTTTGCCTTTCAGTCATGGCTGTGTCCAGATTCTCCCTGACCACAAAGATTTGATTCCATTTCCAGGCTTTAATCTTGTCCTGAAGTAGTAGGAACCCCATTCTTTTTTGGCTGGATAAGTCACTTCTCTTTTCTGCCTGGACCCAAATTATCTTTGCCATCAGTAAAATGGTTACCAATTCCCACGGTATTAGTGATGGGTGAAGTGAAGTCATCACTATCATATCCTCATGAAAGGCAGGTTGTAAACCAATACAGAGTAATAACACTGGGTACAATGTGTAGTTTACACTTATTGGAACCACTGTTTGCCTTTTGTATTTTTAGCTTAGGGGTAAAACCACACCCTGTCCTCCCTCCCCCGCCCCTTCATGGGCAAACCCAACAGAAACTCTGCAAGTTGAAACTCATGGAGCTTCCTAGCCCTTCCATAATTATTTTTATCCCCAGCGTAAAGGATGATTCAGCCGTCAGTTCTCTGAAGAGAGACAGAGATAGAGAAAAAGTATGCTAAATTGCTGTTGAAAATAATCCTTTCCATGTGAAGTAGGAGTGGGGATTAGAGGACAGATGGCCAGTGGAAGCTGGAAGGGGGATGCTATGTGGAAAGCACGGAGGGAACTAGGGCACTCCGTTATCTGTGGCAGAACAGAGATAAACAGTGTCATGTAACCACTTAACCAATGCTGGGAGGAGGATGCACATGAGAAAGATAAAAGAAATTAGTGCTGTGCTGTTTATATTTGTGTTTTCCCTCTTTACAAAGGCAGGAGGTGTACTAATGGTATATATGGTTCACACTGAATATAACGACACTCTGCCTCAAATACTTTTGAGTGGACAGAGGTGGAAGAGGGTGAATCAAGTGAGTAAGATGTAATGCAGTACAGGTCTGGGGAAGGCTGATGAGTCCTGGAACTGATGCACTCTGCTTAGAATAAAGCAGGACAATCTCCTTATTCATGAGACTTTTGTGGAAAAGTGCAACAAATGGCAATCACCTCCCTCTGAGACATCTGTGGCAGAAAAGACATGCAAAGGACAAAGCAAATGAAAAGATTGACAGCGAACAAAGAAAAACAAAGTTAAAGAAGATCTTTGGTTTGGTATAAAGAAAAGCCAGAACAATATGGAGTCTAGACCATGAACTGAGGTACTGTACTCTAAGATGCCCAATCTTCCTGAGAGGAATTGTCAAAAGTGACTAAGAAGCATTAATCCTATTGACAGTTGCGTGGGTGTTTCCACTTTGGAAATGTAATACTGAGACTGAAAGGGAAACGTGGTGGAACTTTAATTATTTTACAAGGTTTGAAACCGACTGCAACATTCCCACACTTCTCCAGTCCCGTGGGCTCAGTCACTGCTGCTCACACTCCAGAGGATGTGTGCCACAGTGAGATGTCAAACTGCTGCCTCACATGGACCCCCCCCAGTTTTAATTACAGTTCCATACAACCAAAAAAGTGCACAAAAGAGGGAAGAGATATCTACTTATCATAATTTCTTTTTTTTTTCCTTGATCAAGACAATGCCCAATGGCAAAGTTTTGATTGATCCAGGAACTAAGTGCAATGGACATATACACATAAATGAAGAGTTCAGAACAAAACAGCAAACAATTTAAAAAAAAAAAAAAAAAGGCTGGTTTGGTAAACTTGGAGATCTCTGTAAAAAGTTAATGTCTTGATCAGCTTATTACAGTTTCTACAGTTTTCATATGTGGTGTTAAAAGGCTATTCAGTTAGTCAAGGGTGGCCTTTATGGAAACAACTTCTGACTTTGGGATCTGACTAATATGATTTGTCCCAGAAGGAAGGACAGTTTGTATGTAAATTTTCATTTGGATTATTTCTTGTTGTTCTTTTAATCTTACAATGTGGCAGACAGTCCCTTGAGTGCCATTAGATGTGGAGTGGCTTTCTAGCTTTACTTTATTCCAACTGGCCTTCTTCTTTGAGGACAATAAATTTTATTTGTACTGTATATCTCAGTAATGATTGATGTTGGCTAAGAGCAAATTAATTTTTAGTTTCACAATGAGGGCCTGATCTCCTGACTCAGTATTCTTTGAAAAAGGCCATGCTAATTCCTCAACAGGTTGCAAGTGTCCCCTCTTATGTTCTGCCCCTCGTGCAGGAAACCATATATTGAACTTGGAATATGCCTCTCTTTAAAAGACAGGTCATTCCCAGATGACGCATTTGTGAGATACTGTAGAGATCTGGACCAAAATGTCACTGAATTATAATGTGTGTCTCACCAGTGGCCTTGGCCCAGCTGGGGCCGTTGCTTCTGAATGGTGTCAGCATATCTGAGACATCACCAGTAGCAAACACATTGGATAGACCAGCCAGCAGATGGCCGTGCATGAGCTCTATGACAGTAATAGCCTGAGCTGACCTATTAGTTTTACATTACCCGTGTAATTATCAGAATAACAATGTCAATGAGCATGGAGCTCAGCACCAAAATATGAGTATGATCATCCACATCTCCTCACTGGTAGTAACAGGACTTGACAAGACTGAACCTCTGTACCATGAATCTGAATAACCATTTCCTGTGAGGTGTTGGCCATTGTTTGAAGTGTAGGGTAGAGAGTAGGGTCGGGAAATATGGAAACAAGAACGCTCCTTTTCTGAGCTAGTGCCGGCTTGTCACACAGAAGATGAAGGTGGTTATGCGTATCCTGAAACTCATAACCCACTGTTGGTCATCCCTTATCTGAAGGAAAAGGGGCTTTGTGACTGCATTAGAAGGATGGAAGACTAGTGATGGAAAGAGGAAAAAATGCACCAGAGGTTGCCAGTGGCAGCTATTAGCAGCTTGGCCATGTTCCCAGTATGTAGGAGAATGTCTGAGGCATACCAGGTATTGATAACCAGCATGGGATCCTGAGTGTCCCTGTGACACAGAAAATAAGTGAACTTGAGTCTATTGAGGTGCTGCCTAACATGGCTGTAGGCCATGGCTGTCATCTCTGCTTGTCACACCCTTGGTGTGACCTCTGCTGAGCTTCCTGCGCCTCTCTCACCCCGTTTCAGGAGTACAAGTTCGTCTAATTAAGCTGATGCAGCAGGACCAGTGTGGATGCTGAAGGGCAGTGAAAGGTAGGGCACCAAGGTGGAGCCATTACATGATTACAGTGCACAGAGGTCAGGCTTTAAATGCCAACTGAAAAGGAGTGGTCAGAGGGACCTCAGGTGCTCTTTGGAGAGGTAGCAGAGCTGCATCAGTGTCGTAACAGTGGGGACCAATCCGGGGACCCCAGTGAGGACGGGGATGGGGAGCTGCAGTGAGGTTGCCCTCACTGTGGGAACCTGCAGACACAGCCTTGCTGGGCAGAGTTGGAGCACAGCCTTCCCCGGCCCCAGCACCATATCAAAGAGCAGAGGACTCTGATGATGCAAGGCTTAAGAGCTGCTTTCACAAGAGATGCTGAATCACGATTTTCACTTAGCATCTGTAGTGGTAGCATTGGTTAGCATGACCCCAGATGGCCCCAGTGTTCTGGGCATCTTAGCCATTCCTCTTCTTGTGCTACTTGCTACATTTAGCCATGAACTGCATTTTAACAAATTCTGAGTGACCACAGCAAACCTCCTGCATATTTTCTCCATGTGTGTGCATATTCTGGGGAAACTAGCTCTGACAGAGAGAAGTGCTTTAGATAAAAAGTTTGCAGAGATATCTCATTTATTCTCCAGTTATCCTATTTTATTCACCAAAATTAACCCTCTGTTCCAATATACTTTAATTGTATATGAACTATTAGTTTCATCAGCAAATTAACATATTATGATTTCTCTTTTATAGTTGTAACTAGTAAGAGAGATGAACCACTGAAGCTAAAACCAAACCCAAACTAAAATGAGTACCTGGTTAGTGATGTGCCTATTGGCTAAGGCAGAATACAGCAGATGAATGACCGCAACAAAATCAAGATGTTTCTTCATCAGTATTTTTAACTGTTGTTAATACTGTTAGTGTTCCTACAACTGACTGTGTCCAGAGGCTAGAAACATAAGACTTGATGGTTGCAATGCTCAGATTCACTTTTAAGTGCTCAGCCACCCATGGATATACTCAGCTCTTACTGAGGTGCAGAAGGTTCTTTTAGGCTGTTTAAATGGACTTAAAACAGACGTCAATATGGGATCCACAAATCCAGCAGAAAGGATGCTGCCTTAGCGAGTTTCTCTCCACAGCCAAGGAAGACTGAAGACTCTTGTAATCTATGTTGCGACCATTACTATTCTGCTATCAATTTTTTTGCTGTTTCCAGTTTTGTTCTCCTGTTTTGTTGCTTTCCATTCTCTATGTTCCCTTGTCCTGATTTTCTTTTTCCTGTTACAGTATTGTGGGTTTTTTAAGCAGTGTGTCAAAAAATTGTGAATAAGTACCGCTGATACCATGAAATTAAAACGTCGGCAAACTAATTAATTACTGTTATCAATGTCATAACCGTTTCAGGATTCTAGGTGAAACAGGGCAGCCGTGTCTTAGTATTGATCTCAGATTCACAGTTCTTCTTATCTGAATGCCAAAATATAACTTTAAGAAGTGAAAATAAATAGGGGTAAAGAAAATATTCACTGCAGCTCTAAAGAGCATTTGATAGTTCATAATTTGCCACTGCCTCCTTTCCACATACGCACATGCATGGCTTCTTAAAGCCATCACCTTCCCAAACTTGCTGTCTATGCTGAACAGCCTTTGGCTGCTGCAAGGAAAGAGTTTTGCCTTTCTGGTTGGAGACAGAACAAAAATAGTGTATAGTAGCAACTAGATACCAGAACAGATCCAAATGCTAGTAGCTCATTGGCCTAGAAAAAAAATAATAAGGAAGATACATTTGAAGAATACGTACTGGACCAGTCCATTAAACGTATCCTTATGTTTCATTGTGTCCAGGTACATTTGAATAGAGTGAATTATCTGTGCATATCAATAAAGGCTATGTCTTCCTAATGTGGAGGCTGAACTGTAATAAACAAAGCAGAGCTTCCAAACTGTGTCGTCTCAGAACCACTATTTTCACGCTTTCCTTTTTCTTAATTGCTTTTGTTGTGTATTAAGGAAGACCATGCTAAATTTCAAACTGACTGAATCACAACCTACTACATTGCATATAAGTCATAATTTCAATTTTTTTTCCTGATTAAAGGTAAATCTTGCAGTTGGCATCATTAAGCTATTGACACATTCTGCTCCAGTGTAATTACCTTTACGACTCTGCTCGTAGTGCTCCTTTTACTTAGAATGGGAAATACCTCAAATAGTCTGGTAAATTTTACTACTGCAGGTGGGGAATGTCCAATTTAATAGCCCCACTGTATTACTCTTTGTTATACATGTGCGCCAAAAAATACACAGGATATAGATGGGGCTGAGTTAACATTGCTGGAATTTCCTGACTTTTTTAATACTTGATCTTGCATCCTTAATATTGTCAGTGAACTGGTATAAGTGGGAGGACTGAGAGGGCATACTTCCATTTTGGCATGGAACAGGAGGTGGGTACATAGTTGGAGAATTAAAAGTAATTTAATCTGACAGGTAACAGGACAGACATCCATAATACAGTCATACATACACATATACATGTGTACACATACTCTGCCTTTTTTGTTTCATTGTCAACATAATGTGATTCAGAAATGTGGTTTAAATGGAAAAAATGGCATTTGGGAATCTGATGGAGGTCTGTGTTTGTCAATAATTCATGTTTCATGCAAAGAAAAATCAATAAAACACATTTTATGAGGCTTTTATATAGGCTGTAACTGTGTTCAGCAGACAAGATCAAGGTTTGAATTGGTTCCTACAGAAAAGAATAATCCTCCAAATGAACAACTGATACCTGGGCTTTATCTAATGAGATGGATATTACTGGGGCTTTGACTAGGTCAGAAGACTAAAGAAGGCTCCGAGATGTAATTAGGAGGCATTAGTTACATTGGTTTCCCTTTTAATAGGGCACAACTCTTCATGCAGATATTAATAAAACCCTCACCCTGATATGTTTTTTAACTCCGAGTGCCCAGAGGTGCGTGGCCAGCCAGGGGAGGCATGCCAGGGCAAGCTCGCTGACTCAAAGAGAGGACTTGCAAAACAACTTGGGAACACAAGAAGGGAAAATATCTAGGCAGGAAACCATAGTAATAATTTGGTCAGAAAGAGAGCTGTTTTCAAGAGTTTTTCATGTAAACCATTGCCTCTATTTTCTTTTCTGGTTTGTTTGGGTTTTTTTGGTTGGTTTTTTTTTGGGTTTTGTTTTTTTTTTTTTTTTTATTTTAACACCTTCTTTGGCATTTGAAAAGCATAAGCCATTTCTTTGACATTGTTTTTGTTTTCCTCCATGTTTCTATAAATCTTGGGTTTGGGGAGGCTATTGGTATATTGGTAATTTGTCAACAATATCCCCAAAGGATTTGTGAATGTCACTGAGAAGTGCTGAGGGTTAACAGTTTCCTTGACCTCTGTGTCTCAGTTATTCCTTATTCACCAGTGCACACACAGAAGTCATATTATATCTGGCTGGCTATATCCTGATGGGAGATGCAGATAGATGCAGGGTTTTCTCCTGGTTTCTCAAATCAGCTGGCTGAGGTGGGATCTATGGTCCTGTGCTGGAGTTAATGAGGCCCACTGAGAGCGCTGATGGCATCGCCGCTGCGATGTCCTATCTCTACATATTTGTTGGGAGTTCGATACAGAGAAAGATTTAAATGTATTTTTTGTGGCAATGCAAAATTAGATTTTGCTACAGCATGCAAGATACTTATTTAAACAGTAACCCCTGCAAACCTGCCAGGATCAGCACCTTTGGTTAGTATTTGTGGGCGAGCAGTGGTGATAACAGTTGAACCTCTATGCGTGCTAGTTGGCTTTTCTCACCGTTGCCTCACTGGCAGTGTAATGAATCAGCACTTTCGTTCATGAATGTACTGTTCTCCGAGTTGGATTTTCAGCTCCCTCTCTGTACATCTGTTGACTGGATACAAGTATATGTTCTAGTGCCCTTTCATATGTTCTTGGCACAGACGCATTTTGTTGGCATGAGCATTAGACTGAGTTTGTTGGCATTTTAGGAAGTGAATCTGATTTAAAATGCAAACAGAAGAACAAATAAAATAAAACAAACAAACAAACACACCAGGAGAGTGTTCCCACAGCGGAAGTGGTGCATGGCTCACAGTTTACACATGCAGGCTTCGCCTTCCTGCCCTCTGTCTCCCAGGTTTACTCATCCCATCAGGGAGTGAATATGGAGTTTCAAGTGAGCAGCATTTCACTGCTTAGATGACAGATGCTTTCTGTCTAGAGGAATTCTGGCTGATGAGGAGCTGAAGGATGTCTCTTCTGCACTTCCCCCAGCATGCCCAAGGACTTAAACAGCCCAGAGAAAGCCAGTAGTCAAAAACAGCTTTCCAAAGTCCAAGGCAAATGTATTTTCTCTAGGTGATCCACTAGACTGATTTTCTTATGCACTTTTTTTTTTTTAAAATCAATCATTGAACATATAGAAGTGCAAAATTATGGATGTGCTTAAAAAGCAAACAACTACCTATCTCAAAAGCTTTCAGAATAAGTTTCTTACCTACTACTGAAATTTATTTTGCTATGTGGGAAAATTTTGACATACTGTCTGAGATGTTTGCCTTGATGATGTGGGTTTAGCAGGATTGCCCGAGTCCCATACTTTACCGTCAGAATGATAGCATACCGAAATGACTAATACAGCTAGCACAGAATTTCATGAAATTACATGTCAGACAGGTACTATTAAACACATGGGAGATGCTCTAGGGTACTGTTGCATTGCAACCCAGTAATGACAGTAGCTCAAGTACAACTGCAGATGAGATCTTGAGTAAGAGCACCTTGAGGAGAACAAAGTTTTTTATGTTAAAAAAACCCAACCAACAAGTTCTGCTACACATAAGGACAATAGGTCATGTTCAAATGTGAGAATATATATTAGGTGAAAGAAAAACCCACAGTATGTAGGCCACGATATTCTGAAATACCAGTCTTCTCTGAAATCACTAAGTCCATTGGTCACCTTAGCAGAAGTCAGATGATAGCCAAATTTGAAACACTTACTTATATTCACACACTTACAGTTTATTTGCTATCTTGATGCTCAACTGGTCATACAGGGATGGGTTTTACAGGGAAGAGATCTTGTGACATCGTTTTGGTATAGAAAAGAATAGTATATGCCCAAAGAATTTGCAATTAAAAGTTTTATCACTTCTCATCGTTCCTACCCTTATAAGATTTCTTTTTTCAGTCTTGATTATGGCAAAGAAAGTATAGTAACACTATTCAGTAGAGAAAAACTGCCTGTGAGAAAAGTTAAAAACCCCAAAATACAATATTTGGAACTTGATTGGGGCCTCTGATTTTTTCCTATTGACTTCAATTAATTTTAATTTTAAGTTCTTTTTATTATGTTATTAAAATCAGAACACACATAGAATAAAGTTTGCTGTCTGCTCTAGTTCAAGAAAAAATGAAAGCACAGCCTGTACTGAATGATAGAGTTGTGCTTTAATGTCCAGCCATGTGGTTTCTCCATGGAAAACTAATGAGTTAAAGATGAAATTCCTCTTCTAGTTTGCATATATCTTCTTGCAAGGATTCTGCTGGGCAGAAGTATAATTGGAGACTCTATACAATTGAGTCTTGTACTTTTTAATCCTAACATCATAAGCTACGAAACATCTTTCTTCCCACAAAAACGCGATGGTTTTGGTCCTAGACATGTTCAGTTATAGACATTTTTGAAATAAAGTAAACATTCTCAAAAATACCAGGACCATTCCCCTGAATTTTATTTAATACCATCTGGAAATAGAGCAGGGTAAAAACCAGAGAAACAAAAAGATGTAAAACTAATGTCTCAAAGCTCAAAGAGTTGTCCCGAGTTTCTGTACTAGGGGCTTATTCAGCTCTTATTGAATCTAAAGAAAAATAGAAGCAGAAAGCAGAGAGGAGGTTTCCATTCATGCTTCTCATGCTGTTTTCACTTAATAAACTTCGTTCTGAGTTCACAGGAGTGGGTTCACAACAGTCTTCCACATAAACCGCCTCTGAAATTGTGCAAACTGTATTCAGAGGTATACTAAAGGTGGACAGAGGTATTTCACTTGTATCCAAGCATATGAATGTGCTTTTAAAATCCATTATATGATACAGTGGCTTTATAATACCCGTGGTGATTTAAAAAGTGTTGAAAACTTTGAAACTATGACCCTCTGTTGCCCTATTTTGTTGCAGTTTAACCAAGTCGTCAGGAAAAATTCTCCTTCTCAAAATATTTCTACACAGAAAGTGTAAAAATGTGTATTTGGAGCTTTTTGAACCAAATTCAGTATTAGTAGATTTTTTTTTGCTAGTCATTATTTGTATGTACGAGGTACAGCCAGAATATTTGGGTTTAAGTCAGAAATCTTCAGGGAAGGGACATTTTGACTTCAATTGGACAGCCCATAACACCATGACTCTTGGTTTCTGACATGAACTCCAGAGTGCTCCTGCAATATAAATAATAAAGATGGTTTCCCACTGAGGCTGGGAGCCTTGGTCACATATAGATGCCATGGAAGAGGTAGTTCTTGCCAAAAGCTTGGCACTTGCACAATCAGAACAAACCGAGTCTGGAAAAACAGAAGAATGTTGCAATTATCAAACTGTCTGAAGCGAAGAATAAAAAAATTAAGCTGGTATTTTTCCCTTCCCTTTTGACTAACTGAGCAACGGCAGCCAGTGATGTTCTCCTTCTGTAGAAAAGCAGTCGGCAATGTACAGCCAGTTACTTTTGTTTCCATAAGTAGGAGTCTATAGTAGCTTATGTTTCAACAGCTTTTTTACAAGGTTGTAAAGAAAAGGATGCCACCTTGATAAACTGTGACGTGAAGCTCGCTTCCATTAGGCTGATCCTTTCAGCTCTTGCAGACAGGTAGAGTTCATAAGTTATTCTTCCACTCCTATAACTCATGTAAATCCGAAATCTGCCCCAAAGGTTAGGAAGGCTTGTTTGCTTTGAATTTTTAAATTAATTTAAACACAATTATCATATCATATAACTCTCGGCAAAGACATTCTTTTTCCAGAATAAGAATGCTTTTTTTTTTTTCCTTGTATATCTTTTTTGGAATGCAGATTTCATCCCCAGGACTGATCTTGTTATCATAATGATAATATAGTTACCCACATCTAATCACATTTCTCAAATATTCTGATATAGACAAGCACTCTATGTTTGGAGAACATCTTTTGACATCAGTTGAATTATATCAAGGATTCTTAAGATGTCAGCAGCAGTAGTGCAATCTAATAAATAAATGGAATAGGAAACAAAATATAAATACACATTTTGTGTTTAAAATGGCAAGAAAGAGAGAGTGTACAGTAGAGAGACTTTAGCTGGGGGGAGCTGTGTTGTAGGCCAAAGCAAAGGTAACTGAGAAGAAGCAGGGCTAATCAGGGTTAGGATGCTTACATAGAACACGAAAAACTGGGTTACTGATGTGTCATAACATTCCTGTGTGACCTTAGCAATCCACAGGCCCAGTTCTGTAAAGAATGTGAGGCAGATAACTCCTAATTTTCATATATAATTAGTTATAAAACTAATATAGTGTGTGGCTACTGCTATATGCTTAA
The DNA here is from genome assembly GCA_017639485.1 of Pluvialis apricaria. NCBI lineage: Eukaryota > Metazoa > Chordata > Aves > Charadriiformes > Charadriidae > Pluvialis > Pluvialis apricaria. Next base: position 154,180,198 of record CM030008.1, on the reverse strand, counting down.
TTATCTTCACTCATGACTGCTTTTCAAGTATGAGTTTCAAGTGCTAGCATTAAATACACCTTAATTTTAAGTCCCAATCCTGCAAATATTTATTAGTGCTTGCTGTCATGAGTAAGTCATTGCTTAGAAGAAAACATTAGCTTCAGTGGAATTACTCGTGGTATTGAGTGCTATCACAGAAGGAAATGTTTTCAGAGTTTTTACTTTAGTTACATATATATATAGGTTATTATATGTGGTTTTATATATATATACATATATGTATTTTCATAAGATGAATTTATAACAACATTTTTTCTCTATATATTCCTGCTGCCTTTTTCTAAGTTTGCTTTTTTCCCACTACTGCGTCATCTTAATTCTCACTTTCTTTAGGGTGCAACTAGCAAATGAAAACGCTGTGTGTTCTCTTATCATGAGTTTGAGTGGATGAAGAACAGTGAGTACCTCAAGTCTCATGTTTTTGGGACAAGCCAAGTACAAGTACAGCAGTTCATTGCTTTTTCTTCTTTTTTCTCTTTCTTTTTTTTTTTTTCCCCCCCAAAGTCTGCATTTTTAAATTCAGCAGTGCCATTTTCCAAAGCTGAAATGCAACCCGGAGGCCAGTTCAGACACGGTGTGATGCAGGCCAGTTGAATTGGCTGGTGGTTCTACTGTGGATGAGTTAAAGAAGGAATCACCCGAAGCAATGGTAGCTCTCAGAAGGGGGCCTGCCCTTCAACAGTTTAAAGCCTTTGAAGAGAGATTTCCTTTGAGCAATGTGAAGTCTTTGTGGTGATGGGAAACATACATTTATAATTACAGAAGAACACAGTGTACAGTAGGAATAGTATGAAAGCATGCGATTTACAGTGTCTAAGGAGAAGCTTTGATGTAGAGGGCCCCACTGGCCTAGTTTGCTGCTGAAAGCCATAGAAACATAAGGCTGACTGACTGCAGTTATAGGGATGCAGACTGCGAACAACATCCTTCTGCCTCCGCACTGCCACCCCGCACTAAATGAATACGCTGTTGCAATACTGACTGTATGGAAATACTATCTGAATACAAAATAACTGTGCTTAAAAACATTAACAAAGTTTGCTGTGCTCCTCTGGGGAAAATGTGCTAAAAAAGAACCATTATGAATCAGCATGCAGGCTGGGGAAAAGATTTATCTGGGAAGATTATTTATGGAAAAAAATGTTGAAAACTTCATGCCAGGACAGCCACCCTTTGGGTGGAGGCAAGGGGGGTGAAAAGAAAGATGCTAATCTCTGTTAACAAGGGACAGAATGTAAAATCCAAGAAGTGATACTGATTCAAAATGGTTATGATACCAGGGTCTGTAAAACAGACTGTGCTCAACAGCAGCCAACACACCATAGGAAGAGTGTACCATTACCTCCAGGGTATGCACTGCTGCGAACAAATCTGATATGAGATCCAAGACTAGATATTGCCTCCACAGGAAGAATAGGAAAGGTGAAAGAGAACTGAAGGAGACACTGGCTACCATGCTCCCAACCATCCCCAAGCCAGTTTATGTGAAAAGGGCAGTACCAGGGCTTCAGTGGCATCCACCAAGTGTACACCAAGAGAAGACCTGGTTCACCTGACACAGGTGGCAAAGAAACTGGGAAATCACACAGTTGAGAGAATGAGAAGAGTTTAATAGCAGTCCCTGTAGTACTTGATATGTTAAAAATAAAGTATTCTTTATCCCATGGATTCAAACTCAGATTTTTAGTGAGTCCACCTCTGATTTGGGTGCCAGTAGATTTTGATGACTATATTCAGGCCATTTAATGATTACTCTTCTTGAGCTTCAGAACTGAATTTGGATGCTGAGGTGGGTATCTGGGGCTTTGGTTAGTGACCACATCTAAATAATATTATGCTGAGGTAGCACTGTCTGCCTTATAATCACCTTGCCTGTGGGAGAGGGCCAATCTGAGCGAGGTCACTGAAATTAAAATGGAAAACTTAATTACATAAAAATAATATGGGTGTGTTGGGTGCTTTGATGGACAAGGATGATGTAGGAAAATAAAAATATAAAAGTTCAGCAAGAGCTATTTATAAATCTTACGTAGAGGGAGTAATAGACAACAAAGGATAAATCAGTGACTATTAAGCAATGTTTGTGCAGCACAGATGATACAAACTTTTTAAAGTTCAACCTGAGAGCTAGTAAACATAAGGGACTCAGTGAGGGATGGGAGAGACCCTGAGGATCTTGCTGCCTGTAATTCAGGTGCTGGCTAAGTCTCTTGTAGTCACCTCCAACTCACCAGTTACTGACCTGATCCTAGAACAGAACAAGCCTTAGGCTTTTCTAGGTTTGCAGATGGCATCCAAACATCACAGTGCCCCAACCACCCTCTGTAGCTTCACTGCAGTACCTTTGGTGCCTGCACGTTATGCCTGCTCTGTCACTATAAATAAGTCTTCAGTGATAAAAAAAAATTGTTGAATCAACCTTTCCAGTTATAGGTAATTTTTTTTTCAAATGTGGCTGCCCCTTACCTTTTGGCTTAACATACTTTAAATTTAGGTCTGTTTCAGACTGAGAAGTTACTCCCCAGATATCATTTCCAGTCCATGGTCATTACCCAGCTGACTTGCCCATGCCCTTTCAAACTGTTCTCCCCAGACCTGTCCCCGACTCCATTTACCTTCGAATAAGTTCAGAGGATTCCTTCTCCTATTGTCAACATCACCACTGTCACCATACCCACCAAACATTTGCTATTATCTCCTAGCTAACAGTGAAATGTTAGTTATCTGTTAGTTATCTGAAATGTTAGTTATCTGTCCTGCGTAGGTTAGACAGCATCCTTAACCCTTTCGTTATTAGGAAATGATAAAATCTAAAGATGCAGGAACTAAAGTAAATTTAGTGAACATAAAAACAGGCAAAAACACACTTTCCCATCTATCTCATTTTCCTCCTGGGCTGAGCAGGATCGGTTTAACTCAGACTACATGGAAGGCTGAGCTCTGCTACTGGACCAGTGAATAAGCAAAGGCTGAGATGGAAGTCATCCAGATTAAGTGAAATTTCATGTTATAATTCTTATTTTTAAATGCACAAGATTTTTACTTTCACAGGCAATTGGCAGAATTAAAGGTTGCAGTCCTTGTGAACTTTTGACAGATATTGCCTCTGAGTCCTTCAGGTTTATTACTGCCCTTTTTAAAGCCCTATCTTGGTTAGTATACTACTAACTACATCCATATTTCTAGGGAACAGCCAGTCTCTTTGTCAGTGGTATTGGATTGGAATAAAATAATCATAATTGCAGATAGAGATAAGAGATCCCATAACTTGACCTCACAAACAGGTCTCTGTGGCTTTATTGCACTTGTGGGCCATACCCAAGGCCAAACTCACTTCCATTCAGATGCAAGTTTCAGACAAGCTTTGCTCATGACTATGCAAAGTATAGCCTGTTTACCTTGGTGACAATATCGCATAATTGATGCCGAACAAAGAAGTCAGCCAGGGGGGCCCTAACAGAAAGACCCAGGTGCTACACCCAGGTACTGTCTCACTGGGCAACATGAAGCTCTGCATCCCTAGAGGTGGTTATGCATCCCTAGAGGCATGTGCTAACTTCTAGGCTCACAGGTCCTGAAATTCTGGAGCTGGGTCAGAAAATACACTTGATTTTATCTTTTCTTATGGCTTGAGCAGTATGGTGAAATGCAAAGGACAATTCAGAGTATAGAATGACCACCTGATTTGCAGTCTTTGCCCTTCCTCTGCCAAGATACCGTATTCTGTCGTATATGGATCTGTCTTGGGCCACTCACTTGAGATCTAACACATGATTCTGCAGAAACAAGAACACAACATTAGGATTCGTGTCTGTCTTTGGAGGGTTCCAATTTTAAGCATGCATAATTACTTAATAATCCTGTTTCTCCACAAACACAAAAGTGCATGTTACAGGAAACCATCAAACCAATTAAGGGAGACACAACGTTGCATGCTGACTCAGGACCAGCGAGTTTTGGAGGTGACTTGCTCAGAAATAGGTGTGAAGAGCATAATAACACTGAATAAAGAAGAATCTAGCCTTTATAATAAAAGCTGGCCAATTCATGACACAAAGAAAATTTCAAAGAAACACCCTTTTAAGTCAGTGATTCTACTGAGAAATGGCATATCTGTCCACCTGCTCATAAATTTTGAACTGAATATTATGAAGGAGAAGCTGCTCTAAGGCCCAGAGTGAAGTGTTATTTTATACTATGCATTTTATCTTTATCTTTTCATGTAATATTTTTAGCAATGTGAAGTATTGATCTTTATTACTGGACAGAAGAAATTCTCCAAGTGTGACCATGTACAATGTCAGCGGATTATGGCACACCTTATGAGGCAAGTATTACTTTCTCTATTTTATGTTTGAGAAAGCTGAGGCAGGAAACGATAAGTGAGCTCCAAAATCTTGAGATACTTGTTCTGTAATACAGGATTTGTGGGTCATAAACTCAAGTCATTGGAAAGATGCTTGAGGAACGCTTTATTTAACCTATATAAATATATATATATACAGGCACATACATAGGTTATTATTCACAGCTTTAAAAAAACACAGTAAAACCTCAGCTAGACCAAGATTTTCAAGTTTATCAGCAGTATCAGGTGTGTCAGTTGAACGCACCCAGTTTGAAGTTTCAAGCTGGTCGCTCTTCAGAAAAGAAATTCTAATGATGCTTCAAGCTGCATAACCAAAATGCTGATGCACCCAAATCTTTTGAAAATCTGGACCTAAAAATGGCCCTTACATAAATCACCCTAACTCTTCTTAGAGGTCCACTCTATTGACAAATCCTAGCTCTATCTACTTTCCCAGCCTTAATAGGATAGGATACCCTTTACCTCCTTTTGACTTTACATCCCATCTTAATATCATCACAGCCACCACCAGGAACAGCACCACACTGCACAGCTCCGTGAAAGGTAGCTATTGAAACATCTTCAAGGTGTAACATAGCGCACAGAGAGTAGCCAGCATCCTTGAACAGTTAAGGCGTGCGCAGTTCTGAACCTAATTTAGCCTCAGCACAATGTCACTGTGACTGGAGCATATTGTTATTGAGTCTAGAGCTAATGCACTGAGAGTTAACTTGCATGTCTGCTCAACTCGGCATGGTACAAATGTAGCCTGTGTAGTTGTACTCATATGGTGCTTTTTGAGGCTATTAATTGAGCCTCTTTGGAGCTTGTTTGTATGATCTAGGACTGCACCCCTCTGCAACCACTGCTGAAGCAGTGAGTCCAGGGGACCCTCCCATTCGTAATAATAAAATATTTCTTCTCAAGAATTTGCTTTTTATAAACTGAGGAGACAGGAGACCCGCTCCACTGTAGTTTTCTCTTTCTGTATCTTTTCCCTTGGGGCTTTACATAAGATTTTATGGAAGGGTTTTAATTTTATTGGGATATTTTTCTGAGCTACCCTTAAGTAACCCTTTTGAGCTCATTCATGTTCTCTGTGGTAGGGTGTTTTGTTGCAATTAGACATACAGCAAACCAGTGAAGAGCTGAAAATAGAACATACAAGTCTTTTTTCTCACTACAGTTCAGAAGGAAGGCGACGGTCTGTGCCACTGCTCCACGGAGTCAGAATTGCTGTGGTTCCCCCAGCAAGCCGGGACAAGGGCTTACAATGCTATTGTGATAATGTCTGGAGGCCCCAAGTAAAATCAAAGCCTCATTTTGTTCACTGTTAAACAGCTTCTGCTCTGAAGAATTTTTAATCCAAGACTTGAATCCTGCACTTGCAGAAGTACTGCTTTTGTGCAGAAAATTATGTTCCAAATAAACAGGAAAAAAAAAAACCCAAAACAATATTTTATTCTATTATATATTATTTCTACTATTTGGGGATAGAAAACTAAGGTGCAGAAGGACTGCATAATTTGCCCAAAATCATATAGGCCTTTTATTGAAAACAAATCTTTGACATTCTAGTCCAGTGCCGATCTACAAAACTATCCCTCTCAGCTGCAGATTTTGTGATAGTTCAAACCCGTTCTTGTGTAAGCAGGTTGCTTGCTAGCCAGAGTAATCACTATAGTTGCCCTGTGCTCTCGTTCTAGAACTGTCTTGGGCAGGCAGAGGCCTGTAGCACATTTCTACAATCTGGAGGTGTCCATCCAGTTGCCAGTACAACCATTCTTCCATTCTTGTTAATATCCTTCTCAGGTCTTTAAGAAGCGGTGCAAAATTCAAATAGTCATTGATAATATTCATCAGATCACCTGCTTATACACACGATATTTCCTACTTTCCCTTTTCAACTCATATTTTACTGCACTATTCTCCCACTTCATTACTTTTCCCAATTATTTCCAAATCAACCTTCCAAAAGCAGACTCTCAACATCATCCTTCCAACTATATGTTCCTGTGCCTCTGAGTACATATCTTGCCCCTTAATTACACACCTCATCCCAACAGCTTTGCATACCATGTCTCTAAAGCCTCCTGCCTCACTGAAAGGGATGCCAAGGCACTGCTGGGGATCCCAAGGTGTCACAAAGCCTCTGTGCGCATCAGCTGTGTCTGTCTGGAGACTGCTGCCAGCAGCAGCCATTCACACCGACTGCCGGGTGCAGACCACAAGGGATAAACATCTACAAACAGCTGTTTATCTGAGATTAAGTCTTATCGAAGATTAGTCAGTGCTACCAGTCTGCTGCTCCTGCAACACATAGGTACCAAAATCCAGTGCTATGCAGGCAGTGCCCGCTGTTGGCAGATTGTTACCTCTGTCAATAAAAGTTTGCAAGCACCTCCTTCCACGCTTTAGCTGTTGCCAGATTATAAACTCTGGGAGTAAAGCTCCGCAAGCATGTCCTTCCATGCATGAACTGATAAACAATGGTGCTGTGCACAGCACTCACTCTCTGGCTGTTTTTATGCTGTCTTTGGCAGCAGCGGCTCAGTTGAGGCTTCTGTTTTCTGAGCACAGTGACTTAAACCAGTTGCGTTTGTAAAATAGGCCTTAGATTGTTTCTGATTCATACCAATTGCAAGACTGAAGTCAAGTTCAGTAGCTCTTCTACGTGACATCCCCACACCCAATTATGACATGCCTCTCCAGTGCACATACCTCAACCCACCCTTCTGTGTCATAGATGTCCCAAGTCTCTTCAGCAGTATAACGGCACTGACTCCCTTATCTGCCTCAACCCTGTCAGTTTTTGAGCCAAGGTCATTATGTAGATGTCCCAAATATAAGGACAGAAAGAATCATAGAATCATAGAATGGTTTATGTTGAAACAGTCCTTAAAGATCATCTAGTTCCAACCCCCCTGCCCTTCCCCTAGACCAAGTTGCTCAGAGCCCCACTAAACCTGGCCAACACTTCCAGGAATGGAGCATCCACAACTTCCCTGGGCAGCCTGTTCCAGTGCCTCACCACCCTCAGAGTAACAAATTTCTTCCTGGTATCTAATCTAAATCTACCCCTTTACAGTTTGAAGCCATTACCCCTCATCCTATCACCATATGCACTTGTAAAAAGTCCCTCACCAACTTTCTTGTAGGCTCCCTTCAGATACTGGAAGGCTGCTATAAGGTGTCCCTGGGGCCTCCTCTTCTCCAGACTGAACAACCCCAACTCTCTTAGCCTTTCTTCATAGGAGAGGTGCTCCAGCCCTCTGATCATCTTCATGGCCCCCCTCTGAATTCAGTCCAACAGCTCCACATCCTTTTTGTGCTGAGAATTCCAAAACTGGATGCAGTACTCCAGGTGGGGTCTCACCAGAGTGGACTACAGGGGGAGAATCACCTCCCTTGACCTGCTGGCCATACTTCTTCTGATGCGGCCCAGGATATGGTTGGCCTTCTGGGATGTGAGTGTACATTGCTAGCTCATGTTGAGCTTCTCATCAACCAATACCCCCAAGTTCTTCTCCTCAGGGCTGTTTTAAATCCATGCTCTTCCCAGCCTGTATTTGTGCTTGAGATTGCCCCGACCCATGTGCAGGACGCTGCACTTCGCCTTGTTGAACTTCATGAGGTTGGCATGGGCCCACCTCTCCAGCCTGTCCAGGTCCCTCTGGATGGCATGCCTCCCCTCCAGTGTGTCAACTGTGCCACACAGCTTGGTGTCATCATCAAACTTGCTGAGGGTGCACTCAATCCCACTGTCCACATCACCGACAAAGATGTTGAACAGCATGGGTCCCAGTACTGACCCCTGAGGAACACCACTCGTCACAGGTCTCCACTTGGACATTGAGCCATTGACCACAACTCTTTGAGTGCGACCATCCAGCCAGTTCCTTATCCACAAGTGGTCCATCCATCAAATCCATGTCTCTCCAATTTAGAGACGAGGCTCTTTCTTTCCTTGATTATCTCTCCCCATAGAAGCCCATCACCAAAAGCCAGAAGGCTCTTCCAGGTCATTCATGTCCTCTACAAAGGGCACAGGGTTCTCAACCTCAGAAACATGTACCTCATCAAATTCTGCCAGATGCAGATGGACTGCTTGGTATCCTGAAGAGCCCTGGTAGCCCTCCTTTGTACATGGGGCAAAACAGGTTCAGCAAATAATGGAGACCTTGAGAGATTCACTGCTGCCACCCCTTGCCAAAGCGGATACAACTTCAAAATCGCTGAAGTTTGCTCATGATTGTATCCAGACAATTTTGTAATGTCTCCACAGATTGAGACTTTTCAGCCTTTCTGGGCCTCTGTTTCAATGTTTCACCCCCCTTTAAGTGAGAAGCATTTTTAATTTCTTTGCCACAACTTGTGATTGTTGCCCTTAAAGCTTTTGCTGTGTGCTGCCAAGAGGAGTTTCACTCTGTAACTCTCTGTAACTACTCATTAGATAGTTAATAACAGCAGTTAGATGCCCCCTTAACCTTCTTATCTCTAGGCTAAAAAAACACAGCTTCTCATATACCATGTCCTTGTGTGTCTACAGTTCCTCATATAGCATGTGCTCAATCCCCTTAACCATCTTGCTGACACTCCACTGGACTTCATCTCATTTGTCAGTCTTGTGCTGGGGGCCCAGAAGTGGACATAAGATTTCAAAGGTGATCTCACAAGTGCTAAAAAGAGAGGAATAATCACTTGCTTCAGTCTGTTGGCTACAGTCTTGTGATACAGCCCAGCGTACTGTTGGACTTTAACTATACATGAAGGACACAAATGGTGTCTCACATTCAACTTCTTGTTCAATAGGTTCTTTGCTGCCAAGGTGCTCTCTGGTTGGACAGCCCCCCACAGACTGTAATGCTGCATGGGATTACTCCTCCTTGTGTGCAGGACTTGGCATTTACCTTTGCACATTCTTGAGAGCTGCCTTAGAAATAAGACAGCTGCTTTCCAGCAACCACATTTTGTGGTTGACATTGAGGGTAATCAGCAATGGGTAAGGTGTGAGGACACATCCCTGCCCTTTGGAGGAATAGCAGACGCTTGGTTTAAAACAGGTGCTGAAGAAGTTCACTCTAGGAATATGTATGGGACATGAGTTGAGCTAATCCCATGGTCTCACATGAAGCCATTCGGATTCAGTCAGATTTGACCAAGTTGCAAAACAACACATGAGAGAGTTGAGACTCAACAGTAGCCTGAGCTGATTGTGACAATATAGAAAGTAGGCTTAAAAACCCCCGAGAGCTGCTCTTGCCTCTCAATCACTGAGGCAATCAGCAGTAACTTCCCGATGGCTTCTTTGCTTCTCCCAGATTCTCAGCAGTGTTCCAGACATGCATCCCAGCAGCACACACCAGATGTGTCCTTTTACTTGAGCAATAAAAAAATTATATTGCAGGCCTTTTGTTCAAGCCCAGTGAGGATGCACCCTAGTTTTTATAAACTTTGCTACTTCTATTCCCAGTAAGTCATACATTTATTACAAAATCACTTAGTGCTATGACTGGATAACATTAAATCTGATTTACTTGATTAAGGTTTGGGTATTCTGTTGTTTAAATGGTGACAAGTGACTTATATATTCACCATATATTCACTGTGATTGAGAAAAAGTGTTTTCAAAAGTGTAAGACAAATTAAAATACTTTTCAGAGGCTTCCTTCCAGAGCTCTCAAAATTCACAGAAATGAGAAATAATTATCTACACTGATCAGTTCTCAAAATTTTGGAACAGTTACTGCTCTCTAATCATTATTACAGCTGATGGGTTTCTAGGGATTCTGACAGTGTAGGTCTCTGTTCACAAGAACCGAAAGTTTCATTTGTTTTCCCCTCTCTTGAGGATCCCCATGTTTCCGGTCTAAGGGCTTGTCTTCACTGCTGAAGAAGGTTATATTTTCTCCCTCTTGAAAACAAACACAATAAATCTGCCCAGGTCAGCTCTGATTTTTGTGAGTTTGGCTTATGATAAAACCTGAATACTGTGTCCTTCTGTGATTTACAAAAAGAAATAAGACGTGTAAAAAAAAAAAAAGATGTTATTTTAGCATCCAAGCAAACCTTAGTATGTGTTGTTAAGAATTGCTCAGCTTAGCAGAGTCAATACAAATTTGTCTTTGCTAATGTTTATTCTCAAATTCTGTTTCAACTACCAATGCTGTGTTCAAGTATTAGAAAACTCATGTTTCTTGCGCTATTGTTCAAAATTAGGACACCTACTAACCTCTGTATTCAGTGTCCAATAAACTATGACTGTATTACAGAATATCTCACTTTGTCCATAACTATACTTTAATCCTACCACTGTTCCGTTACACAACGTTTGTCCTTTTATAGTTTGGAGTACGCGAGTTGCCTACGTATGATATTTTCAGATGGATAACATCCCTGATGTGGTTCTGATAGTCTGTATAATTGAAGAATAATTGTACTCATTGAATACGTATTGCATATTTAGATCTGTAGACAGGCCCTAAGCATTCCTCACTGATAGACTTACCTGGAGAGATGTCATATTATCCCTAGTCACTGAAATGCAGTAGTATTTCTAGTCACTGTGAATTCGTTGTACTGTCGGATTCTTAGCTGGCAAGTGCTGTATGAGAATAAATTACCTCCCTAATATGTACACTTAGAATTCTACAAAAGTGATGAAAAATCATCATTTGTATTTAAAGATGTTTGCTCAGGGCTCTGGCTTTGATGCCAAATTTTTTTAAGCAGCATGTGAATTTTCTCCAGGTTGATCTCAATTCATTTATATACATGTGTGTGTCTTTAGTAGTAGTTTAACACAAGCTGAAATGTTCCTGGAAAGCTGCTGCACAAAGAGACCATTTCCTTCTGATAAAGGGCTTTTTACCATTCTATGTTCTTGTAGAAAAGGATCTAAATGCAGTAATTGGATTTGACACAATGGAAAGATTTGTAAGTAGAACAGGTGAAAACATAACTGGCAACAATTAAAAGCTAATTATCTGCAGCCATCAACTGGTCACCAGCTGTTCTGAACCATGTGAAGAAGCATACACTGCAAGGGAACAGCGTATGCTATGGGGAGAAGTGTTAGCAAAGACTGCAAAACTGGGAGGAGATATGCAGGAGATGAAGTTCTTCTAATCCAAGCCTGATCCTAGAAGTTCTCCTGTGAGTAGTTGTATTCTGCAGGTTCTCACATCAGGACATAGTGCTGATTCTTCTCTCGGTTGCACCAGATTTTAATCACTGTATGCTGCTAAGTTTAGAAACGCTTATTGCTGTTTTATTCCACTCATGGCTTTGGTGGAATTGCTCACGTTAACAAGCTTCTAATCTTAGACTTCCTTGTTGGGCCCATGTTTGCGCTCAGCTGAGGAACAGAACCAGCAAACTGGTGAGTGGGGTCTGAAGGGGATTTTGTTTGTTTCACATTGGCACCAGAATGAAAGCAAAGTGAGTTTTCAAGTGCCTTCTCAGTTCCTTTCTTTTGTCTGGTTGCCTTTTATCCAACATTAATTAATGTAATTGCTACAATTTCATAGTCCAGTGGAGACTAACTAATGATGCTGGAGCTGAGTGTTCTGTTTCTGCAATAAATCAAGAAAGCAGTACATATAACACAGCCTACCACTTCTTCCCACCACACCAAATTAAAGAAGATAAATATTTCTTTTTCATGGCTTAGGGTCTGGTAGTTAGATCACTCCCCCATGACTTCTTGGGAAGGTCTGATACAATACTTACTTCTGCCTGGGTGGAGTTCAAATCCAACACTTCAGCTGTTTGTGAAAGTACTCAGTGCTCCAGTCTTGGTAGGAACAATCTCTGCAGCTTCCATTGAATCTGTTCCTCAGTGTAGAAACCAGCACATGATTTATGGGGCTGGAAAAACACAAGGGAAGAGAGAACATAAATAAGTAGCTAGGAAAACTTCCTAAAACACAACTGGCCTCTTCCAGAAGTGTCTCTAGTAAGTAGGTTTTGGTTGAAAATAAACAAACCAAGATACTATCCCAGCAGGGGAGACTGGTTAAGCTTCATGTGATTAGAGGAAGCATAAACCTGTGTTCCTAGAAGCGGCCTCCAAGATAAATCCCTGAAGGAGGTGGGGACCTGCTATATGAGGAATCAAGCTGTCCCATCAGAAGACCACCATCATTAGCGATGACAAAGGCTTGTCACAGCAATACCTGGAAGAGGAACTGCTGGTGCTGCTGCCTGACCCTGTGCATGAGATGCTCAGAGCTGAGCAACCCGCTACAATTCCTGCTTTCCCAAAGTGAAGCAAATAAGGAAAAAGGGAAAGCGGAGAAGTGTTTTTTGTCAAGTACGGTTGGCACACCTGCCCTGCCTGGTCACTGACAGTTAAACTGATAATTTGAGATTAAAAAGGTTAGAAAATCTGAAAAAAATCAAGCAAATGTCAGGAAAAAAAGTCTCTGACTACATATAATTACTTTCTCAAGTCCATAGATGTGTCCGTAGTGATGTGTCCAGAGTCTACAGCTGGACTTACAAACAAAAGTCTGGGGTATTCCTACTTTTTTCATGCTTTTAAGAAACAACGAAAATGGAGGGAGGAAGGGTAGAGACTAAACTTAAAAAGTCCCAGAGTGGGGAGTTGCTTCTTCAAAAACAAAACAAATTTCAGTAAATTTTAAAGAAGTAAAGTGGTTGTTCTTTAAACATGAGGATTATATGGAAAAATGGCCTTCTTACCATAAAGCTCATCTTATCATAAGGCTTCAGTACTATCCATCCACCAAAATTTTCAAGGCTGCCAAAAGACATGGCTCACACACAACATATTCAGGCAAGAAGATGTCATGCACAGTTCTGTATTTGACTTCTTAGTGTTGCACAATAACCACTTTTTCAAGGCACAAGAGGTTAAATTGACTGGCATATTACAGGGTAGAGCTGAGAGTATGTAAATATTCCACCCAAAGGTAAATCCTGAGCCTGACTTCCAGCCAAGAGCATCTCTGAAGTGAGGCATGCCTAGAGACGTAATGTTTACCATTCTTTTTCAAGTCAAAAAGCTTATGATTTTGTAGAGGGAAAAACAAGACTTGCCATGTATTTTATTTTATTTTATTTTATTTTATTTTATTTTATTTTATTTTATTTTATTTTATTTTATTTTATCATAAGCTGGCACCTTATTGTAGGTAAGAATCATCTTCCTCATGCTGGATACTAACATTTAGGTTAAGGTTAAGCCCTTCAGAGTGGGATGCATAGCAATCAGTAGGGAAACATGTGAAGCCGGCAGGCTGAGGTGTTTGGTGATAGCCACTTAAGGAACAGCGAAGACAAGGAATCAGCCCCTCAGACTTGATGTTCACTGGTGTCAGGGGAGCTGCTGTCCATCATTAGTCCATAAACTGTGGTCCGCTGGCAAGATGCCTTTCTCTGCCCTGCTGAAACACTGGTGCTACTCTCACTGATGTCATGGGTTGTCAGCAGAAGTGCCCAGGCACTGGGAAACAATCACATTAGTTCTTCCTCAGCCTAAAGTTATGAAAAGTCAAATCCCCCACCTCCCCAGAAAAAACTTAAGCATTCAGCCTGTAAAGTGCTTGGGAGAAGAAAAGACAGATAGCCAAGGGATGTAGGAAACATTGCATCCCCTGAATAGTCCAACCAGCCGATGCATTGGGCAGTTTGGGATTTGTGCTCAATGTGGATCCCTCAGGCAGAACGGGATCTGTGTCAGATGCAGGAGGCCTCCATCCACTCCCTATTCCCACAGAAGAGTTGGGGGGATTTCATTCAACAAGAATTCTTCTCAAACATATTTAAATTGTGTTCTAATATTAAAAAAGTAAATTAATTACACATTCAAGGCTCCTCATGGGTTGAGGGGCTGTGAAGAAAAGTGAGCATGGCTTTTTTAAAATTGAGAAAGAGTCACAAGATAAAATCCAGGGAGGACACTGGGCACTCACATGACTTTCTTCCCTGTAGGGAATGACTTCCATCTCTAGGCTGTAACATGAGGCATGACTGATAGCTCTCCCTTTCCATCCAGTAACTCCTAAATTGTTGTCCACACATGGTCATGTAGGTACTTCTAGGAAATGTGTCTTACTTCCCATTATCCTGAGTAAATCAGTCTCACACCGTCAGGAAAAGAGGAAAAACGGATGTTGAAACCTCCTTCAGCTGAATCCAGGTCACCTAATTAAAAATATTGGTAGAGAGCAAGAATATTTCTCCCTCGGGTCTCCCACTTTCCTAGCAAAGTATATTATATAAAGAATAACAGCAGCAATTGCATTTTATGCAGAGCCTAATACAGCTGGTATGTGTTAGGTATGCTTTGATAACATCTTCCAGATCAAAGCCCTAGGGAACTGGAGCAGGGTGGGGGCAACTGAGGAATGCCTGAGTTTTGGATCTTGGTTTGACTTAAACAGAAGTTAAGTACCGAGCTGTTCAGTTCTCTCAAGGCAAGGAATTTGGGGAGTGCATGGGGTACCACTGCTTGAGAAACACAAAAAGTAAAGCAATTAGAGATCTTAGGTGCTTCTTGTGATATGTAACAGGTTTCAGCATCATAATTTTGGGTGTTGAGTGCTTAGATCTCTTTAAGCTCTATTTAGCACAGCTACAGTGCATGTTCTTTACTCTCTCTTCCACCAATATGAATCCATATTAAGTGAGAGGGAGATCACATTTAGGACTGAGAAGGGAGGTTAACCTGGAAACTTTATGCCATTAGTGGTCCTCCTTAAAGTATCCATCACTTATTAGTTACACATCCAAAAGTGTAGTATTTCTATTGGATACTGTGATGTGTCATGCTGGACTAGATCAAATTGGTTTCGCTCAAATTTATTTTTGTCTTATCAAATAAAATTCACTTTCTTAAACTTTAGCAATTGGCCTTTTGAGAATAGGAATTTGTCTATGTATGACAACATCCCAAAACACTTTATCTGAAGTTTATTGACTTACTGTGCTTCTATAACATCTCTTTCTTCTAATATTAGTCATGAAAGTTAGTACTAAGAAAATGAGGGATCTTCTTTCTTATGCTCAGACTAGTCCGCTTTGTAAATGCTGCACAGATACAGATACATTTCCATCTGTTTTTGGCTTTTTTGTTGTCAGTCACATATGCTCTGAGAAATACTTCTTATATTTTAGCACTAGACCTGATCAGATAATTCACAGTGAATAATTTATTTGAACAAATTTAGACTTTTCTGTTTGTTAGTTGTCCATGAGCTGCTTCTGATTTTCCTGAATTTATTCATTATTCAAAAGTATTTACTTAATAACTTCTATGAATAACTTGATGAGCAAAGCGTTGTTTGTGGACTATTTGTGAGCAGTTTGTCATGAACACTAGGAGCTTGGTGCCGTTGCTCAGGTTTTTTTTCAATACTGAGGACATATATAATTTTTCTATTTCTTGACTGATTAAAGCTGTCTTATGTGAATGCTTGTACATGAATGTACATTCAGAAGTTCAAGATTTGTTTTTCATAACAGGTAGTAGCCAGCTATAATGCGCTGCAACTGTGTACGTCCCTAAAGTAAACCTTTCATTTCCATACTTCCAGAATTGTAAATAGGCCATTCCTTTCTAAAAGGAATTTAGTTTTTTTACAGGTGGGTCTAGATGAAGAAATTTTTTTTTAGGTAGTCGGCCTGCACTTGCTAGGTGTCAGTTCTTTGACTCCATAGTTGGAAGAAGAAAAAAACCAATAACTATCAGTTGTTTTATGTAAGACTACTATTGTTGTTTGTTAGAATATAAGCTCCTGCATTGGCAATTGTTTTAAAAAAACTTTCTTCTTTTAACATTGATGCCAGCTTTGTTTTTTAAAATATCGTCTTATGTGTCTATGAAAAGTTAAGTATTTGACAACAAAACATTCTGAACACAGGTTTCCTCTGAGAAAATTGCAACAGATTTATATGAAATAAACAATATCTCTTTTGTTATTTATTTATGAATTACAATATCAAAAACTTTAGGCAGCAAATGCTAAAAATGGATGTTCATAGGAATCTTCAGAATTCAGAGTCTGATAAAACAAATGGAATAATTCAATGACGGAATTGTTTATTTGTATTTTAAAGCTGATTAAGTTAATTTTTGTTTCTTTTAGTAAATGTTACAGAGACTTTCTCTGTAATTATTTTAATTAGATGCTTTAAATCTTTGAGGCATTCAATGCAGAAAACTAAACAGAAAAAGCACAGTTGTTTTATGACTTTTAATGCCGTTTAAAGCACAGTAAACATGATCTTATTTTGAATTTTTGTTCATCACAGCACTTGTGTAAGAATAATGAAAATGCGTGAAACAAGATATATTTATCTCGTTTTATATTCCTTTGGAAATGTCATTTATATAGCACCAAAATGCTATGTTTTAGTAAGGCTGCTGCATATTTGACATGTAACTGACAGATGATGTCTAAGCATGATGCAGGGCTATTAAAGATGACAGAGAATGCACAAATGTTTCAGTACATGAGGGAGAAAGCTAGTGAAATTTTGGAAAAAAAATCTAATATCACTACGTGGAAGTCCCAATTGGAGCTATGTGAATTAAATGAAGGAGACAATATGCATCAGTAGCAAGGTGAAAAGCTAAGCTCTATGAGGTAGTGTATCAAGCCAGCAGTAATAAAATAAAATGGGGGAAAAAAACCCCAACAACTAAATATGGGTAGTGCAGAGTAAATTAGCCTATTTCATATGCTTGTGCGGATCTGATTCTAATCTGAGCAACAGATATTTATTTTTTTTGGTTGAACATTCAAGTGGGATTTAAGAGAGAAAAATTCAGATCATTTGTGTACATGAGGGGATTCTCATCTCCTGACTCCCACTGGTTTTCAACACATCTTGAACTTCAGTCCTCTAGAAATTTCTACTGAGAGTGCAGATCCCTGCGTAAGAAATTTGAGTCCTTCTGTATTGCGTT
This sequence comes from Pluvialis apricaria, assembly GCA_017639485.1. Classification (NCBI taxonomy): domain Eukaryota; kingdom Metazoa; phylum Chordata; class Aves; order Charadriiformes; family Charadriidae; genus Pluvialis; species Pluvialis apricaria. The sequence goes on along the minus strand of CM030008.1, from coordinate 154,162,871 downwards.
GCTAGTTTTTCTTAAGTATATGTGTAAGATCTCTTAAAAATAGTCCACAATCCCTCTTTCCTCTCCCTGGGCTTCATGGACTGTGAGGTGGTAACTACCACGTCCTAATTGCTAGAAGAGATGTATTTTTTTTTAGACAGAGGATAATCCTAGCTCTTATTGTAGAGTCTGCTGAAATGAGTAAGAAGAAACAGCCATTAAAAGGGATAGCAAAGAGGCAAAAAGAGACCAAATGACTGAATATGAGTAGGACTCAGCATAAAATGAAGAAAAGCTTATCTAGCTGATAGTTCATTTATGTTTATACTTTCCTCACCCACTAAAATTTATACAAGAGTCTGGAGCATTACAGAAAAATGTGTCTGGATGGTAAAATAATTTATCTCCCATTTGTATTCTTGGGTCTTTCACCTGGGCTGCCTATATTACAGAAATATTTTTCCACGCTTGTGCTTTCTGTTGGAATGAAGTAGTCCCCTCTGAAATGGAACCTAAATGTGGTTCTGGGAACAGTTCACTCCAGAGACCTCTCCTATTAATAGATACGGACATGACCACACATGTCTTGGTGCCTTCTGGTCTAGCCCGCCCCAGTAAGCTTTCCATCCCCATGAGCTTTCATGCCCCATGTATGTCCAGTCCTGTGCCATTAAGGAACTACTTGGTATGTAGCCCTCACTTGTCTTCTAATAGTCTGACTCAAAATCAATCATACTAACCTAATTATGTATTATAGTCAAAGGGATATTGCATAGCACCTAGAGGAGTCTCAGAGCTGAACAACATGAATAGATGCCTCCAGAGTGGAGCGGATGTGACCACCTCTGCCGCATGGCCCAGGGGCCAGACACCACTCCCAGGAGTTAACGAATTGATCCATGTGGTTAGAGCACACAGACCACAACCTTCTGATTGTTGATCTCCTACTCTCTTTAGGCATTTGATAGAGCACCTAAGTGCTTGAGTTTGGGATGGGGTTTTGAAGCCACATTTGATGATAGCCACTGAGGTGTTTTGCTTGACAATATCTAAATCCAGTTTGGGGTCACTGGCTTGCTCAAGCATGTCACAGGGATATGAAGAGTGAATCAAGAATTAAACCAGAATAGTTTAAGCTGCAACAAACCACTTCAGCTATGGGAGAGTCTCTTAAACTTTGAAAAAGTGACACATTGCAAGGAACTGGTGGGCAAATTTACACCCAAGCACACTTTGCTCAATGGAACTGCTCAGTTGCAGCTCACATCATCTGGCCCATGTCCTTCATCCTGTCCTTTCAACTCTATAGCTTTTACTTCTTCAGCAGTAACCAGGGAGTAAGAAATGAAAGGATGTGATGTTCATTACTATAGCTACTGTGGACAATTTGAAGCTACTCTCAGAAACTGTAATATTGACCAAATTTTTTCCATGCTAATTTGGTAGTACTGCAGTGCAACAGTCTGTGGGAATTACACACTGAAAGTAGTGGGAGTTATGCAGTGGTGTGTTTTTGAAAATTGTAATAAATGTCTCTTCTTTTTTTTTTTATACGTATGTAAATACTTCTTTAAATCCCTGTGCACTGGTGACTCATGATAAATGAAATAAATGGCTACTTCATAGATGCTGTGAGGACAAATGTTTATGAGAGTCTGAAAGTTTACGTACTTAGGACCACAGCTTCTTAAGCAAATGACTGGATAGATGAAGTCTGATTCCTTTCCAGCTAAGTCCATTTTATGCAAATGAATAATGCTATTGCAAAGACCATGAGCTTCATCATTTTTTTCTATAATTATCCAGGTCTGTAAAGTTGGGGCTATGGGCTTCTTCAGCTTCTGTATGGTGTTCCTCAATGAACACAATGACTTGGCCACTTACATCACATGCAATGAATGCTGGGGTTTTTATTTCTCTCATTTGCTCTCCGTCATGGCGGTGTTCTGGTGGCTGTTGCAGACCTTAGGGTGGAACAGGTCTATCCCATGAGTCACAGCATAGTATCCGCCTTACCTTTGGATTACATCTCTTGGTTCACGTGTGTTCTGCGCCACTACCTAGAAATTTTGCTCTCAGGGTTGTATTGATCAATGTTCAAACATTTTGCAAAGAACTCATGTTGGAGACCATGTCTTACAGAAGTAATAGATGTGACTGAGGGTAGAGAGGACTATAAGAGTAGAGAGGATGGTGATGACCACTGTATTCAATCATGTGCATATGTATACAAAAGCAACAAAAAAGTTAAGCTGTCAAGCAGGATTTGCTGATATTTTACCCAGGTTTTAGTTTGAATGTTAGTATAACTTCCAGTAACACTTGTTTGTATTTTTCTCTTGTGATCTCATCTGCTTGGTTTTGCATTGATCCATTTTGTTTTGCTTCTGGCTTTATATTCCTCTCCACCTCCCCTCCTGACTTGCTCTGCTTTTGTTTTTCTTGTGACATCATAGCAGCAGCACGGTAAAGCCCCATAAAGATCTTCTTACTTCAATTCAATTTGGCTCACATGTATTGCTCTGTTTCTTCTTGAAATTGTATTGCCATTTCCAGAAATGACATGGCAATATTTCACTTGAGTTCACTTGCCATTTTAAGTGGACCTTCATGGATTTGCATTAATGATATGAAACCATGCCTAATAGGACTACAGTGTGGAGAAAAGTAAAATGAAATTAGTGTAGCTCATTGTCTGCTGTGCACTGAATCAGCAGAGAAAATAAAATTGTAGATTGCTATAACATCTATAAAAATCCTGCAAGATCAGTCCTATGCTATCCTCAAAATCTGTGCATGCTAATATACAAACTACAAATATAAAGTTACTCTACTTGTCTGAGGAAAAATTAAAGTTGGTGAAAAGAATAAAAAAGCTACATGGAAAGATTTCAAAACTATTTTGCAGTTTTCTCAAAACATCGCTTGCTCTGTTTTTCTTCAGCAAACAACAAATGAACTTCTGAAGATCTCTGACTAAACCATTTTGCAATGCTTTAAAATTTCAAAAATCGGTATATTGAAATAAGATACAAACAAACAGAACCCCCCATCAACTGTCTGTGATTCACATTTCTGAGCAGACAGCAGCATTGCACAACAGCTTGAGATTGGAAATGAGAGGGATCCTACATCCAGATGAAACTTCATGGGGATTTCAGGCAGAATATAATTATTTCATATAATTATATTATATACGAGCAGAATATAATTATGCAAAGCTGGAATTTTGTCAGGACACTGTGGTGAGCACCTATGCTTTGTGAAAAGCTTATGGGGATTTTTAATTACAATAAGTGGTCAGAATCTTAGTTTGATGTCTCAGCCAAGAGATGAATTGATACTGAGCTACGAGACTCTCAGTACATGCCTGGGTAGTACGAAAATAACAGAACCATTAGACAGCTTGACTCACCTTGTAGTGATGGCAGAATGGGCTGTATCTGAAATCTGGAACAATGATTAAAAAATACTGTTGCTATTCCACAGAAGAACAGTGATTATGAGGGATGTAACTCTGTATTCAAGATTCTTTCATTCTGGGGAAAGATATGCATCTGCTAAACACGCAGATATGTTATCTGTTCAGTTCAGAAATACTTAAACAACTGAGCATCTATCCTTAAAAATTACCACAGAATGGAATAACTTTTAAGAAGTTATCACGCTATGGGATGAGTCTTATGATATGAACTCATTATGAGTTGTAGAGCCTTCAATCAGCAGAGTGGATATTACACTGGATAGCTGAATACCCAAAAGTTTCTTAACTGGTTCAGTCCTATCTGTCTAATCTATCTATCTTCTCATGTCACACCCAGCTCTACTGTATCTGAATGTCTTCCAAGTCTCTCTGGGGCAACAATATTTTTTTTTCATTATTTTTGGTAATGTAATATAAACTGGAGGCTACAGTATCATTATTTTATTGCTACCCCTGAGATATTTTTGTCAGATGTTAATTCATAATGTTGCAAAGTTCTTTCAAAAGAACAGAAATTAGAGTTGATACTTTGGGAAAACAGATTTGCAATGCTCATTAGTAGCTTTTTAACTTTTCTGTATGGGTTGTATTAGATATTTCCAAAAGCCCTTTAAAGGGTTACTAAGATTCCTACCTTCAGAATTTCTAGCAGATATTATTTTTAACTTGGTGAGTCTTATATCTTGACTAAGATCCTGGACTGAGCAAAGGGTATCTGATTCCGAGTTCTGACTGATGCAGATGTCATTTTTTTAAGGCCCCACATGGTAATATTCCTGTGAGTTTGCTTTAGGTTTATAAAGTGATGATAATTGTCTGCCTCGCAGTTTAAAGCGCACACACAGTCCTGTCAGAGTGGTGCCTAAACAGGATTATGAATTGGGGTACCCTGTATATTTTTTGAAATGTTGGCAGGAGAAAGAACAAGGCAAGTAAAACTGACTGAATTGCTGTCCTGATTTTTCTGTAGCTAACATACACAGATGCATATAACAGGTAATAAAATGCATTTGTCCGTAGGCTCTCAACGTGAGGCACTCCGATTGCCAGAAAGTTAAACTCATGCAAAAATATGATCCATATACAAAAAGTCAACTTAACTTTCGCAGAGCTGCTACTGGCTTCACTGTAATTAAGTGCTAATCGTAGGGGTGTGCTGTTTTGCAAGGCAGTAAACCGGTTTCCTGAGCGGATAAACTCGGAGGTCAAAGGCCGGGGAGTTGGCTCCGTCGGGGGACCAGGATCACTGCCGAGAAAAGCAGCACACCTGTCCTGTTATTGTGATTATGAGACAAATGTGAATAAAGCCAGTACAACAAAGTTAACTTGGAAGTCTGGAAAATTTATTGACATAATTGTAGAGTGGCATATCGTGCGCACAATGAGCAGGGAGCCAGGCTCTGCCGGGTCCCACGGGACAGCACTCAGCTCTCCAACACCAAGCAGACGAAGGAGAGCTACTCACAGGGCTGCCGGGCCAATGCCTCTCAGCACGATCTTGGGAAAGTCGCTCAGGCTTCCCAAGGTTATGTTTTCCGAGCTATAAAATGAGGATATTGGTTAGTAAACTTCACAGAGGGGTTTCCAAGCGGGAATAACAAATTATGTATAGCTCTTCAGTATAATAGGATGGAAAGTTTAATCTATAGTAAATAAAAATGGCATCTGTTCCATATGTTTCAGCAAACAGCACTGTGCATAAGAATTTCAAGAATAGATGTACTTAAAATCAAGAAAAAAGAAAAAAGTTTCATGAAAAAGGAGAAAAAAACTCCTTGTAAGTTAAAACGACTGTGCTTTATTCACTGGCTTGGAAGGAAGGGAAAAGAGAGAGGTGCTGTGATTTTTATCACCAGAACAGCACATTTATCAGTAAGTAATTGGACTGTTAGTAAGCACTGGTAGGGAACATCCATCCCAGCATGAAATGCTGGGACCTGACACAGGGAGAAGTATGGACGTATTGTTTCTGCATCATGGAATCCAAATTTCTGAGGCTCATTTCTATGGCAGATAGATAGACTCATATACTTTGAAAACCAGGTCATGTTTGATCCAGCAAGAATTTTATATGAGCAAAGAAAAAGTAGCTTCTTCATCAAACACCGAAACCAAGGGGAAATAAGACCCAAACCCAAGAGCTGATATTTCAGCAAAATTATATTAACATTCAAAATACTCCTGACATATGGAGAAATGAGTTTGTGGAACTTCCTGTCACAGGAATGAGTGAAACAACCAATTTAGTTATTTTGCAAAGGCTGAGACACTTCTAATCATAAGCAAAAATATGCATATGTATAACTTCATATGCAGATGTTTGTTCCAGCAGCACATACTGTTAAAGCCTTTAGGGATGTATCTGGAGTAATAAGAAAGGCGGAATGGTTTGGGGTCTAAATGAACGTAGCTCTCCCCCATTAGCCCTTGTACTTGTCACAAGACACTTCACAAAAGCGAGCAGCTTTCTCACATCCCTATGGCACAAAGCTCCTGCAGCTGGCCATCGAGTAAATTGGAAAGGGAGAGAAGACCCCTCCTGCATGCACAGCTTATTCAAAAAATGACATTTTCCCTGCCTCCTACACTGGAGAATCTGATACCAATGGTATTAGTGAAGTGATATCGCAGAAGCTGGAATTAAGGTCTGATTCCACCTCACAGTCCCTGCATTTTACATAAATGATGACTGTTAGCCTCCAGTGCTCACCCTGTGTGTCTTCGAGGTGATGAGAGGATCATTTTTCTCATATATATGGTATGATTCTTACTAATGTGTGTAAATACCTGATAAGGAGATTAAAGAAGATGGACCCAGGCCTTTCTCAGTGGTGCCCACTGACAGGACAAAAGTCAATGGGCACAAATGGAAAAATAAGAAATTCCATTAAAACATGAGGCTTCTACTGTGAGGGTGGTCAAATCCTGGAACAGGAACAGACAGTATGCGGAGGATATTTTTAATAACCTTGTAGCTATTGAAAACCCACCTGGACAGAGCCCTGAGCACCCTGCTCTCACTCACCATGCTCTGCACAGCGTGGCTGGACTAGACAATCACCACAGATGCCTTCCAACTTAAACTGTTCTGCGAGTCTGTCAAAATAATAATCAATTTTACGACCATCATGACAATTGTTCTGTTTGAGTAATCTACCTATATCTTTGCTGATGAAGAAAATAAACTGTATGACTTTCACATCTCCTAGAAAGAGTACACAGTATTAATAGAAGACAGCAGAATTGACTTGTAATTAGATTTTTTAAAAATCTGGGTGTTACTGATTTTCAGTGATGCAGAACTAATTTATGTACTATGACTCTCCACTCACACACATCCCTGCACTATACTATGTGGTTACTATAGAAGGCTTTTTATTTATAGATCTCCAGGGACATTGCAGATGCGCTATGCAGTTACACCTGATTTCATACAATCCTAGAAAATCACACTGGAAAGGACTTTAATCCCAAAGCAAATTAGCCTAATCTGTTAGATAAAACACTTAAGGATCTCCAAAATGGAGACTCCAAGGCTTCCCCAGGCAATCTGCTAACATCCTTGGAGGAAGCTTTCCCTTACAGCAAAAGTGAATCCTGCTTCCTGTAATTCTTATTTTATCTACCCTGGCCATGAAAAATAGGCTCTTTTCAACAGCCTTTTATGCACTTGAAAAGTTGATGTCTCTTTTCTTGACTGAACAAGGCCATGTTTTCTAGATCTGCGATCACTCTCACTGACCATACCTGGACTCTTTCCAGTTAGTCCACATCTTTCTTTAATTTATACAAATGACATAATAGAAAGGTCTGGCTTTATAGATGGAGTTCCTGCACACACAGGGTTTTTTGGGAGTTGGGGGGAACAAACCAGAAATAATGCTGTCTTTTGGAACAAAACCAAGCTTTAAAAATATTGCAAAAAATGCCTTAGAGGGAAAAAAAAAACCAAAATATCCTAAAGGTCTCCAATCTTTGTTCTCAGAGCAAGTACTTCTAGTGGTTTAAGATGCTACTACTCTTCTGCCAGAGGCTTTGCCTGAGTAGCAGTGTTGGATATAGTCGCAGAAATCAAATCCTGATTATGATGCACTTCTAATTTAACCTGTTGTATAAAACCCCTGCATCAAGCCCAAGAGTTGCAAGTTGAGCTAGGCATATCTTTTAGAAAGACAGCCAATCTTGATTTAAAGACTGCCAACGATGAGGAATAAACCAGATCTCTAGATAAATTATTCCAATGGTTAATTACCCAATCTAATTGCTAGTTTGAATTTGTCCAGCTAAAGCTTCTAGCCATTGGATACTGTTATGCTTTTGTTTACTAAACAAAAGATCCCTCTACTATCAGAAATATTTCTTCAGCTGCTCACTGTAATGCAGCTGTCTCAGATGTCGGCTCTCTTCAGTAGCCCTCTTCTGTAGCCTTTCTAATATGCCAATATTTTATTAAGCGTGTTTAGTATTTGTTTTTTTATTTACGATACCAGAATCACTGGGGTTCAATAATTATCTAATGATGTACACAAAGGTAACTACAACAGCCAAAACTTTTGAAGGTATTTCATAGCGATTCAGATCAGATCTTTGCTGCTTGGGACCCACTGTATAAGGATTTCTTCAATTTCGTGCAGAATGTCCCTTGTACCAACGTCTTCACTTTTCATCGGGTAGCAAAGGTGAGAGGGTTGTGCAAGTGACTTGACAGCTCAATTCCATTTCTAAAGAATGACTGAAGCAACTTAGTCTGTTGACTTGAGAAGGCTTGTTTTTTAAATGAGTTAGTTGCTTCTTAAAGTGGTGGTTGGCATTTTTAAGGGTCTTGAAAATCATCCATATGTTCTTAGCCATAAGAAAGGTGAACAGAACTGTAGCCATCTGTCCCCACTGTGGTGTGTGGAGGTCCCATTTAAAATCTGCAGCTACAGTTTGTCCTCCAGTAGCGTTACTCAGTCATGTCTTCTTCATGAGATTATTTTGTGTCTGGTTTCCCTGGAAACTTTGAGCATAAACAGAAGATGTAGGTCTTTTGTCTACTGAGAATTTCTTGATATTTGGCAGATTGGACAAGTAGCTATTGCACATGTGCAGACTGATTCAAACATGCATGTGCAGTGAGCTGGATTTATCCTGGATATGTTGAATTTAACAGCACAGGCACTGGAAGTGTGATATTTACCAGACGCCATCTAGTCCCTGCATCCGTGCTGTAGAGTCAGTTGGGTTATGCACAGTTAATTTGCCACACCTAGAATGTGTCTAACATGCTGCACATTTATATAGGTCATTAAGGTCACTTGAGTTCCATACCTTACGTGTGTGCTGAGCACACTGGGCATTGGCGTTGTGCAAACGGGTGCAACTCCCTCTTTGCCCAGTGGATGCATTTATAGCCACTGCAGTGGGACTTACGCACTGATCAAAAATACTTAATTCATCAATTTCATTCTGTGGAAATTCCTGAAAGAAAGAGTGAGTATATCTTGCCTTGTGATTTTAATTCAAACTGATTGATCTAGAATATATTTTATCTCCAAGGTACTATTGTCCTCCTTTTGATTAATTTTTCAGAGTTTTAAGATAACATCTTAGTGGAAACATGCAATGTTAGCACTGAAAGTCTTTCCACCTCTACTTTTTTTTTTTACTTAGCTGTGCCTTTTCGCTGTAAAATCAGAGGAAATCTATTAATGTTGGCAAATTAAGAGGACATTGCACAAGCCCTGAATTGTTTAATTCCACAAGTTCCATACCATTGAACCCAAAACAGAATACAGACATTTAAATTGGTTATAAACACTTTCTCAGAGACATTTTTTATTGCTCTTTTACTGTTTGTAGGTGTTAAAAGTCAAAGTGAGAGAAGTAATAGATAAGATCACCTAGTCCTTTTTTGTTATTATCATTCTTTAAGGCTATGTTAGATAGCACTTCCTTCTAGCAAAGAGAAAAGAATGGGACCATCATTACAAATCCTATCGCACAAAACAAGGAAAGAAAAGAATCCAAGCAATGTTGTGAGTAGGCCATATGATGATAAGCATCTTCACTATCTGTGCCATACATAGTTTGCCTCTAAAATTACTTTGATCTAATACACAGCCTTTGATCTAAAGAAATTAACCATCTTCCCTTCTTTTGGTGAGATGAAGGTGAGACCATATAGCCAGCTTTAGTGGCAGGATACTTTATTAACTTGGTTCACTTCCCGTTTGGCTCCCAGAAGGTCCATGTGTGTGTGCTGCTTTGCTCTTGGTCTGTTCTGGGGCAGCCAAATATCTCCTTTCCAGAGGACCAGTTGGCTCACTGCAGGGTCTGCTCCAGGTGGAGTATTCAAACCATGCTTAGTCTGTGTCCCCTGAATCCAATGGGGTAGCACTCTCTAACATCTTTCTGTACTTGTGTCCTGCAACATGCACCCTTGGCATCAAAATTACCACATGAATGGCTACAGCAGAGCTTTGTCATTATTTCAGGCACTTAGAACTGAAAAAGCCCATAAAATTACCAATTGTATTTCAAGACCAGAGGGGGATTATACTGTAGGTCATAGTTCCAGCACTTCATAGTGTGGGTATGAGCCAGAGCACACCAACTGAGCGAGGAGCCAGGACTCAGCGTACAGGAATAGGTAGCTGCCAGGACCGTCAATGGCCAACACCAACTACATCAAAGCAAACAAACAACAAATGAAATCCATCCTTACATATATGTATGTATATGAGTGGATTTATAATTTTTTAGAGAGAGAGAGAGAGATGTGCATGTGACTTCTGGAGTGGATTTTCCCATTTAAAAGTTCTTCCTCCCTCACCAGCTATGACATTTGGAGCAGGACTACACCACCACAACATCGCACAGGGTTAATGCTTCTGTAGAGCTCATGACTCACTGTGTGCATTTCCTTGTCTCTCCTACACAGAGATTATACAGCTTTTGAGCTGATAAGTACTGTTTGTTTAGCTCAAAGAGTAAAAGCTTTCACTTTTTACATTTTCTAGTCTCTCCCTGCCTTCTGACTCATAATGACTGTTCACTCTTCTATCGTCTCTTCTTCAAGCTGATGTCAAAGTGCAAAACAACAAATGCATTTGACTACGTGATAACACAGTGGGTTGGTCCCAGGATGTGTAACTCTATCTATTTAATTAGGTAGCAATCAATCTGAATACGTTCAATATATTCTCTCATCATTGTAGCATTTGTAGGAGCGAGTGTGTTACCCAGCTGGTTGTCATTCCCTGGTTCAAAGTGAATGAGAGATCACAGGACATAGATGTAGCTGACAGTTTTAAACCAGACCTCAGACAGAAAGGAAAATCTTTTAAAAAGAATTAGCTGATTACCCTCTGAGAATAAGTGAAATGTTATTAGCAGTCACATAGTGCCAAATTTTCCAATTCGGGGCTGCCTGTGCACACTGGTTTGTGTACAGATTTCATCAGATGATGATTGGACATTCATAATCTCATGTCCTAACAACATGCACATTTCCAGGTAAGTTACACACTCAAAACCTAGAAAACAGACTGGTTTAACTTCCACTGCCCTTCTGAACAGGAAAACTTGTATGTGAAAATCAGTCCTGAAACCCCTTTCTATCAAAGGAAGAGTACAATGTTTTTTATTACATTTTTATATGAACCAGAAAGAAAAATTAAACAGGCATGAACAGGTTCTTAAATAGAGCAGCTAATGAAATGAAGAAAAAGCAGTCATTCTTCTAAGCTCTATTGGTTAGTTTAACACTGTATAAGCATAGATGTTTGCTCACTTAGTTAACTTCATTATCCAGTATGTCTTGTCAACCCATGAATATTTTCAGTTTTCTGCTTGGGGATCTAAAACCATGCCCAGATAAAATTCCCACTGAAGTCCATAGTATCTTTGTCAAAACAAAACCTGTAGAACTTGGCAAGAGAATAGGAAACAAATATCATGGATTTTTTTCTCCCCCTTTTTGAGGTAAAAGGATGTTTTTTTAATAGATTTTAGGGATATGTTTTATAGATTAAATCTATATAAGTATTTTGGAAATGGCCTCTATTAACAAACAGCTGCTTTCCATACAAATAGTGAAATGGTAACGCTAAAGTGTCCTGATAGGACCTCATCTGGAATACTTTCACAGTTTCAAATATCCTCCTGTACAAAAGACAAACCAAAACTGGACATAGTGTAGAAGGAGTAACTTAATGGATGATGATACTAAAACGACTTTGTTTTGGTTTACCTAGTAAAGCAAAAGTTGAAAAAAGAGCTATAAATAGACCAAAAGTATAATACCAGTCCTGGTAAAGGATTGTTTAAACTAAAGGAGAAGTACAAAATAAATGGGAATAAACCAGCCATGAATAAACTGTGAATGAAAATTAGAATATGTCTTTGGATAAAAAGAGCGATAAGGTTTTCATTCACCTGTCTGGTGAGGGTGGTAGGACATGGCCAGGGCTCCTGCTCTCCCGTGGCACAATGCATGGGCAACACCAGTGGAGTAATGAACTTCTTCCACACTACCTAATCACCTAACCTATGTACTCTTGAAACAGTATGGTTGAAATTAGACTTTGGCTCCAAAAACATTGAAAATCTTGACACTTCATAGAATACTTTGTTTAAACCACGACATCATCAATAAAATACTAGTGCCCCAAACTTTGTTTACCTGAGGACTACGCTGACAACAGTCCAGAAACCCAAAGACTGCTTTCCAACTTGACTGAAATAAACTGTGCTTGCATTCATGTAGATGCGGGACTAGTCTGCAGGTCTGGTGGTGATATCTGTGTTGATCTCAAATGGAAAGAATGTGGTATTGGATTATCCCTATATCCTCAAATGTTATTGTGGTATATGACCAGTGACATGTCACCAAAACCTCCATCAAATCTCAATAAAATCTCTGGGTTTGCTGTGTTCACATGAAAATAACTGTGTCCCAAGCTAGAAACTGGAAGATATAGCAACTGGAAGATGTGATGCCATTTTTTTTTCCAATTTTTGTTTTGTCAGATATGTTTGGTTTTCAAATTTATAAAGACTTTATTGTAGCCTGCTTAGTTCGCAGTTTCCTAACCTTTTTTTTTTAATTCCTAACCAGATTCCTTTCAGTTCTTAACCTAGCCTAGATACACTTATCATCTTTCAGGTCTGAAAAATTACTGTAGAACCATCTGCCTCTTGTATAATCACAACATAAAGTATATTTTTATGTTTAATATACGGAAATTATGTGTTGAAAGGTAAAGCAACATATAATTAATAGCAAACCTGGCTAATGACGGCTAAAATACATCAAAGCATCCTCCAGCCCATTGGCTAGTATACATGCTTTTGGCAGCTACTAACTTCCAAGCAAATGAACTTCTTTTCTAACTAGGGATCTCTTTAAGTTTTATAGTGGGAGATGCTGATTGAAGCTTTGATTCATTAATAAAATGATAGATACGTGTCATTAACTCATGCAGTTGATGCATAAGTTGATGCATGATATTTCTATGCTATTTTGCTTTAGGCCTGCTGAACATGTGGTACTCGTGTATGTGTTCAAATACAACCATTGTTATAGTAGTTGTGTTGTATATTTGAGACTTAGATTGGGGGCTAATGTAACAAAAGGATGCCCTTTTTGGGAGTTACCTTGGCTGTTGGTTTCATAGATACAGTTTTCATAAGCTTGTTTTACTCCTCTATCAGAAGCAAAATGAAGGCTTACAGGTTTTGCATGTAAATTTTATGGATCTGGGGATGTTTATGGCCAAAAGGCATTGCAAGGACTATTTTAACTTTCTGCACAATACATTACATTGACTTCCTTCAGTGAAGAGAATTACTAGGGTCTGTTACCTAAGTAAGTTTTACCAAGTGAAGTTCTGTGGAGCTGAATTACAGCTTATCCAGCCTAGAACGATTAGGATCTTCAAAGAAATCACAGGGAGTTCGCTAGTACAAAGTCTGCTCATCTTCCTACTTGTAAAACCTTCGCTGTTGAGTTGACTTTGTAGAACTGAATCTGCATGAGAAAATTATATTGAGAAAACAATTACTGGCAAAGATATATATAGGCTTTGAGAAAGACCGTGCACAGGTCTTCATTTGTTTATAAAGTTCCCTCCTGATTTCTGTCTGTGTTGTGGTTAATTGCTAAGTGAGTCATCAGGATGAAGCTGCCATTTTTTGCTCTATTGTCAAATGTTTTGAAGATGGCTGTGCCATCCCCTCTAACTCACTGGGTCTTTCTTGCATATTGATTGTTTATCTCATGCGGATTCAATGACATCATGCTTCCTTGCCCTTGAGGGCTGGGCCTAAACTGAGCAGAGCAGAATTACAGGGTTTCGAGAAGCCCTCTGTTCAAAGTGTCCTCACAGCTGTGAGTCAACTTTCCTTCACTGATGCTGTATTTTCATAGCATTGTTCAGCTCTAATGATGAGAAGCCGGTTGCACAATTAAGATAGATGCAGTCTTGTTTCCCTGCTTACTAATCTCAAGAAGCTGTTGTGCTTTATATTTCATCTAACAAGAAGTGTAAGGTGGAGCTTTGAGAAGATGAGAACTTGTTCAGACCCATTTTCTGATGGAGTTTTTTCAGACAGCTCTGAAATCATATATGGCCATCATCCATCATTAATAGCTAGTTTAGCTATTATAGCAACTCAGTTCTTCATCAGCTGAGTAGCGTTTAGGTTATGTGCTTATACTGAAATACAGAGGGAAAGAAAGGGAAAAAAATCTAGTTCAAAATGAAGAAAACTCATAATCTCATACTTCATATATTTGAAACTCTACACAATATTCACATCTTCTGCTCAGAAAATACTCTCATCTCCCTGATTATAGATTTATTTCTCTGTATGGCCCTTGTTCATCACTATCATTATGCATTACTATGTCCTTATTTTTACACCTACTCAACCAGAATCACTTAGTTCTGCATTTCTGATCAGCTACCCCCTACTGCCCTGCAAGTGTTGCAGTAAAAGATTTTTCTGAAGTTATGGCAACATGTCATATGAAGTCTTTTATTTTTCACTAATTCAGAAAAAATTCAATTAAATAGAAATAAGAATTACTTGCAGTCTGGCTTCGCTCTAAACACACCTTCTTCACTTGGAAAGTATTACAGAAACTGATTTCTTTGCAGATCTTCTGAAGATGTTCCTATTACTTCTGAAAAAAAGGCAAATCTTGGTGCCTTTGAAAAGTAAAACAATCACTTCTGTCATTTACACAGGTCTACATCTGGACTCATAGGTAGACATTGATTTTAGGGTTCCATCATACCCCAACCTGGAAACAGTAGCGTTTCAGGAGCTGATTCATGAGCAAATCAAACAGCCTGGCCCTACAGGCAGCAATATCCACCAGAGAGGTAAGGCAGTGAACTTCACCTCGTTTGATACGAATCAATGTGCCTTTCCTAAACACTTGATTTGCACAATGGTGAAATTAAGAACTGAATTCTGTCTTTTGTGGTTGATAAAGGGATTGATACAGCATGCCAGGGTGACAGATAGAATCGTAGAATCGTAGAATCATAGAATGATTTTGGCTGGAAGGGACCTTTGAAGGTCATCTAGTCCAACCCCTCTGCAATGAGCAGGGAGATAGGAGTGCTAGATCCCCAGTAAGGAAATTAAAAAAGAAAGAGGGGCACAGGACAGTTTGTTAAAAGACAGTCCTTTGAACCTCAGTCTGTGGGACACGTCAGAGGCAGGGAAGAGAGAAGGCGATGCAGGCCAGAGGGCAAGACACCACTTGATGCCTGCAGAGATTTGGGATAGTGCAGAAGCCCACAACAGAGTCTGGGAAGGGAGCTATAACTTATCCCGTAGGAGAAGTGGTGGTTGGGAAAGGGGAAGAAGGAGCAGCCATGGCTTCCTACTGCGGGCATGTGGGAAACTGATCCCATCCCAAAGCAACTCATAATGACTTCCATAAGCTACCTTAGCTTCATCCTTCCCCTACATAAAAGGGACAGATGGTGTATGCTGTCTACCACAAGTGGTTTTTCTCATTGGGTTTGGTTGGGATTTTTTAGTACACTTTTTTTTAATACACTATTTTTTTTTTAAAGCTAGCTAAAAAATGGATGTCTCTGTTCATGTAAGATTTCAGAGCACCAACATCTGTTTTCTTTCTAAATCAGCACAAATGCAAAGTTATGCTGACATTTTCCACATACAGGAATTTCAGTGAAAGAAACTATTTTTTTGAAAATTGAAGGGGATTAAAAATTAAAAAATCCAAGGAAGAAAATAGGCAGATAACCAAGTGACCAGGCCAAGAAACTGGCTGCCCGAAGAGAGAGCCAGGCCATAACAAGAGCCTGCTTACTGTCAGAGGATTTCACAAAACTACTGTGTCTCACTAACTGTTTCAATCCCAATAAATTAATGTTTTCTGACAGTACACTGGGCCACTGGAAAATTTTCTCAATAAATTGAGAGTACGCACATGTATGCAAGTGTGAGTTTGTATGTATATCTGCAAAAAGGTGTCAGTTACTTATGTCCACTCCCATTGAATCCAGCTCTGTGGTCTTCCTGCCGGCTGGCGGAACACATGAGTTCAGTACTGGATAAGCATCACTGGTAGGGATGATATAAAATAAAAAGTAGGTATATCAAATAAATAAGTGGAATTGGATTAATATTATTAGGGACAATATTTTCATAAAATCCATGTGCAGAGACACTTTCCTGCCCATCCTCCCGCTCTTGAATCCCATGTCTTTTCCACAAAGGGTTAAAAAATGTTCATTTGAGAAATAGATTGTGCCCGCATACACTCTCTGCAGCTGCTGCCAGGTGGTAGTTTTTAGTTGCATCAAGAGAGTTGTATCCTGTGAGCTTTGTGAGTCCTTTAAATTTAGAAAGAATTCAAGAAAGCAACTGAAATCCGCATAAGGAAGCGCAAGAGACATCCCCAGTAAACCAAGCGCCAAGTGTTTTCACTTAGAACAAGATTTTTTCAGTTTTCATTATGATGGTTACTCTGGTCATTAGAGTTACTTACTCATTACTGCACAGAGGCAGTGCTAGCTACCCACTCAGGGAGACTCTTGGATTTATCCATTTGTCTGCGAAGCCTTTGGAATCCCTTCCTTGCGCTTCCATGTGAGTTAGACCTGAGTTTTTATAAATCGCTGCCTTCAACTATTCAACTATTCTTGTGCTGAGGGACTGAATTATCCACACAAAAGGTACCACGCTGGGATTACAAATGCATACCTACTACCCACTATACCACAAGCTGGAGAGCATGATTATTAAGTGTCAAAGACAGATTTTTATGGAGAAGAATGAGTCACAGAAGCAATATATTCTTTTCTTTCTCACTAAACAAAAGAAAGGCAGCGTCAATTAAAATTAAACCATTCCTCCTTCTAAACAATAACATCCATAGGTGCTAACCCAGTCAAAAATATCTTTTTGTATGTCTCCGCACTGTCAATGTGATAACACTGCAGTGGCAGGAACCACGAGTGTGACATTTTATAATAAAATTCATCTATTAAAGAGTGTTAAAAATTTGGAAAATAAGATTATAACTATTTTCTGCTGTTCACTTACATAAATTTAGGATGTCTCCCACTTACTACTATTCCCATGATATTTTCTCTTTCCTGTAAAAACGTCATTTTCCTGTATGTGGATATTTATTAGAAGTGAGATATTTCTTCTGTATCTGATAACCTTTAGAAACAGTGTGCAACAATCCCTGATGGTTTGCTCAAGGTTTGCATATATACTTTTATCATATCAGAGCAAGTGGAAATCCAGAAGAGGATTTGAAATGATAGATGCTGATAGGCATGGTGCTATGTAAGTAAGACGAAAATACTGATCTGAAATTATAAGACTTGTAGATTCACACCATGCTGAGGTTGTGTTAGCAGACCCGTGGATGAATGGTTGTGATACTAACCAATGCTGACCGCTGAACCTACATTTTGCACACTATTCCTTTGATTTAGGCTTTGTTATGATTATCTAACTTTTAAGAAGCCCCAAACCCATCATTGTTTCCTGAAAACCAGTTGCTAGAGAAATGTTTTTTCTTTCTGCCTTCAAACATCTACCCGCCCCCAAGGCTTCTAAATAGTTATAGGCAACAACTTACGTTTTTAAGCCCACAATGGACATTGATTCAATCCTGCATCTGCAACTGTTTTTCCACAGCAATGTACAGGCTGTTGCTGTCCTATTTGTTGATCTGTAGCTGTAGACAGCAGTGATATTTATGTCACTGCTTCATTTTCTGAATATCAGTTGTAAAACAGGCGCGTAAAGATGGAAGCGTTTAAAAGTAGCCTCTCACTGCACGTGCGTCTTTATACTCACCACAACATTTGTAATGCTGTTTTCAGGAGGTGTAGCATAGGCAGATTACAGAATGGCAAAATAAACCAGGACGTGTTTAAATGATCTAGGGGTCCTAGCAAAGTCATTTGACTGACTGCCCTGTACACAAAGCATATGACTCAGCGAGAGACCGCCTTCCCAAATTCCTTTCCCATTAAGAATGGGGTGTGGCAAGGGAAATCATGTGTGATTGCTTTTGTAAAAACGTGTTGGCCATATGAGTTTGGGATGGCAGTATTTTTTGGGTGGCAAAGCAAATGAGTAAGTTATGTTGGTCATCCTGAATATGTATCAGCGTGGCCTTTGTACCACATCACACAGGCACTTCTGTTATTGTTCCAAATGCAGCAAGAAACCCAGGCCATTATTTTTTTTTTTGGAACAAAATTTTAAAATTCTTTGTTAGCACAAGTTTTCCTCATTAAAAAAAAATGTTTCACAAGATACATAGAGGGGAAAAAGTTACTTTGAACTTATATAGGCTTTTTAGAAAAAACAGTGTATTCTCAGTAAGATACAATAAGACACAGATATTTTAAGATCACCCATTAGTACAACATCCCTTCCGTAGTTCTCCTGCTAGTTTGTCAAGCTTGTGATAATGAAAATGTCATTTTTATTAGTGATGATGATGGGAAAAAGAAGGAATCAAAACTTGTTTCTAAAGCCTAGCATTAGTGTATGTAGACTAGCAATTATAGGGGGAAAATAATTTATAAATTTTTTAACAAAATACATGGTGTAGAAGTTCCTGAGAAGATGGGTAGTTCACAATGCCACTGTCCATCCTTTCATAAAGTAGGTGGTGTTGTTGAGCAAGAGTACTCTGAGACAGACAGCTCTGTTCTTCAGACACAACGGAGCAGTTCACAACAAGTCGAGTTCTTCTACGAAGGAGGAACCATGCATGCTCATGTCAGTCCCTGGCAGCGGAGCATATGCTCACAAGCCATGAGAACCACTTTCTTCATTCAGAAAGTTTAATGCACTTCTCTCCTCTTGCCTTTGTAAGCACTTAGCACAAAAGATGGCAAATATGTTTCAGGAAAGGGAAGACAAATTTTTGTTGGGAATGGCTGACCAGCAACCAGTGTGCTCCTGGAGGTGAATCAGGGGTTAAGGAAGGTAGCAGAACCTGATTCGTCCTTTGAAAAGTGACAAGTTTTGCACTCTGAAAATATTTGTGCTGTTTTGTTACATTGTCTTAGTGATGATCTACTTAAAATAAGTGTTCTTGTTTTATTCATGATTGCAATCCTCTTCATTTCTTCCACATATCTTTTTTCTCCTATCATCTTCTGCACAGTTTTTTACAGAGCTCACAATGGGAACTTGATGTGTGGAGTAGCTGCAAAGTAGGAGCCAAGAATAAAAAGAATTAACCATACTTAATATTCTTTCACTTTCAAAAACATTTCAGCTTAAATAAGTAATGAATATAACCTTTTTTTCCCCTATTTTTATTTCATTGGTCTTTTAATAATGTTTAAAGTCAAGAGGAAGGCAGATTCCTCCCTATTCTGATGATAGGGATAAAGGTGCACAGTTTGCACAGAAGTTGCGTGTATGGGAGGACTAATGATCCTGAAGAGCAATGGGCCATAAAAGGCTACACAAAGCCCAAGGCAAACAGTTCCTGCATGGTCAGACAGCAGGAGAAGCCAGTTTCTTGGAAACATGGACAGTTGGGACCCACTGCCTGCACTCAGGAGTGTTCCTGAGACCCAGCAAATCCCAGGCTTGATCTAAGCACATATAATACATTCATATTGGCTTTAAAATCTTCTAGACTTTTTAGCACAAGACACCTTCTTTCTCACCAACTCACTGGAAGAAAATAAAGAGCCTCTTTCTAGGGAAGTCTGGCTGTTCTATAGGAGTGGGTCACTAATGACAGCTTTTCTATAAGCCTTTGAAAGTGTAGTTTGATTCCAGGAGGTGACTCTTTTAAAGTGGGAATTCTCCTCATTTACAAATCTGTAGATATTGAATAGCAACCATTTTTTTGCCAGGCTAATTTTTACTGTGTCTTTCTTTTTCTAGTTTTGCAAAACCGATAGTAGAGAGAGAAACCGGATGCTGTTCCTTCTTGACTATCTTCAGCAGAACTCATGTCAACATCCAGTCAGCTACGTGTGAATAAATTTACAGAAGATACCAAATTTGCACAAGTGTCATGGAGAACTACTATTGCTCTAATAATATGTCCTCTAATAATATGTGTGCAGTACAACACACAATTCCTGTAAAATATTCTTCAAGACTTGCATCACAGAGGTATCCAGACTGCAGTCCTCTCACCAGCAGGCATCTTGTAAGCTTCTCTATACAGATGCGTGATACCCCTCAGGAAGAGACAATTCTAGTGATTTTTTTCAATGAAATTTCTGAAAACTTTTCATGCTTGAAAAACGGACTTCTTTGTGAGAAATATATACATTTTATCAAAAACTTAGAGGCCAAGGCATCTCTTCAGAGATTTCTGATCAAAATGAAAAAAAATTCATCCAGTAGTAGTCAATAGCTCAATGTTCAGGACACTGGCAAGGCCTAGAAGATGCAAATTCAAATATTTTCTCTGCTGAATTCACTGTATGAATAAAATGCCTGAACAAAAGCCATTCACAGTGTTTTTACACATGCCAAGTGAGCTGTTTTGCTGCCAGACTTTTTTATGTAGGTGTTTGGAAGTTTCACATGTTGTACAGAGCAAAACAATTTGAAAAATTCATCAGTCCTGAAGAGAACATATGACTTGTTGACTGGGCTGCTCTAGGGTTTTTTTTCCCAGCAGCTCTTACTCCAGCTAAGCTCTGATGTTGGCCCTGTGGTAAAACTTGCTAGGAGATGTTACCTCTGCAATACTAGAGCTGTTTCTCCACCAGCCTCTGCTCAGGACTGACGTTAAACCATTTCAATGTGGCCTAATTGATTATTACAAAGTGGGAGGACATGACACCCATAAGACCAGACAGATCCTGTTTCACAGATGTAGATTACGTATTCACAGGATAATAGAGCAGCTTAATTAACCTTTTGGAAACTACTGCAAATTAGCTGCCTGACCATTTTACCTCTGCAGGCAGCTAAACTGCAAATCTGCTATTTTGTGATTATATTTGCAAATGCCCCTAATGGGCAACATTCACCTTCAACGTACAGGAGTACAGACAGGGAGAGTAAACAGCAATCCTTCTCTAACGGTTGCTCCATGATCCATCTTCTGCTCCCCTTTATCATTTGAGTGTCTGCTTTGCTGACACTGCTAGACATGGAAAATTTCAGCATCCACTTAGCTGAAGGAAAGTTGACGAATATTTCCTGAGGATATTATGATCATTTGCCGTCTAAATGTCAAATAACAGGGACAATACAGACCTTTAATGTTTCCTAATGGAATCTTAAATTCTAAAAAGAAATGGAGTCTGACTCCTCCTTCAGACATGCACCTATGTTTGTTGTTTCTTTGGTCCTCAGTAAGTCCAAACTGTATTTCTCTTTGTGGTGGGTTGGCGCTGGCTGGATGCCAGATGCCCACCAAGCCGCTCTGTCACTCCCCTCCCCAGCTGGACAGGGGAGAGAAAACATAACAAAAGGCTTGTGGGTCGAGATAAGGGCAGGGAGAGATCACTCACTAATTGCCACCACAGGCAAAACAGATTTAATTAGATTTCACTGAAAGGGTTATGAAACATTGGAACAGACTGCCCAGGGAACTGGTGGAATCGCCATCCCTGGAGGTATTTAAAAAACGGGTAGACATGCTGCTGAGGGACATGGTTTAGCAGTGGGTTTTGGCAGTGCTAGGTGGATGGTTGGACTCCATGATCTTAAAGGTCTTTTCCAACCTAGACAATTCTGTGATTGTATGAATTTATTGACAATTAACACCAGAGTAGGATAATGAGAAACAAAAATGAAATCTTAAAACACCTTCCCCCCACCCCTTCCTTACTCCTGGGCTCAACTTCACTCCTGGCTTCTCTACCTCCTCCCCTGCAGCAGCACAGGGCGACATGGAATGGGGGTTGTGGTCAGTTCATCACTTGTATTCTCTGCCCCTCCTTCCTCCTCACTCTCTTCCCCTGCTCCAGCGTGGGCTCCCTCCCATGGGAGACAGTTCTCCACTAACTTCTCCAATGTGGGTCCTTCCCACAGGCTGCAGTTCTTCATGAACTGCTCCAGTGTGGGTCCCCCACAGGGTCACAAGTCCTGCTGGCAAACCTGTTCCAATATGGGCTCCTCTCTCCAGAGGTCATGGAATCATAGAATCATTTTGGTTGGAAGAGACCTTTAAGATCACCAAGTCCAACTGGTCCTGCCAGGAGCCTGCTCCAGCGCAGGGTCTCCACAGGTCCCAGCCTCCTTAGGGCACATCCACCTGCTCCAAATGCAGGGTCCTCCATAGGCTGCAGGTGGATATCTGCTCCACTGTTAACCTCCATGGGCTGTAGGGGCACAGCCTGCCTCACCCCAGTCTTCACCATGGGCTGCAGGGGAATCTCTGCTCTGGCACCTGGAGCACCTCCTGCCCCTCCTTCTCCACTGACCTTGGTGTCTGCAGAGTTGTTGCTCTCACTCCTCTCTCCCAGTTGCTGTGCCACAGGTTTTGTTTCCCCTTCTTAAATATGTTATCCCAGAGGTGCTACCACCATCTCTGATGGGCCAGCCTTGGCCAGCGGCAGGTCCATCTTGGAGCCAGCTGGCATGGGCTCTGTCAGACATAGGCGAAGCTTCTTGCAGATTCTCACCAGCCACCCCTGTAGCCCCCTGGCTACCAAAACCTTGCTATGCAAACCCAATACACTTTTCATTTTAATCAAATTCCTTTCCATCATCTTTCCAACACATATTAATAAAAAAATGTATCTTCAGGTGAGGGGGCTGCCCAGCAGCTGCCATGACACTTGCAGTACCCTCAGTTGCTAGGAAAGTAGCTGCAGTAATTATAAATTATTTCATTCTTTAAAATCATCAGAAATATTCTTAACTTTTCAAGTGCAGACATATTTACTAATAAAGTTATTGCAAAGCAGAAAGCAAAAGGTTTACACTGAGAAATATTTACTCCTTTGAAATACTTTTCCCATAGCATGTTTCAAACATGGAGCTCTGTCGAAACAGACCTGTTCCCTCAAACAGCCCCCTTTCACCAACCCGTGTTTGTCATGGAGAATACAACTTACCTGAATTTTCTTCTTCGGTGTTAACTCTCTCCAACATCTTATTGCATTCCCTGGAGGGGGACCAGCTCATTACCTGTGTTATGGTCTGGTCTCTTTTTTTTTTATCTAAATGCTTCTTCAAAGGGTTTATAATTCCAGTGTCACTCTGGCAGTTTACAGCTCATGCTACAACTTTCCAGGAGTCATGCAAAAATTTAGTATAATAGCAGAGAGGACAGCTCCATCACATGCCAGATTTGGCTCTAGATGAGCGATACCATATACCATTCTGTACCACTCTGCCAAACTGAATACTCCTGCTTTCCCTATATCTTTTCCTGGCAGTCCTAATTGCCTTTTCATGCCATTGGAAAAATCTCCCTTTCTTTTCAGTTTTTGTAAGAAGTAAAACTATGTTACATCAGTTTTAGCAAACAGATTTTTTTTTTTGGTAAAGCAATAAAGAAGAGTAAGTATATTTGGCAATCGATTAAGACAGCTAGAAGAAACCTATCAATTTTAGCCCTTTCATCTGGCTCTTGAAAAAAGAGATATGTCCAGATGACAAGCATGCTTAAGCTACCCTTTCTTCCTTGTATAGAAACATAAGGTTTATAATACATACTTGGAAAAAAAAAAATCTAGTTACAGTCCTAAGGCTAATGTGTGCAGTGAATTAAGTCTGTCCTTCCAGAAGCTTTAATTTGTATGTCTGTTTTCTGGAAACTTTCCTAAGTCAGCTAAGAAAATGTTCCAGATTCTGCTTGTGTGAATGCGCATACAAGTAAATGTCTCTTGGATTATGAAATTACTCCTGTATGCCAAAAATACTCCTGTTAGAAGCCTCACCCTTGATTCTGATCTCACACCACCGTTACACCAACCCAACTGAATGATCAGAAACAAGAACAAAAAATTAGAAATTCCTCGTCTTTTGACAGTAAGTAGCTTTTTTTAAATGAATTCCACAAGTCTCATTGGAAATTATCCTGATGGACAAGTTATTTATTGGCAAAACTGCATTATTTTATGGCCCTGATCCAGCAGAGGACTTAAGCATGTGCTTATTTTTTAGCATGAGAGTATTCTCATTGGTTTCAGTACAGATTCACATATTTAAAGCTAAGCTGTGTTTAAGTGCTTTGCTGGATTGTGGCCTGTTTCTTCTGTCAATAACAGGAACTTAATGGAGATTATAGCTGCTATGGAGAGATGATATAAGTTTAAACAACTGAAAAAGATCAGACTGCACAGGACTGTTGAGTTCTGTCAACCTTGTATATATTTTAGATCACGGTACACTGACTCTTCTTCTTAGAAATTGCAAGTACAATTTTCTTATTTCCTGAAATTTATCTACTTCTTTGTCACAAGTATCCCAGATGGGCTTTTTATTCATAGGCACATCCAAACAGAACGTGTGACCATTGTCGTTGTGGAATAGCTGTTCCCTCGCTGATCTTGCAACTGATGAGGACTGAAAGATTCAGAATGAGAGCAACAGTTTTTATTTTGATATCTCTTTGTGGAACAAAGTGAAGTTTTTCTAGCTCCTCGTTTATCTACACCACACAGGAGTACACCAGGTCTCCAATACGCCTTTCAAGTAAAAGAGTATTTCTTGAGGAGACTTTTTCTGTGTGATTATCTTAGGACAGAGATTTAATAAATGAGCTTCTCAGCTGTCTTCCCCGTAGTGACTGAGTGCTTTAAGCACTTAGGTTGAGATTTGCAGCCTGAGATTTGCAGCTAGTAGCTGTGCTGTTGGGTGACTTTGTTCCTATGGTCATACTGTTATCTCCTTTGAAGAAGGGCTTGGAGGTTGACTGGAGAGTACTGGCAGATTACTGTTATTATATTCTTTATAATAATGTGCTTTAAGATTATTAGAAAAGGTGACACCAATTCACTTAGACTTTCTACTTCATCTTCCCTACATTACCTCCCAGGGACATTATGAATTGAAGCTGTACAGTTCTATAAATGTCTATAAAGTTGTATAAATTACCAGATACTATTATCTGCCATAACTAAGTTGCTGAAAAGACACATTCCTTTAATGATCACATTCATGAAACCTCAGAAAAATCATTGGATCCATACACCAAGAAGCACTTTATAGGTAAGTAGGAAAATACAGGTGTCATTTCTGGTGGCTACAGTAAATTTCTAAAGTAACATTATACCCGATATACCAGATACAGGATATATGAGCCCATACAGAGTACCTCTGCAGCACTGCTGTTCTGTTTCCTCTACCGCCAGACTATCTACGCGTAGCAATATATTTTATTGGGAAGACTTTCCCTGTAGTCACCTGAATGCTGTCATCCTTCAAAATATAGCACACTTTGAAATCATGTGCAACTGAGAGGCAGCTACAGATATCTTACGTCTAATGAAAAAGCCTTCTGTGCCAAGCTTTTGAGGTGTACAAGACTGGGTATGCCTGAAAAATTAGGCCACTGTGTCGTCTGCCCGAACTGCTGGCTACTGAATACCTTGGGGCCAGATTTTTGTCACTGCATCATCAACTCAGGTTTTCAGGTCTTGGCATCCATATGATCGGACTGCAAAGCCATACCTGTGCTGCTGCATCAGTCCAAATGTGGTGTTTGTCTGTATGTTGCTGTGTTTCATATAGGCACATCACATAGCCCTTGTTCTGCTGTGTCCTGGTTTCAGCTGGGAAAGAGTTAATTTTCTTCCTTGTGATTGCTGTGAAAGGAATGTCAACAATGCATATTGTTTTAGTTGTTGCCAAGCAATGTTTATACTTTTCAAGGACTCATTTCAGCTTCCCATAGAAGCTGAGAAGGAGTCTAGACAGAAAAATGGAATGGCCAATGGAACATTCTGTACCATAGATGTCATGCTCGGTATATAAACTGGGGTTGGCTGGGGTGGGGGCAGGGGTGAGGGGACAGGGGGACTGGAACTCACGGTCACTGCTCAGAATAGTGCCAATTCACTGGGTGGTGAGAGTGACTTGTGTCATTATTCTTCTTCTTCTTGTTGTTATTATTATTGTTATTTTCCCTTTCTGTTATTGTTTCTATTAAACTGTCTTTATCTCAACCCATGAGGTTTTTTCCCTTTGCCCTCCTTTTCCCCCATCTTCTCCACACCCTTCCTGGGGGCAGAAGGAGAACTGTGCTAGTGGTTGTGTGGTCCTAGCTGCCGGCTGGGGTTAAACCACAACGTGCTGTGTTAAGAAAAGTATAATCCATCCCCTGCTCACTGGTCAAGAAGTCTTCTGGGTCTCTGGGTGTGTGGGGCTGGAGCTGTGAAAAGGCACTGGAGAATGGTTAAATCTCCACTTGTACAGCTGTATTCTCATTGACAGTTTTGACAATAAACTAATTTGGGCTTTTAATATGTCTCCATTTATAAGTTGAAATCATTGCTAAACTAGTGTTTGGCAAAGTGAAAAATTAGTAGCAAACACCTGAGTCCAAGTTTACTCTGAAGTGAAATTAAATGGAATTCTTGAGTTCTTTAGGGAAACACTGCCCCACCAGGCATCCAGGCCACCCGGCAAACATTGGCCACGGAGTTCTTTTTTAATACTGAAAGCTATAATCATGCAAGATCTCTTTGTTGTCAGCAAGGGCAAAACAGAGATTCAGTGCTACTTTTTATAGACTTTTCAACTTGGCATGCTCCTGCTCCACAAATCAAGCTGATGGTTTGATGAAAAATGTATTTTCAGTGTCTATGAATCTTATCTCACAAAGCTGTTGATAAAGGTACAATTTAGGGATGGAAAAGGAAACCTGGTAACTGAAATGTTTTTCTGACCTTCAATATTCAAATATCCTATCTTTTTCATCATTCATATGAAACAATTTTTCTTTTGACATGACACATAATGGATGGAATTAATTTAAAAATACATACATTATAGATTATTTGTAAGAAAGCTAAGACAATACAGTTGTATGCTGTATAGCTACCTATAGGGCTTAGCAACAAAGCAGTGTTTAAAGTTACAATAACTATAATCAGGTATCATCATAACTTGATGGCACGGGTAAAATAGACAGAATAAATATCACGGTATTGCAACTTGTTAATAAAGGCAGTGAGAAAACAGTTTGGCTACCTTTGCCTGTACTGAAAAAAAGAGAACTAAATTGTAAAATACAGACCAAGAGTTACTACACCTAAGTATATTCCACTCAAGACAGTATTGAGAACAAATGGGTTGTGAGAAAAACAATAATAAGAAGAGCAAAAGGCAATGCAAAACATAATTTAGTTTTCTAGAAATGTTCATGGTATGTATAAGAAGTAAAGGAAAAGCAGTAATCTGGAAAAAGGGAATGAGTGTGTAAACTATGTATGCATATGATTCAAAAATAAATTTATTCAGCTTTTAAGAAAAGAAACTTTTAACAAAACAACACTGAATTCTGAATAGAAACATAGAAACAAGCACAGACCTTAATGACTTTCCATTCTATCCTTCATCTAGGAGCCATGATTTTCAAATGTATACAAATGTTATAAAATAATTCTTAAACATCTTGCCAAAACGTTTGGGGCGGTCATGGAGTAAAATCCAAGAGTGGAGAAGATTCATTCAAGACATTGCTGAATTCTCCTGTTGGGAGCATAACCTACATATATTTGATAAACCAATGTAATGTGCAAAGTACTTGAGGATTAATTTGTACTAGTGTTAATAATTAATAATTCCTAAAGATTTAATACATTATTTTAAAATATTGCAGATGAGAAAGAACCAGTAACTCCACATTCCACGTGCATCCTACAGCCTGAAGATAGATTAACTTTTTCCTCGTTTCTGTTTTTGTTTTTTTTTAAGTTGCTGACAAATAACACAGAGATCTGGCTCATGAATGATTCTTTGCAATGATTGCACGCTAAAATGCACACCTTTCACAGAAAATCTACACAATTTTTATGCTGGTGTCTGAAGGCTTTGTGAGAGTATTGGCTTTTCAGGTTCTTGGCAGAGTTGGGCTGTGAGGTTTTCTGATGAAAAAATCAGAAAAAATTAAAAAGCATTTTGTTTCCTTGGATGCTTTGCCTACCATCTTGATGTTTTCATATACAGACTGGGAGACATTGGTAAAATTGGTAAGATGCTTTTAATAAACATGGTTTCCATCATTGTTAGTTTTGGTCAGCCAACCATACCCTTCTACTGCTTGATGCAGAGGACTTTCTCCAAACTCCTCCCTACGTGCTGTTAAGTGCTGTTAAGCATGAGGTAGTAGATACTGAGTTTTTGTCCATTCTTATCTTAGTGATAAATGGAACAAGATACTGTCTAAATGACAGGCTTTTAAGGTAACTAGTCTGTGGTATAAATTATCTCTTCCCCTATTTAGAATGAAACAAAATAGTTACTTAATATAGTAAGGTGATTCAGTTTCTCTTAAGAATATGTGGCCAAATGATTGGTTGAAAACTTTTGATTTTTCTAGTTTTGGTTTTTTTTGCATTGTGTAAATGACCAAACATAACTTCAAACAATCACTACCGATGATGCAGAAGGCAAAGGCGAGGACTGGGAAAAAGAAGAACCGCTCACTGTAGGTGAAGATCAAGTACGAGACCACCTGAGGAACCTGAAGGTGCACAAGTCCATGGGACCCGGTGAGATACATCTGCGGATCCTGAGGGAACTGGCAGATGAAGTTGCTAAGCCACTATCCATCATATTTGAGAAGTCATGGCATTCTGGTGAGGTTCCTGCCGACTGGAAAAGGGGAAACATAACCCCTGTTTTCAAAAAGGGAAATAAGGAAGACCCGGGGAACTACAGGCCAGTCAGTCTCACCTCTGTGCCTGGTAAGATCATGGAGCAGATCCTCCTGGAAACTCTGCTGAGGCACACAGAAAACAAGGAGGTGATTGGCGAGAGCCAACATGGCTTCACCAAGGGCAAGTCATGCCTCACAAATTTGGTGGCCTTCTATGAAGAGGTTACAGCAGCAGTGGACAAGGGAAGATCTACTGATGTCATCTACCTGGACTTGTGCAAAGTGTTTGACGCTGTCCCACACGATATCCTGCTCTCTAAATTGGAGAGACATGGATTTAACAGATGGACCACTCGGTGGATAAAGAACTGGCTGGATGGTTGCACTCAAAGAGTTGCAGTCAATGGCTGTATGTCCAAGTGGAGACCTGTGACGAGTGGCATTCCTCAGGGGTCAGTACTGGGACCCATGCTATTCAACATCTTTGTCAGAGGCATGGACAGTGGCATCGAGTTCACCCTCCGCAAGTTTGATGATGACACCAAGCTGTGTGGCACAGCTGACACACTGGCGGGGAGGGATGCCATCCAGAGGGACCTGGACAGGCTGGAGAGGTGGGCCCATGCCAACCTCATGCAGTTCAACAAGGCCAAGTGCAAGGTCCTACATCTGGGTCGGGGCAATCCCAAGCACAAATACAGGCTCGCAGAGAATGAATCGAGAGCAGCCCTGAGGAGAAGGACCTGGGTGTGCTGATTGTCAAGAAGTTCAACATGAGCCGGCATGATTGCAGCCCAGAAGTCCAACCGTATCCTGGGCTGCATCAGAAGAAGCGTGGCCAGCAGGTCAAGGGAGGTGATTCTGCCCCTCTACTCCACTCTCGTGAGACCCCACCTGGAATACTGCATCCAGCTCTGGAGCCCCCAACATGAAAAGGACGTGGACCTGTTGGAGCGGGTTGAGAGGAGGGCCGCGAAGATGATCAGAGGGATGTAGCATGTCTCCTGTGAGGAAAGGCTGAGAGAGTTGGGGCTGTTCAGCCTGGAGAAGAGAAGGCCCTAGGGAGACCTTGTTGTGGCCTTCCAGTACCTAAAGGGGACCTACAGGAGAGCTGGGGAAGGACTTTTTACAAGGGCATGTAGTGGCAGGACAAGGGGGAATGGCTTCAAACTGGAAGAGGGTAGGTTTAGATTAAACATTAGGAAGAAGTTTTTCACGTTGAAGGTTGTAAGGCACTGGAACAGGTTGCCCAGAGAAGTTGTTGAGGTCCCATCCCTGGAGGTGTTTAAGACCAGGCTGGATGGGGCTTTGAGCAACCTGGGCTGGTGGGAGGTGTCCCTGCTTACGGCAGGGGGGTTGGAAATTGATAATCTTCAAGGTCGCTTCCAACCTAAACCATTCTATGATTCCATGATTCTGTGATCATAGTCTTTCTCCATACTTCTTCATAATATAGTCCTCTATACACACTACAGGCAAAATATGTTGCAATTGTGTTTGAGTATTCCTCAAGCCTTACACAAAAATAATTTCTGGAATAAGAGAATATAAAAAAAAAAATTGTTGGGAATAAATAGCAATCCTGTATCCTTAGAAGAACTCAGAGACATCTATGGTAGGATTCATCTCACTGATTTTTATGTGCCTGTAGTGTAGAGGTTTGTGTTTGAGCTATCTCAAAAGATAGACTCCCCTTATAGTCAATGGCAAGAACTGGGCATTTGAGTTCAGCAGTTAACTCACCATGAAAGTAATATTCAAAACAGCCAGAAGAACTGTGCCTAGAACCGTTACTTTTCTTTGTTGATTGGAGTCAATAACGCTTTGTAAATGAAGACTAGGTATTTAGATCAAACTTATACCTCTATTTTTCATCAAATGAATTCCACCCTCATCTTCTCTTTAAGTTCATGATTAAGGCAACTTGTAATCATAGACATTAATGTTCAGATTCGTAATATTTTTTATTCTGTGAACATTTATGGTACAACTTTTTTTTTGCTAATCCTCCTAATTTGTCTCTGTTGCTGGGAGATACTTCATTGTATTGTTTGTAGGGCATCTCAAAGGCTTTTCATCCTAAACTTTGCATATATTGTTTCTGGGCAGATGCTATGTTGTCAGGATATGTTTTCTCTCTTTTTGTTCTCTTCACTGTGGAAGCACATGAAGGAGAAGAGAGGAACTAAGGGTAGAGAGCGTGCCCTCTGAATGGATAGCCATGAGTCAGATGTGTTTCGTGCAGAGTCTGCTGTTTATTTTATGATAACCTTATGACAGGAAAACAATTCCTCATGTATATACAATTCAATTATAGTAATTCTATGTTTGAACAATTCCTTTCAACCTAGTGGATATGGGGGTAGTTTACACTTGAATAGCCTATGTGAACAAGGAATGGCAAATGATTGAGTGTAATTCAAGCATACTTAAAGGTCTAAAGAGCATTTCATCCTACTGTGCTCACGCACAGGGTAAATAGAAACAAAAAAACTCTCAGTGCTTAGCGAAACCTTTCCAGATCACCTTTCTTTTCTCTCATTTAAGAACTCATTTTAAAATGCATCTCTTCTCCTAGCTGTGCCTGGAGGGGATGGAGAGGAGAGAAAGGAAGTGATTCTGGCAAAAATGCTAGTATCGCAAAAAGACAAGACTACGTAAAAAAAAAGTGTTTCTCATTATAAATCACCATATTGACTATCATACAGCCTCTTTGTTTTAGACATCAAAGCAGCAGCACCTGCAGTGAGCTGTGACAGTCTGAGTAGGTAGGGAAATGTCAGTCTGTACTATAAGTTCAAGAGTAAACTAGGCAGCTGGCTTAAGCATACTTAAGGGGCCCGTACTGTCTATTTGTTATCTTGGTTGTAGCCTCAGTATAGCCTGATCTCAGAATAACCACACTGTTCTTATAAGATGCGAAACCAAGAACTAGGATTGTGGGCTAGGGTAGGTTTATCTCTGGAGTAAGAATTTGGACATGAGCTTACACCATCTAATTTCTTTAAATTCTCTCCCAGCTACACTCTGGTTTTGAGAAGAGGCTTGGACCTGCGATGAACTGACTCTGTGGGTACACCCTCACTCTCTCCAAGGTCCTAATTCTCATAATGTAGAGTAATATTTGCTAAAATTTGAAAGATGAGGGACCTGGGCCTGTCTAACTGGAATGTTCCTGCTGTGCTTCTGTTCCCTGTTAGGAGTTTGTTGCCATCTCTAGATTCCTGAATATCTTAGCAAAGCTGTCCTTGACCAGTAATACCAAAAACAAGTGGTGATAATATTATATTCTACTTTTTCCAGAGATGCAAAAGGAGTATCTTTCTCAACTTTACACATAAATGGTGATACTAGTATAAATTCAGAAATATACCTGCATAACTATTTCCTGCCATCAAAGAGCGTACGACCTTGCTGAGGTTCAGAAACCCATTAAAAAGAAGGACTGTCTTAGGGTTTGTGGGTTTGGTTTAAGATAGCCAAAGATGACATTAATCATCTGAGTTTCCAAGTTACATCTACAAGGACATAGGACCCACAAGAGTACTACCATCCCTCTTCCCTGCAGTCAGCTGCTCCAAAACCCCATTCATTATTCCTTTACGATATGAATCTAAATGCTGCTGTTCTGTGTGCATAAAAACAACTCCATGAGGAGTTTCCAAATCTATCCTGCCATTTTTGTCAGCCCTGTGCACAAATATATCCAGGCTGCTAAAACGCCTTCCGCTCCTCTCTCTGGAGAGAGTGAATTGCTGCTTCCATTATTAGCTCTGAGAAAAACGTCAAAACTACAGCTAGTCCTGAATGCAGCATCATGTTCACTCACAGGATTGAACAGCCATGCTCATATTACACCCCCCTGAGCCCTTCATGTTGGCTGCCTATAAACTAGAGGATTTATTTTAAGCAGTCCCTGCTGGTTTTCAAAGCCCTTAATGCTAAGGGACCTGATTTTTGCAAGACTTCCTTCTTGAGCCTCCTCCCAGTGCATATCCACGAGCTGACACCACATACTTCTGAGCTGCGCCACTTAGACTCGCTTGCAACATTAGTATGAGCTTTACCTCCTGCTGGTATAGCTCAGAGAGCATGCCTTTCACTTCTCCAGACTCTCCGTCTTATCCCATGTGATCAATAGTTGTCTCCATTTGCAGTTGTCCAGTTAATGCATCTCACGATGAAATTAGATCCCCTAGAAGGAATCACAGGCTGGGTACCTCGAACCCTGAAACACTTTAAATGGCACTTTAAAGGGGTACTTAATTTTGGAAGTTTAGCAGATGATCATATTTTATAGTTTATAACAGCACTATTGCTTTCATACTGTGTGACAACAAAAAGGTATATGCATATATATATATATATGCGAGCACCAAAAATACCACTGGGGGTCTTTCAAGAGAAAAAAGACTAGTGTCCAATTTCCTATCACTGGTAAAGACAGAAAAAAACCCAACCCTGAACAATCGTCAAAAGCTGCTGTATAGAGAAGAGTAATTTTTGGATAATAATCCTGGAGCAGTGTTTGCTTTTACAGTTTACAATATGTGATTTAATCAGAAAAGCCATACTTGAAGGAGAGTGCCTGGAAAGCTCTGCAGACCTTACAGGCTGGTACACACATTGTAAAACTTGATAAACACTTGCAGCCAAGCCATAGACTTGCTGAGTAGATGGACATGCGTTTGGAATTGTTCTGCAACTAAAATCAAGAAATACATGGTACTTTCCAAATCGGTATGTATTATCACAACTGCAGAAGAGTGGAAGTCCCTCTTGTTTTCTCTTTCCCTATTTCTGCTCATGTAGTCAGGTCACAGCTCTTACCCATGAAAGCCCTAGGAAAGTGTCACTATGACGTTAGTTTATTTGCATGCTGGTAGTCCCAAGCTTTGGGCTCTGGTCTTCTTCTTACTGAAGATTTCATTTCCACGGGTCGGAGGAATTGGCCTCAGGGACAGTTACGCAAGAGGACTGCACATCTCTCTGTCAGATCCAGACTGCGGTATATTAACAAAGCTCTCACACCATTGCTAACTTCTGCCGTCCCTGACTGCTGCACACAATGCTCACTCCATGCCTGTTTGAAAGTCCAAATGAAATTTGCCGTTGAATTTAGTGGGAACAGAATCAGGCTCCTAAGCCTTTTAACCCACAGCCTGTCTGGGCTGCACTGAAGCCGCCTGCGTTCAAACAGCCTGGCAGTGCTCCATCCTCGGATCCCTGAAGCTTAAGATCACTTCATTTTTCCTCTCTTTGTGGATCAGAAGTAATTGTTTTAGAATGTGTTTTTAGTAGGAAACTTTCCATAATATATTTTAAATTTATATACATCTATATATTTTTGTGCTGTATTTCGTTATACTGTAACACTCCTGAGGAAGCTTTCCAGTCCAAATTTCCTTTGGCTCTTCTTCTTTGTCATTTTTTCCTTTTTTCCCATTTCTTCAGCTTGTTCCCTTCACTTTCCCTGCCTCCCCCCACCCCAACTTGGTGCAAGATGTTTAAAAAGGGTGTTTAGGTTTGGTTTGATTTGGTTTTTAGCAAGGAAAAAACCCACTCCCGCTTACCTTCTCCATATTTGACTAAGCTCAGCACAAAAAGTCTGCTCAGCACAGAAAAAAAGAGGACTGAGATAAGTTTTGGAGAACTCGTTTTAGATGGCCTCAAAGCAAAGAATAAGTAAAGATGTGCCAGGATTGGATTACCCGCTACTACATCTACCCACAGACTACACAGACAAAAAGGCCTTCTTGTGCTTGCGGGTCGCCGTATTAACCCACAAGGTTCACTCAGCAAACACGTGTCCTTTTCAAAAGCTGCCCTTTTCTCAAAGCTGTGGTTTCTCTATCTGTGGTTTTGAGCAAAGTAAGCAGAGCTCTCCGCCAGTATTTCAGGCTACCCGTCACGCTAAGACATCTTGTCAGGATTCAGCCATCTCCGTGGAGCTGGCGGGTACCTCACTGAGTTTCACAGAAGGAGGTACTTTCTCTTTTTTTTGTTTCTTTTTTTTTTTTTTTTTTTTTTTTTTTTTTTTTTTTTTTTTTTTACCCAAACCATAGATCACATCCCTGCTAGTGACCCGGGACAAAACTTTCCTAGTTACTGTGTTTCTTTTTGCAAAGGGGAAAGGATTTTAAATGGACACCCCTGCCAGGTCTCCTACTTACAGCTCTGTCCATAAGCCAGGAGTAGTACAATATCTGCTGCTAATCCAGAAGCAATATGCTGCAGTCATTAAGGTGGTTACTTACTACCGCGCTGATGAATGCACAAAAAAGAACAGAAAGGAAATTTGGCAGAGCAGATGGTGGATAATGATAGTGACAGTGAACAAAAATACTGTCGAGTATTGTGTCTGTTGGGGAGCCCGTTCCCCAATGTAAATATAAAGTAAACATGACATAGGTATTAGGTAATTTTACAATCTACTGTTTTTGGCAGCTAGTTTGGCACTGGTCATTGTGTCTATTTTGGGGATCAGCTGTATGGTCCCAGGTTGCCATTTTTACTCTGCCTTTCTTTCTCTTAAATTTCCTACAGTATATTACCACTTCATTTTAGTTTCACTTATTTCCTCTGACAGTAGAGCAGGCCAGGCACTGACTGCAGAGTCACTTCCTCCCTAAAACTCAATCTGTCTGAATGTTGCAAGAAACTTTTCAAATGAAATGCTTTATTAAAACGCATCCATATTCAGCAGTTCACTTTCTCAAACACTGTTTTCCCCTGGGTGCCGCACACACTAAGGACTCCTGCTCAGCTCCAAGGTGGAAGATATTTCTCTCTTAACAGGTACCCTGCCTGCCACGCAGGACAAAGCTGTGACACTTGAAAGTGCAGTTTGGCATTCAAAAAGAGCTGAGTGCAGGCCTGTTTTGTGCATTTCTAGGAACTTCCATTTGGTTTTCTTTCCTCGATTCCAGCCCATTTTGCTACACATGTTTTTTCTGACAGATAACAGTGGAGTTCTCGAATTAGATTAGGTAACATGGGTAAATGAAATTAACTTGGCATCAAAGGTTATCTGCTCTCCTTGTTTTTCATGCATTTCCCTCTCCTTCCCTCCTTTTTAGTGCAAACTTTCTAAAGCCTTTTAAAGATAAAAGGACTCGTCTCAGGAACAAGCTTTACTGAAGGTTTATACACCAACCGTTCAGGGAACGTCTGCTTGCAACAATTTTTTTCAAGCTATTTTACACATCCCTAATTACAGGCTATTAGGGATCAAATTAACTAGGTCAATTAATGAATCCCAGAACTGAGTTATAATGCATTCATATATGGGGGTAGTAGCTGCGATTAATGAAGTGATTCTGTACTAAAAGCATCAGCAATTAGTATTTTATTTGGAGGCTGGGGGCTGAGGGGAGATTTCAGAAAAACCAAGTGGTTCTGCTGCTAGCATGGTGATTTAAAACAGAGGTGTCTGCACATAAAACTTAATGATTCTCTCACAAAAGGTAACAGGATGTGTCAGCTTTTCTGTGCATTTGCATAGATAGGTGTGTTTATATGTGTCTGTGTGTGCATAGTCATTTTATTCAATGGAAAATCCAGACCTTTTAAATTATCTTAGCTGATTGTTGTGACATTTTTATAATTGACGTGATTTAAAGGAAATTTAAAGAGAGAACAGGGTAGTGTCCTTGTTGCTTCTCAGTCCATGAGCAAGCTCCATCCACCAATGCCTGAAATATTTTCAGATTATTTAGTTTACTCCTAGACTCAGATTGTAAAGCAGAAGTGTAGCAGTGGAGGCCTTATGCAGCAGAAATGATCCATGGCCTCACGGGGCACATTAGGCCACCTAAGTTCATGGGTCTGGCTTGGACACCTCGCTGAGCTATTCAGCAGCAACCCACGTTGGGCAGAGGAACCATTTCCTCTACGTTTCCTCTGATGTATGGGGTGACTATGAAAGCTGATGTGAGGGCAACAAGAGATTAGCGAATACTTTCTTGTGGATCTTCTAAGATCATCAAACCCACTCAGGTCTGGACAGAAAAATGCCAGCCATCTTTGGCTTCCTACAATATTTTTGGTGGCAAGGATTTAGACCTAGATAGTTTGGTAAACCAGACTCCCTCTTCTTGGAAATGGAGTGGAAATGGGCATTTCATCGCTACACAGCAAGCTTCTCTAATGCATGCCAATTTTTTCTAGCACGATATTTGTTTTTAAATGCTTTCTTTTGAGAGAGACTTCATAGAATCAACACTTTCTATGATATTTGTTAATTGGAAATAATTTTCTTAAGAAATAATAACTTTAAGAAATTACAGCTATTTCTTACAGCCATTGTTCCTTGAAACTAGATTTATACTGCTGTATGGTGAAATGAAATATGTTGTCTCAGATTTGGAGTTGATCCATATGCCAAGAATACATATTAGTTTTATTTAGGTTGTTTAAACCTTCACTTCAGTGTTTCGTGACTGAATGTTTAACTATGCATTTTTCATAGTTTTCTTATTTTTTTTTCCCCCTGAAATTCCCTAAGCCGCTTAGACAGGGGATGGAGGAAATGAATAAATATCACAAAACTGATTGCCTATAAAACACCACTGGATTACTGATTCACACGTACCATAATTGTTCTTTCAAAATAGCACATAAAACTAGTAATCCTTCAGAGTACTCCTTCCTCATTTTGCAACTGATGAAAGATGCATGCTCACCAGTTGCAACTCTACAGAATTCCTAAGAATGCATCTGAATTTAGACCACGGATAGATATCCGAATGTCAGTGTTTTCATTTCCACATCCATACGGCTTTTGTGCAGCCCAGATTGCTTTGCAAAGGTGGGTAGATATTACTGGCTAGGTCATGGATAAATCAGTGACTGGAGTTAGTCTTACTAAGCACAAAGATTTGATGGGAACTGTAAGCAATGTTTTTTCAAAGTCAAAAACCCACATCTGACAACACCAGATGTTACAGTTGTATTTCCAGATATATCAGAAAGATTTTTTTTAATCATTTCCAAACTGTCAAATCACTCAGTTTACTCAGTCTCCTTGTTTCAGTGATTCTTTCTTACTTGTCCTGGTAGCTAGAAGAGGGGCGACTTAAAAGAGAAAGGAGAGAAACAGAACAGAGAAAATATAAAGTCCATAGAGCAGAAAGGAAACGGACAACAGTGGTGATAAGAAGGAGAACAATTCTTTCGCAGTTGCTTCCTATTCCTGAGGAAGATAGCCCTCACTTCTGAAGGGCCAGCCAGTTATCACTGCCACTGCACTCAGCAAGTGCTTCAGCTGTTAAGGGACAGATGAGGTTACAGACCCCAGGAGTTTTTACCCTCAACTTTGTTGACTTTTTCTACTCCGCTTTTCATACTGGGATTTCTTCACCTCATCATGCTTATCTCTCTTTGCCCAGAGCAGAGTGGTTTCCTCAGACCGCGGAGCAAGATGGCCAGGTCAGCTCTCCGCGCCTGCCTTCCACAGTTTCTGCCACTGATGGATCTCACTGCCACACCACTTGTCCCTTTTCAGCCAGGTCATTTTTATGACTGGAATTTTCTCTTTCCCAGTGGCAAACGCATTTTCCCCAGTCTGGCACTCCTCTGGCCTTCCCCAGACACAAACTGGAAAACGAGGACCAAAATACGGTCCTGGAAAATAAAGACCGAAATCCTGCAAAAAATGAAAGTGCAGCTCCAAAATCGATGACAACTGATCATGTGCACATAATATCATTGACTACTTATTTTATTTCTAGTTAGAGAATGCTAAATCTTCCAACTGCTTGTAAGTATCATATCAGAGAAAACAAAGACATTGGAATTATTCAACACAAAGTAAATTAAGAATAAACATTTTTACTTTGTGAAAACTGTCTCATTTTGTGTTACTTTGGTTTTCTTTTTTTGTTCCTCTTAGTTTTGGTTTTGGGGAGTTTTTTAGGTTTATATACAATTTTTTCACCACTACTGAAATTTTTTTGAGGAAATACCTGAAGAAATCTCCTTAGTTAGACCATCCAGGAAATACCACAAAATTTTTTTCAGACAATTACATTTTCTAACTTCTACAGTTTTTTTGTATTTGTAAGACTGCAGAAATTGACAGAAGGAAAAATTCCAAGTACAGTATAGAAATGGTACTGAGTAGGTGTGTGAGAACAGAGAATATTGAAATTTTAGAATGATCCACTTAAGCCATGAAATACAGGACATATAATTCTAGAGATGATGAAGTCTATTGACATGAATTTCAAGGAAGAGGAAGTTTAGATTTTTCCATTTTATAATAGTTTTCAGGCTATTTCCTTTTAAAATTGCAGGTTACAATGCTGACAAGAAGTCATACGCAGAAGCCTGACTATAATGCAGCATTATGTCAGCAAATTATACCAATACAATATAAAATTTGGCCTAAATATCAGTTACAACCTTGCTTTCTGACAGATTAAACAAATCTAGAAAGTCCTTGACCCTTCTACAAAATTTTAGGGTGCAGAGAAGCTCTGCAGGGGAGTGATGAGCAGGTGTTATTAATTGGCTCTGGGAAAAATAAGACTAGTGGAATGTGTGGTGTCAAATGAGGAAAAGCGTCAGATGGTTTGGGGATGAGGCAGGCTGGATAAGAAGATAGTGGGAGAAAGACTGACATATGAATGAAATTACTGAAGTGAGTTGAGAGAGGTGCATCTTTTTCTTTTTTTCTTTTTTTCATAAGAAATAGTTTATTTAGTTTTCTGGAAATCCTGGGCAAATCCCAGCTCATTCTTCCTGAAATTTTACATTTAGAGAGTTTCAACCTGTGAAATTTCTACACAAATCTAATGATTTTTCGACAAGCATGTGAACTATAGGTTTGGAGATTTAGAATACATGCATTAATAAAAGACATATACGAAGTTCTGCAGAGAGATCAGAGAGCCTCAGCCAGGAAGAAGATATATGCAAGAAAGTCACAGTGTTTTCACTACACCAGACAAAATTCTTGTGATGAGGATTTTTTCTGTAAAAAGCCTCCAGTAGCTGTGTAAACAAGAAATGTGTTGTTCTTGAATTTGGACTAGGTGATACTAGGCTTTCGGACCTGTGAATTATAATATTTAACACATTTATGATCATTTAGGAATACAGCAGTAGGAAGAATTATGGAGTCCAATCATTACAATCGCTGGTACCATGTCAAAGAATTTATTGTGTAAGA
Source organism: Pluvialis apricaria (assembly GCA_017639485.1). Taxonomy (NCBI): domain Eukaryota; kingdom Metazoa; phylum Chordata; class Aves; order Charadriiformes; family Charadriidae; genus Pluvialis; species Pluvialis apricaria. Next base: position 154,122,968 of record CM030008.1, on the reverse strand, counting down.
ACGCTGAAGTTCTTGCTAAAAACACAAAGTTAGTGGTTTTGTTTTCTCTGTCACTAGAAACCTGTTAAGATGCAGATGAAATTTATTCTTAGTTTATTCCCACTGTGTCAACTTTCATCAAAACCACTAGGCCAGAGAATCTAGTACTTCCTTATGTTTAACCTATCTGCATTTATAAAGTGCATCACATTTCAGTCTTATTTTTGCTAACTTGGCAGTGCTCTTTCAGTCTCCATAATGCATGTGTCCCACTAGCTTGATCTTTTAGTACCTCTTCTCTGCAGTTGTTTAAGTTTCAATTTATAGTTTTTGAACATGTATAACAAGAAGTTTAAAAGTACTGCAAGCGCGCAGGCTCTTCTAGATATAAATCTAATACAACAATAGACTGTGCGAGTCTTCATTCTACTACCCACTCATATAATTCTTCAATTATCTAGTCCACTCAGGTCCTTCTGCATCTTTTTCAGCTGATGAACTCTCACCTTACAGCAGAACTTTCTGTTATAAGCTGCTATCCTGTTACTCCTCAAGAACATCCAGCTCTTTTATATGATATCCTAGTTGTCTTCTACTGATAAAAGTACAAAGTTGAGAGGTATAAGCAAATTGGTATCTCACTCCCTTGTTTCCTAAGTTAAAAAAAGACATTAGACTATTAATCCTCACCTGTCTCAGTAGTAAGCCTTGAAGAACTCTACCAGTAACTCATCTTCAGCTCCTCTATCGCTACTGCCTGACAGTTTTGTACTCACTTCACAGATTCTTCCTTCCTTTCTTTGATTTTAAATGACAAGCCTCTTAGTTGGCACCATTTCCTGAAGTCTTGATATATGAAATCCAGTGCACTTCCTTTGTCTAGAAAATCTGTCTAGGATGATCTACATTTGATTAAATCCCTGTTGTTTTACATCCTATTAAATTGTCTTTAAATATCTTTGCCTTCAAAATCTGTCCTAAAGCAATGTACAGAGTTACAGGCTTACAGATGCTTGATTACTTTCTCCTCTTTTAACCCTAGGCACAGCTTTTGGTGTTCTACCGTCATACCAAATTTGACGTGAAAGGTGTGTTTAAAAATACTTCTTATAAATCCTGCAAGGGAGACCACCTAATCCCCCTGACTTGAGTGCTTTAAGCCTCATGACTTCTGTTTCCACTGCAGTTGAGATAACAAGGGTGTGGAAATGAAAGCTGCCATTAAACATTCTGCTTTTCCTCCCAATTCAACATAATTGTCTTTTTTGAAACCCGAGGCAAAGTTTGTTTCATTTTTTGGCCACACCTAGATTATCTTTAATCTCTGTTTTATCCTGACTGCAAAGCCGCCCTACTTCTTTCCTTGTGCCTTTTTGCTTCAATTTATATGGCTCAAAAAGGAAATATCCTATGGTTCAATATCTTCTTCAAGGCCAAACTTGGATTCTATTTTGACAATTTTAAGTTTCATCTTTCATTTCTTGATTCATAGCTCGTTTCCTGCTAAATCATTTTTTTAGGTCTCTCCTACTTATTTCTAATAGCCTTCTTGGGGTGGTTATTCTTGTAGGTCATTTGAGAGCTCTTACAAAATTTTCTGTAGTTTGAGATAAAATGTTCTGTAAGATTCAATACTTTTGACTTTGAAATTCCAGGCTTCTTCCATGACCATATCCCTTGGGATTCTCATCTTAATGGACTTTATTAAGCAGTTCCATTAGTTCATCAAAGCTTGTGCTTTTGAATTACAAATTCTTAGTTGAATACTTGCTTTTTATCATTATATCTTAAATGGAATCAGTTCCTATTTGCTTGACTCAAGTTCCTTTCCTACAACCAGCTTTTATACAAAATCCTAATAGAAAATATTTTCAACTAGGTTTTGGTTTTACATTATTTTCTGATTCTAGCAGATTTATTTTACCATCCTTCCACAAAATAATCCTGACCCAAACAAGTTATTTCATTACAATTTTCCTTTACTTCTTTAACTTCCAACACATTGAATTTAGAGTTCCAACTTTCCTTTTTTTTGTCTTCTTTTTTCCCTTGAAGACTGAGTCTCCTTGAATACGTGTGTTCTATTTGGAAATGTTGTTTTTCAGTATTTTTGTCTCTATAATATTTGGTTTCATCTCTAATGAGCGTAGCTCAAAATCCTCCCTCTCTCTGAGGAACACCAAATAATTTATAAGCATTCATTAGCTTTGTAACATACCAATGTGAAATAACTAATTGCAGTGGTAGAAGGTGCAAGTGCATTGCATGTTGAGAAGGTTGAATGTAGAAACACCAAAATTCCATGGACAAGTCCACCCTTGTTCTATATAGATTCTTTTGCTACACTTATCACCATAATATCTCAACAGCTTCAACGGTGTGGTAAGCAATATGACTAACATCTGACATTTGCACTTCATTTTCTCTCTCTTTTATCTTTTCCCTCAGTGCTAAAGCATTTTGATTTTCATTTTTAGTATTTTTATGTTTCTCTTCTTCCTATTTGTTGGACAGAATATCCCATAAAGAATGTCATCTGCCACCTGTGCAAAGGAGAGAAGGTTTTAGCGATTGTGTTTGGCCAGTTCCAGGGTCCGTTGGGCTTTAGTATCTTCTTAGACCACTGCCCTTCAGAAAAGTTTCTTATTTTGATTCTGACCCTAATAGAGGTATTGCAGCCAGGAAAAATCCTGCTGTTCGAGGATGCTATCCTAACTTTGATTGGCAGGTAAAAACCAGAGATTAATTCCTTGACATATTTCTTCTGCAGCACCCCTACGACCTTGCCAACCTGCACAACAAAAGAAAGTCTTATGACCTGAAGCTATGTCTTTCATAATAAGCATTGGCATCATGCCAAAGTTCCTCATATCACGATTCCATATTCATTCATTGCCAAAATTGCCCCTATCTTTATACTACACTACAGAAAGAAATCAGGCTCTCAGCCATTCCAGTGTGGTGCTGACGCGAAGGAGGAAGATGAATAATGACACCAGTGTCCTTTGGTGTCGTCTGTTATACTGCATCCAATTCCAGTAGCACCTTTAGGAAAATAACTTCCTGAGATAACCAGTGGCCCAAGTGGCTCTGTCAGGTTCTATCATTTGGTGGCTGAATAGTTGCAGGCCAAATCCGTTTGGTTTTGCTGCCATAAGGTAAGCAGAAGGGATGAAAGGATGCAGGAGAGAAATAAGGCTTGACAGTCTGAGAGACATTTAGGAGTTACCATTGAAAATTTGTTGCCTTCATCTGGCATCTGAGCCTTTAGAGATGCAAATTGAAATCACCGCACCCGGTGGCCACAGATAGCCACAGTAGGCTTTCACAGGACTCTTGAGATTTCTGGCGACGTTTCTAGCAAAGGGAGCACCAGAGTGAAAGCTGGCATATTTTCAGAGGGTTTTAGGCATCTCATCTCTTAAACAGAGATAATTACACTGACTCTCGAAGAGTCAGAGATCTGTTAGAGATAGAATGAACTACCATTGTATGAATAAGCAGATGTATTTATAATCGGAGAATGACTCTTTGCCACTGCGTAGGGCCATAAAATCACCATTGTCTTGGTGTTTAATATGGTTTAGCACCATCATGAAAGCATTGCAGGAGTCATAAGCAGTGTCACCATTGTTACTCTGTTGTCTTCTCTGCTCTGCCATGGACTTTCTTTTTGATCCTAATTTGCAGCACAGAATTTGGAGGATTTTTATCTTCCTGGCTTCTCTCCTGATTCTTGGGTTTCTTAGTGTAGTGAAATAAATAAGCTACTTCTCAATCTTTTTCTCCCTGACTTATAAGAAATATGATGATGTACAGCTTTTGTTTGCTTGTTCTTGCTTTGCATGTCACCGGAGCACCATAAGGAACACTCCATGATTAGACAGAAGAGTTGAAGAGCTCCAAGGGGGGCAAAGTAAGAGAGAAAAACCTCTAAGTGCAGGAAGAAGCATCTCAAAATAACCTTCCTGTAGCTAAAAAGTCAAAGGCTGAGACATGTTAATTTTAAAAAGCAGATGGATTTCTTGTGTACATTCAAAAACTAACAACTTCAAGTGTGTTTTCAAGGTGAAATTTCAAAAAAACATCTGTCTGAGTTAGGGCCCGAAACCTAGCTGGAATCAGAGTATTTTAAAACTCTTACAGCAAAATTACTTTAGAATAAAAATACGCTCTAGAATTGAGGAGTAGTATTTAAAATATGGCCATTTTTGTGCCCATAGTCCACATCTGCAAGTAATTATGGGTGCAAATGTGGATATGTCAACATCTACATACATTAATGTACCTGTTAATCTGATAGTTAAATGTCTGTGTGTTATCAAATAACATATTCTACAAAACTGTGGCCACAGTTATTTGCCAGCGTAAGAAGGGAAGCCATGTCAAGATTTAACCCTTAGAATTCTAATGTTGATGTTTTTATTGTGCACGAATGGAAAACACATTAATATTAAAGATAAATATACATATTTGGGGGAGACATTAACACCTGCTCCCATTTCTGTTTTATTGAGAATGTATTTTCCACCTATGTTGTTCTCATCAGTCCTCTTTTTCTTAGCAGCAAATAAATGAGGTACGTGAGCTTGCAGAAACAGAATTGCCAGCAGTTAGTTTTTAAACACTTCCCAGTTTAAGAGGATAGGCGACGACCTTCCTGATTTTTGAAAAATTTCATTTAAGTAATCCTTTATACACTGCAGTGAAATTCAGATTTCAAAATATAATTGTGAACCCCTCTACACAAATGAAAATGTCAGACTTGCATATCTACTGTCCACTCTAAGAGGAGGGATTTAACTTTTTTAATTTCTTTTTCTTTCACAGATATGTATTGCTTAGTTACTGTCCTGACTAAATTGTCATCAAAATTGTTGCCTTACACTAAAAAAATATAATTTCACTGAACTGGCTTTCTAATATGATTATTTTGCTGTGTTGAATGACAACCATTCTAATTATGAGCTACTTGCTTTCAGCTAGCTTTGTAGCTTTTAGGGTGGAGTTTTTCATTTCAGATGTCTGACATGCACATGAAGTTTTTTCCTGGAAAACTTCAGTCATCTTTGGGACTATGGTTAAGAGGCTATACTATATTGTTTTGCTGATTATTAAAGTGTAAACTACCAGCTACTCCGTTAAGGTCTGGCACGTTCAAAGTCTTGCTCAAGAATCTGCTGGTTCGGAAAAGCTTAGCCTCAGTGCTGAAGGAGTGCTTATTGATATCCTTCTGAAAATCTTATCAAACTAGTTGTAAAACTGTGAAAAGTCACCTTTTGCATGTGCCAAGAAGTTTGTCAAAGCCTGGAAGTGACCTACTTTTAATATCCCTTCTCTGCTCCTGGAGAGCTCCTTAGAGGTCTCGCAATCTGCAGCTAAGAGGACTTCTCTGATAGGTTTCCCTCACTGAAATCCACCGTGGCTCCTGGCAATCGCACGTCAAGAAAACAAACTTTCCTGCTTGCCTCTTGCCACCTTATGGAGTTCAGTATTGTCCATACTTTGGCATTTCTGGTTTTTCCTTTGTTTATATAGACACACATAACCCCCCAAGGCCTTACATTTGAAGATAACACATTAAAAGAACATTAGGCTGAATTCTTGCCTCCACCAGCACTTTGTGTAAGCATTGTGACGCAGGCTTTAATTACCTGTATACATTCAATATTTTTTTCCCCCAGCGGTGTCCTTACCTCACTCATAACACAGGAGGGTCTGAGTTTGGGACTCAGTAGGGATGGTATAATGAATGGAGTTGTATTGTAAACAAAGTTTCATAGGCCTCTTCCCCTATTCGTTGCAGAAGTTCAAGGTGTGTGATCAAAACAAAAACACTATGGTATTAAAAAAAAAAGAGATGGTTGGCCAAGAAGACAGGTTCTACTACAGTCTTTGACATTGTGGGTATGTTTACATTGAAGTGTATAATGTAGAGATAACCGAGCAGTTCAGGTATCAGGAACAGTTCTGCAGCAGCACAAGGTCACTGACTTTTCTGAGTAAGTTAACCTCAGGGCTGGCTGAAGCTTCTACAGCCAAACCGCTTCACGCAGCTGGGTTAGCTTGAGTACACAACAGATTGTAACGCGGAAAATACGCAGAGCTTTTCTGTCTTGCTTGGTTGCGTGCATCAGATTTCGCTAGGATGGCCAGTCAGAGATTTTGCCATCCTTATTCCCTAACTCACAGTTTGGGATGCTTTTTTTGCATGTGGGCTCAGCACACATAACGGCAAGCAGAACTGATGGGAGCCACACACCGAACTGAGTTGTTATAAATGCTGAGTGACCACTAAGTAAACTAAATGTATTACTTTTTTTAAAATACATTAAAATAAGAATCTTTACAGACAGTTTCTTATGCAAAAACAAGGTGTCTGTGTGACTTTCAATCGACATGTCTTTCAATGTCATCCTTAGACTTCAAAGCAGCAGAATAACAATAACAGTCTTCTTCACATCTGTGCAATAAGATATTATTTTAAGGAGTACCATTAAAAATAAATAAAATAATTCAATATAGTAAGAGACTTAAATATGTAAGAAAGGAGGAATGGGACCCTGAACCAAAGATTAAGTGAAAATTCAATTGTTAACTATATATACAGTGAGAAAATTTGAGACAAAAATTCTGTTTGCTGTGTACACTGAGGCTGCAATAAGGCTACACAGCCAACTGCCATTTAAATGCTTCCTAAAGACTGAATATTGGACTTCACAATGTTGGTGGGGTATTGAGGTTGGGGTTTTTGTTTGTTTTGGTTTTGGTTTTAATATTGATACTTTTAAAATGCAATCAACACCGTCTGCATGATGGCAATGAGAAGTAGCTGCACTCTGCTTCTTATTTTTCTAGCAGAGATGATTTTCATTCCGATCCTTTCTTCTTCCTTTTAAGTCTTCCCAGCCTGCAGTCTATTTGAAGCTTTTTGCCGAACTGCTCAGAAACCTTGCTGCCTTGCATACTGAAATCATGCAATACTGTATATCTCTCTCTAGAAAGGAAAAGTAAATACTGGAGTGTTCTGAGGTCATACGTTCTCCATGTCTAGACATCATTGGTAATCTCTCCCTTTTATAATACTGCTGTGCTTTCCATGTACTCAGCTGTGAGGAAACCACTTTGCGCTTAGTTGCATAAAATATGCTAAATTTCCAGACAACTTTCAGTACAGCATCTCAGATTGTTTGGGCTGGTGTGTGTGATCTTTTATGAAATCAGATTTTTTCCTCTGGAGGAGTTTTGCTTAGTAAACCAATGGCAAATTTGGAATAAAAATATGACTGATGTGGTTCCTTAATGCCCAGCTTGTTAAGCAAATGCTGTTGAATCCAGTCCCCAGTAAACAAGCTAAACTTCTTGTTCCACTAGAAATATGTTTTACTAAGAATCTTTGTAGATCATTCTTTATGCAAAAAATAATGTCTCAAGTGACGGTTTTGAGCAGAATAAAGCAAATGTTTAATAAATTAAAACATATGCTGAATCAGTGTTTGCCCTTATAGTTCCACTTTTTAAATATTAATACTACTTTCTAACTCTTTGTACATAAATAATCTTTTAGGAGAGTAACAATGAAATATAGACAATCCACATCAAATGAATGCGAACTTTTGATGTAATTATCAAAGGTCTGTTGGATTCTGTTTAATTTTAATTAGCATTGGATTCCAACCAACAAATTTGTGTCTCACGTGGATTCTTAAAATCCAAACATTATGCCCCCTTGCATGAAGGATTTTGGCTTAATTTGGCCTATTATAAAGGTACTGGTTATTCATAAAATTATGTTGAAGTTCAGATTTTGAAAACTAACAAGCTGAGGATTTGCTTTAACATGGACCAATGAACTAATTGACCTATGCACTAATTGAAACTCCTGTAAATACTTTTGGATCTGGGTTTTGGTTTTGGTTTTTTTTGGTTTTTTTTTTTTTTTTTAATATTAGCTGTTGGAAAAATACTTGAACATTTAAAAAGAATATTCTAGCCTGAAATTCTTCCTAATGATACCTAAAATCTTAACCAAAGTAGATATACAGCCCTATCATGACTTTCACTGTTTTGGAGATCTTAAGCACAGAGATACTGGCTGTTGCAAATAGCTATTAATAAGATTGCTACATACCCATTTGCAACACATTCCTATGTGCTCTGACTTAATTTCAGTCCTTTTTCACTTTTGATCAGGAAAAAACCCACAAAATTAATCAGACTAAGATTATCAGACCTACAGGGGCATTTGAGTTTTGCTAAGAGATTCCAAATCAGCTTATCTTTTTTTTCCCCCTCTAGACCTTTAACTGAGGAGGAAAGTCCAGCCAGGTGGTGCAAGGTGATTCATGGGCACTGAAGCCAGAACGGACCACTGTTACCATTTAATCACTCACCATGGGACCTAAAGTTTTTGTTTCCCCTAGAAGTTCTTCAAAGAGGGGGAGGCAGGTGCCCCAGTGGTGGCAGCCATGTCCTCAGGGTGGCTGCCAGCCTTACCATCCGCCCCAGCCACTGCGGGGCGGGGAGCGCAGGGTGGCCATGGGAAGGGAGAGAGGTCTGGGTTTCTCCCCACGTGGCTATGGTTGGGCACCTGCAGGATGGGCAATGGGCTTAAGGATGATGGGAAGGGGTGGGCTAACACAAGGAGACGCATTTCAGCAGTGCCCACCTCTCCAACCTCCTCTCCCCAACGTTGCTCTCAGCCCTTATACCTCCATACAGGCTCCAAATAATCCTCTCAGCCTTATTCTTCTTCAGTCTTTTCTCCAGGGCTTTCTCTGGCACCACCTTCACACCCATACAACCTTATGCCGCTTTGCCCAGTGTGAAAGATGAGGTATCTCCCCTGCATGCATTTGGGATGAGTTTTTCGTGCACCCAAAGACACACAGGTCCTTTTGCCTGGGGCCATGGGCTGGCAGCTCTGCTCTGCAACACGCTTTTGTTCCCTGTTCATCTCATTTGAGTGCGTTCGAACTCCTGTACTGAATTCAAGTCACCTATCCAGGTGATTAAGCGCACTCCACAAGAGCCAACTCCTGATTACTTTTCACAGCATCAACTTTGTGTCACCTGCAAACTGTGCCCATAGTTCAGATTGTTTTGAAAGAAGGGTTTAAAATGGTTTAGTACCAAGGGTCTTGCAGTATCTTGTTAGTAATGGCCCACCTAATTAATGCCTTTCCATTAATGCATACATTTTGAGAGCTATCAGTCAAGTAGCTTTTAAATCATGTAATGTGTGCTCTATTAATTACATATAATACAGGATTTTAAAACACAATGTCATGTGTAGTATGTCAAATGCCTTGCAGAAATTTAATTACACTGTAACAACACAGCTACCTTTATCAACCAGACCTATAATCTTGTAAAAAAACCTCAAGAAGGTAATTTGACAAGAACTACTTTCTGTGAAACCGTGTTGAATGATACAGCTTTATTTTTAGCATGTAATTCCCTGTTGATAGAGCGCTGAATTTGTCTGGCTTTCTTTTTTTTCCCCTAAGATTAGTATCAGGATACCTGATCTATCATTTCCTGGGCCATTTTCTTTAAATGCTACAATTACTTTGGCAAGTCAGCAATTCTTTGAAATATCCCTTCTTTCCCAAGACTCAATAAAGAAAATTAACTCTAGTGGTCGAGAGAGCTTCTTGGCTAATTCTTTTAAATTTCTCAGGTGAGAAGCATGAGGTTTTCAAGGTTTGAAATATGTTGTTTTAGCAGACTATATTAACTATTGAGATGCGCTAATTGTCAAGTTTAATTCCCTTTAATCTTTTATTCCAATTACTAGTTTGTTTTTTTTTTTTTAAGGAATCTGCTGGCTAATAATGACATTCATCTATTTCTGAAATGAAAAAATGCAGATATCAAGTCCCCAGTGGGATCTCACAGCAGATACGTGGCTGATACTCAGGTCTTGTTCTGACATATGGGTGGGAGTACAGGGAACCCTCAGCAAGAGGCCAGATTAGCAGGTGAGCACAGAAGTATGTGAACTTGTGGTTGAGAGTTCATCTCACACTGAGCCCATTAGGGAGGTGGATGACTTATCTTTGGTAAGCATACCAGGAGAGTCTTGAGGGAGTGGTTTAATGAAAAGGATGATGAATCTGCATGTATGCCAGTTCCTTATCTGCCTCTTTCACTAGAAGTTTTTTGCTGTCTACCCTTTCCTCATCATTCCGATCTGTCATGACACCGACCAAATCATACCATACCATTTTCCTTTCTAACAGTGCCATAACTTCATGCAATATGGGAAGTCTTGAGGTCTAACAAGAACTGTGAATCTTCCCACAGTAAGGGTTGTCTGTATGGTGATACACCTGGAAAAAGTATTGCCTGTGGTGAGCATCAAAGTACTTCTGAAGAATTGCCTACCCTAGACAATACCACAGCTTTCTTGTATCTGGTGGTTTACCGAGCATGACAACAGGTGTGGGTGACTTGTTGCTTTGTTGTTTGTTTATGTGTTTTCATCTGAGATTTTCATGTACCCAAAAGATGTTTTTGTCCTCCTGGTGTTTGAAAACTCTTGAAAATGTGCACCCTAGAGGTTGAAAACCTAGAGGCGAACACAGAAGTTGAGATTTCATTGTCTGCAAAATCTAATTATTACACAAACCTGGTGGCTTACTGGGACTTACCATCTTCAGACTCCGGGTCTGGCACAACTGACAAGTTCTAAATAATGATTTCAGGATTATAGACCTACTGTTTCCAGAAAACTAAGAGTAGATGTCTGGGGAAGGCTCACGCTGTTCGTGCTCTTTTTCATTTTCTTTCCATCGCCAGCCCCTGTCAGAGGTAAGGTACCGTGCTGCAAGACCTGTGGTGTGAGCGAGGGTAAGAGTTTTTAGTAATAAAGGGTTAAAAGAATTGTGCACAGATAATTACTCATTACTTTTAAGCAAATATCTAACAACAAGATCATAAATGTAATGATTTTATTTGCAGAAGAATGAAAATCAGTACTGAAGCTGTTATTTATAGGTGCACAAGAATACCATAATCAAAAAAATTTGCTCTATTATTATTATTGAAATGGTGAACTGTTCAGTGTGATTCACTCAGTCTTTGATGGAGATTAATTTAAAACTGATATTCATTATTTTCATTTTTTTTGTTTCAGCACAACTTGTTGTTAAGAAGGACACTCAGTCAGTGCTTAATTACAGTAACAGCTTCAATAAAATCCAGGCATTGGTACCTAGATCTCTAGCCATTGCTCTTCAGCACATACTACCCCTATAAAAAAGCAGTGTATAAAAACAAATAAAACCATGGAGCAGCCATGTTAAAATGTGAGTTAGTTAACCTACACAACAAGCACCATTTGGAAAAAATGTACCTCCAATTCCCTCTATCAATATTCTTTACAATGCAGGGGCAGTTGTTTTCTTTGTTTAATCATGTCTTTGTCCACAGCTCAAAAGTCAATATTCTGCTGTCAGATGCAGGCTTGCATGTGAGGAATAGGTGGGCAACTTAACTAGGAAGCTTTGTGAATAGGGAATTGAATTTGCATCTAATTCACTAAGCACACATGTTTACATGACCTTTAAAAAGGGGAATTAAAGCAGTTTGATCATGAGCTCTAGGCAATCTGACTTACCGAGGCGATTGAATCAAGAGGCTCAGGTACTTCTTACAGGAGAGATGAACTGGAAGAGAGTGATTTTAATTTAAACATAATTTCATGTCAAATTCATAGCTGTGTTAGCACTATGAAATGAATCTAGAAGCACTGCAAATAACTGCCCAGAAGCTTCTAGGTTAGCAGCAAACCATCTCAGGCTGTACATTCAGCTGGACGCCTTGTTGCTACCAAACAGAGCAAGAAGACTATTGTGGAGATTTGGTGTCAGAAGGTCAAAACTATTAGTTGATTTATCACCAAAAAAACACCACTGGGAAAAGCAGACTATACCATGAACAGAAATACAAAACATTTGTTAATGGCATCCTTGCTGAGAAATATTTGGGCAAATATCTAATGTTTACTGAGGAGAAATGTATTATAACATGAAATTCTCAGAGGAATACAAAGATTTGTTTAAATTATGTAGGAACATTTAATTTCTAGATTCCTTTAATGCTAAACTTTCATTAGACAACAAGTATGTGAAGCACAATTTTGATTATATGACCTGTTCCATGTCTCTCCATGCCAAGCATCTCTGGCTCCATGCAAGCACTACATGCACCTACGAACCTAGAGCGTTGGGTTTTGAAATACGCAGAGAAAAAAAATATTTTTCAAAAGGGAGGAGGATAATAGAATTTCCTATTTATTTCCCAAATGCTCAACACCACACTTTCCAGAAGCATGTCAAAATTTTGTCTCTCCTCAGCCCACGTGGGTATGGAAGGTATGTGTCGCAGCATGCCTTTCGTTTCCCAGCTGGATAATACATTACTTACCAAGGGGAAAGGGAGGGTGGTAAAAACAGAGTGTCTACACCATCTCTGCCAGAAAGCCATGAGCTTATTCTGCCTGTGTTTCAAGCTGACTAGGAGCATTTTTATGTGTGTGTGTGTGTGTGTGGCTCTGGTCAGTGTGGTGCTAAACCCACCTAATAGAAATTGTCCGTTGCCTTATTAGTCGAGCCTGGGACTAAGCTACCCACTAGCACAACTGTTTAGTCCTGTTTGACTTGGGAGTAGAGGCAGAACTGCTCACAGCTACCTGCAAAGCAGCTGCCAAGTCACGCAATATGGGGGCTCTGTGGGGCAGATTGAGTTGGTATTAGGACTACCTCTGTCATGCCTGTGATAAATATAAGGTTAACAAGCAAATATTCCCAGCCCAAATCCATTGAGATTTCATAGGATAATAAGGACAGAGGAGTAGAACAGGAATGTAGGGTTTCCTCTCCTTTTAGTGGTTCATTAATACTAGTTACAAATGCTTAGCGGCTGATTACATCTTTATGCTGTACAAGGCCCCCAAACATGTGTGCCAACACGTGTTTGTCTTGTTCCATAGGTTACCTGGTTTATTGACTGTTCCATAATGCAAAGGCAGCCCCAGCAAGGTGACCTCCCTCAGCCCTGTTCCTGAGGCTTTCCTAGCTGTCCTTCTTTAGCTAGGCAAGTTTCTTTCAGTACAGCATGCCAGGTCCAGTTTGAAGAATAGGCTTTCTGGTTCTCTGCTGGGACAAATAAGGGACAGTGAATAATGATACGAGATAGATATTTAATGGTGACAAACTCATCTGTTTAAACTCATCTGTCCACATCAGAAGAGATGTGGTCTTGCTTAAGAGTCAGGCCAGAAGAGAAGAATGGCTATGTAAAGACTTCAGACAGTGCTTCAGCTGCTTTTCAGAATCCAAACACTTATGTACTGGTTGCAAATTTGAAATTTTCCACTGATGATTTAAGTACTCTTCTTTTTATTTACCTATATTGCATTTTTGTGAAAATTGCATATTCCAAACTGGTCTACACCACTATCCAGCATGTCAGTACTTCACTGAGTATCTGATCATTTATATCTGTTGATTTCTACTATAAGAGCCCCTGACATGTTTCATGACAGGTGCATTTCATGTAGCAGTCCTCACCTGAGACTTAAAGGAAGGTTTTGACACGTTTAAAAATATTTCTCATTAGCTAAAGGGGTTACGTAGGGATAGGTCTCAGGTCTGGCCCCCACCAGCCATAGCGACTGATAGGGTATATAAAAGTGTTTTGATATTGTTATGGTTTGAGAAACCCATAACAATTTATTGTTGTTCAGACAATCACTCCATCATCTGATGAACCCTTGCGTTTGGGAAAAAAAACAAGGAAAGCCAGGGGTTGAAATATAAACAGATTTAATAGAATAAGTGTAGATAATTAACATTAATACCACTAAAGAATCAATACTGATCCTGATACCAATACAAAATATGCAAAAATTATACTCCACCAATTCTATCAGTCAGAAGCTGTGCACTCCCAGCAGTGGACAGTAAATGTCAGACACTGCGAGTGCTACGGCTTCTGGAGGAAGGGAAGGGCTCAGGGGTCCGGCACCAGGGCAAGAAGTTCTCAGGATAGTAGCCATCAAGGGAGAGAGAGAGACTTTGCAGCAAACTTTCTAAATTATATTGAATGTGACATTCATGGTATGAAATAATCCTGTTGGCCAGCTTGGGTCACATGCCTGGGCCTCGCTTCTCCTCATCCCTGCAGCTGGCAAGCCTGAAAACATTGAGACCTTGAAACTCACACACCATAGCTGGCTAGAAAGTAAATATTTTCACAAATTCAGACACCAGAGTCTTCTAAAAGTGCAGTCTTCCCAAGTATTAGAAGACAAATTAGTCCTGTGTCGCTCAAACCAGGACACATATAAATGCAAAATTTATAGTGCATGCATGAGAACATACAGACATTATACAATGTACATGACTGGGACAAGCAGCATTCTGAATAACTGAAAAGCAGATTTGCTCACTTTTTAACTTTATTTGATAATTATTTTCCCTTAAATATTTCAGAGTCCTGACACAGATGAATTTTATCATGCAAAATAATCTGAAAAGGATGTCTTCACGCAGTCACAAGCACATGCTGCTTCTGTACCCACTCAGTGCTTATTTGCTTTGGATGAATCAGAAAGCCACACTATCAGGTCCACAGCCTTTCTTAAAAAGAAATGCATTAGAAATTATTATAATGGTGGTGGTGTCCAAATATCTGTTGTTGTTTTTGTTTTGTGTAAATAGTTTCATTTACAACTCTCCAGTGTTCAGGGCCTTTACCAAGTTGTTCTCATCCCAGCTGGTTTACTGAACACTCTGTACTCCTGCAGAAAATGGTTGAGTCTACATGCTCTGCTATGGATCTCAGCCTGCTTGGGAGGGGAACAGAGAGTCACACACTCACTCTCCTCGTGTCCTTTTTCTGACAGACCACGTGCACAGTGCTCAACACCAGTCCTCAGTCTGCTCCAAGACCTTTATCAGACAGCCAGAATTCTCCACAGATGAGAAAGAATGAAAGATTCCCAACTCTTCTCACCTTGAAACTTGGCTTATTCTTTTCCTATCCACCTATTTCCCCACAGTCATGGGGATTTTTATTTCTAAATTTTAGGGCTTGCAGATGTTCCAGGCTCCACCAGAAGGGAATTTTCTCTACAGCTGTGTCCTCTGCAAGGACAAGATATCTTCTGTATCAATCTGGGAAGAGCCATGCTTTCTAAACAGCAGCTAACTTCTTGTAAGCAGTCACCGAATACCGGGAGATGAGTTGTGCCTGCCAGTTTCCCACACAGCAAATATGCAGTCAAGGGTCTTTAACAGATTTTCATCTCCTGCTTTGTTGGATTTTCATTTATGGTGTAACAAACCCTGGCAGAAATCCTGAGCAAGCTTCCAATCACTTGAATTGAGCCTTTCCTTGGTCTGATTTACTGTAAGGTCTGATGCAGGATGTTCAATCTTTTCCCTCAAGCTATTTCATCTTGGAGAACCACTCGGTGTTTCTCTGATTCAGTGATGATAAAACCCAATCCATCTATCAAGATGAGTCAGCAGACTAGGTCTGCTCACACCCCTCTCCCCACACACATACACAGCATTGAAATGCCAACAAGCTGCATGTTGAACATACGTGCAGAACAGCTATGATAAGTTAGAACAATCATTAACTTATTCACACTGTAATTCAAGTACATCTTGTACACGAGTTTCCAAAATTATTTTAATAACAATCATCTTTGACTACACAGTTGAAGATAGTTGGATCTCTTCCTGAAGGCACGTTCCCACAGTAATATCCACAGCACATCCATTACAGACAGTGCTGTTAGTTCTCATTAGCTAGGACAAACAAGGCAGTGAGTCACAATCTCCCTGCATAAAGGATCCCATTGTTTTAAACTGATAAACCAGAGATTCTGCTCTGCGCTGGTGTAAACCTGACATTGACTAAAGTTTTCTGGGGTGCTATAACGGCAGTATTTAAATAGACGTGGACATGGACCTGGGGCATCAAGGGGAGAAATCTGTCACAACGATAGCGCCGGTTTGAATCTTTTCCAACAAAAGGGGCTTCTCTCATTGTTGGGAGAAGGTATTATATTTGCTGCAATTATTTTTCCAAACTCCTCTAAGAAAACAAGGCTTAAATGAAATAGATTGTACCAAATATTTCCAAAGTTTACCTAGTAAAATAAGTTGTGTGTTTATAAATCTGTCACTTAATAGCCTGTTTCTGGTAGGTGGCAATTGTTCCCAAAGTATGCTAAAGTGTATCTAACTTACTCTACTATGAGAAAGTATTCTGCCTCTTATGCTTTGGCTCTTGTTTTGTTGTTAGGTTTTGTAAAATCTTGGTACTAATGGTGAAAGCCAAATACAGAAATATTTTACCTGCACTTTGCCAGTAACATCAAAAGAGGTGCTATTATCTCAACAGCAATTTGGACTGGTTATCAAATGATAATCTTGGAATAAGTGAGTATGATTTGTGATGGTACTTATCTTTTGTAGGTGTGGTTGGCATTTATTAAAATGTTTTTTTTTCCTGCTGGATAGCATGCCAAAGACTTCAGGCAATAAGTAATTATTCCATGTAAAATATTTATTCTCTGCCAGTCATACGTCTTTCTCAAAGATCTGAATTTGCAGCAACCATTTAAAACCATGTAAAAGCTTAAACAGGGGGGCAGAATGAAATCTGATGTAGGCAACTACAACAGAAATATGTGTTGTGAGCGCTCAGTAGCTCTTGTGAGTCAAGACCAGTTGTAATGATTTCCTGTATTTATTCAGAACCTTAAGATTAGATTATCCAATACTGGGCACTCAATTTGTGATCCAGCCACAAAACCTGTGACCCAGATAGGAAATCACTAAGGTTTCTGATGAAGATTTTTGTGTTTTAAAACTGCAAAATGAAACTTCTTTTCCTTTTGATTCCATTATATGTTGTAGGCTATTCCTCTCCTGAAAGTGTTTTCTGTGTATGAAGGGAAAGCTCCAGAATACATGCACAATATAAAATCAGACTGACCACAGCAGCTCCTAGCAGATGCTGTGCTTCTGAATCATAACGATGGCCCAGAGCTCCTCTGCAGTCATAACAGCTCACTCTGCACAGGAATGTGTACTGTGCACTGTCATGTACCAGAAAGGCTAAACTAAAGACATTGGAATAAATTGTACTAGTCTGAACATGCACTAATTTATTTAAAGCTTTGTTTTCTCAAATCTAGTGCTAAGACCTGAACTCATAACCTAAGACCTGCTTCATCTTTCCAAAATCATACAAGAGACACAATCGACAGAGCAAATAGGGTAATAAAAGTGCATGTACAGTCTGTATTATCTGCTTTCTAAAAGAAAAAAACCCACTTCAATATTTACATGTCTACACCATTTACATCCTCTTTTCCTGACTCTGACCTTTTTTTTCTCTAATTCCTTGAGAGAGTATGCAGCCAGCTGCTGCTGCACTGGTGCTTGCCTGCAGGACTGGCAGATGGCTGTACTTCTGAGAGGTTGCAGGGCACGTCTCCCTCTTGAGAAATGTTGGAGGGCACAAAAGTCTCCTCAAGCACAATGAAAAAATAAAGGAAGACGTTTCAGGAGGTGAAATAAGCTTCTGAAAGACACAAAACGGTAAAGTAAACCACAGTCGCAGTAGCAGCAGACATTGCTCTTCACTGTTGTATCTTTTCAGTAAGCTATTCTCAATAAATAAGTGCATCCAAAATCCCTTTCTATTTATTAAAATTTCTCATTACGGAGCAACTTTCTGTTATTGTTCATGTAACTCCAGCTACTTACAAGTGTTACCTCTGACATACGCCAGTAGGACAGGTAATTCAGACCCTCAGACACAACTTCATTGTTTTTTGTCTCCTCTGTGGTGGTTATGAGGGAACATTCTCCAACAATGAAACCTCTAAACAATTAGAAGCCAATCCCTGTCCTTGTTGCACGGCTTATCTCTTGCTAAACCTTTAATATGCTATTGCATTTCAGCAAAGTCTTCCTTTCAATGCTGAAAAACACTCTGCATAACTAATTCCCATTCATAACAACATATTGATACCAATTATTTACAAAATCCTTCTACTTTGTAAACACAGCTACACTGTTAGAATTTTCACCTTTAACTTTTTCACTTTCTTAAATGGCTAGGTAATCCTTTTGGAGAGCAGTGACCTAAAATACCACCTCAATCGTACAGTAACCTTGGCCATTCTTGGATTTCTTATAAGACCCATCTTCAGATATTTTGCTATGGAGAGCGGACAGTATCAGGCCCTTCACAAGGTGGTAAAAGCCAGGGAAAGGGTAAATACATGGCATTTGATCTCAGTAAGAGATTCCTGTGAAAGAATAATTATGGTATCTAATAAACTTCTAAAAAATGTTGCTGCTGGAGCCTATTCATAATTCTGGATGTTCCTGACATTTATATAAACACTGAATGATTCCAGAAAACCATAAGAAGGGAATGGTCACTGCCGGTTTAATGATATTAAATTCATGGAATGTGGTAGGAAAGTTTGTAGCTATTGGAGTCTGAAGGTTGTGTCCACCTACAGAAAGCAATAAAGTTTTTCCTCACAAAAAAAAACCCCAAACTTGAAAGGTTTGTTTTATTTTATATTGATATTTCTAATATCAAACAGAGAAAAACTTTGTCTTTTTAAGATTCTGGTCAGAAAATACTCAAAGTCAGAACAGCCAAAGAAGGTGCAGGACACAGCATATTCTGAAGACAAAGCAGAATCATTGGATAACAACCCTACTAGTTCATTTATCACACTCACAATAAAAGCAATTTTTTATTCTTTAAATCTGTCAGAAGTTCAATATTTCTCCAATACAGCTGTAGTAACGAGTAAACTAGAAAGTCAAGTCAGCACAAGTGCTGGGGCAGAAGTATTAATGTGGTGTAAAACCTACTGGCATGTCTTACTTTCATAATTTGACAGGCATGTATTACACTGATCATCTTTTTAAACCGGTATCTTTCTTGGAGATTTCAATGATACGTTAATAGCAGCTTCTGAGGTTGATAATGTCATTTATATATTGGCCCCAAACTGGTAGATTGACAAGATCTAAATCCTGAATTGCACATAAGTAACAGTGGCAAGACACAGCAACACTTAGAGGGGCACAGAAGGAGTTGGAAACATGGTGAAGGGAGGGATGGGACTAGATCAGACTGCATCCCTGGTCTCATCAGAAGGATTGTCTCTTAACTTGTTGCTGAGCATGCAGCATTTGCATGAATAAAAATACTTAATTCTTGATCTTACTGCTTCGATATTAGAGAGCTGAACGCTTTATCTGCTGCTGAATTCCAGACTTCCAGTTTCCAACATCTTAAGCTACCCAACGTATTGCTGCTTCAGACCCATTTTTGTACATATAAATGTAACCGGCCTGTACTTGCTCAGGAACATGAAGGACCTCCTGGATTTGTTTTTACTAGGAGGACATCCTGAATTTTTGTCAGTATATGTGACTTAACCATCGCACGATTGTCACTGCTGCATGATTCCACAAGGAAATGACGCTTTCACAGATCAATCTATATCTGATTTGGCCCAGAATCCCGCTATTATCTCTTACTTCTGATTGCTTGAATGTGGAAACATTTCTGGGCTCTGAACATTTTGAAAGGGATTACATATGAACACAAAAAGCAATATTCAAAATGGAAAGTTTCAGACTGACTTTTAAAAGTGTTTGGCAAGGGACGTTCAGTGAATTAAAAGGGTTGGGAGTTCCAGACGGAAGGAACAGGGTATGCAAATATTCAATTAGCAGCAGTATGAGGGTGAGACTTTGCAAGAAACAGAACAATCTAGAGATGAATCTCTGGGAGAATTGGCAGGAATGCAGGTGACAAGGAAGTCTTATAAATCATGTCATGAAAAAAGCATGGAATGTTTGATAGCAAGGAACGAAATGTCATATAAAAACAGTGCAGCACATTACCCAATTAGAAGCAAATGCAATGAGAACATTTCAGGGTAGTGCAGGGATCGGCTTACTTCTAGGCAAAAGTCCAGCTCACACATTTTAGGATGGCTACCGTGGAAGCAAAGTGTGTATAGGAAAGTAGGCGTGAAGATGATTAAAATAACCAGGCCTGTTCATGATTGCATGGGATGAAGACAGTATAATTAACTTGGCTAAAGGAGTGTCTTATCCTTGCGATATATGTAAACTGATAAGAGGCTAAACAAGTGGAGGCAGCCGAAAATTGAATGAGATGGAACGGAGACTTCAGAACAGCTCCAAGAAATTTGACTCATTGTGTTGCTGTAAAACATGTCCATTTGATCTGCAACATGGAAAGATCACGCAGCTCGCTCTCCATCCTGAAGCAATTCACATTATAGTGACATTTGGGTACAAGTAGGACTTTCACAATGTAATTTTGTGCTCAGAACCAACTACAGATTAGTTTGCAACAGCTTACCGTGGAGTATTTGGCAAAATTTTCTTGAAAAATACTGATTTTCCAGCAGACAGATAGGCAGAATGGAGACAGTAAAACAGCGGTTAGAGGGGAAAAAAGATGTAAATTGTATGTGCAGATCCTACTATCTGAACAGAAATGAAAACTCAATATTGATCCACTAACATAATTTTTAGAAAAGTTATAAGAAGCAGATGTAAGGAAATCAAATTTTATTTTTCCCTTCAGCATCAATAATTCCATAGTGTATTGTTGCAGTTTTATTTGGTTTTTCCAAATGAAATTTTTCAACATAAGGAAAATAATTCTAACGCTCAAGCTGACCCTTGAAATTTTGACATACTGAAGTTTAGAAAGTATCTACAAAATAAAGAATAAAGACAATTGCCAAAAGTTTAAGGAAGAGCTGAGGAAAGGACTGTTTAGGACACCCTGAATAACTTTTTTGTTTGTCAGACTGTTCAGTTGAATAAAAGTGCTGGTCTAAATAGAAATTGATTTTTGCTTCATATTTTCTATCTAAAAAAAACCCTCACTACCAAGCCCCAAACAAAAAAACAAACAAAGAAAACCAGAAGAGTTTGGTTCATGCTAAGCAAAAGCTTTAATGTTATGTGGAATGCAAGTTTTACTCTGATCACTTATAGTAAACATTAATGAAACTAGACTTTCAAAGAAAGTCAAGTAGGGTATCAGCTGACCCTCTACACAATGTTCTCACCAGCTGAAGTTCTCAAAATAAGTGATTTGAGTGATTAAGACCTTGCTGCGGTAGCATCACCTTTCTTATTCTTACCATGGTTCATAGCAATTTCTTGCATTTATCTGAAGAATTCTTTAAAATAAAACCAGTCCAATCAAACATCATGTTATGTCTATAAAAATGCCTATAGAAACAGTATATTTTGGTGTCCTTAGACTTTCAATTAAAACTCCCAGTTAACAGTAATCTAAATTTTAAAAAACTATTGTTTTCAGAGAAAAGTTTCAGTTCTTTCAATGATTACTTAATAGGGGATGAAAGACTAAGAGTGACTTGCTTTTGTGCTGATGTATTAGATTGTACTCCCTATTTTTGTTCCCATCATTGGCTATTTTCCCTCTGAAGTGCATATTTGATGATTTCTTTTCAGAAGGCTGTATCCAACGCAACACTGACATACCACGCTGAGAAAGTGAAGTATGTTTCTTCTCAGAGCAAGTCTGCAGTCCAAATCTTAAGGAGCCCTTTTATTTCTTGACCCAACACAGCTGGTGCTTAGAGTTTTTAAGATCGCATAAGTGAAAATGAAACTACGGGACCTATTTCTCTAAAACCAATACCTTCACTTTCTGGTTTTAAAACCGAAGGACAGTATCCTTCCTTAGAACCACAATGCAGAATAGTTACAATCAAACTGATACCTTTGTTCTGGTAACAATAATACAGGTATTTTTCAGCAATAACGAGCTGTACTAGTGAATGGATTAAAAACTGGCGAGTTCACACAGCCTCTGCAGGACCAGCACAGATAACCGTTCCAGAGTCCACTGTTCCAAGGCACCAGCACTTTCTATTTCAATAGTACTTCTCGTGAGATAGCTGGCATTACAAACTACAGTGATTTTCAATGCTTGTCAAGCTTCCTGACCATGAAAAATCTACTGTGAGCTCTAAAAATTAATGTTTCTCTCTCAGACACTTAGATTAATTTTAATCAAGATTGTGCATCATCCCCCTTTCATATTCTTTCTGGAAATGAAGCAAGGGGAGGTCAGGATCTTTCCTTGGGCTTTGTTTCAGAATTTTTATGGCAGCTACTGAATTACTTGGAGCTTTAAAGGAGTGAATTTTCCAAAGCTGAGAACAAATAAAGCCAAATCTATTGGGAGAAAGAATTTAAACAGAAAAATATGAATAATTATGAACTGTTTAGGGATATTTTACTGGATGTCCAAAAGCCGCAATCAATAAAGAAGGACAACTGCTCTGGTAATAAGCCAACTTGGCTTAGAAAGGAAATGAAAGCCATTCTTAAAAATACACATGTATACAATATTAGTATGCCTGTGTGTTTGTATATGCACATAAACTGATCAATACACACACAGAGTAAAATGGGAATGAGTAGGTAGTTGACAATGAAAGCAGAAGGACAAATATGAAGTGAATATCCAGAAAAGTTAAAATACAGTCAGAGGTGCTTTATAATACACAAGTAACACGTCACTGTGCTGAACAGAAACGACATAAACCTGGAACATAGAGAAGGGGATGTGAGAATGATACCACATAATTTCACTGTCTCAATAAATTGGGTACAAATGAAAAATACAGCATTTCACACAATCAAATATTAGGACATTCATCTCAGAATAAAGAACAAAGACTACAGGAGCATCCTTCTTTTGGGGACAGTACAGAGCGTAGAACAGAAGAACCTAATCTTGCATTGACAGTGACCCCATCATAATTATTAAAATTATTAAGTATAATAAGGGAAAGCGGTTCCTTTCCCTTATTACTGTATTCCTACGGTATCAGGCATTATTGTGGCTTTAAACATGTCCAAGCCTGGTAGTCATAATTTAAAAGAGGTATTTATAAATTGGAAAGGGTTCTGAAAAGATCTATAGGAAAGATTAAAGGATTGGAAAATGAGGCAATACTGAAAGAACCCAAGTTCTCTTTCCTAAGTTGAAAAGTGAAAAGGTTAATGGACAAAAAAAGCTACAGTATATATATTTATAGACAACATAGTTGTACGCATGTGGTGGGTTAACTTCTCTATCATAGAATCATAGAGTGGTTTAGATTGGAAGGGACCTTGAAGACTAGTTTATCTCTAGTTTCCATTCCATCTGCTCTTCCCCTTCCTCCAACGAAAGTATAGAATACGCTGTACTATAGTACAAATATTATACACTGGTGCAACTAGAGAAGTCAGGCTAAAGACAAACACAGTGGTTTCTTACAGCTTTAAATCTGCGGCTACAATGTGAATTCTGCCTGGGCCTGAGAATCGTACTGGGAAAGAGGAGAAGATCTGATCTGTAGGATTGCAGTGGAAATCCTCACCCAAGAACTGAAGCTATTTATTGTCTCCAGCTCTTTTATCTAAGAATGGACTGACTCAGCAATTTGTAGAGCCACACTGTAAACAAGATTGTGGAACCGATCAGGCTAAAATAAATCCAAGGTGGGGGGAAACACAATTTTCATCAACTTCCCCAAAAAAGGTGCTCAGCCTGAAGGAGGAGGACAGCACAGGGTGAGAATGAGCAGTTGGCGTCAAAGGAGGCCAGAGTGCTGGCAATGCTGGTTACTGCCATGATCAAGACAGAGGTAAAAAAATTGCTGTGGACGGTCTGTTCATGAATAGTTGTTGATTAGGAAAAAGATCTCTATACAGAAACATTTATCTTTTGCCAGAGATCCCCAGAAAACTCCCTGTAGCCACAACCTGCAAGCTGAAAACCCTAATCTAAAACTCTAATACATCAATAATAGAGTATTTTAACTGTAACAAAAAGGTAGCTTTTAAAATTCCCATCTCTGTTCTTACAATGTGATTTCTTTGGAGAAGCAATCAGTCTTTTCTAAGTTCAGAAACCATCAGTACTTACAGGCAAGCAATGCCACTCTCTCTGAAAATCCCTCTATATAACTTGCATTATTGCCATAATCAGCTTTTGTACCTTTTTTTCCCTTTTAGATTTAAAGGATAAAATTAATATTAAAACCTTGAGCTGGGGAATAGCATGACTATTCCTGTGAAGAACTGAGTATCTTTACTTCTCAGCAAGGTCAATGAGACCTTAGAGTTAGAAACATCTAATTGGTAAATAAAATTTCTGTTCTACAGAAAGAGTGAAAGTCTGGAGCAAAACGTACACATTTAGCAGCAAAAATATATTATATTTGAAACAAAATATTGAAACATTTGAAATTGACAGACCTGGAAAATTATAACAAGCAATTTCTAATTCATAAAGCATTAATCCAAATTTAAAAAAAAAAAAAAACAACGCAAACAACCAAACACCAAACTGACATTACTTATTCCATTTTTATTCAAAGGACATTACGTTTTTATCAGAATTTTTTTCAATGTCAACATAAACCTGCAAATTTCAGTTTCATAGAAAGAATACTTGAATGGAAAATTGTTTCATAGAAAATGAATTGATCACTTCTGCCTCTTCCATGAAAGGTTTATGCCACTTAAGTCAACTTTGACCACACATTCAGAATTGTCATATTCCAAAATTACAAACAGGCATAGAAAAAAATGTTAGTAAGCTATTTGAATTAAAACCTTCAATAATTATTCAATGTATTGGTCTACATATAAATCTTTAATTTTATTTGACTACTGCCATTCTACTTTTTCTATCTGGCCAGATGCCTTTTTCCATTTGCACAGTAGAGTATAATCCAGAAGAAAGTAACTTGGAACATACTTCACACAAAAATTGTTGATTGAATCAGCTTGTGTGAAAGTGATTTATAGATGCTCCATGTTATAAGAGAGTCTATTAGGATACTGGCAGCTCAAGAGGAAGATACTTCAGCTGAATCTGATTCTGCAACTTTGCTTTCAGTCATTATAGAACGCAGGACTTCAGGACTCTCATGACACAGACATCTTCAACAATATTGCCTGTTGCCTGTTTCTTCTTATGCTTAAGTCTGAAAAACCTGTGATTTTCACCTTTTCTGTAACTGAAGACAGAGAAAAAGAGGGATGAGTGTCCTGCAGTTGAATTTAATAAGAAAATTGTAATTTAGAAGTGATTTTTACAATTACTGTTAATATTGTTATCCAATACTTAACATCATATGAGAAGAACCTAGCATCTGATTGAAAGTAGTCAAAACCTAGTTGATTTTTACAACAATTAAACCATATAGGCATTCCAACCAGACATATTAGTACAATTTTCCTGTTTACAAGAAGAATAACTGACCTGTTACAAGATAAAGAGTGGAGCAGTCCTCAGAAATATCTGCAGCACCAGAACCAGAATGCAACACCCTCTGCCCTTCTAAGTAAGGCAACAAGAAAACCAACAAAAGCCACAGCCATTGCATTCAGCAGCTTTTTCTTTAAAGGTTTCCTACATTAATCCTTCCTTCGAGTCTATATAGACAATATGTGTGTGTACATGTATAATCTGAGATGCTGAAGTATCAGCATCAGGACATCACAGTTCCTTACAACACTCTCCTAGCTGTATTAGTGCTTCCTTCCAAACTGGCATTGCCCAGTTTCTAACCATCCCAGAGTCTTAGCTATGCACACCCAGAGCTGTTTCTTCATATCTGCTAGAAGACATCACCATGGGTCTAAGAAAGGGAGAGAACAGTGTGGCTTGAGGTTTGTGGGTTGGAAAGAACAGAGTCTAAAACTGGAAAAAAATATCAAATAGAGACTTACAGAATAAAAAATAAAGGCTAATTTTTGACACCTGAAATCAGTTCAAAAATAAGGACAATCCTGATAATTTACTTACACACCCTATATTTTTCTGGTCTCTCTGCTACAAAGCCAGCAGTCTAGACTCGATCTATCCCTGGTGGATTCTTGGAATCAGGCTAAATGGTTTTGGAGATGGCTCTCAAATCTCCCCTGAGTCCTCCACTACACCCTGGAGGAAGGAGTCAGGACTTGAGAACCTCCCCGGTACTAACCTGCAGTTCAGTTCTCATGGCTTAGAAAGTCAAGAGACCAATTAACTTTTAAGCTAACAAAATCCAGAAACAATGCTCCTGACAAGCAGTCTTCCAGGCAAACTGGTAAGGATTCCAGGAGTGAGCTGTCAGGAAACTTAGCTGTCCAAAAAGGTTTCCAATCAAAATCTATGTAGGATCAGAAATTTATCAAAGACAACGCATTTTGACAAATTCACATTTTCTGATGGAAAAGATTTTCACCAGAGGCTTTTCCAGCTCTCTCTAATATTGTACTAATTCAACGTACTTTTACATATCTCTCATATATACTATACAATGATCTTTCCACAAGAAGACCTTCCCCCGAGACATACTGATCCAAATCAGGTATTTTTTATCTGGTGCAACTCAGTGTGCAACTACACAGACAATTCTTCTGGTCCACCTCTTTCATCAATGCTCTTCCTCAGGTGATAACTTAGACACATGACCAGAACTTAATGAATTGTATAGCAGCTTACTCCCAACTGTAATATTTTCTGGGAGTCTAGAAACCTTCTCCATCATATGATAGATTCATAACTGCAAGGTTATATGGTGTGACACTTCTAGTATCAACACGTTAATGAAACTGAGCAACGTTATGGGAATTCTTTTTTTGGCTACCTTTCAATTCATTTAGTTTTCTTAAAATAAAAATCAGGAGGCTTACTTTTAAAGAGCTATTCCTTATATTAAAATCATATTGAAGTAAAAAGGATTTCACTGAATCACCACATTATTTGTAGTACTTACCCAGTTTGACATCCTTTCTTCTTTTTTCATCACTCAGTGTAAATCCAAAAGATAAGTGGCTGAGATCATACCTTATAATAATCTTCCATTATTTATTACTTAGGACAGACTTTTTGATGAATAAGTCTATAACCTGCATCCCTGGAATACACTTGCAATTCAGTCTGTAATGGTTAAAATTTCTCTTGGAAGATTAGACTCTTCCAGGAGAGTCTAGGAGAAAGGAGTAGAAGATTCAGTGCTAGAGGATACTGTTTCTGGGCAGACTGCTAGATAATGCTAACTGTGAATCTATGCTGGAGTCTGCAAGAAAGTGAAATAACTAAGGGAAAACTAGCAGAAAGCTGGAGAAATCTTGGCAAAGAATATTTTAATCTCTTTCTTCACAGGCTTATGAAAAGTTCAATATTTGAAAAATAGGAATAAAACTATGAATTTTATTTCTCCTAATTGAAAAAATTGTGAAAAGACTGGCATATACATTGAATCATAACAATCCAAAAGTGTTTAAACCCAAGTAGAAAAATATTTGACACTGCCAGTGGCTTACTTAGTCATACAATATAAGAAAAAGTGAAGTTCGGATGAAAAGACATTTATCTAATTTTTTGAAGGTAATACCCATCACCCCATGAACTCGTCTTTAAAGTCAAGGGTGGTATCCTCCTTACATGGACTGCTGAGATCTAGACAAGTAGGCAATACTGACAGTAAATAACTGGAACAAGCTCATTGGTATTTTCTGTATTTCCGTCATTCTACTATGATGTACTCCAACATGGCAAGCACCTCCCTACACGCAGCAATCACTATAAAACTTAGTGTTAGGTAGATGGTTACCCTAGAGCTCACTCTGTCATGGGTTGTCTAAGCAGGGAAGAGTTATTTCTCCAAGGGGGCAAGTTATGTGGATTCTGGTGAAGCTAATCAATCTTCATCAAAGGGCTATATCTTTCAGAAATCTGGCTAAAACCAAACCTACTCAGAAACAGATGGCTTGGAATGAGGGTATTGAGTAATTTTTTATTCTCATGATAACATTTGGAAGGCCATCCAGTCCTCAGGAATAGGTGATGAAGTCATATGAATAATGGGAATTGTTATCATATAATGTAGCACACAAAATCAGAGCAGCAGGCTGGAGGCTGAGCAATCACATAGGCTTGTTCAGGTTCCTGTCTTCAGTAGTTACATTTCATTCATGCTAGTTATTAATAATCACATATTAAGTGACCAGCTGTGAAAAATACCACCCAAGGCCCTTAAGTGGATGCAAACCCGTTCAGGGACTATATGATCCAAAAGATACTTGTACATCTTCTGTAGAGTAGCAGCGGCAAGACACTTGACAGCACTGGAAAAAGAGATGTCACATGAAAATAGGTGACAGCTAAAGCATGTTTCTGGGAATACGTAAGAGACAAAGATCATGGGCATTACCTGGAAATATAGAGCATTGAGCAAGGTGTTCATGCTCTTTCCATTCCTGCTACTTCCAGTGAAATTAGGGTGTTTGCATCTTCCTTTAACTGAAAACAATTTCATCAAAGGAGTATTTAACCCCTTCATTAAGCTTCTCTTCGTGATATAGAATTATTATTATTAACAGTAATATTTCTGCAGTAATACTTTGCTTTCTGTATACTCCACACTATTCTCAGAACATCCTTCCCCAGCTCTGTACATTCCAATAGCTCGACAAAATCAAGGGTATTCAGTACATCTGCCTTTCCCATGGCAGCTGGTGAGTGAGATAACTTTTCTTCCACCATGGTACAATCTACTTCATTATTTCATGCCTTTCAGATTGGAAAAAGTACCTCAGGAAAATCAGGCTGCCTTAAGTAACCAGACTCCAGATGTCTAGCACCTACATGCAATGCAGGATCATAACCTATGCAAGTGCCAAAAGCAGTCAGCAAAAACATCACAAACTGAGTTTGATGCAGAGCAATGCCAGATCTGACAACAATAAAACCGCAAGTAATATATAACCTTATCAGCAGTGAAGCATTCAGTAGTCTACATCATCAAGAGCTGTCTGAGTGCAGCTTTAGAAAGAAGCCTAGTATTTTAGCAGTTTTGAATCACTGTTAATTTCCCCTTCCTCATTTGCTATTGGTCTGTCTTTGTCTGGAGTGCCTTTTTCTCAGCATGGCTGCACTCACTGACAGTCCTGTGCAACTCCCTGCAATCCTCTCAAACGTGACATCATGGCTGCCTTAGTCGTTGTGATTAGCTATCTATATGCTTCTACAATTTAGTGTAATTTCATTTTGACAGGTAAAGAAGGCTTGGAGGAGAAACCTGATGGATTTAACACTAATCCAATCAGCACTGACTGAACGTTGGTCATGTTTCTGCCATCCTGGGCACCAATGAGTCCTTTAAGAATACTGCCCTTTTAAAATTTTGCTGCTATTTATACATTTGCCATTCCTTTCCTTTACATAGCCTTAATTTTCTGAGTTCCTTAGGAAAAGCACTGGGTACAGAATGGCTGATTACAAACTGGACTGTCTCCAGTATTTCAGACACGTTAATTACTCTTCTTCTACTGCAGGCAGGATAAAAACACCCAAACCAAACCAAATAGGGTTTACCAGAACAGTTGGGCAGTTCTTCCTGAGTTACAATATATTTAAGACTCAAAATACACTAAAATTTAAGCTGTACAAAACCAAACCTTTATTAATTATTGAGTGAATGACAAAATAATTCCCAGGTGGGTGGATCAGCTGGCAGTCCTCACTGCCACTTTGAGTTTCAGTTATTCTACAAATTTTCTGAGCATGTCCTGTATTTGAGACACCAAGTTTTGTTTTCTCAAAAAACTTCTTTTTGGCAGACATGTCTATGTTAATACTGCTAGACACCTCTAGAAACACCTTGAAATAGCTTGGGTGATTTCTCATGGACAAAACTGAACCAGTAACTCTATCCTCCCATCTACAAATCTCTCATTTCTTGTCATTAGTGCCCTGAGACTTGATGAATCAATATGGATCACAGGGGTAGTTAGAATCAAAACTAATTTTACATCTCCTCATTATGAAATACACAAAGCAGTTTCCCCCGTGCTCCCAACAGTGAGCTAGATAAGCACCTCTCTAAAGACCAGATGTAATTCAAATATAGGTGGATGCAGACCTTGTCTAAATGGGAAGGGAAGTAAAATTTTTTCAGTTGCCAATGTCCCTCACAGAGTTGATCTTTGCTATGTCCGGCACTGAGGAGGTGATTGTCCCTTAGACAATGTCTCTTGGACTCTTCTCTCTCATTAGAGACCAGCATAGGTAAAACCATCAGAAAACTTGTCATTTAATTTTGTTGATTGATCGTTGAATAACTGTAAGTATGAACATCCAATAAGACTGCGACATGGAAGAGTCCCTGTAGTTGTTCCAGAAAAAAATGAAAATACATCAGTAATTCTTCTGTAACATCTCCCTAACCTAGGACACCAAACAAACCTCACTCAACAACTCCAACTCAGCCTTACTCCGGACACTCAACAATCGACAATCTGTCAGAAGAAATGACCTTGCATGTTTGTGACTGGCTAAAAGACTGTTGCCAGCTATGAAAGAAAAATGTGGTAGCAATGATTCAAGAAAATTACCATTTTGAGACTTAATATTACCATTTAATACATTCTGATGAAAACAAATCATGACCAGTATCATAACAGACCTCAAAAGCTGAGGCTAACACAAAACTCTTTCAGTGTTGGACTGCTGAGATGCATCTGTGGGAAAGCTCATGAATGGATTTTTTTTTTCATGGATAGACATCACATATATTTCTGTGCCTGAGGCTGGCAAAGCTGATAAACATTTCTTCAGAACGAGCAGTGCCAAAACTCAGAACTGACTTTAAGAAGAGGCAAGTATATGGCAAGTAATAATGGTAGGGGAGAAGACGAAAGGAAAAAAGGAAGCAATGAGAGCTGCACTAGGTGATAGCGGTGCTTAACGCACCTATGGAACTGGACATGGCAGTCAAAACCAACTGCAACGACAAACCAAATCTCTGAGATAAAAAATGTTTCATCTCTTCAGGAAGGATGTGAAATTAGATGTTATTGTGAGAAACAGAAACATGGTAGAATAACCATCATCAGTGGAACACAAACTGCAGAAGGAAAAGCTTTAAATAAATATAAAGGTAGTAAGGTGGAATTGTCTACCATTATATGACAGTCTATAAAGAAGAAAAGATGGTGGAGTGTATAATAGTCTGCTCATTTGATCATCCTTTACAGAAGACTGATGAAACAGATTCCAGTAGACAATTCTCAAGGGCAAGGCTGTCAAGCTGTTACACAGGGAAGAGAAAGGCACATTCATCCAGAACTTTACCCCTTCCTGGTTAAAGCACTCTCTGGAGTTGAGGGCTGAAATTCACATGGGCCTGGAGACCCAAAACTGCAAGAGGAAACACTGCTGTCTATAATCTCTTGGGAGAAAATCCACAAGGCAAAATAAATATTTTAACCATAATGAAAATATGAATTGATGCTTGAAAGGAGAAGAAGGTTTCTAGTCATCAGATCTTCAAATCAAAAGTAGAGACAAAAAGGTGGTCTGAATTTTCAGGGTTTTCCTTCTTACATCAACTCTCATCGCATGTTCCTCTCTCCTCCCCTGTGAGATACTAATTTTACTGCACAAATGAATTTGATGGTCAAGAATCAATCAGAATATTACTTTTTTCTGAAACACCTTAAAAATTGCTGCTTTCTGGGGGGTTTTGCTTTTAAAAAGATTCTCTTTCCAAACTTGCACTTTAGATGAAATTTACCCCACAAATTTTCTGTTGCATTAACTAAATGTAGGAAGTAAACGGCTTGTGAAAAGGGGCTAACTACTATCACCTGATAGTGATAAATTACTTTAGTGTTAGGAGAAATGATTGAGATAACAGCCATTTCAGTCTCTGTGGCATTAACAAAGCAGCTCTTACAAGGGACTAGCTTGAAATAGATTCAAATAAACATGATAAAAAATTAATTCCACTAAAAATAATGTTCCAAGTAACTGACACACCTTGAGATTTGGGGTATAATTTATCTAAGTATTCCCTTAGAGATCCTTTCTTCTCTGCAAGCCACTTGAAAAATCATGGTGTCACTTAATGCTCTTTTTTACCTATAAAATATTGTCCTGGTTTGAGGTTTTATTGTCAGTTAGGTAGCATGTAATATATAGTGTAATTTGGTTCACGTGGCAGTGACGATTCTGTTCTTTTCAAATTGCAAAGACTCATTACCATGAAGCTAATGAAATATAAGCAGCTAGCCCAGACTCCAAAATTGAGGGATCCATATCCTCTCCCATTCTGGAGTCAACAGGAGTTTTCTCAGCAACATCAGCAAGAAGCAGATAGTTGGTGATCAGATTTTCCATGAGATTAGATGGCTGTCTTACTGAGAATGAACCCATTCTGAAAGAAGAACTCCGATAACTTGTCAGCAAAAGTGGAAATTTTGGGGCGGGGGGGGAGGAGGGGATTTCCCTTGTCTCCAGCGTAGAAAGTATTAGCATAATTCCTCAAGTGCACACTATCTAAGATACCTGTGAGTTATTTATTATTAGTTAAAGAAGTTATTTGGCATCCAGCATCAAATATAATTCTTGAAAAGGGCTGACAGCAGAATACATCTGTTAACTAGAGACATGCCTAAACTTTGCCAAGAGAAATACTTAACTGAATGTGCACTCACTGAAGGAGAGTGTGTCTTTTTTAAGTTGAAGTCCTTGTTTATAAAGTTTCCTTTTCATATTGTCATATTTCTGTAAATTTAGATTGATAATAGTAGCAACAGGAATAAGGTAAATCAGACTAAAGAAGAGTTTTGCTTATTGCATCATTCAAAGCTTATCTCTTTCTGCAGCATTTTCTTTATAGTGCAATAGAAGACCTCCCTTGTGATACCCTAAAACCTTGACTTGTTTATATTTTGTTCATTTTCTTTAGTTTAATGAGGTGATAAATAAATGAGCTTCTCAAGGAATGAGGGACTGTCAGGGCTAGAAACTGAAGTTCTCTGTT
Source organism: Pluvialis apricaria (assembly GCA_017639485.1). Classification (NCBI taxonomy): domain Eukaryota; kingdom Metazoa; phylum Chordata; class Aves; order Charadriiformes; family Charadriidae; genus Pluvialis; species Pluvialis apricaria. Next base: position 154,090,024 of record CM030008.1, on the reverse strand, counting down.
TATTCATAGGCTGGGTATGGATGGCGACAGGCACCATGCAAATACGTCTGTCAGTAATCATGCGGTTGGCCTGAGGGAACAAGACTGTTAAGTGGTGGTTATTAGTGTAACTCCTTGCTGCTTCACATTTGGGACCTTTCCTGAGCTGAGATGGTCAACGCTATCGACCCATGGTCAAGTATGTGGAATCCAGACAGGCGAGTCTGAGATAAGGATTGACGAGTAAACTGTTCTCTCACAAACCTCATGTACTCCTCTCTTCTAATGTATTTTCCATATGAAATAAAAGAATGAAGTGAAATCTGATATCTGTGACATAGTAATTCATATAAAACTTATGGTATGGTAAAATCACTCAGGCAGAGAGCGCAGTCTCTGGAGCACCCTGAGCAGAGGCGCTCTACACTGCTATTTAGATCCTCTCCCTTTGGCTGCCTCTCAGACTGACGGCTCCTCAATCAACCTGTAGGCTATTTATCTGGGCATACTTGGTTGAGAATTAATCTACCTGGCATGCTGGGACATGCAGGGTCCCATGTGCTCTTAAGGGTACCCTCCAGCATGTCTGAGCCCATGCTTTCAAGATCACTGTCTAGTCTTGATGATGGTTTTGACTCCTGGAATGGCCATCAAACAGCAACACAGATAGTCTCTTGGAGTCCATCACTACTAAAGAACCTTGGAAGTATTCCTGCTGACAAACTAGCAGATGATCAAGAACCTTGAGATTTTCATGTGAGTCAAAGCAAGTATCAACATCTATTATGTATAATATGGCAAAAAAGAACAACATACTCAGGAAGTTTCACAAGATTTACCCTGGCGTTTAGATACTGGGAAAATGCTTTAAAAACTTCTGAAGCCGCATCACTGATGTCAAAGGTCAATATTTTCAAATATTCTCACAAATCAAATCAAATAGTCTATTTATTTTACCGTGACATCCAAATTTTTTTTAAATTTATTTTTGCAAGTCTACTGACAGTAGATTGCATGTCACTTGTAACTGCCCTTTTGCTGGTGAAGAAAGGAGATCCAGATTAGGGCGAATTCTGCATACACACACACACACACTCAAATCTTCTTTGCACGTTCCTGTAACCATTTGTTTGTTTCTTCCCTAAAAGCTAGCACTCATTATAGCTGTATGTGAAACAGAAACCCAAGTATTGATGAAAATTTGTTGTTTTATTTTAAATTTTAGAATTAAAAAAAAAAAGAGGGTATTTGGAAATTTGAACAATAGCAGTCACCTGGCCATTTTTGCAGGACTGGGAATAGTCATGCTACTTGGGATATTGCTAAGGCATTTTAGGGGAGAAAGGGAGACAAAATCCTAGTTCTATCTTTCAATATAAAGTCCTAGCTCTTTCAACTCTGTTTTATTCTGCAAACACTATAATTTACAGTAGCAATTCTCTACTAATCAGGTGCTGTTATTGTAGTGTTCTGTTTTACCAGGACATTTTAGTGTTAAAAATTATAAAAGATGTCCGTCAGTTTGGAGTGTAGCATAATTATTTTTATGGCTGATAAACTGAATGAATAACTCCCTGTGCGCAACATAGGCAGAGCAGGTTTCAACAGTCCTTGGTCTGCTTTTGATTTACATGTCTATACAAAGATGTGCAACCCCAAAAATACAGTATTACTGCACAATAAAACAATTGGATTAGAAGTGATCCTACTGAATATTTTTGCCATCTTCCACATAACATTGCAGTTGCAAAAATGTATGCACACATTAGGTAAAACCCTGTGTACACTAAGATACAGCTATTAAGGTGTCTTTTTTAAGATAAACTGATGAGATTGCAAAGATTCTTGGAAAGATAACAAAAAGGGGATGTGCTATGATTGGTCTTGACGTCATTAAAAACAATGTGGGCAGATAACTTTTAGTTGGCACTGAAATCACTAAAAGTAAAGATAAAGAATCCTTGAATGACAAGAGGCAACATCTCCTTTCCTGAACCAGGATTATCCTACAGAGCCTCAAGAAAACCCCAGGGTAAAGGTAAGGAAGAAACAGTTTTAGTGCAACATCCCTTAATTGTATACAGATGTTTACTTCGAAATGTAGCTATATCATCTGCACAGCAGAGAAAAACAGGGATTTTATTCCTCTGTCTGTTATCAATTAAATCATCAAAACAAAATTATCATTCAAATTACAATGTATCATTTCACTTTTAGAATGTATAGGGAGGAGGCAATCTATGAAGCAGAAATCTGCTAACCATCAAAGCAACAAAGAAACATTAAAGTTCAATGGACAGTTTGTTCATGCATGTTTTAATCTAGTTTTTTTAAAAATGGAAACCACGTTCACGTGGTCAAAATAACACTTGCGTCAAAGAAGCCTTTGAGGTTCAATCCAGTGAGACAGACAATTTTTTTTTCTTTCTTTCTTTCTTTTTTTTTTTTTTTTGCAAAACCCCAAAATGTTTTCAAGAGGGGAATATGATCCCCAGAGATCCCAAGGTGGCACTGCTAGAGTTTCTATGTGGGAAAATATCTGCTGTGAGGCAAGTTTGGCATAAGCATAGAATATCAAATGCTTAACTTCTAACTGTATTCCCTCAGAAAATGGTTGCAAATGGGGACTGGTTTCTATTAATACTTACATTCTATTGTCTCCCACCATACATGTGTTATACTTGTTCAGTGTTACGTTTTATGATATCTATGCTTTCGTTTTATGATATCTATGTTTTAAAGTATTCATTTGACTTTAGGAAAGGGATGTATTCCAATCATTACTTTTTACTGTACATGCATCTTGCATAAATTATTAAAATGCCAGGTAAGTAGTTTCCTCATTGTTTTTAAGCTGGAAAAAACTGTAAAACCGGTAATGACACACTTTTTTTAAGAAAACAGATATCTGTTTTTTATGGGAATAGGTATGTTGGTATGAAAAATTAAAATAATCCATCTGGGATGTTAGATACTATCCCTGGGTGCTTCTGTTTTTTCCACTAGCAGTTATTTTCAGAAACTATTCCCTATAAAGATATTAATATTTTCTCTTGCTGTGAAATTTAAAACCTTTTTTCCTTCTAAAATTAAGCAACAGGTATGCCACTGTACTCCCTGATGCAATACTTACCTGGGACAAAGGGTCATATTCATAAAAAAGCTTTCTGTGGTCAGGGCTCTTTAATACTTCCCTTTTAAAGCTGAAAATAAAGACACATGTGATTTTATTAGAGATACACAAAAAGTCATAATTACGTAGTCACAGAGATTAGTGTCTCCTTAAGGTAACCTTTAAGCAAGGATGGATTTTTCCACCAGCTTCAAACGCAGGGGCTGGGAAGAACCCTCTGCCTGTGCCCCCCACGCATGTGCACTGATACATGGTCTATTTGCACAATTAGCATCTGAATTTAAACTGAGCCTTGTTGAAACTACCATTTATACCTATCATTTTTGGCACTGTGTCCAGAAGGACAAAACAGCCCGGAAAAGAGAATCATTCTCTGGTATGCAAATGCAATCTGCCCGCTGTCAACTGTCCTTTTCCATCAGATTAGGCTGCCTTTTCCACATTCAGAGGTCTAGTTCAAACGTTTTATGTGGGCATAACAATTACAAGGAGAGCCGTGAGCTTAGGAAAAAAACTACCATGGGGTTTATTATTGCATTTCCTCCCAAAATTTAAGTGTATACTACATTAAGTGTAGTTCAGGTTGTATGTATGTATTCGCTGCCTCTTCACTGCGTGTAAACATGCATTTGGGATTTCATATAGCTATCATTTCATGGCAGTAGCTAACAACATTAAAAGCAGAGATAAATTTTTGTTTTCAAATTGCCTGTGCCCCCCAGCCACATTGGTACTGCAAAGACAAAAAAAAAAACAAAAAAAAACAAAAAAAACCCAAAAAAACAACAAACAGAAAACAAAAAAAATGGTCTTCTAGGAGAAAAAAAAATGAACTCAGAGTTTGGGACCTTGTTTGCTTTGAGTGCTCACGGCTCTCCATAGCTGAGCAGTGCGTTACCTTCGGTAGGAATCAGCTGTGAGGCCACCAGAAAGACACTGCCTCGCTGCACAGCAGCCTTCCACTGCCCACCGCTCCCGAGACTAAATGTCGGTAGGATCATTTTAACTCAGGACTCACTTTCTGACATAACAGGTACCTTGCACGTACACTCACCTGCCAGCCTAAAAACTGACAGTGGTTTGTCACTAAGCAAGTATTAAACACACCATCCAGTCTACTTCGCTCAGTAAAATGGCTCAGGAAGCGTTGCCACGAGAGATTGAAAGGAATTTATTGTTTTACTGATTTGGAAACAGTGCATATGTGGGCTGTGGAGGTAATGTGCTGCTGAGACAAGCGCGTATTCCAGCTGGCTCAAAGGCTAGACATGCCTCCGAACTTTTATGTTCCTTAACACTTACATGTGCCAAGAGAAGCTCCTGGGCACCCTCAGGAGCAGGCCCAGTCCTTTGCCTGCTGACAGCAAGTCTAAACCTGAACCTGGTCCTATTTCGAACACACCGGGAGCTTGAGAGCACACCTTGAGCCTTAGCTTTTAAATCAAGTTTTCCACAGACTGCCAGCTGCAAAGGCCTGGATGATAAGTTTACTGGCGAGGTTTGTGTTTCTTTGCTGAACTCAAAGCCTCAGGGCGGTAAGAGACGTGGATTCTTGGCCCTTTCATCCTAACTATTAATTGATCTTCAAGTACCTCGTGCAAGATAGGCCACTGCAGCTCCATGAAGGGTCATTAAAAATACTGGTTGTGTTACATGACAGATCTATGCATTTTTCTTTTTTTTCTATTTTTCTATTGTATTTTCTATTTTTCATTTCAGTATGAGCCCCAGTTCTTCACAACGAATATTTAATTCCTGTTTACTTCGGTTAATTTTGCCTATTGTTCTATTTGCAGATTACGCCTGAAAACAGGTAGTTGCTTTCTCTTACATGTATTTACCACTCAGATTCTGAATAGCTGCTTCATTTGTATACACACTAGAAGTACTTTTATAAGAAGCACCAAGTTACTGGAACTATTTTCATTGAAAAGACGCCGTAATCAAATTATCACAGCACTTAAAATCAGTCTCATGGGGTAAATACTCACAATTATGAATGTGAAGTTTCGCTTTCTGCACATGCTCTGCACTGATGACTTGAAACGTGCTGATGAATATCCCCGCTATAAAGTTTTTCCCTAGAATATTTAATATACTTACTGAGAAACAAACAGTGCTTTATGAATTACGAAAATGCTTTTTGTGCCGCTCCACAACAAGGACAAAGCAAAACTCAGATTTTTGGAAAACTGGGAAGCAAAGAGTTAAATGACACGGCCCTGCAGCCTAATTGTGCCCTCTGGAAGTTGCACGTAGCTGCTGGGGATTCCCCGGGGGCTTTTCTGCTGCATCCAGTGTATGAGCTGTATGTGCAGAGGTAGAAGGAGCCGATGGAGCAGTGCAGCATGGGCATGACGATGGCTGTGGTAAGAGGTGACTGGGGAGTGGTTGTGCCTCTCTGGGTGTGTATGTGAATCCCTGTGAGTGACTCCTGCTTTCACCATCAAAGGGAAAAGATACTGATGCACCTGGGAAGAGCCTATATACCTCATTTCTGCACTGTCATGTCTATATTACGTTACCGATAGTGTACTGAGATCGTCAGCAGCTAGATGTGTGTGGTCTGTGGGTTTATAGACTGGTAAGTGAAAGAAAAGTGTTAGACTGAGTCATCTGCAGAACGATGAAGGCACTGTAAATAACAACTTTTTAAAAAAGATTGTTGATGCGATGCTCTTTCTATGGAGCTGAGTAAGTGTTTGAGTGTAGGGCAGATGGAGGTGAATTAAAACTTGAATTCCCCAGATTTCAGAAATTCAAACTGAGAGATCTGCCCATGCATTCCCTGCTTTTCAGAAGTTTAGGATTTGCTACACCTGACCCTTAGAAAGGGCACAAAATACCTCTAGGAGAACCTAAATCAGTTTTAACAAAGCTTTTGGGGGGTTTTTTGTTTTTGTTTTTCTTACTAGATCTACTTGGGCTGAGTTACTTTTTGTTGCTTTTTTTAATGAAAGAGAAATTTTTCCAGTAGGAATGCATGATCATTTTGTGCAATTTTTCTTTTGAGATTTGTTACATGGAGATAGTTTTAGTCACTTGGATAATTTAGTGTATTTTTCGTGTCCTCTGGGCACTCTGGCCCACCCCACACAATTTTACCTACCCTCACCAGTTTTCCTTCCTCCCTATCCATTTTGCTTTTCCTCTCATTACAGCATTTTGGAATATATAAGCACCTAAAAAAATATTCCTAAACGTCTGTCACACTCTGTCGTATACATATAGGTTGAAGCACTTCCAGCTTCACACACAAACACACAATGTTCTCCATCCCTCTGGGATTTCAACTCCTTTAGTAAGAAGACCTGTGTTAGTGGCTTTCCTATCTGACTAACGCTATGCCACGTCCAGCTTTCCTACCTCTAAGCAATTCTCTCCCAGCATACACGGTAGTTCAATTTTCACTGAAATTGACTGAAAGAAGGGTAGAGTTGCTGGCTTCTTCATTAATCTTTTTGGCCACCCCACCTGAATGGAAATCACTCATATCTGTGCAAGATAGTCCTTCCCAAACAAACATGCTGCTTTGCCAAATACTCAACTCTACTGAAACTCAACTCTTTCTTCTTTGAAAAAAAAACGGGGAACCACATACTGATTGAGAAAAACACTGAGTGACTGACATCACTTAGGGCATAATTGTAGGTCCAGCGTGATCTTCACGTCTACATGTATGAAAAAACCCTGCTGAGACTTTATCTTTATTTTAATGTCTAAATCTTTAGAAATTCTAAAGTAGCACTATGCTTGAAGCGCTCACTGTATCCAGCAGTCCTATTACAGTTGCCTGAATTTCAGTCTGATTGGAAAATGCGCATAAGATTTAGGGGCACATAGATAAGTTAGAGAAAAAGGCATTTAGAGTCCTAGCTCTAACATAACTGCCATGTTTCTATAAAGAGTGAAACAACTATAAAAGTGAAAAAACCCTACAGCTGAAGGTATTACATTTCTAATTTGTAATACATCATGTCATAATCACGTGGGATGTTCAGCAGGACAAATAAAGACAGATTACCTGGCCAGAATAGCTTATAAAGTCCTGATATTTTAAACACTTTCATAGGGTGTGGTGTTTACACTATGAAGAGTGCCATTAACTGCACTGTAACTACTCCTGGAAGAAAGCAGTGTCATTGACTTCAATGAGACTACTCATGGTAATAAGCACCGTGCCCAGTGGTAAGTGTCTGGAGACTATTATTATTACTAGTTACATGCTCTCCATGTTGCAGTAGCCTCTAGAAGCCAAGTCATGGACCTGGGCTCCACTGGGTTAATCGGTATGGGGCTCAAAGTTAAGAATGAGAATAACATGGACAGCGGAGAGGGTAAAACTAGGATGAAAGTGAGAAGAATAGGAAACAAGTGACATGGCATTGTTACTTGGCAAGTTGCTGCGTATATTTCAGGCTTACAGTTTTAAAAAGCTAATAATAATGGCTTTGTTTAATCAGAGCCACATTCAGCACAAAAGTTATTTACATCTTTTAACAGACTCTGAAGGGCTCCTCCTATCCTGGCTCACTTAACCCTTTTCCTGCCCTTTTTCCCCACTGTGAATTTTGCAAGCAGGATCCACAGCAAACTGTGCTTTCTGCAGGAATGAAAATTAAAAGACGCACATTTTGTTGTGGTGGTGGTGAAAAAATGTATACAGACTTTTTTCTTTGAATCCATTGTTTGAAACTTTGCTAGTTCCTTTTTTTTTCTCACTTCCTCTTACTTGTATTTGTAGTGTCTGAGAGGTTAAATGGTTTCTGTGTTTGATCAGCCACAGACTGTGAGAGTACCCTGAAAATCAATGTTTTCTTCAAGTTGAGTTTTGTGACTATGTGCATATGAATGCATGAATAAGTGCATATGAGTAATTGCTGAGAATGTGCAAGTGCAATGTGGTAATTCCTTTTCCTTCATTCATGGCCTTTTCAAAGGAGAGAGCATTAAATTGATCTAGAGAAAAAAAAAAAAGTATATAATGAAAATACCCTTAAAAACTGTAATTTCCTAAACCAAATACAGACCAGAATATTGTGGGGGGTGGGGGTTAACAGTGCTGCAGCAGTTACAAAATTGAAAAAAAAGCATAATTCTTTACAAATACATGCAGTGTGGGAGGAAGGAAGGACTTGTGGTTTTGGCACTTGACTGGTGCTCACAAGAGCTAGATTCTGTTTCCAGCTCTGCCACAGACTCTGTTCATAGATGCTATCACGGTGAAAATAATAAATAATAATAGTTAGGAGCACTTCTGCAAATTATTATCGTCTCTCTCTGCTTGTAAAAAGGGAATAAGAATGGTACTTTCCTCCTAATACGTGCTTTTTTAATGTACTGGTATTGTAAGAAGACTAAAGATGTACAAAGCGGTACTGTGCAGGGATCCTTTAGCGAGCTCAGATACGTGAAGCACCACAAGGCATGTGAGCCCTGGTGCTTTGCCCAGCCCAGGTAGCCATGTCCGAGGGATGCTGCACTGGGCTGTAGGTGTGAGGCACGGCGTTATGGCAGGCCGACAGCGGTTAAGTGATTAAGCAGCATGTATCACAATGGAAATTAATTTCTGAGCGGGTTCAAGTCATAACACCTCTTTCTGAAATTTTAAAGGATTGTGAAAGGAGATGTCAAATTGTGTATTAAAGTGCTCACTTCAGTGTTTTTAGTTTAAAATATTTTCTGTGCTACTAAATGAATGGGGGATCTGCTGCCCTATGGTTCTTTTGACTATCTGGCTAGGCATATTTTCTCTGATTCAAAGCAAACATATGAGCTAGGGAGGAAGAAAATTCCTCCTCATTGAAAGGAAGGGTAGAGAATTATAATAATTATCACAAAGAAAAGCTTTGGGAATTATGATAGTTGTCTACTACTGTACCATTAAACTTGAAAAGTTTTTGGGTAGTTGACACAAAAGGTTTAATTACCATAAACACTTCTCCCTGGCCTGGCTTTGCTTCTATTAAAGAACATTATTTCAAAAAAAGCACTCAGTTTTTCCACTGTTTTCAGAGAGAGCAACATTGGGCCAACAATGACTGCCTTTGAAATTTCTGCCCCAAAGCTCCCCATCTAGATCTCTACGGACTGCTGCTTCCTACTTTATCTTCAGTAAAATAGTTCTAAAACTTTTCCTGCCTTCATCTCATAGTAGATCATCTTCATTAAGAAAACATCATTTAATAAATGGCAGTGATGAAAAAAGTGCCAAGTAGATTTTCTAGTGAATTACAATCTCTGGAGAAAAACTAAATTGTAATAAAAAAAGGATCCCCACTACTTTCCTGAAATTGAAGTTGATTTTTCTTTCCTTTGCTCACAAGTGCTTCCTCCGCACTTGGAGCTTGGAATTCCCTTGCATTCATCGGGTTTGTTTGATTTATTTTCTCTTTGTTTTTTTGCAGAGATTGATGTAGAACAACTCCCTTTTTTGATTTCTGTTTGCTACAGGATATTGTCCACAGAGTCCATCAAAAGATATTTGACTCTTAGTATTCCTGAAAACCAAGTGCTTGAGTGCCTGGACTCTGGTGTCTAACTTTAACTACTTAAATAGCTCTAATGCTATTATTTTTACCATTACTATTATTTTTCATAGATGTTAAGTTCACACAAAATCACGATGATATCTGCTTTCCTGCATAAGTTAGACCATTCAGCTCTAGCCAGCTTATTCCTGCATTAGGCTCAAGGATTTATAATAGAACTGGAATATTCCTCTTAATAAGATATCCAGTCTTGACTTAAAGATCCCTAATTATGGAAAATTTACCACATCCCTTGGAAATCTGATTCACAGGATGATTACTCCCCCTGTTATAAATGTGTCAGTTTGAACTTTACCAGTTTCAGCATTTTTTTATTTATTATTTTAAGACCAGAGTCTAATACTCTAATGTACCTTGAAACAGGGACTTTCTCCAAGGGGAAAAAAAAATATGAAGAAGCTGTCTTATTGCCAAGTACACTATTTGCTGAGGAAGGTGCCATTCTGCAATAGGACTGGAATTCAAATTTAGCCTTATTCTGAATTTTAGACTACGGATGTGCTTATCTCTGACAGGTAAATAAAATATTAGCCTACTGTCTTGTGGCCTGAGAAAAGATATAATATGACATGATACCTGGCAGAGTAGAATTAAGTGAGGGACTGAGATGGGGAAGAGAAGCGATCTCGTGTTCATTTCTGAAGTTACATGTTTTTGAATGCGTACTATTGACTGCATTCTCATTTTGCATTTAATTTGTATAGTGTAACTTCAGTCAATTGGCATGGGAATGGTGGTCAGGGCTGAAGAGAGAGTGGAACTGATTCATATTCATCATAGGTCTAACATGCTGAGCAGTGTCTGGTCTTTAATTTTGTAAAGACTCCTCGTGATATTTGATATTAGGCTACAAGTCACGGAATGTACTGTTGTAACTTGTACAACATCCTAAATAATTTTGAATTGGCTTGTGTTCAGTTCTTATGATTTTTTGGGCTTCCTTTTTTCTCATGTACATAAATTATTCTTCCCAATCCCATTAATGTTAAATATGCTTGCTGAGTTGTCTTCCAAGAACATTTTCTTTAAACAGAGTCTACCTGAGATAAATTACTTTTTTTTTTTTTTTCAAACTTACAACACCTGAATAAAAGACCTTTGGGGCTTGCTGTCTTTGTATTATGATTTATTTGTTGATGTAAAAAGATCGCACAATGTAGCAGGTCTACTTTTCTCCCTCATGTACTAATACAGCTACTGTCATTCGGCCACATACCGAGAAATCCTGCCCCAAACAGCCGAGAGCAGAACCCTGACCAGTTTCCCATCCACCTCTTCATATCCTGGTGCCAACCACACCACCTTGCAAAGACGCAGTTTCAGCTGGGATGACTGTTAAGAAGTGGGGGGACCGCTAGGAGTTTCAGTGTTTACTCCCACAGTAGCGGTGACTGGAACCAGAAACACAGCAGCTCTCCATCCATTCCCATCCCCCTTATCTATAACAATTTTCAGGGAATTTGCCCCTGCAAAAGCACCTTGGTCCCATCTCTGCACACCTGTGGGCTTTTATCCACACATATGGGCAGTAAGAGCATCCAACATTTGTTGGCCAACGTCAGCCACTCCAGACCCTGCAGAGCGGCAGTGCTGGGGATGGGGAATACCAGCCGTCTGCAGTGTAAAGGGTCAGCAGAATAGGGTGCTACAAAATTTCTTCTCCTCACACGAGACAAATCTGCTCCTTCCACGAAGAGAAACAATTCTTTCCCTGGAACTGCCCCCTGGATTTTCACTCGTGTCTCCTTGATTCCCAGAGGAAGCTAATATAAAGGTATCATTTTCTAGTCAGTGTTCTACTTTATTCTTTCAAACTCCTTTGATATCATTCGCTTTTGACTCAATGAGGATACTGTGTGAGCTTCAGGATTCAGGCTTTTGCAACTATAATTATTTTAGAATCACATTTATTTAGCTCAATGTAGAAGATAACAGGAACATACAGTTTCTGAATATGCAACTTCTGTGACAGACAGACCTTAAATACAGACTATGCATATGGTGATCTGAATATGTGTTAATCTCAGAGCTGAGCAGGTTTGGTTTTTTAATAAATCTGAATTAACATGACGTGCATTTTTTTATATAGATCAGAGGTGAGAGACTTTGCGGAAGAAGGTGGAGTCAAGAAATACTTTTGGCAAACAAGGAAGCAGTTACAAGTAAAATATGTATTGAAAAGTTTTATCATGTATAGCTGCATATTTAAATAATACAGAAAGTATTATTTAAAGCTCATAAATTAGAGAAAAGAGAATAACACAGAATTTCAGACAGTAAAGACTTTCAAGCCAAAATTCTCAAGGGTTCATTTGTTCAGCAGTAAATCGACAAGATCTGAACTCAGACAGGAACAATCCTATGCCACATTTGCCACTGGTGATAGAAGGGCCAGTTCAAAGTGTTTTGTTGCATGACACAAAACTGAGAAATGCCACTCCGTCCCACCATTATGGTCACTACTGAGGCTGAAAGTTGCTGGGAAGTGGGGAAAAAAAGTCTGTGAACCCCTAGAGCTATTCTGTCCATCTCTAAGTCACAACAAGATTATTTATTATTTCATAATTACTATTTCTGTCCGTGGTAGTTTTAAACATCTCAAACAATAAGATTTGTACATATATCTCCTATTCTTCTGTAGCAGTAGATTACTACTATTGTCTTGTAGATGGCTACCCAACCTGTAATGCCCAATTTACATCCACAGAATCATAGAATCATAGAATATCTCAAGTTGTAAGGGGTGCATAAGGATCGAGTTCCACTCCCTGCTCCTCGCAGGACTACCTAAAACTAAACCATATGACTAAGGGCGCCGTCCAGATGCTCCTTGAACTCTGACAGGCTTGGTGCCATGACCATTTCCATCTGCAGCCTGTTGCAGTGACCGACCACCTTCTCAGTTAAGAACCTTTTCCTAATGTCCAGTCTGAACTTCCCCTGATGCAGCTTCATTCCATTTCCTCATGTCCTATTGCTGGTCGCCAGAGAGAGGAGATCAGCACTTCCCACTACAGTTTTCACACATTCAAGTACGACTCCATGCAGGGACTTTCTAGCATTTTTCATAGTGGCTTTACTACCGTGGGGCCTCTTGAGTAACCTGAGTCCCCTCTGTGGGACGAAGTGAGCTGTGACTGATACGAGCAAATCACCTTTGGACCCCACGTTGGACCCAGTTACTCTAGTCCTGGGCCACTTGGGAAACAGTTGCCATCTCTCACCTATAAACTACTCTCTGAGTCGCCCATCCACCAGGTCTCTGACGGAGGCTTTAAATGTCTTGTGGCTCTGGGTCATAAGAAGTTTTATCATGTATCTTATCGGATCAAGAAGGCTGGCCGCGTATGATTGAGTACAGTCTTTTGTAAGAGTTACATCAGGTATTATTTAGAAATGTATTTAATCCCCAAAAGGAATTTGTCTCCACCTGAAGCAGCTGGTATCGAAGAACCTGCTATCAGGAAACAATTTCCTTTAAGAACATGTAAGTTGTTTCACTCTAAGGGTGTTTAACTTTATAAAATAAGGGTCTCTTAGAGAACTGGGAAGGAAGGAAAGAGTGAGATGGAAAAATTGAGCAGACTGCGTGTTATTAATTTTTAGGAGATACTTTTCATGCTGTCCTCACCCATCCAAAAGAATGTAGGTGTGGAGAACTAAAGTCTCTTTCACCTAGAAGATTAGATTAGAAGTTAAATCCTTAAATTATAACTGAAAATTATATAATGCATTTCTCTACAAGGTGTAGAAGCAGTATAAAAGCTGCAAACTATAATCCTGTCCATTTCTAATGCAGCCATTAAAATACAGTTGGACTCTTTTTTTTTTTCCCTCTCAAGTGACTGCATAAATTACACAGCAGTAAAGGTATTGTCTTGATTTTTTTTTAATCTTATCGTATGTGACTTTCCATTAAATGCTCCTTCCCTAGTTACAGGAAGAAGCTTGGCTGCCTTTTGCTGCCAGCTACACCATTAGGGTCTGCTGTTCTTTTATTGGCTGAAGACATTTCTTCATCTTCTTGATACATTGTCTCCTCTGATACATAAGGAGAGCAGAGTCTCCACCTAATGAGGCAGAGAGGGACTGGATGGACAGGGTGAAGGAACTTCTGTCCTTTCTTTTTTTTTTCTTTTTGGTTGCTGGTAAATCTTCTACCATTAATTACAGAAGAAAGAGATGGAAAAGTTCTAATAGATCATCCAGCCCAACTCCTCCTCAGTGCAAGATGATTCCCTGTGCTACACTTCATATTTTTGCTCAGAAAAAAATTTAAAGGGTTTGCATTAGTTCCCATATGAGCTTATTTCATAGCACTGTTTCATGCTATAACTTCCACTCAGGGAATCCTAAATAATTTCTGTCCATCCTTTCCATTTTACCTGCCAGATATTTGTAGGGTGTTATGTTTTCCCCTAGGCCACTGTGTCGCCAGTTTTTGTCTCAGTGGTATAGGTAGGGCTGTTAGACCCATCTACAGTTATGGCTGCCCATCACTTCTTGTTATAAAGTCTTGCTTCATGCTGTTAAGTTGAACTTTGGTCATTTGGACAGAGCTTTTACTCTCTACATGAATGTCTTCAGCTTATTTCTTTGGAGAGTATTGAGCAGCACAAGTCAGCCTTCTCTGAGACTGGGATTGAGGGGAGAAAATCCACCACAAGACAGAAAAAAATACATTCCTTTCTCTTGAGAAGCTGTAACAGACACACGCCTTGCAGCACACACCTGACTGTTGGTTTCTGGGGAGGATGACCCCTATCACTAGGCCTGTGCTTTTTGCCATTACATGAAATCTCTCTCAAACTGCAATTCCAGGGGAAAAAAATCCACTACTTGCACAGGTTTAACAGACCCTTGTTATGCTGATTACATTCTTCAGAATTTCTACCTCAGTTCAGCAAGCTCAACAACAGTAGAGCTCTGACACAACTGTGCCTCCCCTTGAGTGACTGAGCTTGCTTTAAGAGGTCCAAAAGCATAGAAAACACTTTTATAATTTTTGTCCCAGCTGTTCAGGCCTTTGTAGGCCTGAATATCATGCACGAGAGCAGGAAATTGGGCTTTTCTGTGTTCTCAGCGTTCCCTTTGCTAAGATGTTAGTAGGAGGTAAAGAAGAATGATCCACTAATGTGGAGATGAAGAAGATGGGAAGTGCTAAGAGAAGACTAAAAGAAGGAAGAGGTATGAGTGAAAAGAGAGGCTTAAGAAGCAAGGAGTATGGGCAAACAGAAGTCGTCTCCGGCAGCTGATGGGGGAGAGGATAAGAGATAGCTCCACAGGAGCTGTGGCAAGCAGAAGACCAAAACAGGGATCAGACAAGAGGAGGTAAACGTGAGCCAGGATATGAGCATGGAAAAATACATTGTTGATGGATCATACAGCTACAGGCTGTATCATCATGAATATGCACAAAGGGACTCAATTAAAATTGTGCAGGCATTTCCTACCACTTGAATGCTTGATTTTGCAACCTGAACATTCTTTTAACATAAATTTTTAAATGTAACTCTCTGTAGATATATAGTCCAGAGTTAATCATTTAGATTGTGCTGTATACATATAATCACGCTTAGCTTCTTTGTATGGAGATGCAATGGTACAACTTGCTCCAGGCTCAAGCCTTGAGCTCTTTTCACGTGTCCATAGCCTCAGTCTTATTTGATCAGCATGTAATCACTTTTGTCACTCTTCTCTGAATTCCTTCTAAATTACTAAGGAGGTGCCCAAGACTGAATATAATAATTTGTCCGTGGTCAGACCAGAGCTTTAGGGAAATAATCTTACACTATACGTCCCCTTGCATAGTTGATACTTCCGTCAGTTACACTCTTTTGCTGCCATACTACACTACAAATTCACATCTAATTATATGTTCTGTATCATACCTCTGTTTCATTAGTACTTCCCTAGGTTTCTCCCTGTTGCCGTGTGTGTTTCTACATGGAAAACAATCCTCTGTGTGTGAAGGTGGGGTCGGGGTGGAAGTAAACAGAAGAATACAAATAATAATTCAGAAGAAGCAGTAGAAGTTGATCTACTATTCCAGAAGCTGTTCTACTGGTTGAAGCTACTAGTGGTTCCACCACTCTCCAAGTCGAAAAGGAAGTCTAGAGGATTAGAAAACCAGTCTGGCTTAAAGGGAAATTTAATCTTCTGTAAAGATTATAAGAACATAAAATACTCCTCAATTTTTTTCCAGCACGTATGTATCTAAAGCTGTCTATCTGCTTATACAAAGAAATAGAAAGATGATAGCAGAGACAATAAATGAGTTAGGAAGTATACAAACCTGAGATGGAGAGGAAAAGAATTCAGGAAGAAAATGGGTCAGCGCTGTTAAAAGGTAACAAAAAGAATGTGTTAGGAGTATTGAGGGCAAACGGAATCAAAATGACAGTATTGATTGATTACTAACAAAATTTGACCAATGAAGAAAGAGCAAAAGTGCTAAATAAGTGTGTATAGTTTATGTTTGAAGGAAAAATATGTGATAGTATTATATATTAATGGAATACTTTCTACTTTAAGAGTGAGGAAGAATGATGATAAACAGAGCTACCAGAATTAGACATTTTAAAATCAGCAAGTCCAAATAACATGTATATAAAAACTTTTAAAGAGTTGGCTAGGGAACACTGAGAAAAAAGAGAAGACTAAAATAAAGCTAATACTGTACTAACAAATCAGGCAACTCTGATTTTACTGAGTCTTTGCAACCATCAGTTATCCTGGCCTGCTGCTTATAATGCTTTTAGCAATTTCTTGGGTGGGATATAAAAGTTATACATTTTTGATGGTGCAAAGATTGGAAGGAAGATAAATAACACAGAAGACAGGCCATTGGTACAGAATGACCTAGTAAACTAGTTGTGGTGAACCAAAATGTTTCAGGATGGGAAAACGCAATGTTGTGAACACAAGAACAAGGAAAGTAATCCATAAAGAATTGAGGTCATGGTCTGAAAAAGTCATAGATGGTTGAGTTGGATAGTCAGCTTAATATGAGTTGGGACAGCAATGTTGTAGTCAAAAAGCCATTTTGGAAGTCTCTGCTTGCCAAGGTTAAATTACCACTGCACTGGAATTACTGTGTCCAGGTCTGCTGTCATGACTTAGTGGAGAGAAGAGCTCAGAGTTCCTACTGTATTAAGATATATGGGAGAACATAAAGGGTCTGATTTGATAGAAATATATATATGCACAGATGAGAACAAAATTTGATAATAAAGGGTTTCTCAGTCTAGCAGACATAACACGATCTAATGACTGGAAGGAGAGGCTAAACAAATTCCATGAGAAATATGGAACACGTTTTTAACATTAGAACAAAGTGCCAAGTGTTGTGGTATAGCTTCTATCGCCGGAATTACTTTTATCGGGATTGGACGCTTTACTAAACCACAGCTGTTGGAGATGAAGCAAGAATTAAATCAGAAAAAATACTTAAGCCCATGTTGCCATTGTATACTAGACAATCACTTATTTAATGCTGTTCTTTAATTCTAGGAATATTTTACCCTAGATGCACAAATTTTAATATTTCCAGGTTTAACATTTATAGGTGATTTCTGCTTTTCTGCCTCTGATTCTGGAAAGTGGCAATAGAGAATATTTGTATTCTTGTGACAGCTCCGAGATGTAATAATTAAAACACTCTAATATAGGTATGATTCAGGCTTATATGAGAAGGACTTCCCCAGTCCTTAGGAGGCTGGGTAGAGCTAAAAGTCTGAAATCAAGTCAAGTCTTTTTTTAATTTTTAGTGTGTATCTCTAAAGTTTCTCAGTTTCAAGCCCTGATTGCTACCTCTTGTAGTTACATGATCGCTTTTTCACACTTAAATTGTTTCTCTTTCCCACATATGAAAAAAAACTGGCTAAACTTCCAGTAGTTCAGTAAAACTGATGAGACTAAGCTTATCTGTAAATTTAAGCCCATATGTAGTCCTGGGATGAAAATGCCCATAATTATACAGGAAGTACATTCACATAAACAAAGCAAACACATTGAAAATGTATTGAGAAATGTTTACATTTACTCTTTGAGGTATAAGAATATTAGCTATGATGATTATAGGCAAACTCACATGTTATTCTCTTAATAAGCACATATACATAATTTGATACCCAGCAAATAGCAGCAGGAACCCTTTCAAAAGTCTCTTTAACACAGGGTCATGTGTATCAGACAGGCACATTACAGTGCTCCTCTGTGAAACCCTGATCAGCTATTTCTTTTCGTGAGATGACAAATCTCTCAGCGGCTCCTCCTTGTCTCTGTAGCAAGTCCTTGTATCTTCTAGATTGTACCAAAAAAACCCTAAAAGATTTAAACCAACAAAAATTAGAGTGTCTAACCTAATTCTCTATCCACTTCAAGTTTGACTATTCAGTTAAATAAGACACAAGCTAAAATCAGTGGCAGCAGTGTACCACATTTGACAAATATTCATGTCAGCAGACATGTGCCCGTTCCAGAACATTTCTAGGAAACAAGAATACAACAGGAGGGTGATGATCCACTTGAACTAACCCTGTGAAGCATACACAACAAACCAGTTATTCAACATGCTGTTGCTATTTTCTTTGACGTTGGATGCTGCATGGCCCTCACTATCCTGAGCACTCCTGAGTGCAGATATCTGAAAGACTGAGTGCAAATCCTGTTGGGGTGGGGCACCAGAGATAAAGATATAGCAACTTGAAAATGGTGATAGCTGCTGAGCTGGCATTGCACACTTGAGATGAGTGTCCAAAAGCAATTTTATCAACCCTTTGCTCTTCATACTTAAACACATTTTAAGACGCTGTGATTAGACTCAGGTGTGTGCACCCCAGATCTTTCAGGATCGTGGTTGTAAAACGGTTCTGGAGCGCATTCAGGCATCGCTAATTTATAGGTGTAAAAGGTGGGGGCCCACCAGCTGCTGGGATGCTGTTTTTCTTTGCAGAGGCAGATCCCCAGATGAGTGTGTTGAGGTTTGTGCTTTTCTCCCAGTCTTCAGAAGAATGTGGCACATGACCACTGACCAAGGAATTTGCAAGTCTGGGCCCTCCTGCGCTAACAGCCACTGGCCAGTTTCCTGTAACTCCTGAACAGAGCAGAATCAGCACCTCACAACTGTCTCTCTTGTGAACAGACAGACTTTACAGACTCATTCCAGTATCCCATGGAGGTGGTGAGTTCCAATCTTTGCCTATGAGGAACCCAAGGCAGAGACCTAAATTTAGCCCTTTCACTCCTAGACCCGGGTTATCGCCCTCACAGTGCGGAGGGAAGTCCACAAACACACAAGCCTTCCCCAATTCCTACTCAGAAGCTGATGAGTGCTGGGTGGAACTGGCCACACAGCGGGTGCGGCCAAGGCGCCGACACAAAAGAAGCTGATTCAGCTCATTCCCAGATAATTTTCACTGTCTTTCCCTGCTGGAATTCGTGGGAGGGTTGCAGCGGCAACGGCAGCAGCAGCATCAGATCTTCCTCCAGCTCGCCGGTTTGCAGTGAGCAGCAAAGGGAGAGTGGTAACTCCTGCACCGGTGGGAGTGGTTTGGGGAGCTCTGCAGGAAGGTTAAGTGTTGGAGCTGTGTCGGGAATGCTGGCCTCCCCCCGTGCTACGGTTACTCAGCTATTTCACAACTCTCCTCATGGTCTTGTCTCCTGAGGTTGGAGCGAGGCTTGCAGCTACTTAGTGACCAGCCTAAATAGCAGTCTTGCGCAGCTACAAATTAGATTAGAGGAGGCTCTGAAACGCTGACAGATCTGTGCCTATGGTCTCCAAGTTTGGCCCTGACCGTTCAGGGAATAAGCGACTGTGAATAATAATCTAGGGGAAAAATCAGTGCCAAGATTCCTACTGTTCATCTCTGTGTCAAGCAACCCGTTTCCAAGTTCTCTTCTACTTGGGTCTTAGGAAATCTGTGGGTAGCGCTGATGCCTCAGCGTCATCTGTGAAAAGCAAAGCCACAACGAAAGTTGAAGTTGGGGCTAGATGGTACATAGCATGCATATGAAGATGCATTTGACTGGTTAATAGAGAAAAGTTAAGTCAAAAATAGGGGGTTAGAAGAAGCCATTGATTACGATAGCTCTGC
Organism: Pluvialis apricaria; assembly: GCA_017639485.1. Taxonomy (NCBI): domain Eukaryota; kingdom Metazoa; phylum Chordata; class Aves; order Charadriiformes; family Charadriidae; genus Pluvialis; species Pluvialis apricaria. The sequence continues at coordinate 154,070,264 of CM030008.1, read as the reverse complement.
ACTCTAAGTGCCGAAAACAGAAGGTTTGATAAACTCCGAATCTACTCTATTTCTGTGAGTTGAGAGAAGATATATCAACACTGCAGATAAAGCAGGTAAAAATGTGGCATGAAAATTAGACATGAAAAGGAAGTGTAAACAAATATAAGAGCAAAGTCCAGTATTTTGTGAGGCAGCTTCCTGAGGCAGGTAACAGGGAACATAGTTTATGCAGTTCTTGTTTCTGTTCTTCTGGTTCTTTTGTACTTCTGTGCAGCAGAGGTTATCATGCTGTACTTACAGACTCAGACGCTTTGTCTCCTTTTTTCTTCTCGTTGCTAAACTGCATTAAAAAATAACACATAATAATGTGTCTTTTCCTTTGCATTGCTTGTCCATGTAAGCAACTGTTACAGTTGCTAAGGGATTGTTATATGACTTTGAATGGGAGATGATTTACATACTCATAAGCAGAAGTAGGTCTGAAGGAATATTATTATTATTAAATGGTGACCTGAATGACAGCAAAATTCAGTAACACTATGTTATATAGCACATCTATATGTTCCTAGATAGTCCTGCAGTGACTGTGCAGACCTTTTTAGTTGACAACTTTCTCAGTTCAAAAAGTTTGCAATTATCAGAGAAGCAAAGCTTCAGTATACGGCAGACCTGTCAGTCCAGTCTAGCAGGAGTAAATGCATTAAATTATTTACGAGTAAACTCTGCTTCCTTCTAAAACAGGGGTGTGAGAATTGTTCCCAGAGGGAGTTTGTTTTCTAATTCCATTACTTCAGTTAACATTAGTATATTGTCTCACATAAAACAGTAATTTACTGTATTTATTGCCTTCATTGTTTGTGAGGAGTTGTAGCTTAGCTTTTTGTTTTGCTTTAAGCAGGTTGTGAGACAAAATATGCTTTTTGCCTTGTCAAAGAGCTGGTTGAAACACACACATTGTTTAAAGTAAGTCACATTTTATATTTGACATTTAAACAAGTCATTTTTTTTAAGTATCTGAAGATATTTGCCCAGACAAACAAACAAAAGCAGAAAAGCATGGAAATGAAGCGCCACTGAATGTGCCACTGTGCCAGCATGGCACCCTCTTCACTGATCAGATGTCTGCATCTGTTCACTGGAAGTGTTGTCCATTTTGTCCTTTGTGTTTGTGATCACGCTCCATCGTCTGCGTACATGAATGCCTTTTGGGCTGGTGAGCTCCATGGCACTCACGGCTCCTGAAGGCCCAGCCATCCCAGGAACCTCATCCTCAATAAGGACTGAGGGGCCAAATACCTTCAATCTCCAGTGCCTTCAAACTGGAGCAAAAGTAACTACTATGCTCTCTGGAAAACCACAAGGAGCTAGAAACATGCATTCAGCCAGCACCACCCAAGCCCCTTTGTTGAGCATAGGTCTGAGACTGACTGGTTAACGACTGCTGTAGAGATGGCAGAGGCCTGGAATGAAACCTGGCGGCACAGTGACGTGCTTGTGGTTTTTGTGCCACCCACAGCTGAAGTTTCATGCTGTGGCACATTTCTGTTGGCAGCCAGATACTGGAAGCCTAGGAGGAGCTGGTCTGTGAGCCACAGGGATGGCTGGGAAGCTGTCCTCCTGGCACCTTGGCCACCTGTGTTGGAGCTCCAGCAGAGTGGGCACACCACGACCACTGGCCACCAGCACAGGAAGGGGTGACAATCTGCTGACACCGGTGCCCAAATGGGTACTTGGCCTGTGAAGCACCTCACATCCATGTGTGAGAGGAGAAAGTTCTGTCTCCATCAAACAGGCGCTGCCCCGCAAAGCCACGCGCAGTGCCCTGTGAGCACCCCAGGCAGCTGCAGACCTGCTCTCGCTGCAGCAAAGGGATGCGGGAACTGACTTCTCGTTTCTTCCTCACTTAGATTCCCCACTGTGAGCCTGCTTGACGCAGGTGTCCTGGCTTAGAAGCTCTCATGGTGAGAAAAGCTGTGCAAACCTTTCCTTTGGTTCCTTCAGAGGGGTAAATTGCTTCAACTCGCTTTGGCTTGAACGCGAACGAAGATGTTGAAAATGCTGTCACAAGTTTGTTATCATCTTAGAGGAATGGTTTCTTTTGCCATTCAAATATTCCCCTCAGTCCCACTCCCACCTGCCTATCTATCATATTCAAGATTAAATGCAGAGCGTAATAGCCACTAACCTAGTTAGTGCCTGCAGATTTGTCTAGCCCTGGGAATAGTTATTAGCTTGGCTCCATTTGAAAGATTATAACTTGGTGTCTCAGCAGGCAGAATCCTTCCTAGGATCTTCTCGTTAAAGCCCAAGTAATAATAGCCAGTATAAAAAAGTGACTCTGCACTATTTAGTGACATTGCTGCCCAGGCTTACAACAGAAGCTACAACTAATGATTGATTATTTCCCACCATTAGAAAGGAAATCCTTTATTTTTAGGACCTCTGGTAAATTAGACTAGAGTGACTTTTGCCATGAGAAGTCTGAGGATGAAGTATGCCGTGCTTACTTCAGTAATTTTCAAAGTCTTGAAAGACTTTCTTCCAATTTTGACACATAAATCAAAGAAAACAAATCACAAAAATCTTCTTCTTGCTTTAACCAAAAAAAAAAAAAAACACTTGAAGCACAAATCAGTTTTCTACAAAGAGTGAGAATTGATTTTGAAACCTTAATTGTTGATCAGCAAATATGTCTAAATTTAAAAAAAAATAAATCCCTGGGCACTTGCTAGGACAGATATTTTATGTTTATATTAGTGATATGTGAACCTCAAATACTTATGAAGTATAGATAAGCACTAAAGTTTGAAAGCTAACAGAATAAGTCTAACCTTTGACCAGTTGTAGTGCCTCTACTTGAAAAAGTATTTAAATGAATGATGAAAGACTCAGAAAAAGTAACTGAAATTATCCAGGAGGAGAGGTGAAGGAAACTTTGTCTACTTGCTTTATGGGAAAGAAGGGCAATTGGTGATGAGACTACGGTCTATAAGTCCATACACGGAGGAGGGGGCCTCATTTAGCTAAAATAGATCAGTAAAATAAAATTTAAAAAAAAAAAAAGGAAGACCCAACAAAATAGAACTGGAAGTCGAAGTTATACTAAATCAGGTTAGGGTCATTTCTAAGAGCGATGGTAATTAAACACTGGAACAACTTACCTAGGAGAGCAGTGAATCCTTCATAACTGGAAGTCTTTAAATCAAGGCAGACATCTTTAGAAAGATATACTACCTTCACACTGCAGTTATAGCCCTGGCAGAGCCAGCATTGAGCTTTCTGTGGCCAGAATTGTGCAGGAAGGCAAACCAGAGCTTGTAATGGTTCCTTCTGGCTCTAAGCTCTATCTTTGTGAGATTTTCCCTATTTTTAACATTTATTTAGCAAGCATCATTACAGTTGCACAGCTTATCAAGGCAAAGCTCAGACCGAAGTTTTAAAGCGGAAAGGTGGGGAGATTGTGTGTAATCATGTAACTCTGGGTGTGTGTTCGTATCACATAAATAACATCCCCAGTTGCTTAAACTAAGAGGTTGGGCTTCTTCAGTAGTTAGGGATGAAGAGAGAAACTCCCTCAAAGGGCAGTTGATGGTAGTCATCACTCTCTTCATCGCCCACACAGGTGGCTCTGGAGATGTGCCTCCAAAGGCTGGCTGTTGTTTCATGACAAAGCCCCTATCAAAAAAGGAAGTCTCACCCTTTTCCCTGTCCCAGGTAGTGTATTTTTGAACTGGCAATCAATAAAAGAGATAAAAAAGATCATTTTCAACTGGATCATTTCACTTTTTTGGCTTACAGAGCAATTGCATGAGTTTTGGCACAGCATGAGCAAAGGGATAGGGACATGCAGCCAGGAGAAGGACAGTGTGGTAGGTCCGGTCTTTGGGCATCAGCCCAGACTTGGAGGGTCACATGCAGGTCCAGAAACTTCCATCTTAGGGACTCATATCTGGAGGTGTGAACATGATTTCTCTTTACATCTGTGGATTAGGTAGGGGTATAGATTCATGCTCTTCCCACCAACTTCACGTTTTCTATCAGACCATAAAAGAGCATAACTTGCCAGCTTCATTTTCCAGTGGCCACCAGAGAACATCTTGTTTTGCTTTTTGAGTTTCCTAAAGCACCCTGTGAGCTGGCAACTTCCTACACTTCGAAAGGGCTGGCTAGGTGGAAAGGAGGTGAGAGACAAATGTGGCCTTCATTGTTATCATATCATTTCCTGTACTTAAGATGTACCTTCATCAGGAATTAAAATAAAATTCCTGCTGCTCTGAAGAAGCTGATAGCAATATTTGTCTGGGAGTTTTACAACAGATAAGATTCTTGAGGTTTCTGCGTCCTGTACATCCATAAAGAGATGTAAGTGCCATCTCTCAATTGAAATTAATGAGAATTAGGCACCCAAATATCTTTGTGGATTTGAGCCCTCATGTTCTAATTACTGTGGCAATTAAACATGCTGAAAAACAGGTTCAGCTGCAGGAACCTTGTCTACACTAAGGGCTGGTGAAATATATATGTAAATTTTCTTTCTAGACATGGCTTGAGTTTGCACTGGTGACTGTGCAAAACCTTTCTGATTGTAAAGGATGTGTACAATATGTAGGGCCCTGAAACTAAGCCTGTGCACTTGGCTTAGAAAAGGTTATAAGATACATATTCATGAACACTGTGTCTTGCTGAGTGAGACAAGATAGTTACAAACAAAATAATAAAAGACAAAAATAATCAACTCTTACATAATGCAAACAGTAGAATATAGAAAAAGCTGGTTTTTTCCTAAATTGCTTCTGTAATAGAAGTCCACAAATCGGCTGATCTGCTCACTGTACTGATTTCTGAAGGCCACAGGACTATATATCCAGCATTTCCTGTAATAGCATATGCATCTACATCTACATTAAATATCTAAATTCTTTGTATTTCTATACTAAAGAAAGAAGAAAATAAAATTACTGCCTGTTTAATTTGCAGTCTCTTAACTGTTTGGGTCCAATATAATTGCCAATATTATTCTTATGCATATACACACTACTGAGGCACTAATGTTAAAGGAGACACCTTCATTCTGAATTTTCTAACTTCAAAGTAATGAAATCCTTAACTTCAATACCACAATAATGTACTTTTCAATGTTAAGTACCTAGTCCTAGTGTCAGTGTATAGAACAACCTTGGCTAAAAAAGCCCAATTAGGTCATGTAAATGAAGTGCGTTTTCAGCCAGTCCTACTGGGAAAACCAGCTTTGTCTGAATGGTTGTAATTACAGAGTTGATGGGGAAGGGGGAAAACAAATTTGCTATGCATGAGCCCTTCCCAAGTAGCCTTTTTTTCTTCTAAAGCTTGCATATCTCCAATAATGGCATTAGTGAGGAAGGGAAAAAAGGACTTTCCCCTTCCACAGACTGTGTTAAAACACATCTCTTCAAGAGTCCGAATGATACTTGAAATTCACTATAGGAGAGGTGCTACTTTCTCTGATGCATCCTTTTGGTTACTTCTTTCTGCCTGACAGCCTCATTGGGCTGCTTGTCATAATTAGCATCCTAGGTGTACACATCTCCCTAAAAGCTACCCTTCGTAGCTTATTTCAGGAAGGCACTTCCATTTTCATACTTGGGTCCCTCCTTTTGATTCACGCCCTCAGCTAGGCCTGCGAAAGTCAAACCAAAAAGTGACATGCAGAATTCCAGAAAGTGTGCTTTTTCTAGACTTTCCAAGGTGTCAAGTCTCTTTTCTCCGTGCCTGCTCTTGAGAACGTATGCCCCAGCGCTGGTCGGGATTCACTCTGTGTCGCGTCACCTCCTATCAGAAAACAGGAGTTCATTTTTCAGTGCGCTGAATTTACTCATCTGAGTTTGCACGCTCGCTGCATCTCTGGATTGCCAGTTGGGCTGTCTCTGACGAGGAGTAATAGGGCACCAGTACAATTACCTCCAGGGATGCTTCCTCTGTGCAAGCCATTCTGGCTTGTGTGACTAAGGGCTCATGAAGGTCACATAGCCCTTTCTTAGACAGATCTTTCAAATACTCCGTATTTGTTTTTACTGCTTTGATTCCTAAATAGTCCAGATTATTTTCTGCCCATACCCTACACAACAGTCATTCAAAAAGATGCCTCTTTCCACAAATCTAAAGCTATTAATCACAAATGTTCTATTTACAAGTCACTGTATGAGTGACTCTTTCATATATTAGTCATAATGTAGTGCATAGCTTTATTTCCTTTATTTAAAAATAGCTAATGATCCTCGGTTCAATGTGTATATTAATGTCAATAATATCAGTGTATTTTGCAATGATGAAGAACTAAGGGGGAAGGGATTGGTCAGGGATGAGTTGCTTGGTTTGAGTTGTTTTTTTGTTTTGGTTTGGGTTGTTTTTGTTCCATTGATGCATATACTGAGTGGAAAAAAAAAGTAACATATCCAGCAAAATTGCCAAAACTATCCAGGTTTTTCACCAGCCTATTAAGGGTATTTCTGGCCATTGTTAAATAAGAAGTCTAACACATAAATATTTTAGTATGTCATAAGGTAATTGTCTGTTTTATGTGAGCAGTGAAAGGAACTAAAAGCAGTGGAGTCAGGAAGGAGGGGGAAAAAAATGAAGTAGTAAAGAGTATTTTTTGCCTTCTGTGGGATCAGTTTGTCCAGGCATTGAAGTAGACAAGGACACACACATGTTTTCTAGGTCATGATCTGCACTTCACCACATCAAGATCCCAAGTGTAAATGAACGCTGATCCATCAACATTATTTTTGCCTGATTCATGCTGTGCTCAGTAAAACCTTGTGTATGGGCATGTGATCCAGCTCCTGAGAGTGAGAGGTACAAACAGAAATAAGGTTTAAGTGACCTAAGGCTGCTGCCGCTTGTGTAGGTTGATGTGCTCTTCCCAAAAGGAATGACTGTTTCCAAAGAAATCCTCTTTCAAGACTGATAACCACTGTGGAAAATTAAGCAAGCTCTTGAATAAGATGTTTCATGTTTTTCAACAAAGACAGTGGCACTGCCATTTCACAACTAAAGGACATGTTTTGTATTAATCTTGGTGTCAACAAGCCTTAGTGTTAACCAAGGTGGCATTCTTGTTAGGTTACCTGTTTCCAAAGGCCAAGCATTACAAGAGGTGTCATATTTAAATTTCAGACTTGTGGATGTGTATTTATTCTTACGCAGAGGTCAGACAGAAAGCAGGTCAGGGTGCTCTTCTCACTCAGATTAGAAAGCTCCTCCAAGTTGTCTTAGTTCAGGAGCAAGTTATAGCAGTCGTGTAGACTAGTGAAGAACTGTGAAGTCTCCAAATGGAGGAACTGGGTCCTGGGCAACTGGCTGTTGGTGGCCCTGTTTGAGCAAGGGGGTTGGGCAAGATGACCTCCAGAGGTCCCTTCCAGCCTCAGCCATTCTGTGATTCTCTGATTCTGTGAACATGCTGACCTTTCTTCCTTTTTGCTTTAAAAATCCCCCAGTCCAAATTCGGGAGCTGATGTAAGGCAAATTTCTGCCTATCGGTAATCACTCCTGGAACGCAGTGGTTCATCAGATCATGTCTTTGCAAGACAGACTTGTTCATGGCACAGAGGGTAAGGCCGGATTAAGGTCAAGCCCTTCCTTACACAAAGCATTGCGCGCTCTGGAAGTCAGATATATTACTTTGGTTTAATGCAGTTATTTGTGCGTCCTTGTGTGTGTGCTTGAAAGAGCTTCACAGGAGACTGGTAGAGACCACGAAATACCATATGTTACATTGCCATGATGACCTTCATTGTGTGAATTTCCCTCCACTTGTAATTGGAAATAGTGACAGCATCTTGATAATTTTACCAGTGCCTTGTGTGTCTGAGGCTCCTGGGTGCTTCTGTTGCACCTCCGGGGCCGTACGTTGTGGGTATGCATTTGATGTTCATATGAGAATGGAAAGCGCACTTTTTTGCAAAGTGAAATATATGTATACATGAGAAAGATTTTTCCTTTTCCTAAACTTAATCTGAGACCTTGCATCAGTATCCATGTAAATAAATCTCTTCTGCAATAAAAACATGTTGCTTGTAGTCTGTCACATTAAAATAAAGATTTGAACACAGTGAGAAGTCATAAATGGAAAAGAAAACATTTACAAGAAATCAAATGAAAGAAAACTCCTTTTGAGCCAAACACCGCAATTGTACACAGTTGTTCCTTTATCTTAGAAGATACTGTAGCGAGTTTTAATATTGTTATGTCCAGAACACTGCCATTTCATAGCAACGAACTTTAGGAACAGGACTGAAAAATACATGCATATAGGACCTACTGTAAAGATTACTAAAATCCTGTATAGCTTTTTTTCCATTGACTTCAATGCACTTTGAACCGATCCAGATTAACCTTCCCAGAAGTGCTGGAAATGCTGGAAGGAAGAGGAATATGGAACTGCGGCAGGGAGAGGTAGTGGCTGTATCTGGCAGAGGGTGATGACAGGACAGGGGGCTCAGGTTGGTTTGATTTGCTGAACTTGCGTTTGAAATGCGGGAAGAAACGCTGCCACCTCTTTTATTGATATTTGTTGGGAGACACTCGTTATATATTACTCCATATGTATGTGTATGTGCATGTGAGGTTTTTCAGAGCTTTGGAAGGATGCCTTTTACATAGCATTTTTAAGATCAAAATCTATACAATTATGTGGATTCCTGCATGTAAATGATTTCAGGGAGTCTGGTGTTTTAGCATTTTTAATTTTCGAGTAGATTTTACGATAGTGTAAAGTGATAAATTATCTTTTGCGGCTGCCAGAGTTATTTAACTATCTGCAGACACGCCATTAGCAGGAGCAGTCTGTGCCCAGTCGGTGTTCCTCATCCCTCCCCGGGAGACCGCTCGGAGGGAAGAGGGTTTCCAGGCATTTCTGTGCACGGCCCTTTTGCCGGCAGTGCCACCGGGGCGGCGGGGACTCCCGGCCAGCCGTGGTGCGCTGCGGTCAGGGGGACATTTTTCTACCCCGCAGCGGAGAAAGCTACCAAGCAAGCATCGGATATTATTGACTTTCCATCACTACTGGCCTGTGTTAAAACCAGTGACATAGAAGAGAAAGGTTCCATTTCCCATTACCAGATATCCAATCCCCCTAGAAAACATCTGTTGAATCTGGGATGATGCCATGGTATTAGCTCTTCTGTTGCATGCTGTTTCATTGGCTGTTCTCAGCGCTGCCCTGTCTATCACAACGCATAATCTCTTTTCAGAGACATTTCAACCACATCGTTAGGGTCCCCGGTCCCATTTCTTTGAAAATCGGTGGTAGTTTTTTGCCTTTGGCGCACAACTTGAAGTTTAGAAACTTGACTCTGCACAGGGTGTAAGAAAGGGAACAAAAGTTTCCCGATGATTTCATGTGACAAAAGTTGTGCAAGGAAAAGAAGTGGGTCTGCAGAAATCCTGCAAGTTGCCGTGTTTATATTCCCAAGAAACTCACACAGGAGTGCCTCAGACACATAACTAAATGCTCCTCAAAATGCTCATTATTGAAGACAGTATAAGAAAACGGTCTTTAGAATTCATGTGATATACTACCAACTGGAGGGAGAATAATACAGAAATACTTTCTTGATGATGTGTGCTAAAGCAGCAGGCATTTAAGAGCAATGGATGTCAATCTCTGAGGTTTTTGTAAAGAATTGCAATTTATGATGTGTTAGGGTAAACAGTTGGATTATATTTCTGAAATGCATGTTCCATCAGGTAAAATCATTGTGATTATAGGCTCTAGTACTTTAAGTAAGTAAGTTATGCACTAAAAGGCTGAAATTGTAAAACAAGTATGCTTATGCTTAACTGTTAATCCCTCTTTGTATCTACGCTGAGTAAACTACAAGAAAAGAGAAACTGCATTAAACAATAAGGGCATAAATGGCATGTTATGTCATCTTGATAAACAATGACTGTTATACTGTTTTCCTTCAAGAAGCAACTGTGACTGGCCTCTGTATTCTCCCTCAATGGAGAATGTGCCTGAGTGTAAAAAAAAAAATGGAGGATTATTTAGAAGTTACTTTGTTCATGCCCCTCGGTGAAAGCAGCACTTTCTCTGCATCTTCTCGCTTTGCTGCTTTGCCTTCATTTCCTCAGCTCTTATCTACTACAGAAAGCTGGACTTGCTATTTTAACAACCACCTACTATCATGCAGAATGCGAGTTTCGAATAAAGTGAAATAAAACTTGCTTTAAGTGGTTTTGCAAATGTTTGACAGCAGAAGATAATAAATGAAAATAAATCTCCAATATTTCTCCTAATGCAATTTGTGGCATGTCAACGTCAAAGGATTCTAACAACAAATCAACAAATATTTGAATGAAAACAATATACATAACTTATTTTTCTATATTAGAAACAACTGTCAAACAATTACTGTATGACTTCATGAATTAGTTGGATGTTTTGAAATATTCCTGCTAGGATAAAAAAAAAAAAAAAAAAAAAAAGGGAGGCAAAAAAAAAAGGCTATATGGGCCTTTGAGCCTGAACATATTGTGTCAATCATAAGCATATGCAATGTATCTAAGCCATGAGGTAAAAATTTTCTTTGTAAATTATTTCATAAATAAATAATTTGCCTGAAAAAAGTTTATGAAAATATTTTTGCCTTTATTAAGTTCTCTACAGTTCTTTTGTGGTGAATATGAACAGATTGATATTGACGTCTTCTTGATCTGCTTTATTTTAACTTGAACTGCAGAATGTAACATGCAAGCGCTTTTTATAAAGATACGGTAACAAACTTTTTCTGAGAGATACAGTATTTCATTAGAGTTGTCTACTTGAAACTATGAAGACATATTTCGCCCTTCTCATCTTTGCTTATGAACGGCTTTTGCGGTTTCATTTTAAAAGCACATCCACAGAGGGGCTTATGTCTATTAAAAAAATGCGTCTCTCTAATACTGTTCCACAGGTGAAAAAAGGTGTTTGTTATCAAGGTCTGCAAGCGTCGAAACCTGCGCTTTCATTGTTATCGATCTTCTTCACGGTTTGTCTGTCATAATGCGAATAAAATCTGGGAAAGCTGCAGCCACGCATACGAACTGGCTGGGATTTAAGGTGTGGGGGGCATCATTTCCTGGTTTAAAATAAAAAGACATTAATAAGTCTCACTAGAGCAGAGAAGCAAAGGGGAATAACCCTTGTTTAAATATTTTCCACTCAAGCCCTGCTTGTAAGATGCTTAGCCAAGTCATCAGACAAAATACCTGCTGATTTTAACCCTTCCTAGGCAAGACATCTGCCAAGGGAGCCGTCACTCGGGGCTGACATACTCAGTAACAATGAGAGAATAGAAATTGCAGAGCAGAACATATTTGAATCGGTGTGAATGGGACAAAACCATTTGCTTTTCCGAATTCTGCATTCACTAAAATTTGTGAAAGCGGCTCGTCTCTTGGACTGCGGTTCAGCCATGGCATTTGCAGCTTGAGAAAAAGGAAAGGTTTCCGAAGTCAGGAAAGGTTCTCTGAGCGCGTATTAGTGAGGTGCTACCGAGCATGGCCCCGGTACTCAAGTATCGAGGCAGACTTTGTAAAAAAACTTTAAATTCTGATATTACTTTCCTTCGCATTCCATATATAAACATCTCTGCTGCTCCGAACTGATTTTCTGCTGATGGGTACAGAGGGAGTCCCACACATAATCTGTCAGTTCTCCTCTCCCTGTCTCGGGGATCCTACTGTGTGCCTCGGCGTGCAACTATATTTTACCTTCCATTTTCGACATGACAAGTTCACCTCTTGCATGTGAATTATTGCTTTTTTATTCATAAAGCGCTTTATCAGACAATCCTACAAAAAGAACTTAAGGGGGAAATGTGTTACCGTGTGATTTACATGAGCAATTACTTTACAAATCTGCCAGTGGATTACACTAAACATGTATGAAGAATGTTTAAGTTTGGAGAGAGGGCTGCAAACGCCATACGTTTTACAGTAGGGTTTCATTTGCGTCAGCGTGTATCTCTGAAGATTTTACGCTTTACATTTCACCATGTATTTGAGAATAAAATTGTAAGGAAAAAGTTATGTCATTCCAAACATTCGGGGGGGGGGGGGGGGGGGGGGGGAAGCAGCTTCATCTCTTCTCGCACTGTAATGATTTAACTCTTTTCCAGCTTCTCCCTCGAATAACGCGTTAGCAGTTGCAGGCAACCAGAACGCACCTACTTTAACGTGAAATCGGTTTAAAACGACTTGCCGGGGAGGAAAAACACGCCATATAAAGTCACCTAACTGCAGAAAAATTGTGTCCAAATGCCCAACAAATGTTTACATAGTTTTTAACGCCTACTATATTTGGGATTTTAAAACCCTTTCACAGGAACCTTTTATGTACTGCTTCTCCTCAGAGAGTGTTTTTACATTAACGTACAGACTTCTGGCAATTTGTAGCACGGGAGAGATCGGAGTTATTTCGGATTGAAAAGGTTCTGCACGAACAGGGAAAGTTGCGAGGGCTTTTTGGGAGCAGTTTGGCACCCACTCGCCATGGGTACCCAAGAGCGGGGCAGGAACGGGGCACGTTCACCCCAAAACCTGGGGAGCGTCTGTCCATCCGCCCCAGCGCCCGCACAGACACGGGGGTGGGAGTGTGGGGTTGCGTGAAGGGACCACAGAGATGCCACCAAAACCTACATCCCCCCCACCCCCACCCCGCGCAATGCCCCCTGCCCCGCGCAGAGCCCGGCTCTCCCGAGGCACCCGGCTGCTCCCACGCGTGGGTCTCGCCTTGTATTCCCCCCCTTTTTTTTTTTTTTTTAATTTTTTTTGGTAAAATCCCGCAGGACGGCGGCCGGTCGCGGTGACAGCCCAAAGGCGCAGAGGCAACCCCGCGCCGCCGCCGCGGCCTGCGGGGGCTGTCCCTGCCCCAACTTCGCCCGACTCTTCCTCGTCGTCGTCCCCCCCCGCCCCCGTCCCCGCCGCCGCGGCCCCCTGGGCGGCCTCCGCTCGCCGGGGCTGAGGCCGCGCTCGCCTGTGGCCGTGGCCGTGGGCCCGGCGGGGTGAGGGGGGGGGAAGGCCGCGCGTCGCGGCGCGGCGGGGCGGAGGGAGGCGGTGTGGGGGGGGGGGGGGCGGCGCGGGCCGCCTGCACTGTCTCTTTAAGGGCGCTCCGTCTGGGGTGGCGCTTTCCTCCGCGAAGGCTCCTTTGATATTAATAGTGTTGGTGTCTTGAAACTGACGTAATGCGGGGAGACGGAGGTCCTGACAAGCGATAACAGTCCTGATAACGCGCCCGGCCGCCCCGCGCTCCCAGGCCGCCGCCTCGCCGCCGGCGGGGGCCGCCGCGCCGTTGCCCCGGCCCGCGCCCCCCGCCCCGCCGCGCCCCCGCCCCCCGCCCCCGCACCGCACCGCCCGCCGGCGGACGGCGGGGCCCGTCGCCCCCTCCCCGCCGAGCGGGGCCGAGGGGGGGGAGGCAGCGGCGCCGCGGCCCCCCGCCCCCCCCCCCCCCCCTCCTCCTCCTCCACACACACCCCCCCCCCTCCTCCTTCCCCGGCCACCGCCACATAATCCGCGGCCAACTCCGCCGGCAGCAGGAGACGGTTCATGGCTCACGCCGCGGCTCCACCATCTTCCAGGCTGCCGGGGCTGTTGCTGACGGTTAATCAACAGGTAAGGCGCGGGGGGGCGCGGGCGGGGGCGGCCCGGCGGCGGGGAGGGCGCCGCGGACGGCGGGCCCGGAGGGGGCGGCGCGGTGGCGGCGGGGGGGGGGGGGGGGGCGGGGGGGGGGTGTTGGGGAAAGGGGGGGGCGCGGCGCCCGCGGCGGTGCCCCGGGGGGGGGTGTGTGTGTGTATGTGTGTGTGTGTGTGGGAGGCAGCACGGGTGCACCCCCCTCCCCAAAAAACGCACACACACACCCCCCCAAACAAAAAAAAAAAAAAAAAAAAAAACCACAACAAACCCAAACCATCAACAACAAAAGCGGGGGGTGGGCATAATCGCAGGGAGCTGCTCGGATTTCACTGGCTTTTTTTTTTTTTTTTTTTTCGGTGCATCACCCCCCCCCCCCTCCTTTTCCCGCGCCCCCCCCCCCCGTCCCCCGTCCCCCCCGGTTTCCCCCCGCCGGTGGGTCAAAGCCATGTGTGATGGCTGGAAATTGGCGACTTCAAAACGGCGGTAGCCCCGCTGGAGTCGGGAGGGTCAAGTTCAGCGGCGGCGGCGGCGGGCAGAGGGGGAGCAGCCCCCCGGCCCGGAGGCGGGGAGGGGAGCGGCGGCGGCGGCGGCCGCGGGGCTGGTGCGGCTCTGCCCTCCCCTCCGCGCCTCTCCGCGCCTTATCTCCGCGGCCGCCGATTCCCCGGCACCGGGGCGCTCCGGGGGGAGGGGAAGGGAGACGCGGGGGGTGGAAGTAGAAGACGAGCAAAGAGGGTTTGCATCCGATGAGCTGCAGTCGCACAGTCCTGCCGCTCCTGCCGCTGCTGGAAGTTTTAATGGGGATCATGACAAGCGGGGCACAGAGACACCATCATGAAGAGTAGTAAGTTTGGGAAAAACTTTTTTTTTTCTTTTTTTTTCTTTTTTTTTTTTTTTTTTCTTTTTTAACCCCCCTTCCCCTTTTCCTCCTCCTTGCCCGAGGTACACACACACACACACACACACACACACACCGGGGGAGGCCGGGTGCGCAGCTGTGCTGCGCCGGGAGGGGGGCTCGGGGTCCCTCCTGGTCACACCGGGGGAAAAAAGCGACATGGTGGTGATTTTTTATTTTTGTTTTGTTTTGGGGTTTGGGTTGTGTGTTTTGTTTCTTTTTTTTTTTTTTTTTTTTTTTTTTTCTGAAATCAGAGCGCAGAGAGACGTAAAACTTTTCCCTCTTAAAGGCGAAGCTCTGCTCTCGGCGCTGCGTCCCCACGCTCGGCTCTCCCCTGTCTGCCACAACTTTGTGGAGCGTCTCACTTCCCCCCCAACCCCCCCCCCACACCCCCTCCATCTCCTCCTTCCCTCGTCCTCGGGGGGCTGCCGGCGGGGGGCTGCTCCCCGCTGTAGTTATCCGCCTGTTTGCTTTTCGGGAGGGAGGAATGAATGGAGGCGAGGCCGGGGACGGAGGGGGCTGCGCGGCGATGGGCGCTCCGCGGTGGTGGCCCGGGGCGGCGGGAGGGGGGGGGGGACGGGACGGGACGGGGGGGGGGGAAAGCGAGCGGTCGCCGGAGCAGGGTCGGGCCCGGGGTGCTGCCACCCGCCCCGCTGCCCGGGGACGCCGGCGGTTCCCCGGGGTGGGGGCTTGTGACATTTGGGGGTGGGGGGGGCGACTTTGTTTATCTGCCTCCCTGCTGCAAATCGAAGCGCTCAGGCATCCCGGCACTCCTACGCGGTTTCTAGTGGGGCCCGCTAAGCCTCCTTGATATTTTATCTTTTTTTTTTTTTTTTTTTTTTTTTTTACCCCCCCTTCCTTTCACAATGGGTCGTATTTTCTACCTGCAAATGGCAAACTTCTCAAGTGCGCTGGCTGAGCTGTGGGAGTAAGGGATGGGTTGAAGTGGAGAGCCGTCTCCCCCTCCATCACTCCCTCCTCCGCCGGTGCGGGTACCTTCCCCGGCGGGGCTGGGGCCGGGGCACCTCGGCACACTCGGGGAACCGAGGAGACAAAATCCATTCCGAGGGGAAAATATTTTCTAGTAGAGAGAGTGCGAGCTATTATGCTGCCTTCGCCGCTTTTACAGCGCGCAGCGCACTTTGAATGTTGATTGAAACAAACAATAATTTAATCCGCTTCAGGTTTTATTGAGTCGAGCTCAGTAAGTTTCTCGAAGAGCCATCCAACTTCTCTGCCATTCAAGGCGGTCTTCTTCAACCGCGCAGCTGAATCCTATGGATGTTGGTGGCATCATGTTACTTTCCTGTTGGTTTTAGGAAAAGTTGAACATTTAGAGAAGACTGCCAGAGTTAAAAATGCAAGGGGCAGCAAAGGAAAGTAGTGGTAAGAGCCAGTTCCTGACGTGGACAAAATGAGAATAAAAGTTACAGTAGTCTTCTCAACTGCAGTTTGTGTTTGCCTCATGTTCACAATATGTGTGTTAGGTTAGACAGCTCGCTCAGATATTCCACCAGAGTGACATTTATAAAAAGCCCTCCAAAAGAGTGACGATTTCTCCTTTTTTTTTTTTTTTTTTTTGAAGTGCTCTGGGTCTATCAGTAAATACAGGGTTTGTTTGAGAACATCAACTATTTCCTGTAAATTGTGATGCTGACAAGGCTGTCTGGAAATGATATCAACACTTTGAAAGATTTTTTTTTCTTCTTCTTTTTTTAACCACTGAATGAAAGTTTGTTAATAACGTGGTCAAACCAAACAAGTGGAACCTTTCTCTGTAGAGGGTGGGATGGGGGGAAAAAGACTTTTTCTTTTTTTCCTCTTGAAAAATGTATACCTGCTTGAGGTTTGCCACATAGAATCAGTAACGCTGGAGTTCAGCAGTGCATCAGTGCCTATATACAAGTTAGTCCTCGGACTGTTTGTGGCAACAGAAGTCTGCTTCACCTTTTTAAGACCAAGAGAGATTAGATATGAGACGAGTAGTCAGTTCGTAATCCACCCTGTTCTGTCTGATTATCGCTTTTTTTGTGTGTGTGTTACATATAATAACTTTTCTCTGTTTGAAACTTTGCATATACGTAGTCACAACAAAGTAAGTAAAGGGCAAAGTTGCATCAGCTTTTAAGTTTACATGTTTTGCCTGTGATCCTCTGAAACAGACTGTAAATAACACTGGGCAATCTTTGCGTGTGAGAGTATGGCTTTATTTTTTTTCTTTATTTCATAGTAATGTTAATAAAGGAAAAAAAATGTAAATGACAACTTCAGAGATCTGAGACTTCTTTGGGCATCAAACACGATGCAGTCAGGTTATCCTCTTATACTTTTCATGCATTTTTAGCATAATTTATACGGTAGCTTTGTGGGTTGCCTTACATTTTTATCGGTGATCGAGTAAATTCAGTATTACTTTATGAATCCCTGGCAGGATTATTCTTCTATCATGTGTTGTCTATCGCTCGTAGTAAACTTTCACAGTGCACACTATTACCATGCGTGCTCTGGCTGCGTGTGAAGAATATTATTATTCAGATATCATGATTGTGCATTAATAACAGCGTAGTACTAATTCCTGTGTGTGGACTCGAGTGTCTGTGAGATGCAATGGTTGCTTGTTAAATCTCTGTATTTCAATTATATTATATTTTAATGCTAGTTGACACATAGGGTTTTATATTTTCAAAGCATTGTGCAATGACTAATTACTTTCTGTTCATGCGAATTACCTCTTTTAGCACTTTATCAGGCAGTTGCTTTGAAACAAAACTATTTTACATTACAGTGTGAAAGAGTTAAAAAATTAGCAAAGACGTTTAGGAAAAACCCAAAATTTTAATTACAAACAGGCAACTTTGGGTATGTATTTAGATTTTTCTTTTTATGTGGAACTTTCCTTCTAAGTTTGGGGGAGTGTATGTGTATGAATATTTATGTCTCTTACAAACTCTTGACAATATTTTAATGTAATAATCTTAATAGAAACATTCTCAGATCTTAACTGCAGCCACACTGGCAGTATCGCTTTAATAAAGGTTTGTGGGTAACACCAAATATAACATTGTGAGAAAGTTTATGGTTAAATATTTTTGAACATGACAGGCTGGGAATCTCACAACCCTTTTTGTTAGGTGAAAGTAAAGTGGAAATAAATTACATTTTTAATACAGTTTCAGTTAAAACAAACTGCCACCTGGTAGTAAAAGTATTGGCCTCTAACAGAAATATATTCTGATTAAGATATTCTAACTGGTGTGTAAAATGAAGCCATTCATTCAGTAAACTGACAACTTTCCAGTTGGTGTTTGCCCTTGCTTAATTTAGTTCCCTCAACACAACTAGTGAGGTAGTCTGGGTCTGGTTTTGGCAGTCCCGGGCGACTATAAACTCGGGCATTTTTGTCCCAAATATTACACCTCATGAGTTAAAAAGCAATTGGTTAAAAAGAATAGCAGGCAGGTATGAGGGGAAAAAAAAAAAGAAAAAGATTTCTTTTTTGTTTCTCAAACTTTAGAAAGTTCTTACCTAGTATGAAAACAATGCCATTTTCAAATACTGGTGATTAATACTATAACCAGCGTAGTCTGCACCCATCTATTGTATAAATACCATTGCCTGTTGACCTTTGGATACATTAATTACAGCATATCTGGTCTAGGTTCTCCTATTTTTGTCTGTCCAGAAGATAAATAAAAGTGCCCTTTCCAGTCCTCCTGGAGAAGGAGAAGAACTTTTTTTTTTTTTTCTTGGTACTGTCATGAATTATGGAGTTCTTTTCCCTACCCTGTGCCAATGAAGTTCTCTTTTGACTTTAAAAAGATAAGCCTGCATCCAAAGAGAGAATACTTGGTTACTTTAAGCCTGTTTTCGCGTCAGTTTTTATGGTACGTACAAAATTTCTGGGCTTTGCTTTTTTTGGATTGTGTGTTTGCTAATTAAAAGAAAAACACGTAATGGGTTATATCAGACGATGTGGAGGATTAAAGCGCAGTTACAGCATTAAATAGTAAATGTTTACAAGGGCAAGACATGTAACTACATTTTTCAGATTATGCTTATTATTCACTTCTTGATGTTGTTTTGCACCTAATCAATAAAGGGCCTTGGAGAACGCGGCTCCTCAGCCAGTTGTCTACGTGCCCAGAACATCAGAAACGCTGCTGGGGCAGAGGAGCGCGGGGGGGAGAGAAGCGGTGGCATATTATTCTGACTTCTTGTCATGCAGACCAAGGCTCAAATGAAACAGGGAGCGATGGGAGAATAACCACCGTGGTCTCGATTTAGGTCCCCAGTGGACATTTTGTCACACCCCAAAAGCATTGCACAACCGAGCACCATTCCACTTGATGTGTCGTCCGGAGTCAGAGGAGTCTCTGATTTGGCGTCACGGGGTTTAGAAGACTGTGATTTAGGTGAACTGGCATAGCTGCGTGTAAGAAACTTTGTTTAATAGCTCTCTCTGGTTTTTTATTCATGTTCTGTGCTATCGGTTTCTTATTTTCTAGTGCCTTTAAAGTGGTTCTTTAAAATGTAGTAATAACAGCACCAGGGGAAAATACATCTAAAATTTAATAGAAATTGCTAATCTTTCTATCAGTGATTTTTATTACGATCCTGCCGCATTAACTGCTGAATCTTACTCCTGCTGCGGATCGCTGGACGTGGATTTAGAAAAGCTACAGAGAGAATATTCTTCATTAAATTGCATAGCTGCCACAAGTGGCACTTCCGTAGGATGTTCCTACAGAACCCAGTTGGTTCCATCCCGTAAAGTTCGCTGGAACTTTTCCGTGCTCGTAGGGGATGCATGCAAGTACAGCGGCTACAGTAGGATTATTTCTGCCTTGAAAATAGAATTATTTTGAATCACAAGATTTAGTCTTAATAGTAATTTTTACTTTCTTAGCTGCAGTTCACGCATGTCTAATTTCTCGTAAGTCTGCTTTCTTTCCAGACTCGCATCGCCTTCCCCCCCCCTTAAATTTATTTTAAAATATTTAATTTTTAAAATGTTACTAGCCCTTTAAAAACCTGTAATAAATGCTTTACAAGTGGCTAGACACCTTCCCTGGTGGTTTAATTTATACAAGCAGGAAACTTTCTCTCCTTCTTTCTCTCTCTCTTTCTTGTTTTCTTTAAACCAACTGACGTAATGCCAAACTTTGCTTTAAAAGAACAGACAGAAGTAATTGGTAGCTTTTAACTTTTAATAATGTTCTGGATTGGTTTTAGTGGCCAAACTGCCATTTTTTTAAAATTCAAGTAAAAACGGGCTTGTGGCCTGAGGAAGAAAGGCCCTGTTGATGCAGTTATTTTTATTCTTGTTTTTCAATCTGTTATTAAAAATCTTTCCTGCTGAGCTCTGCTGGATTTCTCCAATTGCTCTTTGTGATGGCTGGTGCATTTCAGGTTACGGTAACTTAAACTGTTTTCGGATTTTTATTTTTTTTTCCCCCCCATGGGCATTTTGAGATGCTTTATCCTTTTTCTTTTTTGGTTTGATCCCCCCCCACACCTCTTCTCTCTCGCCCAGCACCCAAAGGCTTCTTTTGGAGAAACAATTTATTTTGATTCAGAGAGGAATAATATGTTAAACATACCTTTGGTGGCAGGTCAGTGAATATTATTTTCCTAGTATGAGAGCGTTTTACACCTGTTAGTGACACTGATGGGGTAGATATTCGCTGCCCATTGCAGAAGACGGGAGAGATTCTATCTTGCAGAGCAGCCGCTCTCTGCGTGCTCTCCACCCCAGATTTTAAAGCTAAACCAGATTTTAAAATATGTTTAGTAATAGTCTTTAGTGATCTATATAAATTTGTGTTAAGCTGATATTAGAAACAAGAAAACCCAGCAAAAGGATTTTTTTTAAAAAAATAACTATACTTAGTCCAGTCGATTGTCTTTTCTTTCCTAATTTCTTTATTTTGGTTAGCGTTTTCTGGTTTATTAATTTCTCTTCTCTGTCTGCTGGGGTTTTTTTGAACACGAGCAAACTTTCTACGGTAAAAGACGGAGTTGGGCAATAGACTTTCTTGATGAAGTTGACGTCAGGACGACTTCATAAGTTGGCAAGTAGGGAAATCGTTCAAAGACCAAGTTGGCTTGTGCCAGTTTTCCCTTCCTTTAGGGGAGACACTCCACCCAGTAGGAGGTTACCCCACCCAATGTGGAGAGCTATAATTCAGTGGCAACACTTTAAATGTCAATCCTCCCTAGGGTTTAAACCCCAGACTTGTCTTGCCTCAATCTTTATATTTAATCTAACATTCAATCTGTTGGAGTAACATCTCATCTTCCTAAGCGCTTTTTGGGCCCGATCCTGCAATTCTCATTCTTGAAAAATACTCATTGACGTCACGGGGGGGGCTTTTGAATTCAGTAAATGCTGTGGGATTGGCCTCTGCAGAGTTGTGTGTGTCTGTGTCTGTCTGTCTGTAAGATTGTGTCTGCTCGATGAATATTGTATAATCTGTGCTGTTAAAGATGAAATTGTAAAATACTTCCTTCGTAGGCTTAAAAATCTGAAGAAGTCCTGGAGTCGTAATGCCGTAAAACAGATTTTCCTCAATAAGTGAAGTGTCCTTATTTTTATTTAGCGTTTTCTCAGACTAACAAATGAGTTTAAAAAGTTCCAATTCTGAAGAATTTAAGGCATTTCTGCCACTTCTCTATATTTCTCCATATCGTGCTCTAGACTTATTTTTGAATGCTGCTTTTGGCAATTTTTTCATCTCTAATGGAAAATGAACATCACAGCCTGTAGCTTAGTGCTCACAACAACCCTTGGGGTACGTGGATAATACCGAGAACTCCCAAGGAAAAATTTAGTTCTGGGGTATTCTCAAAGTCAACATGTAATTTTTATAGGCACATTTTACTTCATTGTGATGTTTGTTCTCAAGCATCCTTTTCAGATCCCCCATTAAGTTTAGTGAGGCTGACAATGCAGGAGGGAATATATAATTTGATACTGTAAAACTGGTATAGAAAAAGCAGTTATGTGTTCACTTCTCTGCATTTTGAAAATATGCCAGCATTTTTACTTTACTAATATATGTGAAAAAATATGAAAAAAGTCCGTAAAAGATGTTGTTAAAAATCGTCAATGCGCTTATGTTTCTCAGCAAGATTTACTTAAACAATATGCTTCAGTTTTGCCTCAAACCATTTTAAGCCACCTCTGGTCCAAGAATGTACCAGTTCTTGGTTCCTGGAAGATTAAGCATGACAGTTTCTATTATATAATGAACAGCAGTATTGTTTGAACAAAGGTAACATATTTTGATTTGTGTACTTTTTTTTGGCAGCTGGCACTAGTGTAGGTCTAAAATGAGTGGTGATCTAACAGTGTAAATATCTGAATGTTCTTGAAACACACAGTATAGATGTAATGTGTTTAAATCATTGAATCTATCTATCTATATTATATAGAATGTGTATGTATGTGTATATACAAAGCCGTAAATGGTGTGTTCTGCTATCTGTAGCCTTCAAATGTGTATCCTTTGGGTATTCCTGACCTACTTTGCAAAGTCTGCAAATCTAAAATACATACTGAAACTTTAAAAATTAAACATGCAGCTTGGTGATTCACAAAGAAGCAGGGGGGAATTTTTGCTAGTAGTTAATTGCAAAAAAAAAAAAGAAAAAAGATACCTTGCAGACTGCTTTTGGATATCCCCCTGACTTTACTGGGATTATTTTAAAAAACAAGTTCTCAACTGATCTGAGAAAAGTTTGAAGTAGATACTGAAGTTCGGTATCGCCTAAAATTCCTATGTGCAGATGTGGTTTAATGTTTAATGGAAGTTAAATGAGTTAGGATAAAGCAATTTTCTTTGGGGGTAGAAGGTTTTCGGTGTTTCCAAAGTATGATTCTTTTTGACTTTCTCACACGCCGCTCTTCAAGCAAATGCTGCGAGTTATGTGGAACATCCTCCAAAATTTACTATGCAGATGAAAAGTTGCTTCATGAATTCAGTTAATGAAAGAAAGATCCCTCCAATTCCAACTTCCTAATCTGAACATAGTTTGCTTTTCTATTTAGCATTCTCATTTTTAGGTGTGTTAAATATACTCATCAGACGTTCTCCAGCTGCAGTTACAGAGTATAAACCAAAAATGCATTACACACCGGTCGTTGCCGAGCTTTCTCCTCCTGCGTGCATACATATGGACACGCACGCACACACACAATTAATAAAGTAAACCTTGCCCCAAATACCTGAGGCAAAAGCTTGTGAAAATAGATTAGCCTTACCATGTGCCTTGCAGGTAAACAGTATCTGACTCTGTTAGAGAACTGGGAGAGGAGAGGTCCCGAGCGGAGGCTGCCTGCCCGCGCCGCCCTGGCACCCGGCGCTGGATGCTCAGGGCTGGGGGCTGTCAGTAAAAATCCCACATCTCATTTCAGCTGTCACAGTGGTAGGAAGGAAAGAAACAGTAACTCAGGTTTCCCATCTACTGTATATACTGCTTGCTTTCTGTGGCCTGCTACAGACAGCTGAAATTTATGCTAATTAGTCTCCTTCCACATTCTTCAGATCTGGAGTTTTCTTTAGCACTGAACTTCTATTTGCATGTTACATCTATCACAGGCAAAAAAAATAATGGATTAAATTAATCCTGTAATAGTTGTTTGAGCATACTGTAGGAATGTAAATAATTTTGTGGGGTTGAGCTCATATTTCCAGTCTTATGGGGGGGGTAAGATCAGAAGTTATCAACAACATATATCTGAGTCATTCAGCTACAATAAATCTTCTAACAAATGCACACCCAGAGATACTCTCCAAGACTGTTGAAATTCTGCACACACCTGTGTCTTACGTGTAAGTCCATAAGTATGAATAGTAGATATATCTTCAGCTGCAGTCAGATAGTGTGTTAGGCTACAGCAGCAGCAATCAAAACAGTCCATGGACAAAAAGGTTGATTGCCACTTGATTGCTGCTGGCTGTGTGGCCCTCAAGGTTGTCTACTCCCTGGAAAAAAAAATCCCGAGGAATCGTTAATTGAAAAGAAATGTGGGGTATGGCTCTGACTGAAGCTCTGCCACAGTTCAGGATACGAAGCATTAAGCGCTTCGTCTATATCAGGTCATGCATAATCCACTTTTATCTAGGTATCATTCTGTCATATGTAAGGTATGCTCTGCCTTGTTGTCTCTGTTACTCTGCCTCTTCGTTTCTCCCTCACGCCTGTTGCTCTCTTTTTGGCTGCTATATGCACATACATACATTCTAAAAATACGTGGAAATGGAAGTCCATCTGTGTTGCATAATTTTTTACAAAAACACCAGTGTTTGTATTGTTCTTTCTCTGAGCCCTTAATGAGTTTAAAGAATTTAATGTGACTTAATGAGGGTTCTTATTCTATTTCTGACACAGAGACTAATGAGGGAAAAGTAGAACAAATTGAAAACCAACTTTTACTTGTGGTTAGTTTCATGATGTCATCAAATGCAGGATATTACAACTCCTGGAAAAGTTTACAAATCTAGGCAAGAATCCATTTTGCATCACTGCCCTTCAGTTGTTTACGACATGAAGTTTGCCAGTGAAAAAAACAAAGTTTAACATAACTTGATTTTATTTAAAAAAAGAAAAAAAATGTTTGGGCTGGTTTGATTTTTAGGCCACTGATTTTTATCTAAATCTAACCGGCTTTGCCTGGCAACCTGGGGGAAACTTAGCTATGACCAGAGATTGATGAAACCCCTCTGATTCCGGCCCTGATCTCTCTCTGCGCTTGCAAGGGACAAAACTTCTGCTGCCTTCATCTAGAGTAAGGTCTGATCCTCATCAGGGAAAATTCCTAGTTATGTTGTAGCTTACTGAGCAGGAGCTGTGGTTTTTGGGGATCGGTGTTACACTTCCTTACACTTTGCTACTTTAAAGCAGTTTCCCTGGGCTGACGACACAGTAACAACATTTTGTGAGGCTCCATCTTGCACTTTTGCTGCCCGGCTTGGGATGGCCAAGCGGTATTGCAGCCTGCGAAGCTGCCCTTCAGTCGGAGCGCGGTTTGGTCTGTCACCTTTAAAAGCGATTCTTTTGGTTTGAAATCGGTTCACTTCCCAAAGGGGTATGGAAATAAAAAGTAGGTTTAGGTAGTGCACCTGCTTCTGAGCTCTGCTGCTGCTCACGGGCTTTGCGGCTGCGCTTTCTTCTTGTTCCTCACCAACGACTCTCTTCAAGGCTGGTAGAAATAGCAGCGGAGTGACTGAAGCTCCAGTATTACACATATATCTATGCAAGCAGGCTATAATGCCCTCATAAAGCTGTAAGCCATGCCATGGGCATCAGGATGTTTTTGTCAGGCCAAGGGAAGCAGTGACGCCCATAGTCCACAGAATGTGCTTTTCGTATAACCAAATGGCAAAAAGTTGCAGTGTAGCAAATAAAATACTTTTCTATGCCACCTGATTTTTTTTTTTCAGCAATTGTTAGTATTTTTAACAATATTGGATAAATAGCACCATGGTGTGATTGCTTAGGTTGACATTACCTCTTGGCTCTTCTGCTGTTGCTCAACATATCATGTCTGAACTGTGATGGATTTTATTGCTTTGCATTTTATTTTTTTGCAATTAGTTGTTGGTTTCATGTTGTTGACTGCAACATGAGATAGTTCAAATAAATTAATAAGAATTTGAATTGGAAATAGGGGCATTTTTAACCAACTTTCTTGAGCATTATCATGCAAACAGAAAAAGAGAGTAAGTTGTTTGGTTGGTTTTTATGTATGTATATGTGTGTTTGTGGCTTGTTTTTTTCTTAATGAAGGTTTTCATAATTTGGTAGTTCAGCAAACATGAGTATGTTCTGAAAATATTTCTCACAGGTGGCAGGTCTGAGTCGATAGCTTTTGGGTAGACAGTTTTGTTACAACATACAGAGTCTAGAGCTGAAAAACTGTTTTCTGGAGTTTTAAAACCATTGGAAAGTAAGATTTATTGGACCTTAAATATCCCAGTGGTGCAAATTTATTTGGTGTTCATGGCAGTCTCAGCTTAACTTTCCTTAGAGATTTGCTGTGGTGCTGCATTATCTAAGGAACATTTAAAATGGGTTTGTCTAGCCTTTTTTTTTTTTTTTTTTCTTCAGTCATTTCTCAATTTTTATTTGCACATATGAAAATCTTTACAAACAAAGGTGACCTGGCAGCTCTGCTGAACTTTCAGGTGCAAAACATTGTACCTGAATAGGACAAAACTAAGAATCTGAAAAGCTGGCATTTTTAAAGATCTTTGTTTCAGTAGTGGAGTGTGACAGTGGCTAGTTGTCAATGGGAAGGAGCTTAAAAAATAGTCACAGGAGAAGGGAAAAGCAGCTGTGGAATTTATTTTACTGGGTGAAAGGAGACTCATGGTTAAGCAAGCTTTACCTTCTTGGGTTTTCAGAATTTATTGCCCAAAAGACACACGCCTGAATAGAAAGAGAACTAGGATACTGTAAAATCCACTATGACGTGAAGTGCCCTTACTGCATATGAATACAATTTATTTATTTTTTCTCTCCAGCAAACTGTGACTTCCTTTGTCTTGTCAGAAGGAATTTCAGATGAAACCTTACCAGAGCAGTGGTGCCATAAACCCCGCACTCCTCTGCTGGAGCTGCGTGCAGCGTGGCACGGTCCGTGGTAGTTTTCATCGAGCTACTGTGCTGCTTTCAGGCAGGAATGGGACTGCACTGACTTTACTTTTGTAGAAAAAGTACCTTTTTCTTAGAAAATGCGCTACATGAAAGAAGGAAGGGCAGGAAGGAGAGCGGAGAGAGCGCTCTGATATATGAGCTGAGATTATGGATGTTGTAATGCCATTTATTGTAGGATACTATAGAAAAATCACATTGGGACCAAAGTTCCCGTGGATTACCATGCGATATTTATTACCATTTTCCTGTGTTTTCCCTGGTTGGGATCTAATCCTTCAGTGTTTGGAGCTGCGTGGAGATCAGAATTTGTCCATTCAGAGAGGAAAACCTTGCCAGCCACGGGTTTTCACTGTTTCACTACCTGTAATTATTTATTCCCCCCCGCTAAAATTTCCCAGAGCGAGGGGGTTGAGACTGGAAGGCAGAGACGGGGGATAGGTAAGCTGAGGGAATAGCAGGGGCATGTATCTGCTCAGTAAATAGTATTTACTGATTACTGTTTACTGTCAAGTAGATTACTGCAGTTGTGTTTTTGTGAAGCAACCCGCACGGAGCCAGTGCGAAGGAATGAAGCGAAGTCGTGTGCAATTCTGAGGTGACTAAAAGATGTGCTTGTGACATACTTTCAGCAAAAGCCATTTTCGGTTGCCCGGTACCCTTCCCAAACGCTATAATTTTGCGAGTGACACATCTGATTATGAGCAGCCATCAAAATCCTCATAGGCCTCTTGTTTGAAAGAAGAATGTGCTTGAATTAAATATTTGCAGGTCAGAGGAATACGTTGATTTGGTCTTTTAATTTGTTCTTCAGCTTCCTGCCCTTTTTCAGTTTGTTCGATAGTTATTCAATTTTGGGGTTTATTTAAAAGAGATGATAAAGTATACACTTTTGCATTCCTTATGTGGGCAGAGCTTCCATTTGCTTCCTTGGGAGCCTTGGTCCGAGCAAGAGCTGCTGCCTGCATTTGCCTTGATACGGAGAGGATGTGGTTGGGACAGGGGTCCCCTCATTCTCAAAGCTCCCTTACTGTGATGAGCTCTTTGCTTCCTGGGGAAGAGATTTTCAATATGATTTTCAATCTGATTTTTCGGTCCCTTCTGTCGAATTTTAGGGAACGCTATGAACTGTTTTATTAGAGCTGGCAGTGAGGAGAAGGAATGGGATCTGGGCACATTTCACCTCTGCGTTAGGGGGTGTAAGGTATAGAAAGCCTCTGCCGAGCTTGCCTGGTAATTCTTTGGTTATCATCTTCTCATGATGGAATACGCACGTAGAAAAAACACAGAAGTTAATGTTTACTTTTTGGATGCTTTATCGTCAAGCAAAGAGAACTGACAGTTTCATGGTTAAGTGCCTAAAGTTGTTTTTGGCTTTGCAGTTGTTGAATTAATCACTGCAAAGCTAACTAATTGTGTACCTTTTAAAGCTTCCCCCCCCCCTCCCTTTTAATGAAAGGGAGATATTTTACTCTTTCTGACTTCGAAGTCGGGTTATCCCATTAACTACTAGCAGCAAGTTCTTTAGCTTTTACTTTCTTGAGTTATCTCAGGAATCGTTCTTCTAGTAGATGGTGAATTTACTTACTGATCCAGTTATTTATGGCTTTCGGTGCCCATGCTATAGAACGGTCAGAGGCATTTTAGAACAGTTTTTAAAATTGTATAGAAAACGCTGGCTCCTTAATTCTGAGTTTACAGATGTTACTACTGCTGCTGTTTCGACTTGTGAGACATTATCTTGCTGTCTCACTGAGATGTTTCTTAGCCAGAATTTAGAGTTTCAAGGCAATTTTTTTTCTTTTACTTTTTTTCCCCCCTTAAATGTTAGACGTGGGCAAAAAATGACAAGGATCTCATCTTTGTAGCATGCTGCGCATCAGGGTTGATAGAACTGCAGGCTAGTTACTCCCTGGTTTTAAAGAAAGATGAAAAAGTCCTTGCGAAGATTAACTTTATTTCTGGCAACATTTTCATAGAATTTTATTATGGCAAAGACAGAATCAAAGGATGAATGGACAAAGTTGGGATTTTTGCCACTTGGTTGTTTTTTCTGAGGCTGTGTAAGCTTTTTTTTTTCCTTAATAAAAAATTAATGTAGAATGCAGTGTTTCCCACAAGAGCACCTTCACAGATTTAGCATAAAGAAACTGCATTTGAATTCAAAGACAGTGGTACATTTCTTAGGGCTTTGAAAGCAGTAATCCAACAGGTATATAAAGCTGTAATGATAAATATGACGATTATTTGTATCTAGCATTGTTAAAATACATGATTTATTTTACTGCGTGTTCAGATTAATGTTATTTATTTAAGATATCCAACTTATTCTGCATTTTAAATGCAAGTCTCCTGGCTTCTCAGTTTGCCTTTTTTTTTTTTTTTTTTGTCAGCTGGCTCATTTCAACTCATAAACAAAGGTTTCACTGCAAGAAGTTTTTATAATTTAAACAAAATCTCTAATTGCAGTTGGAAATTTTGTATATATAACTAAACTAACAAGTCTGTGTATTGTATGGGAGAGGCTCTAGCAATATTATTTATCTTAGGGTCCACATTATTGGAGGCAGAACTAATGACAGTGAATCATGCACACTGTATATTAATGTAGTCCACTTTCAGCACTATATAAATAGTATTGTAAATACACACCTGCAAAGTGTCTGCAGTTATATGGTCATCGCACAGAGTCCCTCTGTGCTCTGCTAAGTACATATCTCTGCCTGTATCGCATCTTGCTAACCAAGGCAGCATACTGCAGCTGCTGTTCCTCTCGAGGAGGTGTCTGTAAAATGAAGGCTGCGAAACCAAAATTTTGGGATGGCCTTTATGCAGAACACATGGGTGTACTGTTGCTTGGTCTTTTAGTACCCGCCCGGTCCTTTTCCCTGCGCGGGGCTAGCCGCACAAGATGAGCCGGGTGTCGATGTGAAATGTAGGCTGGTCCTCTGAGCGGGGCAGAAGACAAGGTGTGACTTAAATCAGCTGGAGGTTTCTTGGCTTTCCCAAAGGGGGACGTAGTGAAAGGCTCGTCTGAAAAAGACGTTATTTCTATCAAAAGTCTCAAAACGTGGCGACTACACTAGCAGCAGGTTCTTTAATTTTCATCCGCCACAGTCACAGGGCCCTCGTCCTAAACCTACTTCCTAAACTTTTCCTTTCTTTCAGCAGGCAGCCAGCCCGACGCTGTCAGTTCCCCGGTTGGGTTCGCGTACGCCCAGCCAGGGTAGCCCGAAATCTAATTACCTGCTGCTGGGAGCCCGCCGTAGCCGAGGCTCTTTCCCGGCGCTGCTCCTTGGAGCCATTTCAAGCCCGTGGTAGGAACCTTGGGCTGCTTGTAGGGTCCGACCCTTCCCTGGGGCTGGAGAGGCTGCTGGCTCAGGGGAGACCAGCGCGTCCCCAGGTCGCCTTCGCAGGGGTGGCTCTTCACCCTGAGCAGCGCCTGCCCCTCCATGGTGGCCCTGCAGTGTGTCCTTTGGACAACTCGGGCTGGCTGCCATCCCAGGGACGCTCCTTTGGGTTTGCTGGTGGCAGCCGCCGTGTGTCCAGGAGCGTGGCTGGGAGCTGGGTGCTGGAGTGCCCGTTGGATGTGCACAGCGGGGGCCAGCACCGGATTTGGGACCCCCCCCACCCACTCTGCAGCACGGGGTACAGGTGGACCCCATGTTTTGGGCCGCAGCCGCTGATGCCGACCCCGTGGTGGCCCTGGGGAGGGAGGGGAGCCCCTGTCTGGCACCTGGAATGCAGAGGACAGGAGAGACAGGGATCTCCTTTTTAAAAGGAGGTTGTTTTTTTTCTCACCCCTATTCTTTATTCATAAACCTAACGCAGTTCCACAATTCCCAGACATGTAAAGCTGCAGGGCTTTTTTTGTTTTGTTTAAATCTTTCTGAACCAGCCAAATTTTTGGGGTTGGCACGAGGTGCAGCCAGTACCCATGGCCTTCCAGGGCTTGCTTGGTCTAGAAGTCTGCAGATGTTTTCTGCTGGATCTGGCTCTTAATGAACAAAAAAGATTTTTGGCGTGCTTATTTATTTATTTATTTTCAAGGGGAAAATGTGGTTTAAAACGTTGATAATTATGTTTTACGTGAACTACTCAGGCTTTATGCGACTGTATGGGAAAATGAATGCTCATCAATTAAAAAAAAATTCTTTATTCATAAAGCATTCATATTTAAAGTGATCTGTCTTTTTTTTTTTCTCCACTCCTTAATGAAAACAGGGTTTGAAGAGCATTACAAATAATTATTTTTTTTTAATTACATGTATTTCTGCATCAGAGTTCTTGAAGACGGCCCACTGTGATCCTCCGGTGAAAATACCAGGGCTTTTCAAAAGCTTTTTAATTATCCATTCTCACTGCTCCTCTCTTCGCAATATACACATAGTAACTGAAAAAAATTAAAAAGAAAATATTCCAGGAGGGATCCACCTACAGGTGTGCATAGGTCAAGCACATACTTCTCATTCAGAAAGATTATTTTTCTTTTCCAGCTGTCAGGTAGTACTTCCCACTGTCAAAACCCAGCTCGCGCGCTCTTTCAGAGGGAATACTTATCACAAAGCTGCAGTGCATTTTAATCAAGGTTCCCAGAGTATTTTACAAGCAGTAATTGCCTCTTAAGGACAGGATGAAGTATTATACCCATTGTACTGACGGGTGAGCCAGGGCACGGGGAATCTAAATAACTCTGCAGTGTCAGAGTGAGCCAGTGGCGAAGCTGAGAGCAGAGCTTTGATGCCTTCACTCCTGGTACTGCTAAGATACCTTCCCCTCCACCTGCCAGTTTTCCCCTCTTTTCTTAAATCGAAATTTTTCAGACGTTGACTTTTTTCTTGCATATTATATGGCAAGTGCTGTACTTACTCTGAAGTTGAGGTGGACCTGCGTGGGAACGTGCTCTTGTTTTATGTGTTTGCGCAGTGTGAAGGCCTGCACGGTGGGGCTTCCACTTCATTCTGAACCTTATGTTTTGCTGCTGCCCTCTGTGGCTCCGGTAGGCCATTGGATCATCCCCAAAATAGCTCCTGTTGTGTTTGTTACTGATGTATCACCGCACCGTAAGTGACAGAAAGAATTCCACTTTTCAGCGCAACAGTTCACTCACTAAATGATTCCCCAGCATGATACATGCTCTGTCTTGTATTTAATTATCTTGTAATTATCAAAGCAGTAATGAAGTTGTGCATAAGAAGTGTATAGATCAATAAAAACAACTCAAAATTATGAAGGAGCACTGACAGGCTATGAGCACAGCCGCTCTTCGGATGTTAGCTTCTATTTTTCTGAAAAGCTTTTGACTTTTTTTTAAAACAATGTCAGAAAAAAAGGATTTAAAGTTCTTACTGTTTATTCCTAACTGATGATGATCACGCATACATTCTCAGTGCTTTGCGAGAGGCGGCGTAAGTGCTAATGAAAGTTTGTATTGGAGTGGCCCCTAAGAATATGATCATTGTTACAAATTTATTAACACCATGAAAGATTTCCTGTCCTAAAAAGTCTGCCAGCAAACGTCATAATCCTGAGCGGGCAGAGCCATGTGGTAGGTTTGACTGAGCCCCTTTGACAATTATATCATTTATTTAACTGTCTATCTTTAGAAGTTGGGAGGCTAAGCTTTGGTTTCAGAGGCATGCCGAAACTCTCGCGCTGCATGCACGGTGAGGGCAATGGAATACCAGAGTGCTCGCTTGGGCTTTAACTACTAAATAATGTGGTTGCACATGACACAACAAGAACAGAGGTATAATCCTGCCCTGTGAAGCAGGTCACATGTTTCAGGTTCTCTCTGTAATGTATGCAAAGTAGCTGCTTAAATCATTACGAGTGTGTAAATCATCTTCTTCATAAACAATACCATCAAGGTACAGTCAGGCAACATGTCTCTTGTGGGTTGACTGGAGCTGGAATTTCTTTCAGACACTGAGGAGGTACGTCAATGCATGTGAAGCAGATTCATCTGTTGCTGCAGTGTGGTCTCTGCAATGTTTTGGATTTCTAAGATGAATATTGCTAAGGCTGTCTTCTTCGCACTGAAGTGCGGTGAAAGGAGGAGGATGTGAATGAAGCAAACGCAGCCTGTATGATCTGAGGCTTCCGTGAAAAATTTGCTCCTTTTTTTACCTCTGGCTTTGTAAGTCACGCAACTGATACCCATTTATTCCTCTGCATAAGTTTAGTAAGTATTCAGAGCTCCTGTTACTATGTATGTTGTGCATTTGGGGAGGAAAAGATTTGTTGAGCGTATTAGACTCGTATCTTCTGTTTTAGCTATCATTTCCCTATATAGATTATGATACTGGGTTTTTTCCATCTTTCTTTAACATGACAATGTGCTTTCTGTAACTCCTAAGTGACACCCCACACCTCTTGAACGCAGTCCTCAAAGCTGAGTAGTTCAGTGGTGAGGGAAACTGAAAGCGAGACCTGATCTTGTTAAGAACCCTGCTGTACTTCTGGATAAAGTATAAATATGTGCCATTATTTTGACTACTAATGGTAATTATTGGAGTTTGTGTATTTTTTGGGGGGTGGGGAGGAGTAGGTGCACTGTATGGTCACCTCCCAACCCCCAAACGTTGTATTTTGAATTACGTTAAATAGTTGTTTGGGATGTCTTTGTTACAGTGAATCATGGTTTTAATACCTACTTTAAACGCATGTGTGAGTTCATACTAAGGCAATGGAAGCCTTCTTTCTCTTGCTGTCATGTTACTCTTCTGCAGCATGCAAAATGCCCCCTGGTTTGTAGATACAGGTAGACCTATACAGAAAGCCTTTCGCTCAAATGTATAAGGCTCAGATAGTTTTGGCTAAAAAGTGAATGCAAAGATGGTGACTCCATAAACGCAGGATATAGTTCTGCTCAGAGATGCTGGCTCTGAGTTACAATTCTCCAACATCAGTTTTTGAAGGAATACTCCCTCCCTGTATCTGCGCTGTGTCCTTTAGTGGTGGGAAGAAAAACACAACCAGCGCTCATCAACTTTCAGCACATGTGGAAACAAAGCTAGGAGAGCAGGGGCATCCCCAATGCATTGGCAATTTGCTAAGCGCCTGAGGGCTGCATCTCATTTGCATTAAAAATGCGTAGATTGCTCCTGCCTTTATCTCGGCTACGGGGACGTGGCTGGTGAAGGCAGCAGGGCCCGAGATGGCTCGTTTTACCTGGATCCAAGTGGTTTGGATCTGGCTGGAGCTCCTCATGACGGGACACGCCGTTGCCCACGGGGCTGGTGCGTTTGCCCGTGGGGTCAGCTGCGCGGCGGGTTCCTCGCCCAGCCTGCCCCGGCCCGGTGCCGCTCACCCCCGGGCTTTCCGAGTGGCATTGGGTTACGGTACCCACCTCTGATGGGTAACGCGCTTTTAAAAGCTGGGGATGTGTGTGTGTGTGTGTGTGTGTGTGTGTGCTGGTTTGCGCCAGGGCTTTTGCAGGCCTGGATGAAGCGGTGCCGGGGGGGGGACACACACGCACTGGCTGCTCCCCTCCTCCTGGGGCTCTGCAGAGGTTTGGGTCAATCAGTGCCCGGCACAGAGACACTTTTTTTTTTTTTTTTTAGTTTCTTAACCAGTGTAGTAAAGAAAGGCAAATTAAAAAAAGAAAAAAAAAAAAAAGAGGAACCCCCTCCCCCCCCTCCCCAGCTTGTGCCTTTTCAATAGAGATAACTGTTATCTCTTATAAAAGTCTACATAAGTGTAAGTAATTGCCTGCACTTGGCTCTGGTACAGTGGAAAAGCTGTGATCAGCAAACTCTTATTGTACTCGGCATGTAAGGGGAAGTTATCGGATGATATGGGGACGAGCTGGCGGTAGTGCCTGTACTTCTGTCTCCCCTGCCTTATTTACGCTTCTTTGCGAGCCTTTAAAGACTTAATGGTGCTTTGTACCCCGTGGACTTGGAGCGAAGAAAGTTTTGCCGGGATCGCCCTTAAAAAAAAAAAAAAAAAAAAGAAAGAAAGACGGGCAGAAACACAAAAACACAACCCCAGCTGTGCTGCCGCGTCGGTTCGGCTTCCTTTGTTCGCTCAGCGTTGGAAGTTGTGGGTCCGTGTCGTGACTGAGCATCGCATCGCCGATAAGCGCCGGCTGCGGGGCGCGGCGCGGCCCCGGGCGCGCTCCCGCCGGCTCTGCCCGCTGCGGGGGGAGGGAGGGAGGGAGGGAGGGAGGGAAGGGGGGGACGGGGGGGGACTTCCCCTTCCCGCCCGCATCTCCGCACCCCCCGACAGCACCTTTGGCGAGAGGACAGAGAGTGTGTGTGTGTGTGGTCACGTTTGCAGTCGCTTAAAGCTTTACGCCGCGTAGCTGCCTGGTGTGTGTGAGTGTGTGTGAGTGTGAGTGTGAGTGTGCGCGTCCCCGCGTGCCCGCGCCGGCAGCCCTTATCGCAGGAAGCGGTGCGGAAGGCGGTGGTCCGTCCGTCCGTCCCCGTCCCCCCCCCCCCGCTCGCCGCCCGCTTCCCGGAGCGCGGTGATTAACGACTCGGCCCCCCGCTCTGTCACTCAGAGCCGGGCAGGGAGCAGCAGCCGCCGCTGTCCCGCTCCGGCTTCACCACAGTCCGCGCTCTTTTTTTCCCCCTAAATAAACTTAGATAAAGCCCTTAGAATGGATACAGTATTTATTTATTTTTTTTCTTTGCCTTTCCTTCTGAACGCCTTCATATATATATATATATATATGCATGCACATACATACGAAACATAATTTTGCTTTATATTGTAAATAGATGTGTTAAAAAAAAATAATCTTTGTATGTGTGTATATATAAACCCCAAAATTCTGCTCCGCATTCTGCACTGGTAAGCCTGACCTGAAGCAAGTAGACCTAGGCGGGTCCTTTCTTGGACACTTTTGGAAATGGCTTTGTTGCCCTCACTTTATGGGTACTTATTATTATAAAGAGGATGTGAGTCTGGTCAGTTTGCTTGGGGAAAAAACCCAAACCTAGCAATTGAGATGGAGAGGGACATATCGCGATAAGCTAATATTTTTTTTCATACAGTCAGCTTGGAATTGTCTCATGACATTTCATGAAAAAATCCTGTCTCAAACTGGTATTTTTCACTTGTACTATTAAAAATTCATAGACTGGAGGTCTTCAGATATTTGCGTGCTAAGATACCGTGTAGCATCTCGGTATATGGTATGAGTATTCCAAGAAGCCCAGAGACTAGCATTCCCTTTGGAAAATTAATCCTTTAATATATTTGTTTCCAAATTGTGGTCTGCAGACACATATAATCATGGTATGATACCGATCTGCAGTATCATATCATCCATTTAGGGGTTTTAATTAAAAGTTTGATGTGAAGGCTGCATAGTGGTTCCCTGTTACGTTTGAAGTTTGACAGTGGTCCATGATCCAAAAATTTAGGAACATTCGTCCGGGAGAATTATGGTCCTAGATCATTACATTTCGCTTTCATTTCATCCTGTAATTTTTTTCTCTCTTTTCAAACAGGAATAAAACCAATGAGAAAGGAAATATTTGAAGTTATTTGCAAAGTGATTTTATTTTTATAAAATTACATGGTGTGATGTGCTGTATGTGCCAAACTGCGGACAGACTTTCAGCTCATAAATTAAGTACACTTATTTTTTGTTCTGGTTTAAGCCCATTGAGACTTCTGCCAGTTAGGTTTTTCTCTTCTGTGATCATCATGCATAATAGTCTGATGTTGCAGATACTTGCAGGAGCATAGCAAAACTGGTAGCATCATGTATGTGGTTTGATTTTTTAATGTATAGCATATTAAAGCATATTTTCTATCCTGAAAGATGTTATATGAAACTACTGCCGTATATATTAAAACAGTCACTGGACTTCTAACTAATCTAATATGAATAACAAAGGTACATAATAATTAATGCTTAAGAAATTTTTTTTTTAAATGGAAAAAACTATATTTAAAAAAATACTTAAATATTTACCTTTTCAAAATAAGACTTTTGGATTTTGATCAGTGTTAAGGTCTAAGTCTACATAGCTTGATGTACTGTTTGATTGTGTTTATTTACCTATTTGCTGCCAAAGTTTTAAGTAAAGTCACACCACAATCCTGGTGGAAATGGCTAGCTAAACACCTGGAACCAGTTTGTGGAAGTGATTAAACTGGCTTTTGCCAGAGGCTTCCTCTGCTGGTGCGGTGACACTATTTTCTCCATTTTACATTCTGCTCAGTGACTCTCGTTTTCAAAACTAAGATTAGCAGAAACTGGGGGGAAAAAAAAAGGGCAACAGAAAGCTTATTTTCCTCTTCCATTCTATGGATGAAAATAGAGCATGAGATGATGAAATTTGTTACTTCTAGAATGTGATAAACCAAAACAATTGGATGAACAATTGTGTAGTGAACAAATCACATGTGTAATTCTTTGTTTAAATTAGTTTTAAATGCAAAACAGGTTTTGTAAATGTCTTGGTTTTTTTTCTTTCTTGCATACCTCGGGCATCATTGAACTGACGAGCAATACTTTAAAGGGGTTTTTAATGATTTTTAATTTAATTCCAGCTTTCATAAACCATAAAAAAACTTATGATCCAGTAAATAGAAAGCATGGAATGAAATCTGTAATGTGTATCAACATAAAAACATGTAAACACAAAAGATGATGTTGAGCTGTGTAACTTCTTAATTAAGTGCATATAGATACGATGTATATAAGTCACTATCCAAAGGAAGACTCCTTCCTTTGATAAAACAACTACATTTAGTTACAGCTGACATCTTTTAGTAATCATTTCCTGAGTTGTCACTTTTCAGAAATACAGTGAAAACATATATAATTCCTTTTAACCTCGCTGTATGTGTATGTTGATGGTTTTGGCCTGTCAATTTAAATCATGATTAAAACTGGTGATGTATAAATTGCTGTGATTAAAGTGTATATCCGTGTAAATAACCATCAGTGGAAACAGTGCAGTGAATCTGAAATATGCTGTGTACCTGTTCCTCTTTACTTTTTGAGGGATTTGGCACAAAACCATATAATTTATTGTGTTTTGTTTATTGGATGGTGTGCAGCAGAAATACTAAATGCTGTTTTCAGATTACCTAAATGTTTTTGTATTTTCCAAATATCCCCTAGTTGGGGTATTAAGACAAGTTGATAGTATATAGTTGATAGTGTATTCTTCCTTCCTCATTCTGAAATCCTGAGCAGATTTTGGTCTTGATCTTCAAATTCTGGGACCTGGAAAGAGTCAGGCACGATTATTTATGTAACAGGAGTGAAAATGCCAGGGGGGATTGAGTCCAGGGATTGGAGTTCTTAATATCTTGAGCAAAGGCTGTGGAAATAAAGGATGTATGCTCATATTCATTAATTACAGAGCATTAAGAAAATAAGACCAAATCTAGAAGACCTCTTGTAATTAATCATGGTTTTGCTGGAATAAAATCTACCTCTGAATTCCCCAGTGCCTCTTGCAATAGAGGCTGGAAGATACTATCGGACTGAATGACCAAAGCTTTGTGCTTGTCTACCCACGGGGTAAAACAGTGCCAGATGAAGACCCCAGACTACCAAGAACAAGTATTCAGCTGAGAACTATTAAAAGAAAAAAAAAAAAACAACCCCGAACTTGTCACAGCTGTGTCCTTTTAAGGTCAACAGCAAAAAGACTCTTGTCAAGTTGACAGAGGGAGATGACTTACTGATGTAACCCAGGGCAAAAGAGATAAGCAATAAAAATAGTGTTACATTTCTATTAGATAGAGTGACTTCTCCTGACAGCTTATGGGGAGAACCAAGCAAAAAAATTCACCGAGTTAGTTACTGTGACAGTGAAGCTGATAAATCACATGGAAATTTGATTGTGCCAATTCCACTGGGGTTTAGAGGCTGCATTTTGCTCTTTTTAATAAGGACTTATATAAATTGGTCAAAATACGCCAGAACTTAATTTCACTGAAATAAAACTCCTTGAACTACTGGGTGAAAAGGTAAACGTAAACTGATAGTTAATTTCTAGTAGTGTTGTTCTTTATTAGGAGCATTCAGGTGTGGACATGGGGAAAAAAAAAAGAATTGATTAGACTTTCAATGTGCAATCAGGCTTTTAATTTTACAGAAGAGTATGCCAAAGATAAGATTTTCACTCGTAGAAGGAGGTTCCTGGGCGTAGAGGGAATGTATTGCTTGGTGTGGACCAGTTCATCACCTTTACATCTGGTTTCTGTATGGTACGGCCAGTTTTTGTGTGCATTTAAACATGTTTATAATCAATGTGAACTAATAACTGCTTTTCTAGCCTGAACTCCTGTGTAACACAGCACACCAAATTCCACCCAGAGCATAGCTTCTGCTGTGTAATAAGAAAGCTGAATATCATTAGCATATCTTACAGAAGTATAGTTTCAAAGCATTTTAATGACAAGGAAGGCATTATAATCCTCCCCTGCATGTTATTTAATGAATCAGTTTGCTTGCAATAATGATTTTACTTTTCTGAAGACAGCACTTATGTTTCCTGGCAGATAGAGATTGTTTTCTCCTGAAATCTCTTTTTTCCCCTCTCTCTCCCTTCTTTTTTTTTTTTTTTTTTAAATTCTTTTTAACCACTCCCTCCTTTATGGTATGGCTTATTTTCATTCACCCACACTGTTTCTGATGGTTTTGCTTTCCCCGTCCGTTGGCACGGAGGACTGCAGACGTGCAGGAGCCTGGTTGCATGGGTGGGCGGCAGCGCTTGGACCGCGCGCAGCCTTCTCGCGGTCGGGCAGGCGAAACGTACGGCCTCTGGCTGAGGACCTTCAGCATGGCAAACTGCCTAGTAGTGCTTCTGGGGTGAGGAGCAGGTAATGGCTGGGTTTGGACTCTGCTGGAGGTTTCTCAGGTGTGTGACCCTTTCCTGGTTTGCGTGGGACTAGCACTAGTCCGGTGCCAGCCTTGGTTGAATTTGCAAAGGCAGATACGGAGATGGGAGCTGGGCTGGAAACGTGCTGGGGACCGCTCTCCAGAGAAGTGAGGTTTTTTTTGATCCCAGGCTGAGCTGCTACCGAAAGGGACAGTCTGAATGTCCTCCTGCCAGCCCCAGGGCAGGAGCAGGGCGTTGTTGGCCAGAGCGGGGAGGGCGGGCATGGTCCAGGCACGCAGGCGGCGGGTGAAGGAAGGGAAGGGCAGGGCTGCTTCAGGTCCAACATGGCTTAAACCCATCATGAAATTGCCCCCTCACATCTCGGCTACTGGATGTGCCCGTGGCACCCTCTGCTTGACTTGGTGACAACTCTGCTCCCACTGAGAAATGTCACCAAGCTTTACTTTGGTCTCCATCAGGGTTCCCCCCTCCTCTGCACTGTGCCTACTTCATGGGTGAAACCTTGAATCTCTACATTTTCAGAAGCAGAAGCAAAAACTCCAGTATATTACCAGCAAAAAAAAAAAAGCTTTGTGTGATATGTCAGGCAGAAATGAGATGCCGGAAAGGCCTGCCAAATTGTGGATTATCAAAGAGCCCTGGTTATAGAAAACAGTATGTACCATAAATATGTTTAAATGCATTTCAACGCAGCAGAAAGAAAAAAAAAAGCAAGAGCTGTTTGTTGTGCTATCGTGGAAAAAGAAGAAATGTGGAGCAAATGGCCTGGTGTTTACACAGCTAAACCAAAATAATGTGTGAAAGTTGGTCAGGCCCAAATGAACCCCATAAAAAGCTTTTTAGGAATTGTAAGGTTTTCGTTGGTCAGTTTGACCACATAAGGCTTCTCTGCTTAGCCGTCTGTTGCCATCTTTGTTTTTGCACAGTGAATTATGTGAAAACAGGGGTGTTGCAACAAGCTAGGGAGATGGGGTGGCTCCAAGAACGAGCTGGGAGACGGGTGGCATTCTGTCCCCATTGAGCAAAAGTTTCTGTTTTCTTCAGTGGAGAAAGCAGCAGGCATCACCTTTTATCTATTTGGTTTCATCCAAATTGATTAAATTCAGTTGAAAACTTTAACGTTCAGAATTTTAACAAGTGTTTTGTCTTAAAAAAAAAAAGGTAATCCCTTTTTCATGACCAGCAAGGTGTTGTCTCAAACTGCCTGAACTCTCTCTTGATGCATCCCATCTGTAGACCTCTGTCCCACTCAGACTTTGTGTACAATTTACTGAAAATTACTTTACGTATTTTTTTTTTCCATTTTTAAATGTAGCTCTGGTTAGATAGTCCTGGCAAAGCAGTGTGGGCAGCCCTGGGTATGTCTTTTGTGAACCTATGTAGAAGACTCTAGAATTGCCTTCTCATTGCTTTTCTAATGATTGAACTGCCTTTAAAAATACAAAAAGAACTGTACAATGCCTGTTTGGGGTATGGCACAGTCACAAATATAAATGACTAGTAAGACAGATAGTAAGGATGGAAGTGGCTTCTTTTTAACAAAAGCTTTGATACTGGTAATATTACAGTTAATGCCTTCTGCCCAAGTAAGAAAGTGTACATATCTTGTGCAGCGGAAGATACTGTCTTTTTAAGACTATTGGCTTTAAGGGAAAAGGAGAAAGTCACTATGAAAATAAATATATCTTTTAAAAAATATAGAGACAAAGAACAGCTTTTGCAGAAACAGAGCCCTTGATATGTACATTTTAAGGAATAGTGCATACCCTGAAACAGTGGATTTGTGTACGTTTTCCTGAAGTTCTGTGGGAATTGGGAGCAGTGGGTAGCTCTTTGAACATCAACCACCGTATGTAATCCCTTTTATAAAGTGACCCACCTTCATCCTAAAATTAGGTAGGTTTTGTTTTTTTTTTTTTGCCTTGACTGCGTCTGG
The DNA here is from genome assembly GCA_017639485.1 of Pluvialis apricaria. Taxonomy (NCBI): domain Eukaryota; kingdom Metazoa; phylum Chordata; class Aves; order Charadriiformes; family Charadriidae; genus Pluvialis; species Pluvialis apricaria. The sequence continues at coordinate 154,029,316 of CM030008.1, read as the reverse complement.
TTGAAGGATGTTTCATAGCCTCACTGCTTTGTCAGTTAAAACCCTTCCTTCTCATTTTCAGCCCAAAGTTAATCATGGCTAGTCTATTTGTTCTTATGCCAGCATGATCCTAAGCTTTTCCCTCCCTAATGTTTACCTGCTGCTAGCAATTGTGTTGCTAGTCTAAATGAGCTGCGCTTCACGTTTTCATATAGAGGACAGTCCCATCTTCCATATCATCATTAATTTCAGTTAAAAATAATCTTTCTTGAACATGATAAATAGTTTTCTTAATGCAATGTCACCCGTGACATATCCAGAGACATTATTACTTACCTGTTTCTGCTAAAATTCTTGTCTGGGACATCATAAGGCCCTTTGAAGTATGATTTAGATTGCTTTCTAATTGTGGGCAACTACTATTTTTTTCCCCTTATATCGTTTAGAGTTAATAAGGTGTCAGGGATTGTTATTTTAGAGCATGCTCTCTTTCTTAGGGATTTTCATTGCAACTCATAATAAAACTTTCAACAGTTTTCTGTATGGTATCTCAGTACTTGTCTAGGTTGAAGATGCCACAAAACTTTATCATCATCCAGTTTCCCTAGTACTTTCTGTATAAACTAACTTGAGTATTTGTCTTGTTAGATATCTGTGATGCAGCTGTTTGATATGAGACTTTAGACCCTGATGGGACTGGTTCAAATGGAAAGAAGTGACTTGAGAATAAAGTAGTAGAGTTTTACACTTTGCCGTGTCATTTGGCCTCAAGACCAGGCTCACTTCTTGATGAGTGTTACGAAAACAATGTAAACCGTAGCCATGATATGGCTGTTGTAGAGTGGGAGCGGTTAGTGTATGATGCTGCTTTTCTGAGGATGCGAAGGAAATTAAGAGACATTTCCCAGTCCTTGGCTACTCATCTAACAAAAGGACTTCCCCTCCTCTCTTTTAATGATCTGCTCTTTTATTTAAGAAAAAAAAAAAAAAAGGTGAAATAAGAACGAAAAAAAGACTTTATAAACCGGAGCAGAAAGCGTCTCTTTAATATTGCTGAAATGTGAGGTGATTTTAGGAAGCATAAGCCAGGAACGAGCAGTTGCTGTATCTCTCTTGCAGGTCAGGCGCCGCAATCCTGATCTGCTGGATGGCGCACGTTGCACTTCGTCTGTTCGCTTGGGTTTCTCCTGATGGAGTTCAAAGTGCGTAGGAGAATGGTGCCAAACCAGATTTTCTGACGTGTAGTCAGGATGTTGCCAGCGTGTGCGTTTGGAGCTGGGAGCTGCAGAAGTGTATCCCACAGTTTAGATGTAGCCACGATCTCATGTTGGATTTTTCTCGTGTAGCAAAGCAAGTGAATGCCAGGCTGTCTGCTTCAGGAGTGCTGTGTTGCCACAATGTCTTATGCTGATAGACTGTTGTTGATTAATCTTTTGAGTTATTCTTTGGGAATTCATTTTCTGTCAGTGCATTTTAATCCTTTTCTCGCTTTAACCCTTGTATATTTATAATTACAGGAAGCAGTTCAGCTGACAGTGGAAAGAAATCCCTGCCTAGTGCTTTCTTGTGGGTTCACTGTTTCCAGCTTGCACAGCATCACCGTGGCGGTGTGAGCTTGCACAATGGTCTTCCTTTTGCTCATCTTGACGCATAAACCATAAGCATAAGCTTCTCACTTCTTGAATCTCAGCTACAGTGTTCACATGCCGGCTCCAGCACAGCCGAAGACATGTTCCTTTTTGCCCCTTTTGAGGACCAGATTGACTTGTGGTGCTGTGAATTCGGGGCAAAATGTAGGGATTTGCAGAAAGTGATTAGCAACTGGCTACCGGTATAAAGGACACAGGTTAATTCGAAGGGCCTGCATGTAGATTTAAACGCATGTACTTGCCACCTGAAGGAAAGTCCTAGACTTTGCACGCTCTTGCTATAGCTAAAACAAAAGGTGGTATCTTTTCTGTTTTCTCAAACCTTTTATAGTTGAATGTGAGCAAAATCAACAGGTACAACAATGTTCCTATTGTTTCCATTGCCCACACCTGTCTTTAAAGAAAAGAAAAAAAGGTGTTTCTTTAAATCTGAACAAGTCTTAACTTTCTCTGCCTGTGATGAGTGAACCACTTCTGTTGCTCAGAGTTTTATATTATGTTTTTGTTGCTGATTTTAATATTTTCAGTAAGTTTCTGAAGTCCAGTTTCTCTGTAATGCATCCTCTCCCCCCCCCCCAATCTTATGTCTCATTCTTCTAATGTGTTTCTAGTGATTTACAGTCATGATTCAAATCGAAACATAATGAGACATTAGGCATCGATATGTCAAGCTGTTAGAAAGACGCAAGGGAGATGGTAATTTTCAGTAATTTTAGAGACTAATCAAGTGTGTGTATGTTGCCCAGATTACAGCGTACTGTAGAATTACACAACTGCCCTTTAGCTCAGATGCCAGTAGCGTTCTAGGTAGACAAAGTTCAGTCTGGGCTAAAGAAGCCACATTTTTTTTTCTTCTGGGATTTGCAGTTTCCAGGACCCTACTGTTTCCCGCATTTGAGCTGGGGAAGCGAGAACGTGGCGGTCTGCGCGGCCGCGGTGTTACAGGAGTACCTGCAGCACCGCCGGTGCCATCGCTGGTGTGGGAGTGTGTTGCTCTGTGCCCTGACAGCGCTACCACCTCCATGCCCAACCTTTAATTATCCCTCATGCTGCGAGCTTAATACAGACTTATTTGCGGAGTTGAAGTGAGACAAGCATGCCATCTTGTGAGCAGGCAAAATGGGAACAACATGTAGGTTCTGCTGCGTGCGGATGACGAGTGAGTGTTCTTCTGAGTGTAGATGTTGGGCGTTTTTGTTTCAGATTCATCAGATTCAAAGGAGATGCAGAGCTGCAACAGCTTGGCATGTAACAGGATGGGAAATCAAAGTGATGCTTTAGATCTGGGAGTCATAAAGAGTAATTCTTTTTCTCTTAATGGGCCAAGGCCTATCAGGATGCTGTGGGATTCAATGATATAAAAGGTTATTTTTTTAAAAAAAGGAAGACTTGAGTCTATGTTTGGTTTGAACAGTAGATTCTCATGCTGGAGAAGACCCAAGTATCAGCTGCTTCACAAATACGTGACTTCTGTTTATTGCACTCTCTGTTCTTTATGTCATGTATACGCTCATCTTGTTATCTACATACAAATGGTTATACGAGTGTCTTATGACATTAAGATTTTTATCTGTGTGATCTTGGGCTGTTCTCATTACTCACAAGAAGAGAAGCCACGGACAAGTTATGAAGATCATTTCTAATTCCTCTCATGTATTCTTTCAATACATACTGCTTAACAAAAGAATTGTTTAAGAGATGCTTAAACTTAATTGGCTCTGATTTCATCTCTGTCTTCTTGTAAGGCAAGGCAACTTTGCAGCAGAAATCCAGTTGTACCAGATTTCAGGGGAGAAGAAACGTATAGCTGATACTCACCCCTAAAAAATGGCTATCGCTGCAGAATTATCACAGTTTTGGGGTACTGTATCAGTTAATCAAGTAATTTTAGAAGCTGCATTCTCTCCTGACTGCTAATGGTACGAAGATCGCTTTTGCGGACTTATGTCTTGGGGTTTATCAGATCAAACTGTTACAGGAGTAATTATTTACTCTTGACTAGTCCCATTTTGGGAAGAATCTGCGCGCTGATGTGTGGATGAAACATTTATCTCTTGGGTTGTTTGAAATAACAATTGTGGATGTTCTGAAGCTATTCCTAGATTGGAAAATTAGAAGCAGCCCTAGCTCGGATTGATTGGCATGCGGAGAGCAAACAGCAACAGATTATTGATTGGGCGGCAGCTCGCTAAGCAGGATGACATGACCTATACTCAGCCAACTGGCTTACATTTGGCAGTCCTTTTATTCAGTTGTGGTTATCTTGCCCCATCTGTGTTGGACTCTCAGCTTCTCCACCTAATTGGCTGTGTTAATTTGTAGCCCGCACCTTCAGATCTCAGGTACATCCCAAATTCCTTCGCACAAGTTGCAACATTACTTCAAAGAAGGTGCTGTTGTAGCCTCTGCAAATAATTTTGGGACTTTTTTTAGACTCCAAGATGCCAGTGAACCCAGAAGTTGCTTTAATATGTTGCTTTCTTTATAAGTGAAAACACGGCAAAAGCTTTCCATTTTTGTGGGATATATCCCAGTGCAACAAATCAGCCCTACATCGTTGCCGGATATTTCTTAAAACTGGTGAGGTACTGGATTGGGAATTGAGGTGGCAAGAAGGCAGCTCTGAGGAGGAAGACAGGAGCAATGCGGTAAGGCTCGCTTGCGTATAGGGGATTTTTGAGAATGGAATTACTAGTGGAATCTGTGGTTGTACCTCTATGTAACTTTTTTAGAGAAGTTCTTCTAGGTTTTTTCTTTTTAAAGAATATTTAGATACATTGTTGGAGGAAAAGTACAGTTGGTGTACAACTAATTTAAAAATGTATCTTCAGTGGGAAAACCAACTGTCCACTTCTGTTTGTTCTCTGCAGCCTGCAGATTTCTACTCGACTCCTAGCGATGGTTTTAGTGCCTGTCTATACATTGCAGCATGCAGATTCTGCAACCTGTGTTGTCCTTGCGTTTGTTCAAATTACATATTTAGGTCTCAGGGAAAAAAAAAAATCAATTTTTAAATCTTTTTTGTATGTGTTTTATGATCCTGGTGGATTGCCAAGGTTTAAATTAAATTTCCGATGTCTGTATGGTCGGGGCTAATGTGAGGGCTTTTGGCACTACCCTTTCATGCAATAAAGAATCAAAGACAGTTGAGTAAGAAATCTTCTATCAAAAGCTGAAAGCTAGATTCATAAAATCACTTATGCAGGCATTATGAGATTTTCCCATGGAAAGTTTACGTGGGAGTTGGGCAAAAACTGATTCAAGAACAGCATTATTTGCGCTATATATACTCATCCAGCAGTCAACAGGCTGACGCTGGCACCCCTTGCCAGTTTTAAAGGAATGCCAGCGCTCGCTACACGAAGCTGCTGCAAAGCCACATCAGCAGAGTCTCGAGGAGTCTCCTTATGCTGCGCCCTCCTTCCCCATTTCTGACCAAAATTGAAATGGGTAAAACAGAAATCATATCCCTCAGTGAATATGTGCATTTGACTTGTACGGCTATCTGAAAAATGGTTCTTTGTTTAAAGCAGTTTCGTAACAAATCGTTACGGTGGAGGCATTATAAGAGTAGCTTTCTCATCGGCATTTCGCTTCATTCCTCAGTTTGAAAAGAAACATAAATAAGAGATAAAAAGGGCAAATATAGACAGACCACTCACAGTGAATCCATTTGCATTCGCTTTGGTCTTTTTTTTTTTTATTTTTTTTTTTATTTTACTTTGTTTTGTTAAGAAAGTGGCTCAGTGTTTCTGAGTCTGCATGAGGACCATATGAGATGTGCTGCAACAGAGAGTCTTTCCTAGTTAATAGGGGAAGGCAAGGTAATTCACCACTGCTTTGGCTGGAGCTAATATTGGGCTCCAACATCAGTTCTCTAATTTCTGACAAATGGCCAAGATTTCTTGAATAGGCACAGCTTTCTGTTTTGTGTAGGGAACACACAATCCACTCTTTTGTTGTGGTTGCCACTGCTGTTGTTTCTCCCCCATTCACAATGGAGAGTGGGGTTTTTTGTGTCGAGTGGAAAATCAGTGCCAAAATTCTGACTTGCTTATATTTAACGTGATGTTAATTTTTGTGATAGCCATAAAGGGTATAATAGATTTTGTAATACAGATCCCCCTGTATCCTGACCTCCAAGTCAAGAGGGCATATTGGTGATGAAAGTTTTATCTGTCACAGGCATATCAAGATGAGAGTTTAGTGGATGATTCAACCCAAATGTATAGAAACTGTTTATGTAGAGATTGCCAAACATTTTCCATTGCTTTTCTTTTTATCTAAATTCTTGAATATATTACTAAATAAAATAGTCTGTGTTTGGAATGTATGGCTGTGGGATATATGGAAACTCACAGCATGTGGGGGGAAGAGTTAGAATAGGGAAATATAATAGTTTTGTAAACTTTATGTGAATATAGGTACATCATATATAGACTCAAGATTCAATTTGCTGATCAAAGCATCCAAATAACTTTGGATTTAATAATGTCAGCAATGAATGCTAATATATGGAAATTGAAAAGCATGGAGCAACAATAGCTAGCCACGCTTACCAGTATTACCCTGCAGCATGTAGATTTACATTTTTTTGTTTTGTTTTGAAATCACAGTTTGGAAAATGTGTGTTCTTTTTCCCTTCTCCCATACTTCTGAATGTGGGTTCTCCTGAGCAAGCTTAGACAAGATTCAAGCTAAACAATAGGGCAACATCAGAACCTTTGAAGGCTCAGTTTGGATAGGTACCCAAAGCCAAAGTCTGCTTTGATGTACGTGGGCTCAACTCCTGTTGCCCTTGGTTGCCCTCTCTTACCTATGTAACTTGTGTCTGGAAATCCTTGCCAATTTTCTTCTAGAAAAAAAAAAAGGGACATTTTTGCAAACTCATGTTCATCTTGATTCTAGTCTGGCTGGAAAAGTACTACAATAATTCCCTCTCTGGTGATGATTTAATATTGCTGTTTCAGGTCCAGGCTGTAGACTTCTGCCTCCTTCCCACTTTTTAGTTTTGATCCAGCATGAAATGTCAACCCTGTTTCAAATGTGGGTTTTTTTTTTGCCTCTACTGGGTAACAACATTATTTGAACTTTTGTGGAATGCTAGCCAAAACCGTCCTCGTTCTCCCTTCCATCTGCTCCCCTTCTCCCAAATAATTTTTGGTTCCATTTGGCTGAAGTTTTGGGCAAGGGAACTTTGATGCCTTTCTCTCATATCGCAGGCCTCCCCTGGCGGAAAGGAGCAGCACATCTCAGTCTTGCTTCTCTCAAAGGCAGTGGGGCTTTTGCCATTAGCTTCAAGGGAAATAGGATCAGTCCATTGTATCCTTAATGCAAAAGAACAAATGAGTCACTTCTTGTATCCATACCTGATTGCTTTTGCCTGGGAGCCAGGAGGTCACCTTCGTTCCTCACTCTTCATCTCAAGGTAGCACTGCGCTTGCCTCTGCCAGTACACTCAACTCAGATTCAGTTCTGAGTCATTTGTAAACCCTAAACTCCCATTGTCTTCAAAGGACATTTGGATTACAAAGAACACACCGAGTTTACTCAGGCTGAAAAGAAATTGAAACATAGGATATCGCCACACCTACTAGAAGAGTTTGGAAAGACAGAGGTTGTTTACCCTAAAGACAGGATGAATAGGGGATGTGATAGATGCGCACACAGCCGAGACAATCTTCGATTCTCACTAGTACAAGATTGAGGGGAAACTCTACTCCACTGACAAGAAGCAAATTCAAAATGCTTAAAATACTTGCTCTTTCATTTGTAATTAGATTGTAAAGTGAGGGCTACAAGATACCACTGATACCAGGATCATTGTAATGTTCAGCTAGATATTGGACACTTTTATTGGAAGTCGGGATATACAGACTTATTTAACAACAAATTGTGGAACATAAGAGATAATTAAGGGCTGTAAACCCTCTTACTCTTCAGAAAGTAAGCCACTGTCTAACTGTTGAGGATTAGGAGCGATTTATTTTTCACAGAGGTAGGTGATTCTGTATTTGTCCAAAGGCGGTTGAACCTTCTTTGAAGGATCTGGTATTGGCCGCTCTCCAAGGCAGAACACCAGACTAAATGGACCTCTGGTCTCATCTAATAGGGAATGTTCTACAATCCTATAAAGTGTAACGACAGCAAATTAATAGAATAACCAGAAGATTCAGTGAGGATGGCAGGATTCTCATAGGAGGTGTCAGCCCTGGCAGAAGTCGGTTATTTTATTGCAGTAAGCAAATCAGGCTGGATTCTCTCTGCGGTGCAATAACAACAGATTGGGGAGCATGCAAAGCAGCATCAATACATAAAAATTAAACTACTTTTAATACACAAAGCTCAGTTTAGATAAACGCAGAACAGAGAAGCAAAGGCACAATATTCTCTGAAAGTGTGGCCTTTTTATGCTGTTTTGGAGACTAATTTGCATACAAATAAAATGTCAGCTTATCCCATAACTGTCGTGATAAATTGGAGCATTTAGACTTTTGCACGAGGTACTCTTTCTGTACCTTATTAAATTACAGGATCTTGGCCTTTTGCCAAGTGCCAGGGTGACGCGCTCCCTACTGACATACACGCGGGAGAGGGATACGGGCCTGGACGTCAAGAGAAGCCAGGTTCAGTCACCAGCTAAGAGCCCTGCCTGCATGTCACCTTGAACATCTTGATTTTTGCATCTCTCCGTGGGTGATTTTATTTATCTGTAAGATGGCAGTGATAGTAATTTTCCAGTTTCACAAGCTTTGGTGAGGTTTAACAGGTTGTCGTGTTTACAGAGTCTTTTTAGATGCTTGATTGGAAGCCAGGGCAAAGCAAACCTTTGCCTTCGTGGGGTCCCCCTATCCTGGATGGGTGGCAGCGGAGGTCTGGTGGGAGCAAGCTTTCTGCAGCAGGCGCGTACAAAATGCAGAGCAGCAAACTGCCCTGCTCAGGCACCCTTAAATAAAAGTGGTTTTAGAATTCTTCATTTTGGTTGCAAGATATCGTAGTATTCCACCCCGTGTTGCCTCTTTAGACAAATCACCTTTTGACTTCAGTTTCTCCTGAAAGTGTCTGCATAATTACCCTGGTAGTGAGCTTAAAATGAAATAAGTGCCTGGAAGTAGGCTCAAACAATCTATTTTGAAATGCCACTCCTGAACTCTCTGAAATGACCAAGCGTCTGTTTTATACCCATAGAAAAGGTTAGATTTATTCCAGTGGCTAGATGACTACTAATATGTGCTGTGCTCTGAAGCATATGGTAATAGAAGAGATCGTTTTGAATTAATTTGATGTGAATTAATAAGAGACTTATTTGATGAGAGTTGTTTGAAGGTGATGACGCTTTGTAGCTGAACAGGATTTAAGATGTCCAAAAGTGCACCTTTTGAGATTTGAGAAGGATCAATGTTGGGAAAGTAAATGTAAATGGGAAGGAGCAAGCTTGAACAGACCGCAGCTTTTCTTCACTTGTCTCTTTGGTGTAAACTTTGTGGAAAAAAAAATTTGCAAAAAGCTCTTGGCAAATTGGTGATCAGGAACCAACCTGAAGATTCTGAAAATGCAGAAGAGGAAGAGAGGAGGTGAACACCAACAGTGTTTTGCTATTGTACTGCTCTACTGGTATGATGTATAAGGCATAATTTTCTCCTTGCATTGTCTAGATTGATGAAGCTATCATCATGTCAGTGGAGCAAGCAGAGTGTGGAATATCAAACAGATACATTTTGACCAAATACAATGTCTGATCCTGCCAAATTTTACTGATACGTGGATGCATGTTCTACTCTAAGCAATCTCAGGCAGGAAAGAGTAGCTGTGCAGTTTTAGGGCTTGCAGAAAAAGGTGTATAGCTTAAGAAGTCCTTTGGAATTAGTTTGTTACTTGCTTAGAGCCGTGATGTCCCCTATCTTGTATGGGAAGACGTTGTATTTGAAGACGCTGGTGCCAAAGGGGGAGGAGGTGGTCTTGTTGAAGAGGGAGTTGCTTGTCGTTAAGCTTATTTTGCCCTCCCATGGTATAGGGCCTGATTCTTGAGTTCCTTACACAAAAAGGGGTTGTTCTTTCCTTCGCCACTCAGCAGAGAAGGGTTAGGACCACGTCTTGGTTGTTTTCAGGCAGGCTTGCTCTGACAACCACAAGCAAAGCTGGGAGAGAAGTGTGGTGTGTGACTGCCTCCAGCTCGGTGTCCCGGCCAGAGGCAGTGGGGCTCTGAAGCTGTACACGTCTCTTCTGTTACTTCACTGTTCAAGTATCCACGAGGGAAGGTGGAAAGATGGGACCTTAGCCAGTCCCGTACCACTGCGTCTGAGTCTGAGTCTGGGGATAGTTTGCATCTAATGTAACCTAATTTTCAGTGAAGGCAACAATTTCACCTGGAGTTTCCAGTGTACTCGCAGATTAGTTGTTTTTTTCGGGGTTTTTTTTTTTTTTTTTGGAAAATGCTTAAATTAGAAAACATACAGGGCTTTGAACTGTGGGCTGTCCCGATGAGGTTGTTAACTTCGCGGTTGTGCTCGGCGCAGGTCTGGGCCAGCCCGGCGGGACGGGCTGTGGTGGAGGGCTGGGTGCGGGGTGGCTCCCCAGGGACGGAGCCGGCGCGGAGACCCTTTCCCAGAAATTCACCCTCTGAGACGGGAGCTTTTGGGCTTCGGAGCTCGTGTGCCTTACAGAAGCTGGTGTGCCTTACAGCTGCTCGACTGCTGTATGGAGAGCGGGGAGAACGCTCCAGATCGGTTAGGACTTTATGTGCTTGATAGAAGCCGACACTTTGAACACTTAAGGGTTTTTTATATAAAGCACAGCAGACAGTCTTTGTAGCCTATTTATGTGTAATAAGCTCGGTTTTGTTTTGTGCCTTGATTTTTTTTTTTATGTGAAAGAAAAAAAAAAAAAAGAGAAATTAAAACCACAGCAGTATTTTCCCATGCGGCTGTAGTGAGTATCCCGCGATCTCACATGATCGGCTGTCCTGGTGGGGTGGAGTGTGGGAAGGTGTCAAAATATGTCTCTCAATTTTTTATTTATTTTTTTCTTAAAAGGGAAAGCCAGATGAGTGCCAAAAGCCCTGTTCTCTTCTCTAGCCCTGCAGTAACAAACTACATGAGTGTATGTTATTAAGATGATAAGATTAAATTTCTTGCTACTAACATGCTATCACAACAGCAAAGGGGGAAAAAAAGATCTTGAAAAAATTATGAAAATTAGTCTGACGGTCTCCTTTTAATAATAAGATCACTCCCAACCCCAACAGACAGTGTAGGCTGGAATTCCACAGGGCTTTTTTGTGGTCCTAATGATTTTAATAATACTTTGTGCTATGTAGCACCTTTCATTAGAGGATCACAAAGTGCTTTACAGTCACTAATTAATTAAGCCTCACAACACTCCTGTGAGATAGGTAAGTATTAGACATATATTAAGCTGAGGCACTGAGAGTTAATGATTTTTTGCTGCATTATTCTGGCAAAATGATTGATGTTTAAGCGCCGTATGTGCATTATATGTCTGTGTGTGGGTGTGTAATATATATGAGTGTGAAAGTATTAATTTTACTATCCCTTAACAAAGAGGTCCTACTTGAGCCTGTTGAATATAAATGTGTATTTTCATTTAACTTTTTGTTGCTGCAGCATATTGACTGATAATATCACAGACTTCATAGACCCTTGACTCAGTTTGCTCTTCGTCTGCTTGTGCACCTACTTGCACAAAGATTAGTCAGTGGCATCTCACAAAATTCAGACATCCTTCTAAACGAAGTATTCTGTTAAAAAGGGTGTATGACTAAGACATGACCTAAACCTGCAGTGCAAGCATAAGGCTGCAACCATACTGTTGCAATAGGCTTTGATGACAAGTCATCACATTCAATAAAGTAACGAGCAGCAACAATGACCCATTGCGGGAGCTGATGATCAGCAGGTAATTAGCCATTATCTTCACCAGGCATAAGAAACTATTGATTATCAGAATTTGCTTTTTCTTTTTGTTTTTTAAAAGAGGTATAGTAGTCACGAAGGTACTTTGTTATCCTGAATTACAAACTGATTTTAGCAGAAGTTTCCACTTTTTGCTACCGGGGATAAACTGACGTGAGTGAGCATTGAACAGAAAAGTCTGTATCTCACAGATTCATGAATCGTGTAGAGTAGCCTTGGCTGATGTTGAGGGAAACTATATATAGCTATTAGTATTATTTCCACCTTAAAGTAGCTGAGGATGATCATACCAGGTAAAAAAAAAGCCAAATGGTTTAAAGGTAATTTCAGTGTAATGAAAATAAGAGGCTAAACCCTGAATTACAGGAGCCCAAAGATGAATTCTGCAGCCTGGACCTTATCCAGGGTTCCCTCAGCTTGAGAAGTCTCTTCATTCACATCAGGCTTAGTAATTCTTTTATTTTGGGAAGATCACCATTTCCAGTGACGAAAAGGTAGTTCAGTCCCAATGGCTGTTCATCGCTTGGCCTCTTCACTAATAGCCAACAAATGTGCTTATTATTGTGATGGCATTTTTGAGATGTGGATAGTTGCCCACTTAAAGTAACACCACTAAATTTGTTTCAAGTGGGACACGAGGCAGCCAGCAGATGATAACTTTCAATTGCTGGCGGCAGAGCCTGGATATGAACCAGTTATTTGTATTCCTTTATCCATTCCATTAAGACAGTCCCATTATGATGCACAATATCCCTTAATATCTGTGATTTTCTAGGGCACTTTTGTTTTTTACTGCATTCATCCAGCTCCTTTTCAACACTTACTTTAAACTTGTTTTAAACTTGTTTTTTGGTGAACATCACCTCTGAGATAATTTCTGTCTCTGTGTGTGTGTTTGTATGCGTGTGTGCGCAAGAACATGCGTGTCTGGCTAAGGAGAAGGCAGCTATGGGATTTCTCATGCTTGATGGAAGTAGAGAACAGCAGTCACTATTTGTATAGTGCTCACTAATATATGCATGTGAATGTGCAATAGGCATAATAATGTTTTTAAGTAAAAACCATATTTTGAATGCATAATTTAGGAAGGAAAACCTTTTTTTGTTTTGTTTTGCAGATATACAGATCAGCTCTCAAAATGTCTTCTGTGTCTTCCGTGCATCTTCTAAGACAATTGCATTAGCCCGCCTGCTAGTTGACTAATAGAATTAATAATTGTAAAAAGCACTCTAAAGCCACATGCCTTATGAAGTCAATGCTGGGTATGATTTTACAAGTATGTGATCCATTTTTTCAAGTGAAATTGTTAACTGAAAACGTTCTTGGCACACAATAAAACATTGTGCAATCTGTTATTTGTCTTAGAGATAATAATTTCAGAGTGGCTATATTCTTTCTATATCTAACTTATGACTTGCTAGGGGATGGTTTCTTCGATTTAGGAGTATTGCAAATGTAGTTTTATTTACATAATATGTCTCTGAAAAATGATAGTGGTGGAATTTCAGCAACAAAAAAAATACCGTGTCTTTTCTTACCGTCCGCTTGAGTGGATATCAAGCAAATAAATGACAGATGATTTTTCAAAAGCTAAAAGAAAAAAGAGGGGAAAATACTTTTAAATTCAACTTAAGACAGTTTTTATATTTAAATCAATGTTACTTTCTTTCTTTTCTTTCTCCAAGCGTAGAATACTGCATAAAAAGCTCCATTAGGGAGATAAGTTCCTCCCCCCATTAACACACAGGCTCACAGATACGTCAGGAAAAATTGAACCAAAGTATCTAGATCTGGAGTACTGTCTAGTTAGCCTGTATACAGTCCAAGTTTTTTTTTTTTTTCTTTGCTTTATAGGGATTTTTTTTCTGTCCTTTTCTCTGACTTTCTTCTGTCAGTTGCCATGAAGATAGCAAAATCTCTAAACTTTCCTTATCTGCCAAAAATATCTGTAACAAAAACATTTTAAAACATTGCATTTAGTCTTGTTTAATTTTGACTGAGGTAACAGTCACGATGTTTACTTTTTCGATTTCTGATTTTTCTTCGCTGCATAGTCAGGACTCCTTTCTCTGTCCTCTAACTGCCATGTACTGCATTTAAACAGAAATTATTTTAAAAATGGTTTGGGACGTGTAGCCAGGAGAAAAATACAGACTTAACCGAACACCTACCAGAGATGCTCACAAATACTTTTAGTGTGCATTAACCAAGAGCGTTCATGAAGTCCCACAGAGAAGCAGTAATGCTAAAAGACTAAGAACTATCTTTATACCTTGAATTATATACGAGCGCATGTTGCTTTAGTAGGCTGAGTTTGTATTGTAATAGTTCCCTTACCACAACAGGAAATCTTTCTTTTCTCTTAGTTCTGAATGACTTCACGGTTCAGAAGTTATCGGGGGGGGGGAGGCGGGAAAGAAGTAGAATTCAGTGCATATATATCCTGGTAGGTGTGGTTGACATTAAAGAGAAGACACTTGGTTCCCAAGCATGTGTGTCTTCTACAGTAGGGAATCACAGTAGGCATTTAAGAAACCTATTAAGACCACACGGAGTGTCAAAATTTCTGTAACACGAGCTGGCATCCTGTGTGAAAGCCGTCTCGCTGTAGCCCATGCTGCCTGTGGATCAGCTCAACCACAAAGACAACCAAGCCAGCCCAAGACACAAGTTGAACACTTCCCCTAAGAAGTTGTCTGTTTTTATCAACATAGCATACAGTGCCCTTTCATGTGGAGCAGATGTAAATAAGAGGATGTACAGACGCCTGTTCTTTTATTTTTAACCTCCGTCCCCAGCCGTACTTCTCAAAGTACTGTTTTGAGAAGGTCATCTGTGGCTTTTAAAGGTCTGGATGCAGCACCATTCGGAGTGCATCAAGGCTGCTTCCAGAACCACCAGGTGGTCCCCCCCCTTCGCAGAGCAATATATATCTCCAGTGCCTCCGTAGGCTCCCGGCCGTGGCTGGCCTGGGAATGGGGGCTCAGGGTTGGGTCTGGAGCTCGCATCTCGTGTGTGGTACTGCAGGCTGCTGCCACCGGACCACACGCAATTTGGCAAAGAGAAACATTCATCATTGTATACAGCGTTGGCAAAGATAAGAGCATAGAAAAAGTTGTAGCACATCTGTCTTCTGCCCATAGCTAGCATGTGAACACAAATGGATCAAACCAGCTGGTGGTGAATATCAAATCCAGAACCATGCAGTGGAAAGTGCAGGGAAGTTTCATATATAGATATTTTTTTTTTTTTTCTAAGTAGGCTGGGGAAGGTGAAGATATGTAGCGGATGAGGAATTTGGCTTACTACCTGCATGGGTTGATTATTTGTTCTTCCATAATCTCCCCGTTCAGCTAGCAGCTAACTCACTGGTGGCAGACTCCTCCTTTCTCCCTGATCCTTATTGCTGTCTGAGCTTTCTTTAGTGGATCCTGAAAGTGTACTTGCAGATTTAGCAACAGCGGCTACGTCGGCAAGGAGGACTGAGCAGAGGAAGGTTTGGCTGTTTAGATCCATGTGGATTCCAGGTGTTTTTGGGGTAGATCCCAACTCAGCCACACAGCAATGTCAAATGTCTGGGTCCAGGCCTGTAAAATTTTATTGGCGATGGGTTTCCTAATAAAGTTAGTTTCTCTTTTTTTGGCAAATAGAACTAATTACATGAATAATGGACTGTGGGGCCAGACTCTAGAATATCCATGTAATCCTGTTTGAAGTTTATGGGCAGTAGGAGGCAGAGCTTTTGCTCTAGAGAAACTGATACCTGCTTAGGAAAAATACTTTCTCTGAAACCTCAAAGTTACTTACTTTCCTAAATCTGTTTCCTTCCTACTAACTTGTTTAAGTGCTCCTGATTATGTCTTTTAGGTGTATTTTTGCAAAGCCACATTATATGTAGTTGTACAGCACATGAACATTACACTGCAAAAGTTTATTTTTCCCCTTGGTTTTTAAATTATTTTAAATGAAGCATTCAATTAAAATTATTTCTTCCAGACTGTTATCTTCTGAAACGACAGTGGAATCTCTGATTCACTCACTCTCATGGCAGTGTTTTTGTAGGCTTTAAAGGTCTCTTTTTAGTTAAGTTCAGTCTCAGTGTGATCATTTTTTAAATGTAAAATTCCAGTTTACTGCATAGTCTAAAAACCTGTTTGACAAAAATTTTCTGAAAAGTTGATGTATTCGTATAGTTCAGAATGCTTTAAAAAGTGCCAGGTTTATAATCTGTTATATATCTTGAATAATTCTATAGGGGTTTTTGCTTTTTTTTTTTTTTTTCTTTCTTTTTCTGTGGTAGATATGGTCCGGAAAAAGAACCCCCCTCTAAGAAACGTTGCTAGTGAAGGTGAGGTACAGACCCTTGAGTCTACAGGTACTGAAAGTGAAGAGTCTGGAAGGAAAAAAGAATTTTCCGCAGAGCAGATGCAAGAAAACACTGACCAGGGTGATGCGGCAGAGTTAAATAACAAGGAGGAACTTTGCACGCATGTCCAAGAGCCATCTTCCAGCATTAAAAAGGACTTGAAAAGCTCAGTGCTGAGTGAAAAGGCTGGCTTCAATTATGAAAGCCACAATAAGGGAGGAAATGTTCCATCCTTCCCTCATGATGAGGTGACAGACAGAAATATGCTGGCTTTCTCATCTCCAGCTGTTGGGGGAATCTGTGAGCCCTTGAAGTCTCCTCAAAAATCAGATGCAGATGACACCCAAGATGTGGTCTGTACCCCGTCAGGAGATGCAGCGGAGACAAATGAGGAGCATCAGATGTCGCCAAAAGCTTCAGATGAAACAGTGCAAGTGCAAAGTGGTCAAACTGATGGCCAAGGCTCAAGCCCGGTCCCCATGGCCTCAAAAAACCCACAAGTGCCTTCAGATGGGGGTTTAAGGCTGAACAAATCTAAAGCAGATTTGTTGGTAAATGATAACCCAGATACGGCGCCTCTGTCTCCAGAGCTTCAGGACTTCAAATGCAACATCTGTGGATACGGTTACTATGGGAACGACCCCACAGATCTCATCAAACACTTCCGCAAGTACCACCTAGGACTGCACAACCGCACCAGGCAGGATGCTGAGCTCGACACTAAAATTTTGGCTCTCCACAACATGGTGCAATTCAGCCACTCCAAAGACTTCCAGAAAGTCAACCGCACTGTGCTTTCAGGAGTGCTGCAGGACATCAATTCCCAGAGGCCCGTCTTATTAAATGGGACTTACGATGTGCAGGTTTGTATTTTCCCAGCCTCCCCGCTTCTGCTAGCTGCCTTCTCAACTGCAAAGTCGATTATTTGCAAAGTCACTCCTACCTACGCGGTTAAAGTATTTCACGTAACCTGCTTAAGCCTTAAGAACTCTTTTGGTCTATTTTCGCCAGGCTTTCTGCAGGTCTGCTGAGCATCTTTAACAGTAGAGGAGTGCTTGGCTTTTTGACCAGTGATATTTCTGTGTACGATTTAGCCGTTGTGGTAATCAACAGCAAAAGATCTTATTCAGCAAACAGGCAAATCGCTGAATTGGTAATCATATCTGAAGGATTCGCTGTCACGGAAAGAAAAGAGCAAATAATAATGAAAAATAACCACCAGACAGACAAAAGACAGCAGCTGGAAATTAAAAATGTAATCCTAAATTATCAGCTGCCGGGAGTCAAGATTTGGCTTATTGATTCTTTATTAAGATAAAATAAATGGCAAGTCTTGGCAACTCTAACCTTGTCTAGTGCCAGAAAAACAGGATACACAATGGGTATTTAAAACATTTCAAAAAGTAACAGTAATCCATGCTGTCCTTCACATTAGTGAGCGTGCGAGGAAAGGACTATTGCCTCAGTCATTTTCTCGTCTGGTTGGAGCATGGAAAAAAATACAGATACTGCTGTAAAGAAAAACAAGTCTTATGTTTACCATGAAAGAGTGGACTCAAAAGGTTTTTCATGGAGTCTCTGTTAGTTTATCAGCTAATATTTAATTACTTAAAAAAGAATTATGCTGCTTTAGAAATAAAAATCCTCTTGTGAGTGAGCTGAGAGATGTGGTAGGATACCTCAATATTCAATGATACAAAAATTCAGATTTTAAGAAAAAAAAAGTAGCAAAGTTTGCATACAAAATGAGTTCAAATGTCCATCCAATTTCAAGTGTGTGTTTGCATAAGACGTGATATCCCGCCTGGTATCAATCACCAGAGACAACTCAGGGTATGTTAAAATAAAAAGGTAGAAGGTGGAATATATTTAATAATGCCTGCAGAGACTTTAGCTATAGGAAAGAAATTTTGCAAAACAGGTTAAGATGGCTAACAACTAACTTCAAGTAAAAAGTTGGAACCGAAACACAAGTCAGGAACTTGAAGCTTTTAAAGTGATTTAAACTTTTCCTCTTTTTCCAGAAACTCTACAACTTCTTTGTGGAGCAGCAAATCAAACTAAGGTCGTTACTATGCGTAAAAGCTGCAATCTTTGAACTGCTGTCTTATTAAAAGATCACTTCACTGTCTCGTGTCAGACACTCTCTCCTGTCAAACTGTGATTAGAAAGCAAATATGTGATTGAGTTAAAAGAGGTTAGAAGTGAATAATGTCAGAATGTGAAATGATGGTTTATAATTAGCACAAAGTATGATGTTAATACCTGGATTTCCTGCTATAGTTTCAGTTTGCTGACTCCGGGGACAGCATCTTAGAGTAACTGATCCATGCTGTCAGGAAGACATTCAAACTGGAACAGCTCAGGCATACAGTATAGAGGAATTTGAGTTTCTAAACACACTTTCATTTCCTCCAAACAATTGTTTCGTTAGGTCCTTAGTTATTTATAGGAAAGTTTATGCTTGATTAGAATGAGCTGGACACTTTTCCTATGCAGTGTGTTCAGAAATAAAACAGATGTGTGAGCTATCTCAGTTTGAACTGATAGAAGTAGAAATAAAACAGCTGAACCTAGACTATACTTGTCTACTAAACCCTGGCAAGATACTGCAGGGGAGACAAAAAGCGGTAGGAAACAGCCCATAGATAATCTACTTAAGATCAGTCTTTTCTCAGACGAAAAACATTTTCCAAAATAGAACAGACAGCCTATACAATGTTGGCAATTTATTTTAAAGAAAAAAAATTGGATCTGGAAACTTAATTTTTAAGAGTGCTAATTTTCCCTGCCCAATTTGGGAAGAGAAGATTAAATAAGCTTTTGTGCCAAATGCCATACTTCATCACTTGCACATGCACCAGATGTTGATCCAGAACATGTCAGAAGATAAGTAACTGATTAATATTTTTATGCTTTCTCCACCCCCACTCCCGATACAGAGCAGCTTTGTGAGATTCACAAACACAGTAAAAGAACGTTTGAAAATCCCCTTTGCACCCACACATGTTTATATTGCTACTACGTCCATTTTGGAGGGGATTTTTCTCAGGCGTCTCAACGGCTGGCATCTCCTGCCGCGTCGAGGGATCGTATCGATTTGAGCTCTGGTTAAAAGTGGTTCAGTCAAACTCCTGTGTAACACGAAGAGGGAACTGAACCTGAATAATTGGTTCATCTGAACAATATTATTTTGTATAGGTACTGGGCTAAAGGAAAATAATCCCTTTGTAATTAACTTGAAATAGTAGTGGACTGGGCTTAAGGTCTGATTTATTGATCCCCTTGCACTTAACAAACTGTTCTGTTGTAGCTGGGGTGGAAGTTATCGATGGATTTACAGTCTCAGGCCAGGGAGCTGGGCGCAGAAGCCAGAGGATGAAGATGACTGACTTTGATCTGGCTCGCAGTGGTCAGTTGGAGACCGCAGTATATGAAGATTTGTAGTAGTGAGGGATGCTATTGCGCCCCGTAGTTTGCATTTATAACAAAAGCAAACAAAAAGCAATGGAAAAATGTCTGAGTGAAGAAGAAAACTCAGTATCTGCTATCCTATCTGCACATAGGTAGGGATGTGGTCCCTTTGCCAAGGGCTTGGAAGAAAGAAATCAAATGCATTTTTGGACTTACACCACAGAAATTAAGTCTGTCCTAGGAAACTTAACCCCCTCCTCCATCCCCAAGCCAAGTCCCCCCAGCCCTAAAGCCAGCTTTTAGGTTTTTTTTGTATTGCGGTCAGCAAAACAGGAGGGATACACATTTGTCTTAACATCCAGGTACGCAACTGTTGGGACTGTGTTCTGTAGTACCTAAGGAGGATTTGGCTGGGGACTGTGTAAATAATCCAAGCTTTCTGGCCTTACCACTCTGTAGATTTTTACTTGATTTGAATATTTAATCCAGCAAGATTCTTTTGTCTTCTTTGAAAATGTGATTTTGTTTTGAAATCTCCTGTACTCTTTGTTCCCATTTTCTTCCTCAGAGGTTTTTCGTTCATTGAATTATAATACATTCCATAGGATTGGGTAAAATCACTGAGCTGTTTCTGCGAGATTAACTTTCTTGCCAATATAGATTTCAGAAAACATTTGTTAGCACATCTCTAAATTCCCAGAGAATGTGTTAATCAGCTTTATTGCTTTTTTCAGAATAATATTTGAAGTGAGTTCAATGGATCAACTTTTGCTGATGCCCCTCATTACTTTTTTTTCCACATTTGGTTAATTAATCAATCTCTATAAGCAGCTTTGTCTTGCTGGATGTTTTAGCCTATGTGTGGCTTTGTGGACTTGCCTAAAGCAGTAGACTTTAGACTGGATCTGAAGACTTCACTTAAAGTAAAATTCAGGTGACTAAGTTAACAGCTATGATGCTGAAAACCATTGCTTTGCTACTGTATGATTAAGTCTCCTGTGTTTCATCTAATGACTCTTTAATGTAAAGTATGGAAAGACCTGAAGACAGGCAAGTGGCTGGCAAGTAGGCAGGAGTCTTTTTTCTGTTCCCAATTTTTTTTTTATGAGTAGTGAGCGGGACAGCTACAACAGAAAGGCTGGAGAGTGCTGTCTTCCACATATCGGCTTATAGCTAAGGGGTAGGACATTGCCCAGCAAGGGAGAAGAAGTGGGCTCGGATCCCCTCTGACAGAGCAAGGAAAGGAACCTACTTTTCCTGTTTCCTGAACAAGTGTTCAAGCCATTAGGCTATTGTATAAAAGGGAGCACGACCCCATTTCCTGATACGTTTTAAAAGAAAACAGTGTCCCTCAAAGAAAGGACAGAAACGTCTGCATTCAGGTGAGGGTTTCAGATGGCATGTCCCAAGGGAGAAGGGTATTCATGCAGCCGTGAGTAAAGACATACTGCAGTGCTCAGCAGTTCTTACGGTTGACTCCAGGCAGCTTCACATTGTGTGTGCTACCTTTGAGGAGCTTCCTGCTCAGCATGGCCCTGATTTGGGAACTTATTGTCACAGACCTACCTCCTCTTATGTTCAGCCACTAAAGAGATCCAGACTCCTGTCTAAAAGTACTAAAAAGTGATTTGGGTTTTTTTTATCCATTCCTCTCATTCTGATTGTTTTATGGTTTTAGATACTAGACTGCCATATAAGATATGAAGACAAGTTTCTGAAGAGCCATGGACAGATAAAAGCCATCCAAAAGTGTCTTGATGTTATTTCACTGAGCCCAGGAAAAGAAAAAGTACTACATTATCAAACTTCCCACAGACTAATGAGATTGGTGGCAGATTTTTTTCTTTCATGGTTCTAGACATCCAATTTTATAAGAGTTGCCCTATGCCACTCAGCCTAATCCTTTGTTGTATATAACTATGGGTAACAACTTTTCCAGGATTTTCGCAGCAACTGAGAGCCCTTCTGGATGTCCAGCTACGAGGCTGTCCTAGGAAGCGTTCTAGAAAGTAGCAGAAGTGCCCAGGCATGCAGAGTGTGTAAAGCTCTTCCTTTTGTCTCCTTTATAGATCAGTGGTGAGCTCCATGTGGCTACACCAAGTTATATATGTGTGTTTTTTAGCATTTTGGATTTCAGTATGTCAAATCTGGCACCTTTTCTGTTCTCATGTTAGAAGTGTGTGACTAGTAATATAACTTATAATTAAAGTCTGGTCTAACTAGGATTCAGTTGAATGAGAACCAGTGGTTTTATTATTAGTAGCTTCTGCTTTTTATCCTCTGCTTTTATATTAGCAGTTTGACGGAATATGAAGCTGTGAAGGTAAGACTAGCAAAGGTGTAGGGGGTCTGCACAGTTGTAATCAGCATCCCTTCTCATGTTTAGGGTTTCCTCTACATTTTTGGTGCTTTTCGCAAAGGGACTATTACAGATATGGTGAAAATCTAGACTGGAGGCATAGACAAGTATAGCATTGACTTTTGTATTGGTCACAAGTCAAACCTTCCTCAAGTTCACCTTTGTCATCAAGTGGGCTTCTTACAAGGTGGCATGGATATATAACTGGTTGATGTGAGTAGATAAAAACATGTATGTGAATGAATTTTTTTTCTCACATGCTTAGACAAATGGAACCAAATTTATATTGCTGGTCTTACTGACTTTAGCTCAATTGTCCCTATAACAGGAATTAAATCTAAATAAACTGGTCACCTATTGCTGGATATGATGTGTCCTGATCTCTTGGACTAGATTGTGCCATGCTAGATATTGAAGGATGGGCTAGAACAGAACTTGCATGAAAGTGTGATGTCCCAGAAGGCCCATTTCATCTGTCAGCCATGTTGTAGACTTTCCCTGGAGACTTCCCTGTTTGACCTGAAGGCTGTCAAGCTATCTTGGGTGTTGCATCTGCATGTGTGCATACCTGCTTATTTTAAGTCTTATTTCTGGGTCATGATCAGGCTTGGAGACTGCCTTGCACACTGAGGGAGTCACACCGAACACAGAGGTCAGTCATCTGTCTTAAATCACAGACATGAAAAAGAAACGGTGGCAGGTGGAGAAATGGCTCGTGGTAAAACCCAGATATGTATACGTTCATATGCATGAGCTTGTGTGTATGTACTTCTTTTTCTCATCTATATGTGCATACGCATATATAAAAATATTACGTGAAAAAGCACATATGGTCTTGTAGGCAGCTAAATTCTATATTCTATATTGACTGTAGCTCATAAGTAATGATTTATATTATTATATGTGGTAGAAGTCCTTGATATCCTTTCTTTGGAGGCACGAGCAAGTTTACTATTCATAATGATGTGCAGTGATTTACAGCATGTCAGCTCCGAAATAGTAAGTGCCTGGAAACATTCACTTGCTCTGTGACAAAAATGAGCTATTTTAGCTTTCTTTCAGTGAGAAAGTTTCAGTCTACCTTCAAATTAGAGCATTCAGATGGGCAGTTTCTGTGGAACAACTGATGTGATGTATATTCACAGCCTTCAAGACAAAGTTGTTTATGTGTTAATATTCCTCATCTTTATGCCAGGGATATCTGGTAATGATTGAAGAGGGGTTAATGAAGAAAGTTGGTGAGACTAGTAATAGGCATGGATATATTTAAAGATATAAACTGCTCAGCTAGCCCACAGAAATTATAAGAGCTCAAAAAATAAAGTTGCTGGGGAAAAAGGAAAGCAGCTAGGTTTTCTTCTGGTGTAAATCCGTGCAAGTTTGCCTCGAAGTCTGTGAGACTGTCTGAGTTTACAGTAGCCAAGGAACTGTCTGGAAATTTTATCTATACAGAGAGAGAATAGAAGAGATGGTGCTTCTTTTAGGTGCTAGATACTAGTCTACTAGCATTAGCTAGCAAATGAAAGTCTTGATTCTCTGCTCTTCACTTCTGTTGTTTTTGCACATCTGGTCTCCTGACCTTAATTTATGTCCTGTTATTGTTCTGTTACAGTCTTTGTCTTAAAAATACCTTTTAAATCCTAATGTCAGAAACCATACTACTGGCTTCAGTGACAACAGAATAAATCTGGAGAAGAATACACTCATCCTGAATAAATGTGACCCAATAGTTTGCTTTCTTGTTTTGGTAAATAGAAATAGCCCGGAAAGCCAGGAGTTTGCCCTTAGTCTTTGCCTCGTTTGTGCAACGTAGCTGTATCTAGCAATAAATTAATCACAGTATGGTAAATAGTTTTAAGAATATACTCTGAAGATTATCCTAGTTTTACATGCAGAGAGGGAGCGAGTTCTTCATAGTGGAGGTTAGAGAACTGGGTGGTGTTACACAAACTTGCATAAAAGCCAGGAATCTGTTCTGGCCTGCACAACACGAAGAACTTCATAAATGTGGGATGGTTAAAATGTTCTGGATGCTATATTGCACAAAGCAAATGAATAAACAAGAGCATTAGAAAATATTTTAGGATTAGAAGATTAAGAGTAATTGGCAAAGGCAGACTGGATGGCTAGGGAGATTGGTAAGGGATCTGGAGCCTTTCACCTCCTGATTAGCCAAAGATGTAACCCAGGTAATCAAAAAAAGAAGATTTAATAACTTTTGATGTTCCAATGCAGATGGTTGGTCTAGTTTCTAATCAGTCGTTGCAGAAGAAGCCAGGGGTCAAAGACAGCTTTACTCTGTGCGCATAAACCTTGCAGTTGAATCTCTTACATGGATATAGGCCACTAGTTTATCCTGGTAGAAATCTCTTCATGAAACGTATGATTACAGGAGCTGGCAGACTTTGTCTTCTTTGTTGGGTTTTCTTTTTTTTTTTTTTTTTTTTTTTTTTTTTTTTTTACTTTCTGTAAGTATTTTTAAACTGCTTTGGTGTAATAAGAGTTAGAATTGAACCTCAAAAAGGAGGTGGGAGAATAGAGTAGCGTAGCATTTAGATCAAGGGCAGGTTAAAGACATTTAAAAAACAAAAACAAATGGAAAGTACCTCTCCTTGCCCAAGTCTGTGTATTCCATGAAGTCGTCGTTTTTGGTCTGGCTAATTAAGGTAATACAGACATATCTGTTGGAAACATATAGTGCAGTTACACAGCTTTGTTGAAGTACTTGCCAACATGCTTTAGAAAGTACATCTTGAAATGTTGTCAATTATTGTGTTATCTTTTCTCCTCTTTCTGGCTATTTTTGGAAATGTGTGTGGTGTATGAGGGGATAGCTTAGTTGTATTAACACATGAACTTCAATCCTCGTGGTAAATTCTTTACCAGTCTTCTAGATTTTGATAATTTTCCCCATTAATGTGAATGAATGTTACGATTAATGTTTTGAGTTTCAGGGAGTCTTACTGTGAAATACATTTCAGTTTAATCCCAAACTGAAACGTGGCTTTGCAGGGCAATTTTTGAAGAGTATCAGTGCGACCATCTTGAGCGCAGTAATGGAGAGCTCATTCCAACAGTTCCAATGCGTACATACTCCTCTAACATGATGAGGAACTTTTTTACTCTGAGGGTGGCAGAGCACTGGCACAGGCTGCCCAGAGAGGTTGTGGAGTCTCCCACACTGGAGACATTCAAAACCCAACTGGACACCATCCTGTGCAACTGCTGTAGGTGACCCTGGTGTGGCAGGGGGGTTGGACTGGATGATCTCCAGAGGTCCCTTCCAACCCTGACCATTCTGTGATTCTGTGTGATTCTATACAACCCAGTAATATCAACTGTATTGCCGTAATTGAGGTACTGCAGGAGTAAGCGATAATCCCAAGGTCCCAAGCGAGTGACAGTGAACGAAAGACCTAAATCAGGTTTCCCCAGTCCAAACAGATGCCCTGCATGTTAGATTCCCTTTAAAAAGAGAATTAAGAGGAGGAATTTTCTTCTGTGTTTCTTGAAGGAACTGTTGATCTAGTGGTGCTCTTACGTTTCCAGTGCAAGCTGTACCTGTACTTGTGACTCCCACTAGTTATGTCAACTGGCACTTTGGTCTCCACTGCTGTAACAGAATTGCAGAATTTTAGCATGGCTTTTGTTTAGTTCTTCTGCTTCATGTTGGGGAGGAGCATCTACTTAAGAAAATATAACCCTGTCAGGGCAAAGCAGGAGACTAGGTTTTGCTGGGATCAGAATGAAATATGGGACTAAATATTAGAAGTTATCACTTCTGATACCACACAGAAATGTGGATATTGATTTCTAGGGTAAATATATATTTATTTTCCCCTTTCTCCTTCTCTTTCTCCTTTATTTTTCATCTTTCTGGGGCAGGTCAGACAGAGCAGGAGGTTAAGGCCAATTATACAACCAGTGAAGGAGTTTGGTGCCTGTACGTAGAGATATAATATGTAACTGAAAAATTTCAAACTCAAGCCAAGACCTGAGCAGAGTGCATGAATCCAACCTAAATGATTCTATGATTCTATGAATGCAAACAGTTCTGCAAATGTGTAGGCTTGTTCCAAATTTGGCTGGCTGAAAGCTGAAATGGCTTCAGTTTATACTGTCACTTCAAGTGCTTCTCCCAACCTCTTTGCATGGAAGCCATTTTCTTCAGTTCTCTTTACCTGGTGACCCCCAAGGAGGCTTTTGGTAGGTTTTGTTATGCATGAAAAATGGCTTTTGAGTGTAATAACATTAAGATGACCCAGTGTTACCTTTCACGTACATGCTCTCCTAATAGGACACATTATTTTGAATTGTGGCAGGCTAGTCAGGGAAATGCCAGCCCAATAATTGGTAATCAGTTACATTCCAGTGCTGTAAAGATTGTGTGTCTCCCTCTCCATTGCAACAAGTTAATATAAGTAGCGTGGGAATACGTAGTTCTATTTTATCCTCTTGTGATGCAGAGAAGGATGTATTAGCACAGGACACAAATTTGCTATGTAGGCCGCTAAGCAGGATTAGCACAAGTTACAGAAATGTTGTGATTTACAGTCCATTGTATAAAATGCTGGTACTAATAATATGTTTTTCCAGTGTTCAGAAATAAAAGTAATTAGCAATGAACAGCGGCTGGGATTATTGTCACTCACAGTTTCTAACTGGTGTCTACACAGCATCTGCAAAATAGGTTTGTTATCTGTAGGCTCTGTGAATGGACAGCTGAGAGTAATGGATGTATTTACTCATTAGAGCCAC
Organism: Pluvialis apricaria; assembly: GCA_017639485.1. Lineage (NCBI taxonomy): Eukaryota > Metazoa > Chordata > Aves > Charadriiformes > Charadriidae > Pluvialis > Pluvialis apricaria. The sequence goes on along the minus strand of CM030008.1, from coordinate 154,002,859 downwards.
TTAAGGTAAAGCATTCTGGCCAGTTTTCTGCGCATGCATAGAACGAACATAAGTATCTAATTAAATGAGCAAAACCAGATCACCTTGCAACTTAGGTAATCACGCAGTGAGCTGCTGTTATTTTCTCTTTACCATAATTCCATCAGTGCTTTCTTTAAGTTATCTTTCAACACTGTTGAGACTTTGAACATTGAAATAATGGAGTGAATGGAGACCTGAAGTGCCAGATGCTGTGGAGCAGGCCCAAATCCCCCTCTTGTCGGTGGGTCAGGCTCAGCATGGCTTTGACTCCAGTTATTGCTCACCGTAAAATGAATAAAATGAGATATCTTCTGCAGTACAGAAGATCTGTTAAAACATCCCTCTTGCAAAGAACCTTTTCAAAACCAAATTCATAACTTGATACCAGAACTTAGAGCCCCAGTTTAAGTGAAAATGTTACTACAGTTAAGGCCGAGTTCTTTGGCTGCCTGACTCACCATTGCCTAATGAGATATGTTTCCTAAACAAACAGAAAGCAATTTTCAGTTTATTTAAGAAAAAGGTTTTAAGCAGCGTATGGGAATTGTGCTTTCTTTATAAAAAAAAAAAAGAATTGGAGGCTGAATAGCAGCAGCTCATTATATCATGGTTTAGCAACTCATTGACTCACTCTACATGTTCAATTCTGATGGGATACAAAGGATAGCATCTCATTCTCCAAGCTAAATGGCTAAAAGGCATTTATATTATATGCATTTAAAAATGTTTACATTTCATGCTCTCTGTATGTCTGAGTCTTTCCGTATGGCGCGATACTGAATGAGCAGTGATCGCATGCTTGCTTTGTGACACAGCTGTTGAGGAGGAGAAGAAGAAAAATAATTACACCATTTGCCTAATGCATTACGACTGAATCCTGCAGAAATGTAGTAATATGCTTACTGGTTGGGAGAATGTAAATCTAACCCTGTGTGGAAATTTTATATTCCCTGTAAAGCATCTCTTGGGTGTAAAAATTGAGAACGTGGCACAAGGAAGCTTCCACCCATGTCCTTGATGTAGTGGTGTAGACTGGACGATGGCAAAGGAGTAGATGTCTGGATTTCGGGTGTAAAGAGGAATTATCTTCTGGATGCTGTACACTGTTTACTATTCAGGAAAAGAAGTAGAGCAGTGGTGACAATTTTGTCAAGAGATTCTTTCTTTGGCCTTCAAACCAGTTGTACAGGAGCAGCAAATCTGCCCCTGATGTCACGGGCAGGTGTGGTGCACTCCTGGGAAGGGCAGGCCTGCCTGCTATGAGAACACGGGGTTTAACAACATAAGCCCTGGAAGCCTTGTTTCCTTCCTGCAGACCGTTTTGCTCAGAGATCATGAGAACAGTTAAGTAGACCTACCTTTTTTTGTTTTTTTTTTTTTTTAAATTAGTGATGTCATGGACTTGATGGACTTGGGTGTGGTAGGTTTCTTTGCCGCATGCCATTTTTCTACTGTAGTTTTTCCATCCTTGTTTTACTGAATTGAGCTCTGTGCATGAGAGGAACAGAAGATTTCCTTGGAGAATGTCTGCACTGAGTAATCTTTGAGAAAATCGCCTTTCGTTTCAGACGTCAGCCACTATGGCTGTGTTAAAAGGCGTCCTGGTGGATACTGGATACTCCTGTAGGAGTGTTCTTTATAAGAATTGGTCATACCCCGATCCAGCAAACTGAATTTATTATTTCAAATTTAATTTTTGTTTGCTCATATTTAGAAAGCAATTCTCTTAGACTGTTAAGGATCAATATGATTAAAACATGTAAGTGTATTGAAAGAAAAAGACTGAGGGCCTGTTCTTTTGTTCCACGCCCGATATAGACTCCCAGCAAAGTTTCCTGTCAGAGGGTTCAGGGATATGGGATCTGTGATTGTATCTTCTGTCAATGGCATGATTTAGTGAAGGCAGGAACAGTCCTATCGGAGAACTCTGAGTTCCAATCACGTTGTGTATGCGTGTCTCAGTTTCCCCAAATAAAAATATTTAGTATTCATATGGAATACATATATTCAGCTACATGAAACATTTCAAAATCTTTATCAACAAATGCTAAATATGCGAGGGTATAGGTATGATATCTTTCTACATTAGCACAAATGCAAATGGTGGCGATGGTTAATGAAAGAGGCTTATGAATTGCTCTCTAGTTGTCTGTTTTTTTTTTCTTCCTTGCTATTTGACTGAATCTACAGTACAGCTAAAATGACCTCATTCTTTATTCACAGGTTACTCTAGGTGGAACCTTTATTGGAATTGGGCGGAAAACTCCAGATTGCCAAGGCAACACCAAGTACTTCCGCTGCAAATTCTGCAATTTCACCTACATGGGCAACTCCTCCACTGAACTAGAGCAACACTTCTTACAGACTCACCCAAACAAAATGAAAGCAGCCCTTCCCTCCTCTGATTCTGGTAAAACTTCAGAGAAAAACTCCAATAAATCCAGTCCTACTCTTCGACCGTGTGATTCTGGAGACTTGGGGAAGTGGCAAGACAGAATCACTGTAAAAGCAGGAGATGATACACCAGTTGGATATTCGGTGCCCATCAAGCCAATAGATTCCTCTAGACAAAATGGTACCGATACAACCAGTTACTACTGGTGTAAATTTTGCAGTTTCAGCTGTGAATCGTCCAGCTCATTGAAACTATTAGAACATTACAGCAAACAGCATGGGGGAAGCCAGGCAGGAAGCCTTCACCCAGATCTGAATGATAAGCTTTCTAGGGGATCTGTCATTAACCAGAATGATCTAGCCAAAAATGCAGATGGGGAGTTAGTGACAAAGACAGAAAAGGGTGCGAGTGTGGCAAAAAAGAAAGACTTGACTAGCAAAGGAGCAGAGGACAGCATGGTGACAAGCTACAACTGTCAGTTCTGTGACTTTAGGTACTCAAAGAGCCATGGCCCAGATGTAATAGTGGTGGGCCCACTTCTCCGTCACTATCAGCAGCTACACAACATTCATAAATGTACCATTAAGCACTGTCAGTTCTGTCCCCGAGGCCTCTGCAGCCCAGAAAAGCACCTTGGAGAAATTACTTATCCATTTGCTTGCAGAAAAAGTAATTGTTCCCACTGTGCTCTCTTGCTTTTGCACCTGTCTCCAGGGGTGACAGGAAGCTCTAGAGTCAAACACCAGTGCCATCAGTGCTCATTCTCCACTCCCGACGTGGACGTTCTCCTGCTCCACTATGAGAATGCACATGAAGCCCAAGCGTCCGATGTCAAACCAGAAACAAACGCCCTGCCAGGGGCAGAGGGGCCGCTGACGCTCAAGGAGAACAAAGAACACTCATGCACCAAATGTGACTTTACCACCCAGGTGGAAGAAGAGATTTCCCGACACTACAGGTACAGTGAAGTTCCCGATGATTAACGATAGGAACCCAAACAAACAGCCCTTCCTTAGTTCCTTAATTAAATGTCACCATTCCCCAAACATTTGAGGAAACTGGAAATCAAAATATGAATCCGTATAGATATAAATCTTTACAGCCAGGGTCTAATCCAACATCCACTTTGTTTTGGAAAACCACCAGCTAAGTTGGTGGATTTAATTATACATTTAAACCTGTGCAAAGAAGAGGGAGATTTGGATTTGTGTGCAGATGCTGAAGTTCCAGCATATTTGAGGTTTGGTCAACTATTTTCCACCCAGAATCTTTTAGGTACTATTTTAGTTTAGGCTTTTGACCAGAAAGCTGGCATCTTCATTCAGTAGGGGAACACAAATGGCTTTACTTTCCAAGATAGACTATGAAGCCTTTCATGCTCCGTAACAGTGCTTCAATGTACTACCTTTTTGTAGTATTTTCCATTCCCAAGTCCAGCAACACAATAATTACTTTAAGAGCATTCCACTGCTGTTTTGGTCTTGGTTTCACACTGGGAGCAGACACTCTTTTGTCTGTTGATGTCATCCCCCAAGATCCTTTTGCAGATGCTTATTTTCGTGTTGCTGGTTTACAGTGTCGTTCTATTTATTTTAAATGCTAATGTTCCTATTTGGAGGTGGATGCAGCCAGTCTCCTGACTCAGTCTGACACAATGTCATAGTGGCAGCCAACTCCCTGCTAAACTTCTTGGGTCAGTTCCTGGGCTGTTGTAAACTGGCAGTCCAGTTGACATCAGAGGAGGAGCTGGCTCTTAGGCTTTGTAAAGAGCAACAGTTATGTGCCGCTGCAAAAACGATGTTAAATATTAGAAAATCATGCTGAATATGTTAATAGTTAAGGCTAATGCGTCAACAACAACGGAAAACTCAGTATCTATCTCATCTAAAAGATCTTTGCATGGAAGCCAGCTAGAATGAAGACAAAAGAAGATGCATTTTCAAAGCTAAAGCTTTGTTAAAAGCTCAAGAAACTGTGCCACGTTTAATAGATTCCAAGACATCCAAAATTAACAAAGGCAGACTGGGGCATGATACTTTAATAGAGATTAAAGCTGGGGGCATCCAAATGTTGCCCAACAGAGGGCTGCATTGGCAATGCATCAGGAGTCTATTTAAAAAAAAAAAAAAAAAGAAAAAGAAAAAAAAAGAAGGAGCAGATTGCTCATCTTTAATTTGGAGCTAGGGCCCACGGAGGATTCAGGTCCCAGCATGCAGTGCCCCATTTTTGATCCAAGTGGGCCTGAGGGATGTTGTGCGGATTAATTAGTTAATGTTTGTAAACTGCTTTGAAGATGAAAAGTGGTATCTAAGTTCCAAGCATTATTATAGCAGCTTTGAGCCATGCTGTAGAACTCCATAGGCAGCACTTTGTCCGCCGCTGGGGCATGGCACGATCTTTTTTTAGTGGTTAAATAACTGGAAGATTGAAATGGCTCCTTGACTGAAAAAAACACTTTTATTTTGCTGCAGCTGGTAATTTAAGTTTTAACAAGCACGCCTAGTTACAATCCTTTTTTCCCAAGGAAAGGAGAAGCCGTGACTTTCAAAAGTAAGTGCTAAGTCTGAGATGGGGTAGCAGTAGCTTCTCCTTCGGAGCGTTCCGCACCCTGCGGCTCTGGCAGTTGTCACAGGGAACTGCACTTTGGAAAATCAAGAGTTACACTTAAGCATTCGAATCTGAACTTGTTTGTCTAAAATTAGGCTATTCCGTTTAAGACACTCGAACAATGTATTTTGTTAAGCCTCCAGTCTATGACAGTATTGAGTACTCTGAGGATGTTGTGTAATTAAAGCGAAGTACAACATCCCCGTAACTGCCAACTTCTTTCCCTTCCTCCTGCCCTCCCCCCTTTTTAATTTGAGTTCTGTTTCTTTTCTACGTGTACTGCTGCTGTTTTCCCCCACCGCGCATCTTTCTTTGAAATCACAGAAGTTAGTTCAGTTTGTGGTAGGTGCTCTGTAATGGCAAACACCGGCAGGTTTTATTGCTTTTCCATACGTAGCCTAGTTTTCACTCTATCAAGCTAAAACAAATTGAAAGAGAGATTTTTGAGGCATTATAGCTGCTATTTTTTTTATTATTATCAGCCTTTTTTTTTTTTTAATAGAAGTTTTGCATGTATCGGATATGTATTTTCTTTCCCTTTTTGTATTTTATGAACTAAAGGTACACAATAGTTCTGATTTTAAAAAGTGGAACATGTATAAAGTAGTAGCGTTCGGGAGTTATGTGACACGCAGAAACACGCTCATGTGGAGTCAGCTCACATCCTTGCTGGCCTTTTCCGTGGCTTCATCAGAGTTTATCTCAGTAAAGCTGTTATGCCACGCATTTTGTATTTCTGATGTATTTAAAATGCTATACACGCACATATATCTAAAACCTGTCCATTTATATAATAAGGAGCTCAATGGGTTCTAATGGTAAACATGATACTGAGCATTAATGTGGTGGCAGAAAGTATTCTGTCGTTCACATATTTAAGTTTACCCTTGATAATTTGTGAGTATCAGAGCTGGCTTTAGACACTACTTACATATTTTGGTTTGTGTATTTTTTGCCTGCATTTTTGATTATTTTCATTTTTGAGTCATGCGCATGAACAGAATGCTTAATTTATTTGCTTTTTAATTTTGTTTCTTTTTGGCTTCACATCTAAAATTTCACTACGTCTGCTAGCTAAAAAATTTTCTATGTCCCAATATTGTTCCTTTGCAGCCATGTATTTGCAACAGCATTAGAATTTGCAAAAGTGGTTCTTCCCAAGTTTTCTGTCTACAGAAACGTATGCTGACACTTAACGCTCATTCAGTATTTCTTGACATGATTATTTGAGAGCTGTTCAGTTAAATTTGAAGTTAATGAACCACATTGCACTTGAGTTTACTCGTATTTAAACCTCACTAAAATGTGCTTACTCAAATAAATCCCCAGCAGGTTTATTGGCCTCCATTTTCTACTAATTCTGCTACTACACATTTTCCATTATACCTCTGAGGAATCAGGTACTCTTCATGTTCATTGTGAAGCTTAATTTTTCCTCAAAACTGTCTGGTATTCTGATGAGCTAAAAGATGCCAACACTTGTAATTTAGATAAAAATCATACGGAGTATTTGGGGAAATTTTACATGTCAGATCACTTAGTCTAGAGATTATTTTCCTGCTTGCTCCAAAATAATTAATTTTAATTTTTTTTTTTTTTCTTAAAACTGAAAGAGGCTTCTTGCAGAGTGCTTTGTTTTTAAATTTTGCTAAAAGATGTGGGAAAACAATGCATTTTCTTATTTTTGCAAAAATTAATTTTTTTATGTAAATCCTTACTTGTCAAAAAAGACTTTCACAGGAAGTATTTGATCAGTGCTAGTAGTAATTAAAAATGCTATGCTGAAAAATGCTCTAAACTCCTTTAACAAAAAAAGAGAGGGTAGTGCTTCGTTAAACAACTGCAAAATATCAAATAAAGAAAATAGAAAGACTCACAAATGAAATACAAGCTTTGGCAAGGAGATAGAATCTTTAATAAACAGAAATTATTTTGGAAATGTGGATGACAGCAGTTACGTAGGGCTCTCTTTTGAAATTAATTTAGAATTAAATTAAATTCCCTACCTCTTAAAGGTAAGTGGAGTAGAGGGGTAAAAGGCAAAGGGGTACTTGGGTCTTGTGAGTAGGGGATGGGGGCGGTGGAGCTGCCTGTGCCCTGGCGCTGCCGGCAGCAGAAGCTGGAGCAGGGTGCAGAGGATGGAACCGTGGAGCCTTTGGGACACTCCCCAGAGAAGCCAACTGAGGGCAAAAGTGTAAATTGAGGCGCACCAGCTCCCGGTTTTTCGGCAGAGCAGGAGCCTTCACTCATTGAACAATAGCAGCAGCTGCGAGGACCTTTTCCATCCTCCTGACACCTTAATTCACTACTCTGAACTTGTTTGCTCTTGCCAATGGCTTTTGCTCTCCTTTCATCTCAGCCCTGCTCTCCGCTCTGCCCGTTTCCTCCCCGTTCTGTCCCTCTGCTGAATTTTCTTGCTTGCTTTGCTTGCTCTCGCTCCTTCTGAATATTATCTGCTTCCCACAAGCCTGACTGCAGCACCCATCCCAAAAGTAAACTTTCTTATAAGCCCATTTCTTCATGAGAAATACTAGCAATTGTTATATTCATAATAAAATTCAAAACATGCAAAAAAATGGAAGTGATACGACAGCCGTGCCTTCAGCCAGAATATTTTGTGTGCCCTAGAGCATAGGAATGTCTTCAGGTAATTTAAAAAAAAAAAAAATTACTTGTTTTGTAGAGGATGGTGTTTTGTAATACTTCAGACTAGTTAGAAGTATGTCAACAAGACTTAATTAACAACTGGCTAGCTTCAGGAGTATCACAGCCTATTAGAAAGCTCAAGTAAAGAACATTAAATCCATCAAAAAAACCCCCATCTAATCTGTCCGACTTGAAGCTTTTGCAAGGGAAAATCCTTACATCTTACAGCACCCAATTCAAGTATATTTCGGTACAAAAAAATAATTAGAGGATTTTATTAAGTTGTCAGAATGTAACAGTGCAGCAAAGGTTTGGCCTGAATTCCTTGACATTTAATCTTGGGATTGAGGCACAGATGTTTCAATGTCCACGAATAATCAGGTCTTTGATTTATTTTGTAGTGAAAATCATAATGCTAAGTGACACCAATGGATGGGATGACATTGCCATCCCAATGCCATGTTGATGATAATGCCAGTTTATGGCTTGTACCGGCCGTTAGCTTGCTTGAGCGGTGCATGAGCAGGATCACAGAAGGGAGAATGCTGTTTCCTTCTTCATTTACATCGCTGTCTGCCATACTTAGATTTTCCTCAAACATCACTCCTTTGATCAGCTGTATACCACTACACTCTGTTGCACCCGATGAGTTCAAAGTTTCAGATGGTATAACCGTGGTTTAGCTGTAAAGTGCAACTTTAAGGTAACGCACAGGAGTGCTAATTGTGTACTTTGCAAATTGGAATTTTTTAAAATTTTGTTGCTTAGCTTTGAGGAGCCTTGTGCACAAATCTAGGTGTAACGTGGGCCTTTAGAAACATGGGGTAGTTTTAATTCTAGCAGAAAAAGAAATCAAACATCGCCAGCTTGTTTCCTTGATTGCTATCAGGGTGGGGTGAAAACAGTCAGAGATGAAAACGTTTTCTTTGTATGCCTTGTTCTGGGAAAGAGTAAGTTTCCAACTTTCAAAAGTTCTCTAATAGCTAATGATAGTTATTATTTCATTATTTGAGACTGTGACTTATATTAGACAGTTCCAAACTTAAATTTACTTTTCGGAACTTGGAGATAGAATGGTATACAGGACAAACTGTAAGCAAAGTAAGAAGGTTTATGTCGATGGCAGAGATTACTTTTCCATGCATACTAGAAAAGTATGTGTCCTGAACAAAATAAAGCTGTCGGGTTACTACCGAAATCAGTCCTTGTCCTTTCCATATCACAGTGCCTATCACAGTTTCACAGAAAAACAAAGGAATGTTTGTATGACTCACTTTGAATAAATCATAAATCATTTAAATGAACAAACCTTGAATGTAATAAAGGTGATGGTAGCAGGGCCTCAGCCATATAGTTACAACTGTGTCTAATATTCAGCATTTATTTGTGGCCTTAGAAGTGTGGTACCACTCCTGTGGTGCGTACAGCTCCTGATCAAAAACATTTAGCCAGTGTGGACGGGGGGGCGGGTAGGGGGGAAAGGCAAGTTAGGCAGAAAAAGATCAGCTGTTTGGAGGTGTGATATCTGTAGATGAGAGCCAAGTTAGGAAAGGGGGTTAGCTATCGAAATAGCCAAGTTAAACAAGAGACACTTAGGGCTAAGTAGCCTCCCAAAGGATTGATAAACTTTCACATGGGGAGTGTATGCGGTTGAGCCATTAGCCCCAAATGGTGTCTTGTTTAACTTGGCTTTTAAGATAACTAGCCCCTGTCTAACTTGGACTTCCCTGATGGTATCCCACCTTTACAGGGCTGACCCTCCTTATAACTTGGCTTTTTGTATTTATAAAATGGTTTTGATCAGATAGCACTCTGTCCTTTTTTTTTTTTTTTTTTGGTTCAGAAGAGAATTGAGCTCGGCTTAGAAAAGAATTGAGTTGCAAGAGAGAATATATTAGTGTCGCATTGAGAGACAAGCTGATTTTAATAAAACACAATTGTAGAATGAAGAAAAAGGAACACAGCCAGAACAGGATTTTAACCCACAGCTTGCTGTCCCGCAAGTAGATTTTGTTGCCATAAGGCTATGTGGAGAATAGCTGACTCTATTTTTTACATAACTGAACGAGCCCATCTAGTCCCTTAAAATGAATGTAAATACGGAAAATAACAAGAAGAAAACTGATATTGCACAAGGGCTAAAAAGCTTGAGTCTGAATGTGTACTCATGTCTGCATGCTGACACAACTGCAAGAAAATCAGACAATGTAAATAACATATGGTTTGTTTTTCCAACAAAAGGAAAGATGGAAGACAAGGGGGTTTAATAAGTTTGGCAAGTTGTCCCTTCTAAACTATCATACTCTAAAAGGGACATTTTGTGTATCATTCCAGTTCTACAGATGCGCCGAGAGCCAAATCCTGCTCTTACTGAAGTCAATGGGAGTTTTGCCATCGACTTCACTGAGACTAAGATTTGGCCTCAAAAGAATTAATTCTAACAACTGGAGTTGTCAGGGCAGTAACATTTCTCATACAAGTTTTGTCCTGTGTGGATAGCGAAAGGCTCATTTTTTAGCTTGGCTAAAGATGCTGTTGTGACTCTCAGTGCCTGGGGTGTGGATGTGTGAGTGTGTCTGTAGGGAGAAGCTTTTGCAGATTTATGTACATTTTGATGAAGGGCAGGGACGGTATTTTACTCTGCGTTGGTACGACGCCGGGCGCAGCGGGGCCCGGGGCCTGACGGAGGGCTCTGACCGCTCCTGTACTATAAACAATTATTCATAATGGTGTTATGGAGCTCATAAACAGTGTTCTGTTCCTGTGATAGATACAGTAAATGGGTAACATGTTGTTCTCATGTAGCAACATATGCTTTACATAATTTAGTAATACAGTACTTCAGATAGGCTTTTAGAACAAAAACAGGAAGGCGCGTTATTCCACACTGCTCCACAGCTCGTACCCAAGCATTTCTGCATTTGACAAGAAAACACAGCTTGTAGTGACACTGCCAAGTATTTTGCTTTTTCTTTAGAGCAGCATCTTTTAAAGTTCTGTTAAAATGGCCACAGAGGACAAATAAGTACAGTACAACCTTCTCTCCTTTGGTGTGTTCTTACCCATAAGTTAACCAGAGCTCCATCCAAACTCATCTTTGTCAACCAAAAGTATATTAAATTGGTGGAAAGCAAATTTTTAAGCATTTGAACCTTCTAGCATAGATTTAGGTTATACCAAATGTTTTTTTTTATACAAAGAACACTATCCTTTTCTAACTATTTTGTTTGAAAGTTACTCCGGTGTTTCTACCACAATACAAAGCGAAAAGTGTATTGCAGCAAACTGAAGAGGAAAAAACCCAAAATCCCTGTGAAAATTATATGATGTTTAGAATAATGCAGTGGAGTGTGAGTGAGCAACAGGAGGCCATTGCAAGGCATGGGGGGAAAAAACCATCAGGATTTTTCCCATATTGTGTAAGACACCAAAGTAAACCTGCTTGCTTTACTTAGAGGGAATCGTACTGTAAGCTCGATTTATCTTCTTCATCTCGGTAGGCAGAACCACTGCGAGAGGGAAGGTGGAGGGGAGGCTCTCATGTTAGTACACTTCTCGTTTTCTTCCAGGAGAGTACACAACTGCTACAAATGCCGTCAGTGCAGCTTCACAGCTGTTGACACTCAGTCACTACTAGAGCACTTCAACACTGTGCACTGTCAGGAGATGGACGTCACTACAGCCAATGGAGAGGACAGTCATAGCGTTTCGTCTATCAAGGAGGAGCCAAAAATTGACCTCAAGGTCTACAGTCTGATTAATCCAGACCCCAAAATGGGGGAGTCCATATCTGACAGCATAGTGAAGAGGGAAAAGATAGAAGATAAGGAAGTGCTCAAGGAGAAAGGTTGGACTGACAGTCCCAGTGATGATCTTCGCAACGTGACCTGGAGAGGAACAGACATTTTGAGGGGGAGCCCGTCATACACACAGACCAGTCTAGGCTTATTGACCCCAGTGTCTGTTGGCCAAGAGCAGCCAAAGCCTTTAAGGGATAGTCCAAACGTAGAAGCTGCCCATCTTGCGCGGCCCATTTACGGCTTGGCGGTGGAGAGCAAGGGCTTCCTGCAGGGCGTGCCAGCCGCAGCGGCGGAGAAATCCGGGCAGCTCACCCAGCCCTACCCTGGATCCGGGGACAGCAAGACAAAGGATGAATCCCAGTCCTTATTACGGGTAGGAAGATCTCTTTTTTTTTTTTTTTCCTTCCCCCCCTTGCTTTTTATGATTACATGTATGTTATGTTTAATTAGACATGCAAATGATTTCTGCAGTTCCAGAGTAATGTGGTTGGTGGTTTTTTTTTCATGCATGGAAAAAAATAATAATCAAGGAAAGACTGAAAGACTCAAACTTGTAGAGCTAAACTGGCAGGTAAATGTTGCAAAGTGTTTGCATAAAACAATGTATATATTGATGTAGTATTAGTAAGCAAGTGCTTCTGCTTTTGCTATTTAGCTCTGATTGAATTTTGTTTAATCATTCCTGCTAGTTGTGCAGGTTGGTGATGCATTTGAAGAAGGAAGGTTTAGAACCCCAGAAAGCTGCACATCTGTTACACTAAAGCAACTAATCACCTCTTAAATTTTGTGGTGGTGTGACAGTTCACACTTAAGCAAGATTTCATATTATTAAATATCTAAGAATATGAAACCTGAGTTAAATATTAATCAGAAGTAACCTTTTTTTATAAAGCAATATAATTATATATCAATTTTGACACTTGTCTGGTTGCCTTGGAAGCAAAAGAAAAAGAAAAAAAAAGAAAAGGAAGGAGCTTGGGTGATAAGAAGAGAAGAATATTTGTCACACCAAATAATTCCTATTCTGTCTTTTTTAAACAAAAGGACCTATATGTAAGGAACTTCCCCTTCCATCAAGGTATGCTTTTCCCACTGGAGGGAAATGCGAGGTTAGAAAAGCTCTCAAATTCTGAGGAGCTGAACAGGGAGACAAGTAAGTGCCTTTCTCCTGGAGTCATCACTGTATGTTTTCAGGGGCTGCTCCCTATCTGAACTTCTAGAAACTTGTTACAGGAGTGGTCAGTACACAGACAAACCTCAGTAGAGTGGAAATGATGATCAGCTATTTTTCTATATTGTCTTTTATGAGAACATTTATAACCATAACACCCATTACTGTAAGAGTGAACAACATGTCAGAAGAAGACAAAAGGCAAGATAAATGTTTTATTCCGTGGTCTGCTAAGAAGATACATAGGCATATCTGTCTCTGTATACGTATACAAGTCTTACAAGTTCTTTTTAAATTAAATCAGTGGCTTTAAAAATATTGCAGTTATTCTAATTATAAAATAATGTGCCTATCACTCAAAGTCTGCATGCAGTTTAGGGGGACCACAGTCTTTTGTGCCTTACAGGTCATGAATAGTTACTGATGCCAGATTTCAAGTGTATGAGAAGCAGTCACAGTATGACAGGTTCCCTATTGCAAACCTGGGTGTGTGCTCATTGTGAATGGCAGGGTTATATTTCTCTTCTCCATTTCAAAATATATACTTAGATTCGACGAGCAGTGGAATTCATGCTGTACATGTGACGCTAGTTACATCCCACTTGAATTTTTGTAGTGGTTCTTAGCAGTGCACAGACATATTGGCCAGAGGAGCCATTTATGTTGTGGGTTATCAGAATACAAATATTTTTTGTTTATTTTTGACTCCTAAAGAATGAAAAAAGCCAATAAGACAAAAATTTGCAAAGGGACCTGGTAGTATGCAGAATCAGCTCTATAATGGTCTAAATTTGGTTGGTAGCTGGCACCTAAAATCTTAATAAGTGGTAAAATAAGACCATTATATTATCAATTTTAGCCATTGATGAGTGAAAAGGGGAAACTGTACACTGGCTGCTTCTTATGCCCTTCTTTAAAATAACTTCCAACACAATTTTAAAGTCTTTATACAAAAGCACTAATTTATTTTTTTCAAATCAGTATTTTTATCACTTTGGAAGTATTTTGATCACTTCGGGATGTTCTGAAATATGAATTCTCATGGTTTTCTGGAAAAAAAGGTCTAATTTTTGTGTATTAATAGGGTATATAAATTAGTTCCTTGCATTTTAAAATGTTGTGTACAACCCAACTTTTCTTTTATAAGGTTTGTAAAAGGATTTATTAGTGGATTGGGTCTATACTGACTGGTGAAACCATACCGACACTCTTCAAGGAGGAATTACTTTTGTGTACACTTTTAGCTACCTTGCTCTTTGAACTTTGTTGTGCCAAGGAATTGTTTGTCTGAGTCTTTTCCTTAGTTATAACATTTTAATTTTCAATTTTCTTTGAAAATTGGGCAAGGTGCCTCTGTCAGTTTGAAATAGTTAAAAAAAAGGGAAGAAGGTTAACTTTCTACATCTGCTGAACAGAGCCCCTAATCATACATATTTCATCACTGCTTACGGATAGAGAAAAATAATAAGAATTCAAACTTAAGGTAAGGGGCGATCTGAAGGACAGGAGGTAGTGGAAGATGAAGGAGTGCGATTCTGTGAGTGATATTAATTCTTCCAATAAGGCGGATATTCCCTATTCCCCTGGATCTATGAAAAAGATCATAGAAACCTAACTCCTTTATTTTGCTCTTGATTTAGTTTTGGGATGCAGTACTGGAGCCAGGAAATAAGAAGACAAACTGATGGTCAGCTTGACCAGTGGGAGCTCTGTATTGGGTGTTATCTGACTTATGTATATGTTATATGTATGGCTGGAAGCTCAGTTGGCCCAGACAGAATTAGAAATTGTTCAGAAAAGAACTTCCCTTCCATTCTGGATAAAACTAATTTTTGTAATGCTCTGAAATAAAAAGAATACTCTGTATTGTTAAGTAAATCTCTCATGATTATCCACATTTGGAGAAATTTATTTTTCTAATGTGAAATAGCTAACCTTGTGCTAAAAGTTTCACCTTTCTAAAAGCAAAGCGTTAAATCCATATGTACTTCTGATATCATGTAACGAATGCTCATGCAAAATTCAGTATCCCAGGACGACCGGTGACTAGGAAACAAAACCTATAATAAAATCACTGTGGACACCTTCATTTTTTTTCCCCCAAAGATTGACACAGAGAAAGCCAAAAATTTGGGATTACTCAGTGAATAAACACTGTGAGAAATGGACTGAAAAAATCTAACACATCCCTTTGGTTGTGCTGGCTATTCAGCGTTTAAAAAGCAGCTCTGCTTATTACAAATGGTGTGTAATGATTCAACAGTGGCAGTAATACCATGTGCTTTTCATTTTTTACTTCTCTCATGATGGGGGGGCAGGGGGAAGGGAAAGGGGAGATCATGTTTTTCACATTTTTTTCATATAGATAGAGGTTAATATTGCAAGTGGGTTTTCTAGATACTGAGTTTAAGAGTGATTAGCATTTTAATAAAGTATCAAAGACGATAGAGATCAACTGGGGAAGGGGTGAAAATCTACAGTTGCCCACAGAAATCCCTAATGCCTACAGGATAATTGTAAACTTTTGGAAATTACTTGGAGTGTTTTTCGGCTTTGCATGTTGTATAAGCCGTTTATACGCTGCTCTCTTGCATTCCTTTCGTGCATGATGGACATGTTCCCTCCCCAGTCTCTGTGCTACAGTAGATTATTCATGGGAGTCATTAGGGTAGGATTTCTTTCCTTTTTAGCAGCTAAAAGACCGAATCTTTTGTGACCTTTCGGGAGCTGGGGATGGTGCGGTGGCGATAGCTTGTGCTCTGCATGTGTGGAAACACACATGTGCAGTGGATGCACCTTTTTCCCCGAGAGCGCTTCCAAGCTGTGTGTATGTAACAGAATCTTTCTCAGGGGTTTGGTGCACTTCTGTGAGTAGCTTTAATTTATTTTTCTTATTAAAATGTTTCCAGCAGCTGTACTTACAGCGAATCGGTATGTTTTGCAAATGGGAATTACAAAAAATGTACCTCAGCGTGGTACAATGTAGACATTATTTCTGCTCTTCCTTAGAGTAGCTGATTTTATAGTTTAAAGATTTGTTGATACTGGAAGGTCTATTGAGATGCAAAAATGTTCCTTTTTTTGGGTAGCACATTGGCAGCCAACGGACTCCAGGCCAGGCAGATTGTTTAATGCTTTGACAATGCAGATCTTGGACAGCAGGAACTTTTTTGCGAAACGGATTTTAAATGAAGTGTCCTGTTTTGGTATGTGTGGACACTGCAGAACAAAGTTTTCCACAAAATTGGGACTTGGAGCCTGAGCCTTCAGATTGACACACAGCCCTAGTTAGCCCACCTAAAGGCACGGGTAGACACTGCTGCCTGGCATCGTAGTTTACTCGATGCAGAACAGCACAGATCATTGTGTCCTGTGGTGCTGCACAGACCTGAAGGCAATGGGGAGATGCCTGTGTGTTAATCGTAATTCATGTAATGGGGGGATTCGTGTAACATCAGAGGGAGAGAGATTGTCAAATTATTGCAAAGGTACTGGTGATTTTTATCAAAGGGAGACTGCAGGCAGTAACGTTAAATATCTAACTGAAGTTATGTTAACCTTTGCTATGAGCTTCTTATCCAGGGGCAAAGGATAAAATCAGCTCTTCTATTAAATCAAGATTATTTGCGCCATAGTGATCAGACTCTTTACACATGGTAGGAAATCACGGAGTTTCAAGAAAGTTTCCGTTTACTTTAAGAAGAGTTATTTTCATTTTGTCTGTGATATTTACACTTCTGATATTTCATATAGTGTTCTGTCTAGAGCTGGTTATGTGGCTTTAAATTTGGGGGAGGGAGGAAATCAGAAAAAGTTATTTCCCCTCTCCCTGTTTTACATTCTCCTATGTGGCTGATTGACAGAGCTAATTTTAAAATAAGCAATACGTATGTAAGTATCAGTCGATGTACATATAATTGATTGATTTAATAGCAGTGTAGTAAATGCCAGGCACAATCCCTACTGGTGAAACCTTCTTTCTCCTGTTGTAAAGTACTGACTCCTGTTACCCGCAGAGTTAGGTGCCAGATCTCTGCAAAACAGTGGGAATGCTGAACTGGCCTTTGTGATTTCCAAAATACTTCTCTAAACTTTCAATCCCTGGCCATAAGGATAACATACCTTTACGGTAAAACCTGCCTCTATGATGGCGGTAGAAGTTATTGCTGCTGCTTGGAAGCAGCAGCACTGGAAGGTTCAAGCACACAGAGTGGGATCTTGGTTTACATGAGATTTTTCGGTGGTCGTTACAGGGTAATGGATGGAAGTTTTCGTGGGCTTTGGCATTGTGTCCCACTTTCAACCACCTTTTGATAGCAACATCTTAACATCTGTATATCTACAGAATGAAATTTAATGCATAGAATTGTATCATACATCTTACATTTATGTTGGTGGAGGTCTTAGATGCTACATCTCATCCCTCGGCCACTTTGGGGAAGAAAAAGCAGTCCTTTAAAGAAGAAACATCTGAAATAGTTTCTCTGTAGCTGT
Source organism: Pluvialis apricaria (assembly GCA_017639485.1). NCBI lineage: Eukaryota > Metazoa > Chordata > Aves > Charadriiformes > Charadriidae > Pluvialis > Pluvialis apricaria. The sequence continues at coordinate 153,985,725 of CM030008.1, read as the reverse complement.
GTCTCATTTTTTTCCCATTTCCTCTGACTCTGTTAGAGATCTTTCAGGAAGTATTTATAGTCGAGGCCATTCACTGCCATACGGGTCCTCTAATTAGCTGAAGGGAGCTCAGCAGGCACTGTGTCTTACTAATGCACAGAGCTCTGTCAGGTCAGAGAGCTGCTAAAGTCTTTGGGGTTTGGTTTTGGTTTTTTTTTTGAAGCACCTGTTTCCACAGGGCTCTGCCTGGGGAGGTGGTGGGCTACTTTTAAAAACCTAACTATGTCCTGGAGAACGGCAAGAATCCTCCAACAAGGAAAATGAAAAAATAAAGACAGGACTTCAAGAGAAATGGGTTTGAAGCGTCGGGTTTCCTGCACAAAAGCGAGGCGGGTAAAATCCCCGCACTGGTGAAGGGCTTGCGAACGAAGCTAAAATAACTTTCTGAAGGTTTCAAGTAGTTTAGAAACAAACATGTACTTGGCTGCTTTTAGTAACTACTGGAACCAAACCCACAAGAAATTGAATGTTTTGCATTACTCATCCTGACAGAGTGATCAGATAGGACTAGAAAGTAACTTTTAGAAAAATGTTAACCTGCCCAATTAAAGGCATGTTTCTGGTTTTTGTGTGGGGTGTGTCTGTCATGTGGAGAGACAACCCCACCTCGTGCATGTTTACCCACCCGTCAGTGCATATTTTTTATTTTTTTTTTATTTTTTCTCTTCTCCCTTTTACGAAATGCGGTTTAGAAGAGAATTAAGTGATAAAATCATTATTTGGGTGGGGCAGGGGAATAATGCGAAAGGGCAGCAGCTACGTCAAAATCCTTGATGAAAAGGTGAATCAGTGTGTGGAACAAAGCGCTGGGGAGATCGGTACGGGCCCCCGGGCCGCTGCGTAAGCAGCAGGGTTTATTGAAGTTGCTATGATCAATAACAATGATTCAGGCAGGGAGAACCGAGATAATTCTTGATTTAAAACAAGCTGCTTCATTCGGATGGGGGAGATGGTAATGAAGATGAGAACAAAAGAGTGCTTTCTTGTATTGAACCAAGTGGCCAAAACAGATTGACAATCAGTGTCAGATGCAATTAACTCAATTTTATATTACCCTTAACTAGTTCGGGTAGTAGAACCTCTCTTTTGCTCTCTCCGGTCTGGTAGTTGGTGTCGCGGCATTGGTGGGAGCGAGGAGCGGCAGCACACCATTGTCACCTGGATGCGGCCCGCCTGCGCCAGGGCCGGGCTGTCCCGGGTCAATGTCACCCGGGTGCTGAGGCAGCCACACCGTGCCATCACTGCCGTGCCGTGCCATCGCTGCCACCGGGAATGGCAGTTACTGAGCTCAGCGTGAGGGTGGGAGCATCCTTGGTGCATGGGTCCAGCTCTCCCCGGCAGCCCCCGCCACGCCGGGCTGGGTGGGGGTCCGGGCGCCGGGGGGCTCCCAGCACAGTCCGCAAGTCTGACCGGCAGCCCCTGGTGTGGGGGTCCCTCGCCCTGGGGTGATGCTTGGAGGGCTCCTTCCCGGCTCAGCCCCGCTGCGCCATCGAGCCGCCCCTGTTGACGCTGAAAATAGCCCAGTCCTGCAGCCCTTATTTATACCCCCTTGCTCCAAACTGGGCACACTGACTGCGGAAACGTTATTCCTTTAGGTACGACCAATCCTGGTAAGCAGCTTTTTTTTTTTTTTTTTTTTTTAACTGTCTTCAGATACATTTCCTGAATTTTTATGTTTTTGGTTTTGTTTTTTTGTGTTTTAAATGGTGCTCCCGGTGGCTGCAGGTCGGTTAAAGCAGCGTCGGGGTATGGAGCGCAGCTGTGGGCACTGCAAAGGCAAACAGCCCAGCAGCAGCTCCCTCCAGTCTAAACAATTCTGAGAACTGTCAATGGGAAGCCTTGTTTAAACTGGGAAGGAAGTAAATGCGGCTTCTCGCACGACGACTACTTTCAATAATTAGCTGAGCTTCTGCGAAGTTTCGAATAGTTAAGTGCAACTATAACCATTAAACAGCCCTGTTATTGTTGTGTATTGCTAGTAGTACTTAGCGTTAGATTAGGTACCTGAAGTGAAATGGAAGCTTCAATTGTATTTAGAAACTAAGCATAATCTTTGCCAAACTGGATCCAATAGGAAACACACATTCATGTCCAAGGGCAGAACTTGCTGCTAACTTGTAGATTTTCAATGGAAAATTAAATTTCATAGATGAATGCAGGCAAGGATTGTACATAATTCTATTTTTGCCTGAAGTACTATGGTGCAGAACAGTGAAAAATCTATGTGAAGATACCTCTGACATCTGGAAGTACAGAGTTGCTTTCACTGTTGAATTTCAGACAACCCTCTACATGTATTTGGTAATTAAAAGACACAATAAATATACTCTTTTAGAGGAGGGATATTATGATAGGCAGCAAATAAATGTTTAATTTATTGGTCTAAGAAGGGAGCGTTGTAATTATAATTGATTTGAAGGAATCCAGATGCTATCCACATCTGAACAAATTCAAAATGGTAAAGATTTAAAAACAGATTTATGAATAAACAGTGCACACATATGTTCTGTGATTTTTCCATGGAGGTATCTGGGGGTTAATACACCCAGTTAAAAATTACAACTATGGAAAATAGCTGTTATATGAACTGATGTGTGCTGAAACAGAAATATATATATGTCAGATATGCAAAAGGCTTTCTGGAACGTCTCTTGTTACCTTAGCACTCCTCAGAATATGCATGTGGCCACCTTGGAAGTAGTCTTAATTTTAAGATCACTAATGTAGCACAATTGATTTAGTAAACAATTTCCTGCCTAATATAATTCATTTACTTCTTGTACCAAGTTCTGTTTTTAAAATGAAGCTTTATAATGGCTAAATGATTCTGTTGATGTTTTTCTAAGCATTTTTCTAAGTAGCATTATGTATATTTTGGAAAATCTTATAATCTTTGTTGTAGTGACACAATAATAGGTGTATGTAATATAAATCGACAAATATATGTATTCTGTATTGCATGTTACATTATTTAGAGTTCAGATAGGATATAATTTGTGCATAAAGACGGGAGGAGGAACAAAGATGTTTTCTCTTTTGCGTTGTGCACAGTATTAGGTTTCTGAGACAAATGGTGTGGTGGCAGCCCAGGCTGTGCAGTGCTTTGCAGGCAGCTTGCAAATGGACTTTGAAATCTTTGCTGAGTTTGTGTATCCCTGTGCTGCCTGAGATTCGCAAATCTCAGGTTGGTGAATCATATTTGTCCGAGTTAAATGGTTAATTTCCTATGATTCCTTGGCTGCTCTGGGCCTTAGTCTCCCAATCCTGTCTGTAAAATGGGAATAAGGGCAGTTTCCCATCTCAAAAGGTGAGAGTGAAGAGAGATGAGTTAAACTCTGTATTGCTCAACACAATAGTCATAGCAAGAAGACCCTGATTCACAGGCATCCTGAATCAGTATTCCCAGTTAACTTCTCTGGGCATGATGATGTAACTTTTTGCAAGAATACCAGTGCAGTGAAAGAGAAAAACTTAAGAAACAGAGTATAATTTTAATTTTAACTTTGTTAAAATTTCTACTCTTTCCTTCAGCATCAATTAAAAAAAAAAAAAAAAAAAAGAGAAAGCAGGAATTTTGGAGTGAGGCATTTGCATTTCTTGTTTGACTTCGACCTCATTTTGGTTTATGTGCCTCTGATGTGTATAGTGGCAAACTACACGTTTTCACTTATGGGAAGAAGTCTTTTAACGATGGCTTACAGTGCAGTCTTTAATCATGTGAGTTGCCTCCAGCACTTGCTGAGAGTAAAATTCCACCCTCTCCGTTTTCAGATGGGTTGTACTGTCGGCTGTTTCTCCTTGCAAGACTGTCTGTGATTTGAAAATTGTGTTTAAATTAAAAAAAGCAAGGAAAAAAGACAAATAATCAGAACGTTTGTCAAGGAATTTGTTATGAATGGGAACGAGGAGCAATGCAAACAAGCTTGGAATGAGTTTTAATTCACATGTTATTCTGGGAGCCTACAATTTCTGGTGAGAAAATGGCATATTTTAGGTCTATTTCCTCCAGTTTTTGGCATGGAGCAATGCCTGTTTTGTTCAGTCAGATGTTCAAATGGGAATTTTGGATGCTTAGAACTAATTTTAGTAGGTGGGGGGCAAATTTATTATGATGCTACAAATAGAGTTTGATCACAGCTGCTTCATTGCAATTATAAAAATCGGCTGTGAATCACTTAAACTATATTTACTGGTTGCAGAAAAAAATATGAATCTCATCTACACAAAACTCTGTCTTGTTTCCCTGAAAGTTCTGAGTATCATCATTTATATACCTAGTATTTTGAATTTTACTTGATCATGTTGCCAGAGTATTTTCATACCACTCGTCCCTTATGCCCCGGCAGTGATAGTGTGCTCAAATGACTTTCCCATTCTTTCTTGAAGAAACTGCATCTTTTTGTGTTAGGGTGAATTTCTGGGCTTGTTCTGAAATTACTGTAAATCACACACAGACCTCTTCAGACTTATTAAAAAAATGTTAGAAACTTCACTGGGAGTTGGGCACTTCAAAGCTCTTGCTACTCCAGTCTGTACATGACTAAAAGGCTGTAAGGCAGACACCACAAGGTGAAAGCTTTCAAATCAAAGCAAAACTTAATATACCACTATTATCCCCTTTATAAGACATATGGAGAATAATATCTTTACATATTTATGAGTTTTTTTCTGATAGTAACTGCTTTAATGTTCATGGGGTTACGTTTTTGAGTTAGAAGAGAAAATACTGAGTTATACTCCATATTTTTTCGACATTTCATGGCAGCTTCTCTCCCAACCCAAAGTGGATGCATTCCAGATCTGTTTAAAAGTTTGTATTGTGCAGAATAAGCTTAGTCAGGCTGTTTCTTGAGAAAAGCATTTTCTTCACAATTCAATTAATGGACTCAGCTATGGTGATCATTTTGGCATTCCTCGCTGCAGCTGATAAAGAAGTCAAACATCTGTAAAGCTCTCCATTGACAGTAGCACAGTACCTGTTAGTATATTACTGAAATTCATTTATATTTGGCTGAGGTATGCTAGAAACTGAAATATTTCCTTTTGTTTAAAATTCTCACCAACTCTACCTTATGTAGTGTTTGAGGGGTGGGGAGAGTTAATGGAAAATGTGATTAAAATCTTCTAGGCTTCAAGGCTTGTAAACAGCTTGGCACCTACATATGTTTGTGTGCATACGTGTGTTTTATTGGTTTGTTTACTAATTTTAAATTAGGTTTAAAAATTAGAATGACATTTAAAAAGATTTATTTTTAAATTAAAAATGAAAAGGTTTTTACACTGAACACAGAATTTCTGGAGTTATTTAGCCAAATGGTTTGTAGGACTAATATTAGTCATTTTTAAAGCAAAGAGTATGTTACAACTTTACTGATTTTTCCATTACAGAAAATTATGTTCTGCTTAGCAGAAGTTTTAAATCTGGGTTGATTTTTAAATAGACCTCTTCATGCCTTTAAGACTGCAAACTTAATCATCACTTAATCAATTTGCCTTTGCCTTCTAATAGCCAACTAAACGGTAGAGATCTTTGCAATGGTTATCCATAACAACTGTCAGAGCAGATCTGATGTGGGAACTTCTACAAAAATTAAGAGGATAGTTGATGTCTGTTAAATTTGGTCCCTCAGTCTGGACTTTCGTGGTATGATGGTCAGCTAAGTGACTCCTCATGTGAGAGTCCGTTTTAGTCAAACCTCGTGACCAACTGCGTATATCTCAGGAGAGGTGTTTCATTTGATTTCAATGCCCCGAGTTGGCATTGGTATAGACCTCTAGACTGAACTTCTTCTGAAATGTATCATTTCAGTGAGCGAACAGACAGCCTGGGGTGAAGCCTTAGTCAATGCTAAAGGTATTTGGAGGCTTTCTTAGTGATATCCTCCTTAAGAAGTGAATCATAAACCATCTTGGACACCAGTCCCTGAAGTACATCACTGTTGTGAGGAAAGAACATGTTTAAAAACATTTATTTGAGAAATATTTTTTCTGTAGGTCCTTGGCAAAGAAGTTAAATTTTGTAACTGCTAGGAAGTTCACAGGATCTCCATCCAGCTGTCCGCACTGAAGGGCTCCCAGCGCCTCGGGAGCTGCAGAGCGTGCCTGGTGCTCTGCCTGGCTGTGAATGCCTCCGGACCCCCGCTCTCAGCTGGTTTTATCAGTATGGATCTGCTTCCCTCTTTGCTTGGCCAGGCTGCAAGGAAACTTCACTGTAACTTCTCTTTTCTTGTCATCTTTCACTTGGTTTGGCTCTTTCCCCCATCAATCTTTTGTGGAACTCACAGTTTTTTATAGTAAAAGTCATTGAAATTCTCTAAATTTAGAGCTTTCTTTTGAAAGAAAAAAATACCAAACCATTCATTCTGTTATAAGAACTGTCTAGACTTTCTGATCTGCCTTTCCTAAAATATACATTGTCTGCATTGCAAACGGAGGCTTCCCGATGGGGAGAGATTAAGCAAAATTGTCTAAATCTCCTCCTCTCCTCAGTACCTGCACTTTGCCATGGTTGGAGCCAGGGTGCTGGTCTGCATGGGCTTTGCTCCGACAGGTTCTCTCTCGAATGCCTAATAGCACGCGCATAAATGGCCCTAGCGATCTGATATCCTTCCTACCAAAAATATTCTCATGGCCTTGCTTGCTTTCATCGGCACCACTAAGTAAACCTCAGCTGGTGGAAGGAGACATGTTGGAGCACAGCAGCAGAACAGAATGGATGAAACTACAAATTGTTAGTCTGTTAAACACAGATTATGTCTTTGGGTACAAATTCCATTAGCGACTGAATGAGTCTGGATGGGTAGTAGCTTGTGGAAGTATTTGTTATGACAAAACCAACTTTTCATTAATAGACAAAGTTATCCTGTTTTCCTCTGTAGTCTGGCCAACATCAAAATGTTTCAAACTAATTTCAGACTTGTAAAACACTGTCTATCAGATACAGACATATGGATTGAACTAGTAATTTGCTTGCCATCTGCTGATAAAGGAAGCAAGGCGTCTAAGTAGAAAATGAAGAATATTTTTTTTTTCCCCCACTGGAATGTCATATGGTGCCTTTAGTAGTTGTTTGTATTGACATTTTTATTGATTGTTATGTAAAGTGTTACATTGCATTGACCTGCATCTGCTTTCAGTCTCATAATTGCGATTTTTTTTTTTTGGTTTACCAAATATTCATAATCACTTGAACCTATAAATAATGTAGTTAGAAAATAACTCAGTTTAAACCTGAAAAAATACATTGATAACTACAGCTCTTATTGTATGAAACAGGAATAAGCATATTCTTTTGCTCAGAAAAGAGAAAAACCTGAAATGTTACTAACAGAGTTAATTAAAATTATATTTTCTTTTAGTCAAAATTTCTCTTTTCCTCCTGAAAGATAGGCTAGAGGCCAGAAAAAAACAATACAATTCCCAACATAAAAACAAACAAACAAACCTGCCAAAACTTTTCAGCTTAGGGGAAAACAGGTCCTTGAGCTTTCTGGGTTTTTCCCTCTAAGAGCCTTCTCTCGCCGGCCCTGATGGTTTGTGCCGGTCCAGAGTTTGTCCCCCAACTCTGTGCCAGGGCTTAGCTGTGCTGGCAATAGCTATTTCACCTGGGGATAACTGAGCTGGAGAGGCAGAGAGGTTTCTCTGCCTCTTGGCAGCAGGACCAGCCCAGGGGCAGCAGCGTGGACATCACGGGGGTGGCGTGGGGACAATTCCTCCTCTGGGCTGCATTGCCTCGCCGCTTGCCTGCGGGAAGCTGCAGGGTGTAAGAGCTGGAAGATTTGCTTCTTGAAACTGTATAGTTGTCTTATTTCAGCATATAGGCCCTGGTTATCTGTGGAAATACTAATAATTAGTCCATAATGAAAGTTTGTTAATACTTCTTACATGTTTGTCCATTTCCATGAAGCGTTTAGAGTTTCTGTGTGTAAAAGTGGTGCATCAAGTAGAAAATGCAGTAACGTCTCAACAAGAATATTGCTTTCATAGGTAATAAGCCACATTCTCAGTTAGTGCTCAAATACATAGAACTTTGAGTAGTTAAATAATAATAAATACTCATTTCAGCCCTAGTTCTCCATTTTTTATGCATATTGACAAGTATTTTATTTTTCATTGATTTCAGTGATCCATTTTGAACAGGTAATGCTAAAAATATTGATGAGCTATGTTCTTAAACATGAGTTATGTCTTCATAAGAGTTGACTGAATTGTTGATTTTCTTTTAAATAAGACAAGCCCTTTTTTTTTTTTGTAGCAATTGTATTATTGACTTGCCAGAAGTGTAGGATGTAAAGAATGCACCAAAGAATTTCTATATGTGCTTGAAGTGAAAGTAATATGGAAAATCACTACTCATCCAATATACTGTTTTCTCTTTTGTAAATATCTTTCTTTTTCTGAAAATTGATGTTCTTGTAATGACCTGCAAAATCTGTGAACAGCTCAGACACCTATTAACACATGCCGCTTTCTCTTTTCTGAGTGTGGATATGTATGGTTCCATTTGAAAAATCTAAACAGTTACATAAATAACAAGTTTTCCACAGTGTAGAGTTAATTACCATTTTACATTTGGAATTTACTGCATGCAGAAAGCTATTGCAACAGTAGCAACAGTTTAACAGATGGACATTTGTTGCATATGTACTCGTAGGAACTGCTATCTGTGACAGCAAAAAAATCTACAGAAGTGGAAAATTCAGATAGTATCGATGAAGCTTAGGTAAATGCAGTGCTCCTGTGATGGCTTATGGAAGACATTAAGCTAGAACAAGTAGTACCACTACTAGTACCATTGCTATATGCTGTGCCACATGCTTTCCCTCTCCTTTTTATGGCTTAAGCTGTATCCGATATGCTCAGTCTGTCCTTGTATTGCGTTTCTACACCATGTTCCAGCACAGCAAGTCTAGATCTATTTTGCATCGGATGGGCCTTTTGGGTTTTGTTCTGGTTTTATTTCATTGAAAACATCAGGACTCTATGGCTTCCTGATGGTAAATGTTAATATTTACACCATACACTGGGCAATATATGTCCAGAGTAATTTTATCCTTTTAAAGTTGTGTTGTTGTTGTTGTTGTTGTTGTTGTGGTTTTTTTAAAGGATTTATCATGCTGTACAGTACCTGACAGTTCCCATGTTTGTAATGCTTTGCAACATATATTGCAATTGATAAAATAGGTGTTTATACTGTTCTGTTAGAGTATATTGACTGCAGCATCGGAGTCAAATTACCACTAAGAAAATATGGCTTCACAATAATTGGGAAGATACCAGATACTTAGCCTTGACGTTGCCTACCAGAAACTGGTAAACTTGCTGTTCATGGGCATGTTCACCTCAGGGTATTAAATGGCTTTTCCCAGGTGAATGTTTGTAAGGCCGTTATGTAGTTTGGTGAGCTGCCTGGGAGGGAGATGAGGGTGTGATCGACAGGGGAGGGGAAGGCAGGATCCCTTCTCTTAGATGGGCTGTATGATTTTGAACAAATCCAAATTTCCTTTGTGCTTCTGTTGATGCATATTTTTATTATATAGTAGCTTCCAAAGAACATTGAGATTTATGAAATTGCTTTGGGAACTTTGGGTATGAGGTAGTTCAGAAGCAGAAAGGTTTATAAAAAATAACTAAAATTTTGTATGCCTAGTATACACTTATCTCTTGTCTATCAGAGCTGTTCTTTTGCAGACTGAATTGCCTTACTGTGATACTATCGCACTGCTGACATGAACAAATGGTTTCAAAACCATTCATGTCAGGTCAAGATGGTGAGAACAGCAGATAGACATGAGAACTGGGACTGTATAAACAACATACTCCCATCACCGGACTAACACAGGTCCAGAGAAGTGGCAGCATCGTTCTCGCTGCTCAGACACTGCCAGTTTGCTATTCCCCCCCTTCCCCGGCACGAGAGAATTGACTGCAACTGTTTATTTTCAACACATGGTTGATATCTTTGTCTGTCTGTCTGTCTGTAGATCAGCTGTGCCTTGTTAGGGACTTTACTCATGAGCCCTGAGAGTCTTGCTCAACCTTTCATCTCCCTGCCATGTAACTGTGGTTTGTTAGAAATAACTGAGAAAAAATGTAAACTTACTGAAATGACTAAGAAGTCTATAGTCGGTGTCAAAGGAGAGAAGGGATGGACTGAATTGAGGGTGTATGTAAAAGATTAGTCCCTGCCTTCTCAGATATATTTATAATATCCCTCTAGACAGAGAAAGAAAAACTCCACAGTTGTATTTGCCCTTTGAGAAATGTCAGAAAGGTTCTTTCAGCCTGACCAGTTCCTGTTCATCTTGAGGTTTCTCTTTGTACTGTGCAAAGGCATAAGAGTATGGTGTTCCCAGCTCTGTATGATCCCAGAATATACCCATACGTTATATAAAAACCCCTTGGCTATATATATAGCATATGCCATATTTATATGAGCAAACTTGCGTAGTTCACTTAAGAGGCTGTAGAGACATTGATGCAGCTAATGGAAACGTAGCAACAATGGGAAGGAAATTTGAGAGGTTTGTGCTTTCTCCACACTAACCTTATCATTGATCATCCTGTTCAGCATTGCTTAAATGAATCCTGAAGAGAAAATGCTATTTATTTTTGATGTTTTTAAAGTGTGAAGAAATCAGAGCTCTCAGGTGAAGTTGCTGTGATGCTTCTGTAAACCACAGAATGATTTAGGTTGGAAGGAACCTTAGAGACCATCCAGTTCCAACCCCCCTGCCATAGGCAGGGACACCTCCCACCAGACCAGGTTGCTCAAAGCCCCATCCAACCTGGCCTTGAACACCTCCAGGGATGGACCATCCACAGCTTCCCTGGGCAACCTGTTCCAGTGTCTCACCACCCTCAGAGTAAAGAATTTCTTCCTAATATCTAATCTAAATCTCCCCTCTTCCAGTTTGAAGCCATTACCCCTTCTCCTATCACTACATACCCTTCTGAAAAGTCCCTCTCCAGATTTCTAAAGATCTAAAAGCCATTTTTACATGGAGGATAATGTTACTGTTTTTCTGGCCTATTTGCAGACTGTAGAGTGCCCTTAATGGATTCAGGTTTCCTTTAGCACTTAGGTCCTCTCCACGTGAGTTATTTGAGTGTCTCAATAGAAATTACATTTATCATGTTTTTTGGATATGCCTACCAGAGCCTTCACTGATCATACTTGTGCTGCTGCTACTGCTCTGTTCTTAAGCATACTCTGTCTGGAGATCAGCCAAGTTTTCAAAGTACTGATAGTGTCCATAGAAAGGACAAAATTATCAAAAAGTATGAATTTTCCTTAGGATTTTTTGAAATGGACCCATATTCATTATCTTGCTATTGCCAAAAGCGCTTCAGCTGGTCCTGGTTTCTAGTCATACCACAGTTGTAAAGTGAGGGATGTTTTCAATAGCCGGCAATGAGTTGTCCAACATTTTGGCCTATCATTTCTTCTTTCTGAACTGTTTAAATAATGGACATAAATTATAAATATGCTTTATAATTCTGTATAATCAAAATAAGTCATATGCAAACTTGGTGACTTGAAGAACAGCATCTATTTAACCACCTAATATCATTATTTTTTCATAGAGATTTTTAGATGTGAAAGTGTGGTGGAAACATATTAAAGTAAATGATATTTCCAAAGGGAAAGTTAAGAGGTATGCCTTTTCTCCTCTGTTAGGATTTTTCTGGAGCACACTACCATGACTAGCGTAGCTGTGTCACTTTCTTGTTAGTGTGTGTGTAATGAATAACCTGCCTCACATCCTTTTCTAGGAGAAACTGCTGAAAGATTTGAGTTACCCTCCATTAATAATACTGGAAACAAAAATGGCTGAAATATGCTGACAGTTGTGCCAGTGCAGAGCTGTACAAAAGAGAATGAAAATTTTGTCCCATTTTTGCTGAAATATTAAATTAGATTTTTTAGGACCGAAGTTGGATTTAGCTTTGTAGATGGCAAGGAAAATGGACGAGGTTTTTATTATTTTTCTGTGTGCAATCTGATTTTTTTTAATCAACATTACTGTCATTTGAAACTTGAAGGGCTATGTGACATTCTGACTACAAAAGGGAGAGAAAGGACACATTAAGAGAGTTTATGAAGTTGCTGGGAAAAAGAATATAATGATAGCAGCAGGAAAAAAAGCATATCACAGCTTCAAAACAGATGGAGTTCTCTAAGGAAGCTGTCTTAACATGGCCTGGGAACTATAAATTGCATTTAGAAGATAGGGCTTTCACTGCAGATGACAGGTTCCCAGTTAGAAGGTGAAAGCCAGAACAGGGCTATGCGCATGCAGAGAACTGCATTGAATGTGCCTGACATCTTGTGTTTGACATACATCGAAGTTTAAGCTGCAATATGAATTGAAAAGTTCAGAACATGAAATATGTCGTAGTGTTCAGAAATCCAGCAACTTGCTTTCAGGCGTAGGAAATTTTGACTAAATACAAAGCAGAATGAATTTGTGGCCCTAAAACTGAAACAAGGCATTAAATTTGAATGTCATTTTCAATCACTCTTACATTGAAATACAACAGAAGAGGCCTCTTTCTTCCCATGTGCGAAGCTGGTGTCATTCCATAGTCACCAGGTCAAAAAGCAGTGGTTTCTCTCTGGGCCTGTAACCCATATTATTTTATTATCCCATTTGACCTGGGCCTGATTTCAGTGAAATAAATGAGAGCTTTGTCTTTCTCTGGGACTCCTGATGTAGGAAATGATCCCCAGATCTTAGGGAAAAAACCTCCCTGAAGTTACCCCCATCCCATGGACTTTCAGGGCGGGACCTGTCTCATCTAATTGTGATGAAGGTGTCTGTGCCTGAGTTATCTGTCTAGGATTCTTGGAGCCAATGCAAATGTAAACACCGCAGTTGTGAAGTACAAAAAGTGAGTTACCTCATCCAAAAAAATATTTCTATCTCGTCAGAGAACGGTACGCTTTTTGGCCACTCATTGTATTGGCTTTGTCTCCAGTAACTGAAGGAAGCCTAGACACATACACCACTACATGGCAATTACAGGAGGTGATAAAAAGAAAAGGAGTGCCTGCTTCTGCTTTGTCCGAATGGAAGCCTTATCACTGTAGGTAGGAAGCAAAACTTTGGCTTATCTGCAGTTAATGAGTCTTCTGTCTCCAAAATGTAATTTGTCAGTTAGTGGAAAATAATTAATATGGCTTTAATCAAGAAGGCAAAGGGGAGGTTCTAGCTAAAACTTAAAATATTATTTCATGGAATAATTACACTTTTATTTATTAAGAGTTTTATTTTTTCTTGTTTTATATATGTGCCTAAATTTCAAGGGTGACATTCATTTAAAAAGGGAATAGTTTAAGGCCATTGAAGATAAAGCTGTATTTTCAGTACTAGTCTTTGAGTAGAGCAGAGCGATAGTCATTCTCTGGCAGTATATTTAAAGACATGCTAAACTGATGGCTTCGTAAGATTAAACTAAAATCAGAGGGAATGAAAGGATATTTGTGAAGCAGAAAAAGGGAGTAAGGTAGAAAGGAAAAGTTAATGAGCTTATTTGGATAAGACATGAGGTGTGTGTATGTATGGGAAAGGAGTGTTTCCTCTTGCCTGGGCTAACTATTGAAAAGGCAGGAAGGCCCAGCCTGTAGGAGAGCCAGGACAGATAAGGGAATAAGGGATCTGAAGAGAAATCAAAGAATTAACTAGGAAAAGTGGCCCAAGGAGCTTTGTCTATAGTTTTACAATATAGATTTTTTTTCATCTTAAACAGGCTTTTAGTGCTTTATTTCTTTATACCTCTCACTCTTAGTGTAACTGCCTTTCTTCCTTCTGAATCTGTGAAATCCATCTCAAAGTGCAGTAAATAGTCTGCTAATGTCCCTTTTAAGTTACTGGAGGCCTTGAGTGATTATCAGTGCTTCGCTACCCTTTATACATTAGTCAACTGTTTAAATCCAGAAATGCAAACTCTGAGCTAACATTCTTGGTGATTCCTGTTAAATATTCAGTGGTGTTCATTTAGAGCAGCAGCTGAGAAATCAAGAAATGAAGCACTATTACACAAAGTTCAAAAACTGAAAAACAGTTTATCATGTTTTTTTCTCATTATCATTGGTAGGAGTGACCTTCCAGGGTCACATACTTCGATTTATCTAACAGGTTATATGAATAGAGCAGCAATAAAAGGCCACTGCGTAGCATATTTCATGGGAGTAAAGTGTGCAGTGTTACCAGTTATTAAATGATTTTTCCCTTGTGTACATGTGAAAGTCACTCTCTCACACGAGGGCTGTGCAAATCATATATGCTTAGAATAAGCAAGAAAGAAAGCATCTGGACTGGGCATTGAACAACATGTTTGAATTTTAAAGGCCTTTCCCTGATTTACTAAGGTATGTCTTAGATTGATCTTCTGCTCCCCTACCACTGTCAATAGGATAAGAGTTGTATGTGGGTTTCCCCACTCACATTCAGCCCCTCTACTTTTTTCATGACCTCGTTTCATGACCGACACCTTGCAGTTACTGGGATACTGCAGGTACTGGGGTGAATTTCTGAAAACTGTGGGCATGGTATATGCTGTAATTTGGAGTTTTGAAACCAGGTTTGTGGAGTCTTATTAATTGCTCACGATTAAGCGATGGGCGTGGATAACTGTTGAAAAAGAACAGATTTCTTCAAAGAGGAAGAAAAAGAGCTGCGTAACTGGATTCTTATGATTCAGTAACCTTTCTTACATACAATAGCTGTCACAGAGTGGAGGCAAGAATGGGCAAAAGTCTTGAGCTGGAGGCACTGAGAATACAGAAATCTTTGTATCACCCAACAGGAACCTAACTGAGACACTTCAGTAAGAAGGGTAGTTTTCTTAGGCTCCTTCCACAATGGGTGAAGAGAGAGAGGTACCCCCAGAATGCAAATCAAAGCAGAAGCTTATCTGCCTTCTCAAATAATTTCTCTTTACCTTGACCAACAATTTAGGAAGCCTGGGGAGAATGCTTCCTCAATTTAGACCTGTAAGTTAGGTGACTGAAGTTGGGTGATATTAATGACCCTCTGTAACTCTCTGCGTGTTATGTTTGGGGAAATTCTAGTGTGAAGAATCCTACAGGCAAAAAGCAGGTGAGTAAATTCAAATGCGCAAGTCCGTGGTGCTGTAGATCATTTCAGACTCAGTTATGCTAATACAAAGAAGTGTTTTTAAGTGAGGCAATTCTACAAAATGCCAAAGCTCGCCTGAAGGTGATCCAAGAAAAAAGAGAAGCCAGCCTATAATGTCCATTACAGAGGCTTTTCTAAGCCTTCTGTTACAAACATATAACACCTTTCTACACTGTTTGCTGTTCAAAGATCTAAGCTTATCCAGCCCCCAAGCACCAGTCATTCAAAGACAAATAAAAACAAGCAAAACCACCTTTTTTTTTGAGATGCTTGCAAAAGAAGTGTTTTGTCTTCATTCTGCGCCAGGCATTAGCAAACAGACAGGGTTTTTTGCAAACGAAGGCTGTCAAGGAAATTCTGATGGGTGCTGCACCGTGCTACGCATGGAGAACTGAGCATGGAAAGCAGAGGCATTAAGGATTGGTTCATGGTCATAAGAAGTCCATAAAAGAAAAAAAAACAAAACAAGTAAAGAAGTAGACCCTCATTGTACTGAAAAGGACATAGTCACATTGAAAATGGTCACCATCTCAAATAAGATCCCATCATGCTGAATTTTCCAGATATGCTCAGATGGTAATTGTTGGATGTTTCAAAATTATTTTATTGTTGAGTTGCATGATTGACTGCTTTTTAAAAGTTGATTTAACCTCTTCACCACTGAACAATCTGTAATACTTTCCCTTGCAATTTGTTCCTTTGTGTTTCCCAACACAAGTAACAAATACTGTTTCACAAAATAATCTTTTTTTAAAGGTCATACGTCACTTTAAAACTTGTTGAGGGTACTAGTGTGGTAATTTTGCTGATTATATTTAGGCAGCAAAGTGTGTCTTAAGCCCTTCAGACACCCTAAGGGTGAAATGCTGTCCGAATGGTATCTCTTTTTTATTCTTTAAAGGAACTGATGTGTCTCTTGTTTATGGGTTTATGGACATTTTTATTGCAGCAGGGAATTTCTCCACCCCAAATTTACAGGGCAGCAGTAAATGCTCAGCAGCTGGGATTCTTGCAGCAATATGAAGAAAGTCTTTCTTAACATTTCCATCTTTATAACAGCAGTTACAAAATGGTAACTTTGATTTCTTAAATAATACATGAATTTATGTGTGTGTGTTTTGTTTGTTTGTTTGTTTTTTAAACATTGGTGACTAATATTACTTATCTCAGTTTCTAGTTACCTTTCTCTCTGCTACACAGTTGTTGTTGCCTCTGTATGGTGATGTGAGGATAGATTAGGTGGAATAAAGTTACTTGAGCAACTGAATCAATTAAGTGCGCATGTCTATGTGTCTATGTGATAACACACTGTTTTATTAAATAATGGCAATTTTACCAACACATTAAATTTGCAAAACAAATAGTAGGTCAAATTTAGTGCAATAGTGTATCACAGTGGAGGAAATAAAATTTACCTTCTCATCCCCTGTAAACCTGGAGAGGGAAGAGCAGGACTCTGCTGGGTCAGAAAGGTCTGGCTGCTGTCACCTTTCAGGAAGAAAGTGAGCCGTGGATGGCTTGCAAAACCTGTAATGTGTGCATCTCAGTACAGCTTTACTGTAGAACCTTGCAGCATTTAAGATTAAAAGACTACGTAGTGTTTGGATTATTCCTTCTTATCCTGTTTTATTAAGGAATATCTAAATGTCTTCCACTACTTAGATGAGAAAAAAGGACTTTCAGATGAATGTGAGCTCAGTTTTGGACAAATGATGGCCAAAGAGCAGGTCTGGGGAACATCTGAGTTCCCCTTGGAATTCATTTCAGCTGAACCAATTGTGTAATATACTGTTTTAAGTGTAAAAACCACATTAATCTAGACTGTAAAGGTACAGTGATAGAAAAGATTAGCTAGTTTTTCAAATGCAGTGTACACAAGGCAATACGTACTGAAAACACTTAATGAATTAATTTACACTTAGGCTTAACAGCGTGGCTTGTCTACGCTGGATGGACAGAACAAGTTAGTTAATATGTTCTAACAAGGTCCTGCTATCGTAGCCTGGACAAGGTCTATCAGTACTTGTCAGTCACTTTATTCTGGTTGCTTATCTCCTAGAGCTCACCCCTGACAGTTGCATATCAATCCAACCCTGGATTCTCTCTGAAAGATATCTCCAGCAGCACAGCTGAGATCAATGTCTGAGTAACAGCATCACCTAGTCATCCCTTAATATACCATTGGAAATACGAAATAAAAGTTAAAAAAAAAAAAGGAAATAAGGAAACCAATCCTAGCAGTGACTACCATTCCTTCCTTTGAATAGTGAAGGTAATTTTTTTGGTTTTTTTAGTATAGCTATTTCAATATTTTGATGATTTGAGGAAATTTTCAATTACAAGTGATCCACTCCCCCCCCCCCCCCCCGCCCCCAATATTGTAGCTGAATATTGGAAATGATGCACTACAAAGAGTATTTTTTATTTGTTTGTTGTGTCGTGTTCCCCCCCCCCAATTCCTCTCCAGCTAACCCACTGGTTTAGTGATTAGCACCAGCGCCTTTCACACAGTGTTTTGAGCTCAGTTCCCTGGCTGCAGTTCACTCAACCTTGACGTAAATCTCCAATAAGTACTTTGTGAGAGGTTAGCCTTTTGTGCAGGGTGTGTGAGAAATCCTGCCTGACCAGGTTTGTTACAGAAACCAGTGTCAAATTGCCTTGCCCCAAGTGTTTGAATATGAAAGAGGGGGATGGGGGGGGGGGGGGGGGGGAGGCCGAATCATGCAAAAAACCACCCTCGCTCTCCACTTCCAAGAGGCTAATTGTTCGGGGGAAAAAAAAAAAAAAAAGCACCCCAGTGTTTGGACTCAGGATGTTTTAGTGCTGCTCTGCCTATGTCTGGCACTGTCAAGTGAGCCTGTGATGATTTACAGTCTGCAGGTAGAGCGGCGAGTATGTCATTCATAGAATCCGCCTTCCCTGTCTTGCTTGTTGAGGCTGGTTGCTTTTAATTTAATCTATTTGATCGCGCTATTTGCCTTAGGTGATCAACAACCTTTCATGTAAATCCTAGCCAATCTTATAAAACTAATGGAGAAGGAAAAAAAACACACCAAAACACTCGCACTGTAGTCATGCCTGCGCTGTTGATGTCAGCGGTGTCATAGGAAGGCAGATAAGGTATGCGATCCTCCCTTTTCATAAGGAACATCTCCTCCCTCCTTTCCCTCCTTTACATTTTTTTGTTTTTTTTTTTTTAGTAAAAGTTACATCCTTTGGAAATGGAAACAATATATTATCTTATTACCTCAGGGCCTCATACATGAAAAGCCCGTTGAAAACTCTTTGCCATTCTTCCATATCATGTAAAAGTGGGTTGCTCCCAAACAGATTTAAAATTCAACATCTGTACTCTTCTGTTTCTGTTAGCAACCTTCACATTAATTGCAATTACACTTTATTAGGGGTCTTTTGGATTAACTCTTTCCTTCAAGGGAAGTAGATCCACAGAGGTTTGCGTAAACACTTTGGGTTTGAGGCAGGGGGCTGCTGGGATACATTTTGACGAGTCACCCAGTTTATCAGAGTATGACAGCAATATTGCTTAAAGGGAATGGGGACTTTGGCTTTACAAAACCAAGAAGCAATGCAGGGTCTGCAGCAAGGGACAAAGAGCCGCCTCTCCAGCTAAGCAAGCAGGGCAAATGAAGTTCTTCAGAAGGCAAACATTGCACAGAGGCTTGCCGTGATTTATTTAATGGGTCCAGTGACTTCAGAGACTCTGACTTGAAGGTTTTAGAGGGAGAGAAGGGGACAGGAAGGAGGAAAAAGTGTTGGAAGGAAGAGGAGGAGCCCTCTGTTTTTACCAAGTGTTATGTTTACTTGGAATAACACAATAATAAACACAGACTTTGGAGGCCATTATTTCCTTACTGCTAATTACCTGCAAGAGCCTTGACAGGGAAGTAAAATCTGAATTTGAGCCAGTGAGTAAAGTACAAAAATCAGAGCAGTCTGTCAGTTGTCTTATGTTCCTAAAGAACCTAATGTGAGTTGGTGTTGATCTGTGAGGATTGGCTTTATGCATGTTTTCATCTTTCCTTTCTGTGCTTTGATTATACATTAAATAATAAAGTGCTTATCATGGTGAATTCCAGTAAAAATTTAGTTACAATGCTTTCAAGACCACTTTGCATTTTGTTAAACAACTTCTAAGTATGAAATAATCTTGAAATCTAGTGTGTTGCTCCAGGCTTTTGAGATACAATTTTTTTCATAATGGTTATCAGTATCATCATCTTGAAAAAAAATATATCCTTAAAGTGAGGGAGCATTTAAGCATTATGATTTGGCAGTCAAAACCAGAAAATGACGAAGTTAAAATTTTCCTGTGCCCCTTCAGACTGCTTCCTTCGCAATTTAGTGGTCCTCAGCTGCCTGCTATTTCTAAAACGGGAGATAGAATTGGATGTGAAATACAGTTGCAGAGTTGCGTTGTCAGCCTTCCCCCATGAGGTACGCAGTCGTCTTGTTCATAGTTGCTCTGAATTCCTCATGGATCTAAGCTCGCCACAATCTTTAACACGGTTTCTCTCGCTTGCATAATTTATTAGCTCGGACCCCAACTTTGCTTACCCCTAAGATGGAAACAGCCCCACTGAGCTGTATCCAGCCATCGGGATCCTGTTGCAGGGTCAGTGCCCTGGTTGCAGGAGGGCTGGGAAGCAAGATAATACATGTTTTTTAAATCCTCTTCCTTTTGATGTGAGACTTTTGTCTTTAAATTACTGGCTAATTGCCATTCTATTATCTGACACTGGTATATTTGCCTTTTATATAGCTCTTTCACCACTGCCTATGTTAGTTTTACTTCCCCTCCGAAGCCCCCAGTTTGTTTTCATTGCTATGTTTCTGTGTAGGGAGGGGGCTTTCATTGTTGCCTGTGTCTTAGCTTCTCCCCCCTCCCCCCCTTGCCCCCCCAATTGCTTCTTTATCACGTCCCCATAATTTAAAACTGCCTAATTATTTCTAAATAATGTAAAAATGCATTAACACCTAGCCCCCTCTTTTCTTCCCTGCCCCTTTTCCTCATTTGCCCTGTATCATGCAGTCACAGCCCCTGCTAGGTTACATACTGCTTCAACTCAGAGTACGTAGTTCTTGGAACAATAGCACAAATTTTAATTACAACTATCATGGTTTTGAGGAAAGATAAATAGAGGTTGCCCATTTGTTTACAATAGGTCAAATAATTGAAAGCTTTTTGCTGACCGCAGCAGCAAAACTGCAGATGAAAATTGTCTTATTTACTCACTGATCAGCTAATTAATGTAGTATTTGCTGTCCAGCCCCACTACCTTTCCAAAGCAACGAGCATTTTTTCCTGAATGCAAGCTGCCAGTGTAGACATATGCATGTGCTTTGGAAATCTGCTTGGAATGAGCTGTTAATCCCTGGTGGAGTTGTGGCTATTAGCGCTATTATCCGGACGGTTAGGAGAGAGCATTGTTAAACGCTAGAAAAGGGCTTCTTGGGTACATCTTCTGGGTCCTGTTCTTTCCTGTCCTTCAGCAGATCACAGCTGCCATATGTATGGGTTCACTTGTCTAATAAATACCTCATACTGTGAGACTCTGGTGTTAAACATCAATACCTCTCTCATAAGTGGAGTGACTCGAAACATTTTCAGATCAGGCTTTTCAACAGAATAAAATCTACCAATCAAATTCTTACAGCAATTTCAGAGTTTTTGTATTTTCCCCCACTGTGTTATTGTAAAAGTAATACAATTTTTCCAATTAATTTTGTAGTATTGAAGTGAAGCTGCTGCGCAAGTCCAGAAATATCATGACTATAAACCACCTGCAATAAATATGAATTTAAAGTGCATGAAATGTATGTGATAAGGCATACATACAAAAGGCTCTGCTTTATTAAAAAAAGGATAGGAATGAGGCAAGCTCATCTGTGGCTTAAACTAATTCATCACCATTGGAATGAATAATTTTCTGTTACCAGCTTGAGATTTCATGACTGTTAGCAAGCCAGCCATGACTGTTGAACTTCAATACATCAGCAGTCCAAAGAAGAGCTATTAATTAACCTCAGTGACTGGTGTGGTGAGAGCTTAGCTATTGACAGCTGTCACCTCAGGACATTGCTGCTGTTAGTTTTCAGTATGGGGCAGAACTGGGATTCACCTGAAAATTGTCACAGCGAGAAGGAAGATGGTTGGAGTGGAAGGCTCAGATTTGCCACTCTGACCCATGGTCAGTTTGTTGTACATTAGATGGGAATTCCTTTGACGTAAAACACAGCTCAGCTGAAGGCTGCAGGACATGGTCTGAAATTAGGAGTGTGGTTAATCCCAGTGCTGCCTAATGTTAGTAAAGAATTTTTAAGCCATTTTCTTTAACTATGATATTTATGATGTCCCAACCAAGGATTTGTTCCCCTCTGAGCTGGATTGTAAAGCGATGCCACAGACCATGGAATTCATCGTGGCATGATGGCATTTAAAACCTCAGTCGAACCTTGTTCAGTATCTGTAATGTTTTCTATTCTAAGCCTAAAGAGCAACTCAGCGCTGTGACTAAAGATAAATAGTGCAATATTGTCAACATCCTGTAGATGTTACGCTGCAACTGTGCAAAATCATTAGGTTGGTCACTTACTGGTACCTTAATGTTGGGTCTGGTGGTGAGCTTTAGGGAATATATTAGAAATGAGTTTCTTTTATGTTCCATTGTGGTTTACACTGTCTGCGAAGGAAATGCTCTTTTGCCTTCTTATGAGTATGTCAGCCAAGTCTTTTGGGTAGGTTTTTCCTAGGAATAGGAGGGGTTATTTTTGTGTTTATTTTTTGTTTGGTTGGTTGGTTGGTTTTCTTTGTTCCATACTTGCCAGAAGACAGTTTATTTTCACTGTTTCATCTGCAGGGTGTGACAGGGTCTGAACTGGCTAGAGTTTCTTGGTTGACCTTCCTAGATCTTTCTATTTTCAATAAGCACCCTGAAATCACCCAGACTTCTATACTCAAAAATTTCACCCACCTAAACCATTCATTCTTTTCTCTAAAACACGCAAACAGACTACCAAACCAAACCAAGGAGAGACAACTACAGTAGATTCTTTCTGGTACAGCAGTCCCACCTCTTTCATGAATGGGTGCAAGTATTAATACTTGCTAATGAAAGTATGAGCTGTGTAACTGTGATATCGGCTGTCTATAAGAAGTTCAGTTTAATGGTACTGAGTGGGTAGGCAAGGGAAGGAAAGCTTGGTGCTCTTTAGAATGACTGTGCTGTGCACATTCACTGAGTATTTAAACTGATGACATTCCTCCTTCCCCTACCCTGTCTGTCTCCCCAAAGCTTAGGTTTCAGTGTGTTTTCAGAGTGCACAATATTAGCTGACCTTGACTTTGAGCAACCACTAAATATGCATTGCCTTTACTGATATTGAAAGAACAATCCTGAGTAAATCTGAAACGCTCAGTTATTGATTTTATCACAATTTACAGAAATCAAGGAACTTGATGAACTTATTTTAAATTTATTTTTGAGCCAGGTGGAGCAAACCATAACCCCAGTGTTCAATTTTTTAAAATCTGTGCTTTTGCCAGTTTGAAATAACTAGATTTCTTCACCCCTAACAACTGCTACATAGTGTGGCTGAGGCTTCAGGGAGTGACAAAACTGAAAGCCGGGATGTGCTCTGCAAGGCGTCCTCACCACTGAGGATCAAACTGAGGTATCGTCTCTGTGAAATTAATCTAGCCAGTCCCTTTTTTATCACTATATAGGTATTCCAGAAAATTCATTTTCTGGTTGCTATAAATAATACAAAGACCCTTGCCAATTCCATTGGCATGAGAAGAAATCAGCTGTATATCTCAGAGGTTCAGCATCAGCTAAAGGGTGGGGAAAGGAAGGAAGGAAGACAATATACCCATTTTCATAATCCACACTGAGTAACTAAAATAATTGTGGATTTAAAAGTCTTTTCTTAAAAAGATTACAAAATGTTGTAATGTAGATGAAAAAAATGATTACCAGTTACTTATTAGTGTAAACAAAGGCACATAAGTTTAATTCAGTGGCCCAAGAATGGATGTATTTTGATGCTTATTAACGTTATTTGGATTAAGAAGTAATGGTGGGAAGCGGAAATTTAGTGGCAGTGGTTAATCCATTTAGCATTTAATAGTTTAGCTGCTTAAAAATGGTGCTCATACAGTATGTGTGCATGTAAGTATGTATCTTCTCACATGATTTTACAGTTGCTTTGGAGTTGCTCCATTTACTAACAGTGTTAACCAACTATTCTTAAGCATTTGATGCCAGGGTTTCAATGCAGTATTTTAATGCTGAGGGTCCACCTGTGCCTTTATGCTTCCATTTAATGGATTCCCTAGTATGTAAATACATCCTTAATGCTCTGCTGTATTTTTGCATTTTACTATCTGTGGATAGTAAAATGAAAATGATCACACATTTCCAACAGGACTTTTCATCTGAGTGTCTCAGCACCATGAAAGCACCCATCAAAATTGTTACAATTACTTAGTTTTTAAGTATATTACACTGCTGCTTTTCTTTTCCTCCCAGTTCCATTCTACTCATTAAAAAAGAGAGATTGAACTTGATAAGAATACTGTTTTCTGAAACGCTCTATAATTTTTATCATTTTGTCAAACTTTATTGTTCACTAGCACAAGGAAATGGGTTTGTAACACTGTTGTAGAACGTAGAAGGATGGCCGATTCAGTCCCCTTTATTCTTAAACAAAGGAAGCTGCTGATTTTGATAAGTCTACTCCACTGTTTAGTGAAGCTTCCAGCCTCTTCGTTTAATGGACGGAACACTTTTCTCTTATTTGGAGTTTGGGGGACTCTCACTAAATCGGGCTCTGTGCATGTCGATCCAGCTGGTTTGTCACAGACGGTATTCGCCATTTCACCGTTTCTAAAGCTGCATAGGGTAACGAAAATAGATAGCACAATACAGGCATAATAACTTGTACAGTGCTTGCTCATTGCAGTGTCTCACCACTAATGTATATAAATACCTACTGCAATTGAGCATGACATTTGTAGAGGGATCAACTAAAAAAAAACATATTGAGTGTACACACTCTAATTTCTCTTTACACGTCCCTCAAGGTGAAGATAGATGTTGCGTCTGTCAGCCTATCATCACTCTGAGCACTTTCCTCACCTTATGCGCTCTGTTTCCTTCTCCTTTGAATGCATGTTATTTTTAAAATTTCAGTTAGAGATTAAAATCTTTTAAAGGGGATCATTCTGTATCTCTTAGGGACAGAGACTCAGCTGCATCTCTACATAGGAACAAGTCTCCTTCTGAAGGCATACATGCACCATAGGAAGGAAACTCTCAATATTTTTTTTTTAAATGTTTTTCCATAAACGTATGACTCTTAACAATGTAGATTTACTGAAGGTGACATATTTCTGAAATATTATAATAAGCTTTGTTGTGCTTCCTTTCCCATTGTCACTGAAAGTTCTGATGAACTTAAACCATTAGTGTTTTTTTCGCATTTCAACTACCCAAACTGGCCGTTCTCAGTTCATTTGATAACTCTATATCCAGTAATGGGTTGTGTGTAGTTTCAGCAACAGACCCACCTTATTTTATTTGTATTCTCATTTCATGTGTATTATCAAAAAGAAGAGAGGTCTTTTTAGTATGTGCTGAAGGATGGTGTTATACTCTCCGTGAACCTGCCATTGACATGCTGCTTAACTCCATACGTACTCAACTCTTTTTTTCACATCAGGTTTTTCCTTTATACCTTTTGACCAGATTAGCTATAAAAAGAATGGAAGTACAAGCAGATTTCGAAGCAGAAGTTCCGTCCTACAACATTAGTTGCAGTGTAACTGTGATGGTGTATCTTGCATGATAAAATTGTTAAAATGAGAAAAAGAAAAAGCTGGAAAACAAGAGAAAGAAACAGTATTTTTAATGAGGCAGTTCTCTAGGTCTTTGTTTTTGTTCTTGTTTTTTTTTAGGAATGTAAGAAAGTAGGGTACTTCTGGGTATTGTGAGCAGAAAAATTTGCCATGACTGCTCTTGATTTCCATATGTACTTACTTTGTTTGTTTTCCTCTTACTACTCTTTGATATAGAATAGTTTCTTCCTGTCTTTCATTAAACTGATGATGCCTTGTACCCCCGTGCTCATATATAAAAGAACTGTAGCAAGAGAAGAAGTCATGCCTAGCACATCTGATAGTATTTCCACGTTCATATGAAAGCTCTGAAAATCCTTGATAGTTTATTAGATAGTTATGTGGGGGAGGAGTCCTTTACTTTCACACTGAAGAGCTTATTGTTAATGAAGTAGGTATTAAAGGGACTGACTTGTACATCTGCATTGCATCAATTTAGGCATGGATAACTGGGTAACCAAAACCTGCTGGACTTAGTTGAAAAATTAATTATTGTCTAAATGTCATATGCTGCCAATTCTAGAACATAGAAAAGATTGAAAAAAAATAATCGGAATAAAGATAAAAAAGTAGATAAGCACTTTTGTGTGAAGTAAAACTTTTAACCCACTACTCCTGTATTCCTTTAGCTTTGTTCATTCTCTTTATTATTTGCTCCAAAATCACCTCAGCTGAGCAAATGTCATGTGGAATATCAGATGGGTTAATCAGTAATAGCATGCAAACAGCTATTACCTATCTGGGCACGGTGCTTGAGTGTGCATTGCAGAACAGCTGTCAGGCTGCTTTGGAAGCTTCCTTTTCTCAATTTTTTTCACTGAAAGATCAGGGTATCTCCCCATCTCTAAATATAGTGAACATTCTTTTATTAAAGATTGAGTAAAAATAATTATTTTCATTTCCTTCCCCCCTCACCCATTTCTTTCACAGATTATTTTAGATTCACGCTCTCTTCTCAATAGCATTTTGGGGGAATCAAACTAGGCATTGCTAGGTAATTGAATTTATATTTTCCTGCATCTGATCTTGAGTTTGGACATCTAATCTGACGGGCAATGTGGTAATCAGCAGAAAACTACAGGAGGGTAACCTGTGAGAATTTGTCTAGGTTGATTTGCTTTTCTTCCAGAAATTGCTAAAAGCAGGAGTGTTAACACAGGTTTCAGATTTGTCACGGCTTTTTTATTTCTGTAGGGAGAGTGAGTGATTATATCTGTATGAACTGAAAACTGCGTATGTTGATAGTTGCTACCCTCTGTCATTTCCTCTCTGAAGGACCTAACACTTCTCCTTCCTGATCCTAAACATCTTCGTATTCAGCATCCCCATGTCTGCCAGACTGCGTGTGAATGTGCGGGCCACAAAAGCCATGCTGTGGCTTGGGTAGGGAAGCAGAAGAAGAGTTTCAGAGAGGTCAGTAGGTAGGAGATGACACCCGGGATTTCACTGTAGGCTGAGCTGGACCTGTGGCGAGGTTGCAGGTGCCCTGTAGCATCAGCTTCATGAGTGCCTCCTGGACTGCACCTGGAGCGTTCCGCTCTTCCCTGAGCCACCTTTCGGTTCCACTGTCTCAGGTAAATGGTATGTGATTGGTTTTCACATGCTGACAAAAAGCATTGTTGCATATCATCAAATCTGCCTTTGCTACCAAGCTCAGTATTGGCTAATGAACCAGAAGAACTTGTCGTTCCAGTACGAGTGGTTTGATGCTGCTGGTACGCTTTTCTTGTGGCTTTGTGTTTTGTTTTTTTTTTTTTTCCCCTGCTCTATCATTTGGGGGTGGAGATTGTTTGTTTCTTTAACTGGCATATTATGATAATAGAATCAAGAGATAAGATTTAATCAAGGTACATAGTATAAATACATAATAAAACAGTAAAACATGTAAATAAGAGCCTATTGGTACCCTGGCTTTTTGAACTGCACTTTATGGTGTGTTTTTATATGATGTAAGTGTAATGCTCTTGTTCTTGGTAGAACTTCTGAAGGGAAGATTTTAAATTCCTCTTTTCTCAAGCTAAGGTTATGTTTCGTGTTAAATAACAAAAGTGAAATGAGATTGCTATCTGCTGAATGAAGAATGAGATTGCATTCAGCCATTTTCTTTATATGTTATCTTATCAGTGTATGATTTTGCTTATATACACTGGAATGAGATGTATCACTTATAACTCTCATTTATCACTGCCAGCAGCCATACTGCATGTTTCAGAGCCCTCGTATAGACTGCTCCTTCTACAGTCAACCACCAGCTTGGACTGTTGGCTAAAACACTGCTGGGCAGGGTGAAAGGGAGAAGAACAAAGCCAATCCAACCAAAGGCTTAGCAGCTCTAGATTGCGTCCTGTTCCTCCTAAATTCCATGTAAAGCTCTTGTCTTGAACGAGCATGTTCCCTGTCCCTTCTGACAGAAAGGGATGTGGAAACAATTACTCAACATGAGTCATAAAAGAGATAAACCCTGAAAGATAGACAAAAAAATGTTTATCCTGTGCTGAGCCACGTTAGCCCAAGGCTGTGAAGTCTTATTTCCATGTCATGCCCTGGTTCTGAACTGTTTGTCTGAGGCCCTTTTGCAGACAGCTGCTGAAAGTAAAAGGTCACAGTGCAGCAGCTTTAAAGAACCTGCTTCAGCCATATAAAAGTCACCAAAAGAAACGGGGATCCAGTCTGTCTAATTTGTTGGGAGAATTAACCTTCCTGGTGTAGCATCTTCAGTAGCAAGAGGCTTTTGACAAGCTGACGCCATGACATATTTGCCTCTAATTTAGTTGATTAAGAGAGTGACTATATTATGAAAGATTGTTTTTCCACTGCTATAAATGTAGCAATCTTAGTCCAGATTTTTTTTTTTTTTTAAATACAGAATTAGTTAGCCTTGTTCTCACTGTGGAGAATTAAGAAAAATTGCTAATCATCAAGGACATGTCAGCCTGTCCTGAAAATTGGAAAGATGTGTTGTTTTTTTGTCCAAGGCTGAAAACATACCAGAAGAGTGCTTCTTTTTAGTGCTTTCTGTGTGGCATCCTACCTTTAATTTGAAAGTATGACTAAGTCATTGTGGATTAGGCTTCCCACTCTCGACAGTTATTTGGAGAAGTTTTCTTTATGATGATAAAGAAAACTTACTGAGAGTCTCCTTTGTAATGTGTCAGTACCTAAGCAACCCACATGCTGTGTGCTTTCTGCTCTGCTCTTGTGTATTCTGCAATCTCCAGGCTGGTAAAAGAATCTTATTAATTACTTTAAAAAAGGCAAAAAAAAAAAAAAAAAAAGGAAAAAAAGTTTCTGTACCTAATCTAAAGGTTAAAAAAAGCTAACTAGGAATTGGATTAATTTTACCTAAATGTTTCCAAAATGTTAGTTAGCTGGGAATGTGCCTGATTGCTCAACGTGAGAAGATCTCCTTGCCTAATGGAAGGATCCAGCGTGTTTTCTGTATGTTAGACAGTGTATCCTCGTTTCCAACCACCTTGTGCCAAAGCACCATGAATAATCAAGAGAGAGAGAGAGCCTGGTTCTAGGAGATGACAGAGAATATTTAGGTTATGAATTGCCTCTTCCCACTGGCAGTGAAGGGAGCCTAGGGTTAGATTTCTGAAGCTCGGCAACAGAAGAATCATTTCTGTGATGCTGGGAAGATCTTTTCATCTAAAACGCAGACAATTAGACAGCTTTAGGTTAAATACAGAATTCTGTTCTTCCATATGGTGTTTGTTTGCAGAACTCTCACACTGTGTTGTCAGACACCGATATAACTGCGCTATGGCTTTGTTGGGCATGTCATGCATCCTGCAGAGGCTTTTATCTCTACTGTTTGTCAAGGGTACTTTCGGCTCGATAAGAATTATTGCTAGCAGTAAAGTTTTTATTTCTAGATCCCTATAATCTTCTGGGGTTTTGTATGTTTATCTGTGAAGGAATTCTAGAGATGAGAACCGATTTTGTGTATTTATACTATGCTGTTGTCTGTGTTCGTTGTAGTGTATGTTCATCTTTTGCCCAGAACCACGCTATTACCAGGAACTTACTACAAGCTCCAGAAACTGAGCCTGACATCTGGCTTTTTCTAGTGATGCATCTTCACAAAAAAAACCCCAGCCATTAAAATTAATAACTCTGCTTATGATGTTTCAATCAAAGTAAAATCGTTTCATTTTTTAAACTATATGAACCACGATCTATTTAAAAAAAAAAAAAAGAGAATAATGCCGATCATGAGCTGAATGACATTTTGGTTCTATTGAGAAAGATGTTTCTAAACATAAAAATGAAGCCACACTCATATGATTTTGTTGTTTAAGAACAGTGGAATAAACATGGAAGATGATCAAAAGGTTGGAAGAGGATGAATGTGTAGTTGTGAAATAGTAAGTGATACAAGGTGTGGTCTTGCTTCCACCCAAGCCAAGGTTTGTGCGTGAAGTTCCCATGTTCCAAGTTTTTTGTCCAGGTTTTAACTGAATTCTTAGTTGTGGTCCAAAGTGCTTACATATTTACTATAAAATAAGTGCCTGCTTAATTGTCATATGCATTAAGCTTTAATATATGTTTAGGGAATAGCACAGTCAGTCAGGAGGGCTCATTATTAGAATAAGGAAATGTGATACCTTTGCATCAATGTTTGAGTTCTGCAAATTTCAGATTTTATTTTGTGTGTAATGTGTTGAGAAAGGAAACAACACAAAATCATACTGAATATTTTCACTGAAACTCGTGAGGATTCAACTTCCTTTTTTGGCCGGTGTTTCCCTGCAGTTGGATGCCTATTTGCTTGGATTGTTCTTCTTTCTTAATTTTTTGAAATTAAAAAAAAAAAAAAAAAGTTACAAGACGTAGGATTTTTTTAAGAAGTGCATATATATCTCTTCTTGATCCTCAGAATGAATTTGAGGTTTTGAATATTTTTATCCTGTGGAAATATTCTGTAAAGCTATACTAAAATTTTAACCTTTTTCTGTTAAGCATTCAAAGAAAACTAATAAGAAAAGCTGTCTTATATTTATGCCTGTAGGAGTTTAGGAGACATTCAGAATGACAATATAGTCACTTTTGCAGTAAAATTCCACTTTGCTGGCCAAATGGCTGAAAAACAAACCTGTTCAGGTCACTAGAAATGCAGTGTTTGAGGCCAACATTATTGGCTAAGGTTCTAGGTCCTTTGTTAATCTGTAAAGCCAGATTAGATGATAATTTGACTTTAAAATATGGAATAGAATTTCCGTTTATTTCTACAAAATTTGAATTAAATCCAAAGAAGTATCTCTAGCGATCAATACAGGCCTACTTCGTATTTGTTACAAGTAGTATCCACCATCATTTGAAAATTAGACTGATGATGCTCAGGGAGGGCATAGGTTTGAAGATGGTTATGCTCAGCCATACAGCTAGATCTTGGGCTAATGATGTTTTATAGGGAGCGAAATGGATCGTTTAGTCTTAAAACATTTTTTTAAAAAAGATTCTTTTGCAGAGACTGTTCTTGCCCTGTTTCTGTCTTATCTTTTTTTTTTTTTTTTAAAAAAAATTCCATATAATTTCTTACTAACAAGCTTGTTAAATAGAAGTTTTCCTAGTCACATTTCTTACACCGATATTTCTGGTTATGGAAAATGGCTGTCTGTGTTTGCCCAAAATAGAAATTAACTAATCCTGGTACTTTATTTTCACAGTAAATGTCAATGAATAAACACGACCACTTAATTGTAGTTTATAAAACTGAAAAACAAGTGGCTTTATAAGTATAATAATACACCAACAAACACTTGTTATCAAAGTGTCAGCATCTTTTCTCTCTTTATAAAACGTTCCTTGACTTAAATCACTTTGCAGGTATTAATCAATTTTATTTTAAAAGTAAAACCAGGATAGTAATTGTGAAGTATTTAATCTTCTGCTTCATTCCGGAAGGAGGTATCTTGCTAGATTTGGTGACATAAGGGTCAAAAGATAAACTGTAACCAATACCTCTGTTTATTTTTTTGACAATGTTAAATTAGCAACCCCTCAGACCTCTTGCAGAGAAGTACAACCTGAGTAATTGAACATGTCACTGGGGAGTATGCTTGGTTAAGCTGATTCCTATTATGTTGACTTGTCAGGGACCAATAATTAAAGCTGAAGAGGGATGCTCATTAGTGTCTACAAAATGATTCAAAGAGCAGAAAGGAAGAGTCCTTCAGGCACACCTGCTAAAAACTGACACTGCGTGGTGGGGTGAAGCCAACCGACCAGCTTGTTTATCTGATGGGTTAGTGGTACAGCTCTAACAAAGAGTAAATAAATTAAGAGGTAGAAATATGTGCTCTTTGAATCAAGCTACAAAACTGTATTTGACGTCTCCCCTTTAAGATGTTTGCCTTATACTGTACTGTCTCTGCAGAACTGTATTTTTAGCATTATTGTATAAGATGTATAGCAGTATGGATTCGAATGGCTTTCTCCTCAATCCCTGAGTAATCATTTCAGTCATTTTAGCTGGAAGCATCATAATATTAATAATCTCTCTGTTTCTTTGAACTCTTAAGGGTCTGCTTGGATAACCTCTAGGAGTTACAGTGCTTTTGATGACAAATGGCCTCATTAGCATGCATTTTTCACACTTGCTCTTTAAAAAATAAGGTGGTGGTGGTTTTTTTTTTTAATTCCCACCACCTATGCTACTGACTGTAATGCATTAATTTCTGTGAAAAACCAAACAGGAAAACGCTCTGAATGAGGCTTTCTTGAAATGATAGTGCTTATCAGAGCAGAGAAACAGTATTTGCATAGCAATGCTATGTTATTACCTAGAATTAATAATTTCAAATTTGTATGGAATTTGGAGCTTCTGGGGGCTTGAGGTGGGATGGACTTGCAGACTTTCTTCTTCCACAATATGAATAATATGAGAAACTCGGTTTTCACTGACACTCAGACTAATAAGATAAACCCACACAACTTAGAAATAAATGTAGACAAAACCACTTTAACTATGACAAACACTGTGAAACTGGTTGTGAAAGCTCAATGTATAACGGAAAACTGAGGATGTGGCAAATTTCTTGATGAATAATTTGTTTTTGTTCTTTCAGGTTATCTGTAAATGATTTTATCACACGTTTTAACATACAGTATTTTGATAAATTCAGCTGTTCAGCTAGAAACCTGTGTGCTGGGTGATCCCCTCTACTTGTGCCCTGTATTTTCCCACTAGATCAAGGCAACTTTTCCCTGCTCTAGAAGAGTCCTCTTCACTGTAGCCATCTCCAAATTCTTCATGCTGTGACATTTCATTAGGGATGGTTAACACAGAATGGAGTCCTACAGTGTCAGGCAATATCCATGCGACAACCTTCAGTCATTAAAACTGTTAGTTAAGCTCAACTTCCAAATCTCCTTTGCAGTGGTTTACAGCACAGCCTCAGAAAAACACTAGTAACAGCAGCCTTCCTCGTGGAAAGCTGTTACAGATCACAGACACTGGGGGCTAACGAAAAAGCATTGGAAAAGACAGATATTTTTATCAAAAAGCTTCTTCTCTTTTGTGTCGTAGAGACCTACTGAAGTTAGGAGGACTTTTCTCCTGCAAAGTTGGTCTCTGATTTAAGATCCCTTTGATTTAAGGCTGTGTGGAAAAGCCTATGTGCACAGTACAGTTTTCTTGCCTCTGGGAACAATTTCCCTACAATGGTTCATTTCTACAATCTTTTTTTTTTTCCCAGGAAAGGCTGATATGGTTTAGTTTGGGTATCCAAACCTATGGCACTGAAAAACTCCCAAGGAACTGAGTCATGGGCTGAAAAGCAATTGCACTGGAGTTTTTCAGGGTCTGCTGCCATCATATATAATAAAGCTTTGATAACTTTTAAACCATAGATTTTGTAAAACAGGGATAGAAATAGGCTTCAAAAATGCCCATTACATAAAAAGTAAAACATGTAGGAATCCTGAGCATTGCCATTTGTAAACTGCAGGTCTGCTGGAAGGAGCAAAACTTCTGCTTTTTTGTATGTTGCTTGTCATCTCTCTCCGAGTCACAAATTGGAGTACCATTGAATCAATTTTTAATAATCTTGTTAATCAGCATAAACTGTATTAATACAGCACTTTTGTAGTTCAGTGCCACTTGTCAGTAATTTGACAGAGTGAATTTTGGATCAGCAACAAAAAAGTTGTGATCTCTAATAAAAATGGAGATGAACAATCAAGTAATCAGCTTTCAAAGGTAACTTAAAAGGATCAGACTCCTAAATGTAAATATCAGCATAACTTCTACATTTATTTCTGACTCACATCTCCAGACTAGAGAGAGGCCTTTTTATTCCAGATTCACCATTTTGTTGTTGGTAAGATAAGCTGTCTTGGGAAATGAATCAGTACTTCTGGGTTGCTCATTTGGCAGCTCAGTGCAGTGAGCTGCTCCCATTGTCAACACAATGAAAAAGCATATTTATTTGTTTCCAAAGACTTCATGGTAACTTACTTGCAGAACTGTGGTTTTTTGTTAAGCGTGTAAGCCAGAGTGTCCATATGAGAATAAAGACATTCCTTCAGTAGCGTTTTTCAAATTGATTTACTGAAGCATATGCTAATGCAAAGTTTGTAAGTAATCCTTAAGCTTGAATATTGTAAAACTCTTGTGATTAAACTTGTCATAGGTCAGTACATGGCTAGCAGTGTGCTGTGGTAAAGTGGAGGGACTACCTATGAAACCTGGAAAGTGTGGCCGAGGAGAACGTAACAGGTATCTCAGGCATCTGAGAAGGGCCGCTAGCACTCATTCTCTGATGCAAACATCTAGTAGGAACTTCACCAAATCCTGCTAACAACTCAGAAATCTGCAATAAAAAATCTGAAAGAAGATGCCGTAATTTTTTCTAAAGCTGTATGAAGAATAAGCATAAGCTCCCCCTCTTATTTTCTCACTCAGATGATACCTTATCTATTCAGAGGGCTTTCAAAGTCACAGCACAGCTGTAGCTGTCTAAAACCAAAAACTTAATGAAAAAAACTTTGAGGATTCACATCTTTTTTTTTCCATATTGGACTAGAAACTAAAGATTTACGTTTATTTATATATTGTGAAAAATAGCTCTCTGGGTAACTAAAGTATTTGGACATTCACCTGGATCGTGGGAGTCACGGGATGGGCAAGAGCAAGGATCCAAACCTCCGTCAGCCGTGGCTGAGGACACCTCCAGCTGTACGGAGCTGTTCTCGCCCTCACATAGAAGCCACATCCTGACCTCAATGAACACAGTCCTCTAACTGGTACATTTTCTTGGGAAGTTTTAATTACTGTGAATCAGTATTTTCTGGTTGCAAACTGTGGAGAATTCCAGTCTTCCTCAGTTTGTAAAGGTCCAGTGGAAGGTAGAGATCGTAAGAAAGGGAACGTTGGTTAAACTACCCAGAGAGAGAGATCATAACTGCCCATTCAGTGGAAAAGAGGACAGTCCAAGCCTCCTGCCTTCCCACCTGACCCATCCTTGGCTGGGAGTGGCCAAAGGGCATTTGCCTTTCTGCATTGGCACAGGTGGATTCCTCCCCCACAATCACAACAAAATACAAGCTGTCATTTTTATCTGGTGCTGTGTAAGGGCAATCAGAATCATAGTGGAATCCAGAAGATGCGATTAAGTTTAGAAAGTTATTATACCGCAGTACATAATAAGGCACTGTGCCTTCTCAGAAGAGGTTTCATTCTAGTTTAAAACTCTTTCTAACCAGAGAAAATGTGATCAGCGCAAAGGTGTTCAATTCAGGTGTTCGGAAGGAAAAGGATTTTCCTTCTCAAAAAATCATTTTCAGTTTTATATGTTAGAGGAGGAGTAGGAGGGAAGTACTTGGAGAAGGAAACCTGAGGTGGTCAGAATGATGAACGAGATAGTATTCTTTGGTACATGTGTTTTGAGTAGATAAGATGGGGGGTGAGTACGTGACACAAAGCAAAAGAAGACAGTGGTAGGTATCTGAATGAGTTTTAAACAATATAAATTAAGAGAAGGGACTGAATTGAAGAAATTAAGATATTAAGGAGGAAGAGCTGAAAGCAGCTAAGTGGGTACCTCAATATAGATGGCAAGATGCAGAGTCCTACCAGCTCACTTCCCAGCACAGGACTGGGTGTCAGGGAGAGCAGGGGCACTGCCAGCAGTGATGGGCTGGGAGATGGGGGCTGATGCAGCCCCACAGAAGTTGATTGAATCAAATTGATTTAAATCAGCTGATGAACTTGGACCAGTTACACTGAATTGAAGCAAAGGTCTAAAAGAGGGAAATGTAAGAGAGAAAAATGTTATGGGATACATTTGGAGTAGATGATCATAAGGAAGTAGGTAGATTTTTTGGGATGGGATCGGGTGGGGTAGGGTGGGATGAGATGAGATGAATGAATACGAGGTGCTGCTGAATGAGTTTTTCATTCATTAGCCTGTTCTATCCTATTGCATTCCTAGCGCACAAGGCAATCACAATGGAAGGGATTAAGGTCACTGACCTTAATTTAGGTTAAGTCTGAAAAAAAATCTTGAACATGTGTTCCTAGGGCAGAGTTTACTTGCCTGAAAAACTTCCTTGTTAATGGATTTTTGATGGGAGTGGGGATGATCATAA
Source organism: Pluvialis apricaria (assembly GCA_017639485.1). Taxonomy (NCBI): domain Eukaryota; kingdom Metazoa; phylum Chordata; class Aves; order Charadriiformes; family Charadriidae; genus Pluvialis; species Pluvialis apricaria. Next base: position 153,950,031 of record CM030008.1, on the reverse strand, counting down.
TTTATGAACTACCATTTTTTAAATATTTGCCTTTTCTGTCTTGTCTACAGAGGAGCGACGTAAGCTTTTGCAGTTGCTTTGTTTATCAGCAGTGTCTCACAGTCTTTGCCCTGGAGACTATAACAAGCCTGGGTAGAGATAGTATCCTTGTTCTCTTCTCTACAGTAACTGCTCAGTCCATTTAAAGATAATAGGCCATGCCCAGCATGACCAATAAAAAAGGAAAACGGCATTTATCTTGCTGGCTTCCTCTGATAGCGTTTAGGACCATGCTCTCTGCTTGATCCATGGGCTCAACTCCATGAACAGTCTATGGGGAGTAAAACATTCAACAACACCTTTGTAACACAAAGATCCGTTGTCCATTTGTGCTCTGTGGTCCCAGCCTTTCTCTAAAAACTGTTTCCACTTGTCTTACTTAACAGTGTAAAAATAATCCAGCTTTCTCTGCAGCCCTTTTAGAGGACAAAATGACCGTAATGGAAATAAATTGAAATGCAATTAGCCTTCTCTACAATATGGCTTCATATGTTTGATCACAAATAGCTTGAAATCCAAATCCGGACCTGGCCCTGCTCCATTGCATCACGTTTTGTTAGCTAGAGAACTACTAACATTTCTAAATAAATAAATTAAAAAAAAATAAAAAAATGGAGGGACAAGCAGGAAAGAGCCACAGAATTATTCAGTGAGGCAAACGTCTTACAGAGAGGAACAGAAATTATCTGCTTATCTTAAAGGAAACTGAAATTTGAATTGATTAATGACATTAAACTATCTTCACAGGAAGCAAATACTGAGTACTAATAGCCACCACTCTCCTCTGCTTGTTCTGAAAGTAAAGAAAAAAGCCAGTAGTGTTGAAAGTCAAAATAAAATGCATTCAAATGAGAAGTAAGGGGTACATTTCAGTAGTGGTGACTGGTGCCCATTGAAAAAAGTACTGTTGTAATGGGAAGGCGGGTGTCCATTTTTTGATACTTGAGATGAAGACTGAATGCCTTTCTGCAAGAATTCTGACAAATACAAGGTATTGGACTCGCTATGGAGATCATTATGTGAAATGTAATCCCTCACTTTATACAGAAATCTAACCTAAATGATCTGATATTTTCAGGGCTTTAACTTTATGGAGTTAAGACCACTCTGTCCTCTGGCCCGGTAGTGTGGGTGTCAGAATCACAGCAAATTAGATTTACGCTCACCTGCAACAGAGCTGAATCTGGCCCTCAGAGTTCAGATTACTATGCATACAGTACACAATATTACAATTGTTTGTAGGAAATAAATCTCAGAAGTCCATATGTGTATAAACAAAAGACTCTAATTGAAACCATCATTGAATGTCCAAGATTATAAACAAAAGATACATTGTCTTGGTTTTGCATAAAATGAATTATAAGGTAAGAGAAATAATTTATGTATTCCATTTTATCACTGATAATGAAGGACCTGTCATTTTGTATTTTTAAACAGTGACTTGAGATCAGAAACAGGCAAACTAGATTTAATGGGAAAGGAATCTGACTTTGAGTACAGATAACACTTCTTTAGAAATCTTTTAAAAAAAGTAAAAATTTTGGTAGTGATGGGAGTGTGCTAGGTGCTGTACAGCCCTAAAAGAAAGCTGCGTCCTGCCCATTTAGTATCTGATTTACTTCAGTTTTATTGCCCATTGTTGGCATTATATCAAACATTTCCTTAGTAGGCCCCAGCACTTATATGAAGCTGTGCCAAGGTTATTCTGTATGTAATCCAGAAAGCCTTTTTCTGCTGCAGGGAAATCACTGAGTTAAGGGAATGATTATTACATTGTGTTCTGTTGTTGTTAGTTTTTCTTCAACAGATTTGAATTACCCTATCTTAGCTTTATTAGTATTGTTGTCTGTTGTGCTTCATAATCAGAGCAACACAGCAAACAGTTCATTCAGCCTTCGGGAAAATTTCAAACCCAGCATGTAAATAGATACGGTTGATAAGAAAGGAAACAGAAGAGAAGTGTACTGAGGAAGGATGGGGGAAATGGGAGATCAAGAATAAGGCAAATAGGTGAAGAGGATTGTCGAGTCAGAAAGGAGAGTAAAATGTTAAGAGGCGTTAGCAGGAAGGAACTGAATAGTTATGACACATTCAGACTAAATCCCGAAAGGCCAAATTGTGATCTGCCAAGAGAGGAAGAGAGAAAGAAGAATGGAAAAGCAAAGTGAGGTGATCGAATACATTAAACTGTACAAGCTTATATTTAACTGAAAAATAACTTGAAAATAAGTTATAAATACAAGGCACATTTATACTGCAAATTGTGACAAATTTATTTTGGAGATATGTTTGGAGTATATGCCAACATGCATTTTCTTCTCCTTTTCTGTGGATTTAGGTTTTTTTTTTCATTGTATGGTTGGGTTTTTTTTCACTGGGTGATCAAATTAATCTTTCAGTTGATAACTACACCTTCCATGGGGCACAGCTACCTTTTCAGTATGCCATCATTTGGGAAACAGATCATAAAAACACATTCCTCAAGTTGGCCAAGTGGGAACGATGAATAGGATAGTTAGTCCTCTTCTCTGAATGAACCTGTGAGGTCCTACTGACTTGTATGAGAACCAAATTTGGGTATGTTGCTGGAGGAACTGAGTATATAACTGAAAAAAAGTAATGATTTTTTATTTTCATGTTCATGTATCAGTTATGATAGAAAAGGATGTAAAAGGAAAATTCACTACTGTTTCACTGAGTACAATGACGGTAGGTGACATATTAGCTCCACTGAAGTCGACAAAGTCCTTATCTGCAAAGGATCAAAAATTCCATCTGTAGACTGTGTTAGTGAAATGGGCCATGCGTCTAGATCTAGTTTGTTTATGAGACTTAAGTTTGTAGAAAACAGTTGAAAAATTTATAATTATGGTTTAGAAAAGGTGCTGCTAAACCCTGATAGAAGTTGGAATAGTTACAAGAAAAAAAAAGCATGTGTTTTTCCTGCAGTGACAGCATTAAATTAGATTGCTTGAAAAATCAGAACTGTCCCTAGTTATGGAAACAGCACAAATCTAACCCCTAGTTTCTGACTCAGATCTGTGAAAGGAGTGGTTTTCAGATCGGGTAGCAAAGCTGTTGTCGTTTACAAGTCTGAATGCCAAGTTCCCCTTGACTATCTCACTGCTTCAGGGAAACCTTCAAGTAAAAGCATTGCAGAAAATAGAATTTGGACCAATAAATAAGCTGGCCTCCTTATTTCATGGATAGCAATGAACTCTGTAGCACTGAAATAATAACACTGCTCTTCATCTGCTACATTAGTGTATTTGAAAAACCGTACACTTCCAGGTGGTGTGCACTGAAGTTATTACAAGCCTAATTTTAGTATTAAAACACCCTCTTTCACTCTCCGCTTGTATGTCACCTGAGGGAGTTGCAATTCTCATTTTTTTGCACTCACTCTGCCTTTAACATTTTCAAATAATGTGAAAGAAGATTTTCTTCTGTACAAAACTCCTGCACTGCAGAGCATAAAAGCATTACAATTAGCGATTGGCAAATGCCACGGGCATCGGCTCGGTTTGCAGAAGTACCCCAAAGTTGAGATGTTTAGCTAAGCTGCCCAAACCTCTCTTGAACCCGCAGAATGTGCCAGAAATAACCGCAAGAACAAGCTTTCCTACAGGGTATCAGAGCTGCTCCTTATGACCACAAGTTAGAACCAGAAATTAGAGAGAGGGGGAGAGAGAGACAGAGAGGTAATAGGAACAACCCTTTAAAATAACTGCTTCTTTTTGAACCTCAACTAAAAATTCATTTTAGGTTTAGTTCCAGTTTTGGTTGAAATTTAAGTTGACTTTTGTTTATCCAAAAGACTTCAACTATCATAGAGTATAACTGAATTAAATTCTAGGTCAAATTACTTGGTGTCATTTACTGTGCATGTGTTTTTGATGGATTTTACTTAGTAAAGCACTGTATGTCCTTTTTCTAGCATTAACTAATCCTCACAACATCCCTGAGAGGCTGATAAGTAATATCCTCATTTTACAGTCAGAGATAGAAAGGTTATGTGACCTGCCAAAGTACACAGAATATAATCAGTATCAGAACTGGCAGTAATACTTCAGAGTTCCTAGTTACTAATCCTACTTTGGAAAATATATAGGATATTCATTGTGTACGTAATCTACACTTTGATTCAATAAAACTTGTGTGTAAATCTCCTGTTTCTATTCAAGGGCTGCATATGACAGACTCAGAAGTTTTTCCTACTGTAAGCTGTATATATATATAAAATCAATGATCAAATGCAGGTTAAAAAAAAAACAACCAAAAACTTAATTCAAAAGAAGTATCAAAGTCATGGGAAATTTGCTTTGGAGTAAAATGACTCTGGGTTTACACAGGCTGATGAATTTAATACATGTTGTTCGTCATACTGCCAGCTGATCCTCCTGGTTTTCAATACCTCTCTATGTCCCTTTGTAAGTAGCTTCCCCTAAAGACCCTGAAAAATAACATCATTCTCTAAATAGTATGCATACATTTTTCCATATAGTTGTTTATTTTCTTTCTGTTCTTGAAATAGAAACAAAGTACTTTTCTCCACCTTTTGCCAATAACGTTCATTTTCAAATTGCTTTCCATTTTCTTTCTTAAAAACACGGAAAAAAACTTGATCTATGATCTTTGGAAACGCTTGACAGTCTGACTTAGGATATCACCCACAAGTAGGTGTAATGAACCCCAGCAGGTTCCCAGGTAAGCAGTGTGAATGTTGCAGTTAACCCTCATAGAAGGTACCCCTCCACATGAGCTAGCTCTAAAAAAGATATAAACTGCTTCTGTTTTTCCTAGCAGATGCAGTGAGTGAACTTAATTACATGTTGTATTGAATATTTAACTTGTGGTGGAAGTGTCCACCTGCTCTCATAGTGTTTTCCATGACACTGAAGCCACCTGTAGACACTCTCATCCCAACCATTTACTTCACATCCCTGTCTGTCCTCCACTGTGGCAACCCAGTGGTTTTTGAGGCTTTGTTGTGAATTGGATCCTTGAAATGATCTGGGCAAAAAATAACCCTGCCCCTAATCTGCCTCTTCCTTTCTGCCTCCACCCAGAGAACCCCTAGCAGCAATCCTTTGATTATTTTGAAGATGGATTGTTTTGGTGATACAGGTAGAGTGTAGCCCTAACACCCAATTGATGATAGCTGGGGAGCAGAAGACTATGGAGTAAATAAGAAACAGGACAGTCAGGGCTTTATAGGACAAGCAAAGAAGGATAATGTTTAGAAGTATTTCCATCTAAATTATGTCTGGAGCTTCAGGAAATATTTCATGGTGATACAAATTCAATTTGAATTTTTATAGTACCCCACAGATTGTCCTTTGCAGCTGTAGGTCTTATCAGCCCTGATTTCAGCACAACTCAGGATGTAAAAATCTTTCCACTAACAGAATCCCACAAAGATAAACCCCGAGCTGATGGAGCGGTAGATGCTTAACTGTAAGCAAGGGGCTGGAGCCACTGACTTCTTGTGGTTAAAGCCTGGTATGCATTTAGGTACTTAAATGATTTTCTGGCTTTATGGCCTTTTACTTTTTTTCCCAGAAACTTAGTGTAACTTTTGTTTTATGAAGCGATATTTTAAATACTAAGAATATTTCCTGGCATTTGTGGCAAGTCTAATTTTAGGCCTTGACCACTTAACTACCGTCTTAATGGCTTTCCTTTTAATAGAACATAGAAACAGCATGGGCTTTATTTTCTGCATCATCAAAGCACTGCACCTTCCGACAGAAACAGTGTCTAGTCTGCAATAGGCCAAATGCATCCCCCTGATAGTCCATCTGCTGAATTCCACAGCCAGGAAGAATTTCATCAACTACAGATAAACAATGTTTTATGAAAAGAAACTTTTTCTTTTTCCTAATGCTGGCTTGATCAGTGGGCCTTTGAAGTAAATGAAAAAAAAATAATTACCATTTAACTAGCTAGTGTAAAGTCAAAATATTGTAAATTGGGGAATACTGCTTGGTTACAGAAACAAGTCCCATTCCAGTTAGGGATCAGGAGTTGCATTTTATTTAATAATGGATGCTTCTCTTAAAAATCAGAAATAATGATAGTGATTAGTTAACAGTAGCAAATAAAACGTGCATTTAAAATTAACCTGACAGGGCATTTTTGTGTCGTACTGACTGATGTGTACAGTCCATTCTTTTAAAAATTCAAGGAAGCTTATTTGAATTGTAAATTGGCAACACATTCACGCTGAAGTCTTATTGTGTGATAGTGTGACAAATTACAAACGGAATATTGGCCAGGCTTCCATTTCTTGCATTTCTTTTCTAGTTTCTGCCGCTATTATCATTAATCTGTTTTACAGAAGCTCTATAGCGGATGGTTCTGGACATGGAAAGTACATTAAGTTTCATTGTTGGCTATAGCAGGACTCTGTGTGGCTTCGGTGACCTGTGACTTCTCCTATTGGTTGTAATTCAGTACAGTTGCTACTAGTTTTGTGTCCTGCTGTGTGTGGACTTAAGAGATTCTGGCATACTTTATGCCTGACAGCTCATTTCATAAGTATTGGATTACAGAGCTTTTGCTAAATTGTGTTAAGAATATCTTAAGAAATGGTGCTGGAATGCGATCCTTTAAAAAAAAAAGTATACAAGTAAATCTTAAAGATCCTGTTATCAGAAGTGAAGTGAATTCTCCTTTTTAAGTCCTGAGCGAACTTGCAAGAATGTTGGAGATGATTAAAGGCAGTGATGTCATGTGCTGCAAGGCATTGTTTAACTCCTTTGCAATTTAAGATTTAATGTTTTATCCAATGGGAAAGAAATGGCGAGAGTACTCTGGCATATCTTTGTTCCCTGCAAACGCGGGCGTCGCAGTGGGGGTGTTCCTCCCCTGGGTTGATTGTGCTGGTGCAAAGGTCAGACAAACAGGGACTGGTGCTCAGGATGCAATTTAAGGAGGGACTCGGAGGGTATGTGATGGTGTAGCAAGTGAGAGAGAGAGAAAGAAAGAGAGAAGAAGGTAATTTTGCAAGAATATTTAAAAAGAGCAAATCGATTGCCGGCAGCATCTCTTTCTGCTGTCTTTCACCTCCTGCCTTTCATATTAGTTCATTTTACTTCTACCCTCCTAAGGATGATCTCCTACTATCAGACATTTCCTACTAGAGCTTAAATTGACAAATTTATGCCAACTCACTGCAGTTTTGCAATATGCTCTGTGAATCACGAAGGAAATAAGCTTCTGGCTATTTCTGGCTTAAATTTCTTTTGTTGTATGTGTTTCTAATGGTATCTCTTGCTTTCTTTTACGTTTCTCTTGCACTCTGCAACCTGTTCAACCCCAACGTTCTGCGCCTTTGTTTATATGTTCTCTCAGGCTTCTGGTTTGGGATTTGCAGGCTATGAAATTCATGCCATAGTTTTACATGTAAGCAAAGATGCTTTTTTTGGTCTTTTTGCATAACGTTATGTTCCCTTCTGGCAGTTGGAGGCCTGGCAGCCGATAGAGCAAAAGACATAGGTCTGAACTGCTCCCATTCAACGTGAAACGTTTAACTGGTGTGGTTGGTCTGGGCTCCTCTCGCTGTCAGTGAAGAAGGGTGATGGGTGGTACATCGGGAAGGGTGTTCACCTGCCCTGGTGTCTGAATCAGGCTCTGAAATTGCCTCTCTTGCCCCAGTGACCAAAGTGCCTGGAAAGGCCATGTCAGCTGAATTCCTGGATTGAGGTGGAGTGAATGCAGATGAAAGTACAAGCATTGTACAAGCATGATGCCCAAACTGTCATCTAACAAATAGTACTTCTTCTTCAGATGCCAAGCACACTGGTCAATAAGACTGACGGTGAGAGCAGAAGAACTGAAAGGGTGATAAATTTTATGCTTTCCTCGGTCTTCGAACAGTTGTGTGATTCTGAGTCGTTGAACTTGCCTGTGCATCAGTTTATCCAGCTAGAGATGGAATGCTTTTCTTGCAGCTCTCCCAGAGTTTTCAGTCTGGTGTGGAAAGCATCAAAGAAATACAAAATATTTTTTCATATCCTCACAAATGACAATTGCCACGGCCGTGGAGGCCTGCTAATTTAGACAAGCTGAGGAACTGGCCTAGCACAGCCCAATGCGGCTTAATTTGCAGACAATCAGTGTTTAGTAGTTATTTTCCTTTGACTAGGCTCTCTCTTGAAATTTCTGCATGTTTGCTTGTCACTCTTCCAACATTTCTACTGTTTTGTTTTTTTTCCTACCGTGCTTATTGAACAAAGACAAGGAAGTATCTAATAGATTAAAGTGAAGCCTAGTAACATGGTTCAGCGGACTAATACTTTAATCTGTGAGACCCTAAGATCAAGTGGACTCAATTTCAAGTCCTGCCACTATTAATTTAACCATTAGGAACGTTGCAGGTACTGAGAGCCTGGAGCCTGCAGGTGTTTGCTGTTGCAGAAACAAGCAGCACCTTCACCCTCCCATAATGCAGCCTTTAATGCAAAAAGACACCTGCCTGATTTAAGACATGTCCCTTAAAATAAGCCTGTCCCAGTAGATCATGAGGTTGATCTTTTCTAGGGTTTCAGGAGATGCAATTTTGCAGCCAATGTAAAAATCACTGGCTGATACTGCTCAGTATGACAATTTTATGTATAATTCTAATATTGCAATGAGATGCACTTGGGTTTACGGTGTTTGCTACATGTTGACTTTCAGACAGTCTCTTGGGTCACCTTTTAAATAAACTTAGGTCAGAGTTGCTTCAAAGTTAACTGACTGCTCAGTTTCACAGCATGCCAGATGGGCCAAAAGCAAACTCCTAAAAGATTATGGATAGACATATAGGAGGTTGAGACACCGTAAGAAATACTAGCATGGCTATAGGGTGCTGCTTCTGTAAATGCCTTTTAGTTTGTGCTTTCTAAACCCTGTTTTTACCTTCTTTAAGTTTTTGTCTCGTTAGTGACAAAAATGTGTGAATGTGGAAGCAGGAGTGCTTCCATATACGTATTTAAACATCTGTTTAAGTATCTAGTGCTTGAATCTGATGCTTTTCTATGTGTCATGTCTCTGTTAACACGTGTAGGCTTATGTATCTTTTGCATGTATGTAGTGTGTGTGGACAGTAAGATAATTGCATGAAGTGTGCATAATAAAAAAAGTTAGCTTTTGATGGACTTTTTTTTTTTCTGTGTCCTTTCCAAGGCTTCCCAAATAATTATTTGGCTATTCACAACTCTCGTTCATGAGCAGATGCAGTAATACTTATCTGTTTAATAATATACACTATTATGTCTTTGGGGGAAAAGATATATTTGAAATACTTTGAAAAGAAATAAACAACAAGGCTTGTAATTAAGTGTTGCTATTTTAAGTAGAATTGGTTTCAACCATCGACAGTCTGTCCTTCTCCTCAGCCTTTAGGAGGCTGCTGCACATGATGAAAAGTTTAACTTGTCAAGTGTAAATTTAGACGTAGAGTCCGGAATATCAGGCTCCATGAGTGATAATTATCAGCACCTGGAAATAATTTGTACCAGAGAGTTAAGAAATGAGTTTTCCCTTTCTACAGATAGGGAGTTTTTAACCTCCCAATCACTGGAATGCTCCCCGGAGCTTACAGTGACATGGCTTGTGGTTCATTCCCACTAGTAAACATGGCACCAAGCAATTAGATTGTCATTAGAAGATGAACATTAGCTTTGTAAAATAGGATTAAGAATAAGCTGAGAACAAATGATCAGCTAATGTATGCAGTTCATAAGTAACACTGTACACGCAGGCTCCAGTGCAGAGCCCATTGAAAGCGATGGAATTGCCTTCCACCAGCTTTCAGTAGCCACTGGCTCAGGCTCAGATTCTGGTTTTCCTTCAATTTTATAGTATTTATTCTCCAGAACTACGGAAACTTCATAAATGGATAAAAGTTGCTCCACCTCCAAAGCGTAAAATAGTAGGATATTATGCTGGAAACTCTACAAAGACAAGAATTAATTTATTCTTCTGACCTGTAGGCAGGCTGCCCCTGAAACACGCTCTTCCACTCTTACGGTTTCTTCTTATCTGCGTGCAGATATCATCTAAGCAATTTCTCCTGTATCTACAAGGCTGCATCATTATTGCCTAGTTAAATATAATTTTTCCCTACTGTTTTAAGATTAGTTTAGGCAAGAGAAGGCACTACTAGGACAGAGCATACGTACACATTTTCTTGGTGAGGCCAGCACCATTACAACATACACAGACAAGAAATACCGTTTAAAGGTGTTTGGTTTTAAAATTGCAGAAAACAGTTAGCACCTGTATTACTGGGAAGTGGAGCAAAAATTTAATGAAGATTCACGTATACATAGTTCATGTAAGTTAAGATATTGTAGTATTACATCTTTTTTATAAATGTCTATAGAGTGCGAGAAGAACGTGTTAATAGTATTTTTAATTATTTAGTAACACTTTATAAGCTATTTATGAAAGGATTCTAATGTGATCAACAACCAAGGTTCCACAACAAGATAGGCATCTTGGATAAGATTTTTTTTTCTGTGGCAGTAGATAGCAAAAGAAACAAAGAATTGAAGGAGGAAAATAAAATCTATCTCTCGAAGAGTGCTTGTCAGTGCTTGGTTGTAGATAAATGAATTAATCCAATATTTCATTCTCTGAGAATGATGAGTTACGTAGAGTAACTAAATTATGGGCTTTTAATTGTTACTTTCTTTAGTCTATTATATGAACATTTCATATAATTATGTTTATTAGATAGTATAGATTTAGCTTAATCTAGGAAGTATATAATAGAAATATAATTATAGACAAGAAAAATGGATATTAAACTTATGTAATTTTCTTTTATTGTACTAAATGTTTCTGCAATTAAACTCTACTGAAATTATTTGAGTTTAGAATTTCATCAGTTTTAATGGGTCTGAGTTATTAAACATCTGCCGGATTCGGACCATCGTATATAATTTTAGAATCAGAGCCATAAACATCAGAGGAACTACTCATTTGAATACAGTTTTTCATATGTGAAAGTATTTGGATGAACAGGCATTATAGAAAGCTTGTAAATTTGGATACCTGAGTTTCAGAAGCGTTGAGTACTATGATCGTGTAGTGGTAGATATGCACTGTATTTTACAGCTCTCATTAAATTGTTACTGGGAAGTAATTGGAAAAAGGTGGCATGTAGAAATGACTTTTCTTCACAAGATGTCTTTTTCTTTTCATGTGATTCGGTCCGAATTAGTTTGGGATTGTATGGCTTGGACAGTTTCTGAAATATTTCTGTTGTTGATTTGCCAAACACATCTCCCTCTTGGTTTTTTTCTTTTTCTTTTTTTTTTAAAGGGGAAAAAAAAGGGGAGGGAAAAAAACGGGAGGGTGGGAAGGCATGAATGAGAGATTGAATTTGGGAGTGATCTTTCTCTTGTTACATGATGTGAAGCATGTGTGGGAAATGTTTTCATCTTCAGAAGTCATTTGCCCCATGCAGAGAATGCTTGAAATGAAAATAACTTTCCAAATTAAAATAGAATGTGTAGTTTTTTATTTACAGACACACAGAGACATAGTCACTCATACACACAGAATACCACTTACCAGGGAATGCATTTTATTTGATCTTCTATTCTTGATAAATGTCACATTTATAAGATACTATTTGATAAACTTTAATGCTGAATTATTTAATTTCATCAAAAACATTTGTGTTTTCATTCCGCTTTATGAATTCATACTTGTTCACTTTATGTGGGTTGTGTATTTCATAAAATCTCACCTCCTGCACCTCCATTATGTTAAAATGTAACAAGGAACCAACTGGGTGACCCTCCTCCTCCATGGAACCACAAATATCATCGTTTTCAATGAATGTTAATAATTCCATCTTGAATTTTTCTTTTACTCTCATTTTAACTAGTATTTCTTACATCTGGTTGAATATTTGCTTCTGTTACTACTATTTGTAAAACTGGGGGACCAAATAGTTTCAGCCGAAGCTTTTGGCGTCCTCTTAATGGGCCTGGGAGCTTGGATGCCTCATGTCCCACATCTCCAGGCTGGGCTAGATACTTCCTTCCAGAATCATTGAGATGTGTCATGGGACCAGTAGTCCCGCTATTTTTGGAAGCCACTTAATGCCTGATGTAATCCACTGACAAATGGCTGCCTTGGCTATTTTCAGCCGGCCCTGCTTCTTTAATTAATCTTGCTGTAATGTCACACCTCAACTTCTTCAATTGTTCTCTGGCTTTCCACGCTGCGGAGAAGCTTCTTTGTGTGACAGTCCGGCTGCTGATGTTCGCTGTGTGCCTTTTCCACTACTTTACATCCACAGGCTTCCTATCTCTCTCTGTCCAGGCTCCTTGTTGACTTTGGGGGGAAGGAGGAGGGAAGAGAAAAAAAAACCTGATAAATACTGCATGTAAAAGATAGTGTTCAGGGAAATAAAATGATCCCAAATTTACTTATAAACTTAAATAACTAATAATATGTAGAGAATTGTCTCTGTGTTTTATAGTTATTGTATTTAAGCTTTTTCAGACAAAGCTGTAGATTTTTTCCCAAAGCAAAGCTTAGTACGTAAAAAGTAAATACAATGGTATATGGTTATTATCTTGTAACCCTATCAAATCTGGCTGAAGGTTCAGGTTTTCTGTACAGAGCAAGGAGATAACTTCAAAAGCTCAAATAGTTTGTAGTTTGGAGAAGCAGTCAACTGAGAGAACTTAAAGATCAAAGCCAGAATATCTGATTTTAATGATGCAGAACATATGCTTCACCAAAAACCTTTTGGATTAAAAAAGTTAATGTAATCAAAGAACTGAACTCTTTGTTTGGATCTAAGAGCTGTGTGTTGAAGCATTCGGCACAGTATCTTATAGTGTGGTGTTACTGTAGTTGTGTATAAGGAGTGAGTTAAAGCAAAGTTAAGAGACTAGTGAACCTGGCGCTAGGAAACTTTTGTTTTGAAGATCGAAAATGTTTTTGTTGAAGAGCCCTTAAGAATCTTGAATAGAACTGTTTTGATGAAGAGACTGCGGATGCGGATAGACATAAAAAGCAAGATTGTTCTCTGGGAACTTGATTAGCCTTATTCAATAACTGAGAATCCAGGAAGTTCCTCTGGAGAGTTTTTTGATTTACAGTGAATGCAAAAAAGGACCAGATAAAGGAACACAGACATATCTGCAAGAGGGAAAAAAATGCCCAAGGGTGGAAAAGTTTCCTTTCATTGCAGTTTGATAAAGGGAGATAATGTAGTCCCCGTGCCTGGACAGAACAGTGTTGATAAGATCAAATTCATGGGTGAAAAAAGATATTAACTGAATTATGAGGTTAAAGAGAAAAAAAAATGCTGGACAGGGAAGACAGCTGAGGATTCTGTTTTGAAGTAGCTTCTCAGGGTCTCTTCCGAAGTCCCTTGAAATCAATGGAAGCTATTCCATTGATTGCAGTGAGTTTGGATGAGACCCTGTAGGAAAATACAAAATGTATTTGAAAATAAAGAGCTATCAACATATACAGTGTTTCGTTTATACATGTATCAAGCTATGTATATTTATTTATATATCTAAACTATTGTACGCGTATCTTCAGCTTTATTTGGTTGCTACTTTTAAACATATGCTGGAAGCACCAAGTTGGTCACATTTGTCACTTGCCAGAAACAACCAACTCTTGCCAATGTAAGAGTTTAAATTTTTTTTCTTGCCGTGAAAGGCATCTGTTTTTCTGATAGCTCTTGTTTCTTATTTCTTGTGACATTGCCTTTTTGTTCTTTTTGTCTCTGTTTTCCACTCTTTCTGATGTGTTTCTTGGAAAGCCTCAGGAGAAGAAAGGACTGCTCCCCCTGCTTCTCCCCCTTTCCTAAAGCTAATAAAGATAACTCTTTAGGTTGATCTTCCCCCCACCCCCCCCCCCCCCCCCTTAAATTTTTATTGAGACCAGCTCCAGAGTAGTGTAAAAGGCCAGAGCTCCATTTGCCTTGAAGAAACTGGGCAGAAGTATAGGATCCAACTCTGAACCTCTTTACTCCTGTGAATGGAAGCTGTGCTTGTTATGTTACTGCTGGTTTCTTTTTATGTGACATTAAATTAATTTTGTAGCTACAGAAGCTCCCCAAGGCCACTCAGATAGAAAGCTAGTCAAAGTACTTAGAAATATTTAGCACATTTTTATTAGAAGCATTTTGTGGATGCAAGTTGACTTCTGGATAGACTGCAGGAGAAGTGTTTTCCCCTCTGTGATGTGACTTTCAAGGTTAAGGAGTGGCAAAACCACCATGAGCCTCTTTTTACATTCACTGGGTCATTCTGCATCTGATCTTTTGAGCTATCCTTGCCTTGAACTAACCTGGTTTGTGAACAAGCTAAAGCAAGGCAAAAAGATCCCTTTGATCTTTAAGAGCTGAGCATCCCTGCATCTGTGACTGTGCTCGTGATGAGATCGATGTGAGCTCCTGGATTCAGGCACCAGGCGCATTTCAGAGGCAGGCGCAGTTTGCGAGGATACCCTCGGTGTTACTTCTCTCCCTCTGCTCTTCGTTGCTGGTGTTGCTGCAACTGGGTGAGATTAACTGGCAGCTGAGAGCAGAGTACCCACTCCGCTATGGGTGCCACCGTCTTCTACCTGCCCTTCTCCAAGTCTGTACCTGATAAGTGGTCAGAAAAGCAGTGTATTACACGTTCTGGAATGCTATTGGCTTTGGAAGATACACCATATACATGTATAACTCCTGGCAGCCCTTGTTTGAGAGCAGAACTGTATTGCGAGGATGTGGTCAACTCTGTTCTAATCCTGGAAGAATTTTTAAGTTTCAAATCAGTGGGACTCTTATCATAACAGGGCAGGTCAGGGCATTTGATGTTGTTGTGTTAAGAGATATTGTTTTGTCTTGCCTTCTGGACCACTGAAAAAAGTCCAGTTGCAAGCATCGCGTTGGTCAATACTTCAAGATATTTGCTAACCATCATAGTGACAGGTTCCAGTCATGCTGCCACGGTAAGTTCTTGTCACACAGGGGAGCTAAAGTCATCGGCGTGTGTATCTTTGCCTCTTAAGGCCTTCTGGAGTCACAGTGGAGTCACTTCTGGAGTCCCAGTGACATTTACCATATCTTTGTAGTCATTTTTTGGTGACGCATAAAAATGCAGGAGGCTGGATGCTCGGATTGCTACAAGTTTTCTGGCTTCCATCTCCCTTGAGGTTAGAAGTCAGGGTCATCCTTTCCAAGATGCCCAACAGCTGTTTCTTCAGTTGCTCACTAGTTGCTGGCCAGTGAGTATATCTCATACAGGTTTCTTAATTGAAAGCAAATGTCAAGTTTTTGTCAGATAATATGGGATTTAAAGGGTAGATTTTCCAAAGCACAAAGGAGGGCTGCGTGTCTGTGCCACTGAAGTAACACATTTTCTAAATTGTGAGTTTATTCAGCAACCGTAAGGGTTTGGTTGCATCTCAGGTGTCCCTGTGCAAAGCTAGCTGTGCACCCACTAGCAGCGATGCTCTCCTTCACTGCAGCCCGCGATGTGCCGGGTTAGCACCCCACCCTGCGGGCAGGCTCGCTCCTCCTCGATGAAGTCTGTCATGCTGCAGCCACCTTTCTCGGGTCTTGATTCTCCAGCCTGCAGATTCAAAGCATACCCAGATATGTCAGCATGGGCCATACTGACACTACCCACACTTTGGATTGTAGCCTAGACCTAAAATATACTTCTGAGTCTATATCTGATTGCTTTCCTCCAGTGGAGCCTACTGAGTATTCAGTATCCCCTTATTTAGCCACCTGCCTTTATTAAAAATGTGATTTAGGTACAGTGGAAGAAAAATGGCAAAATCTCACTCGAGGAAAAGTAAAGAGGAAATCACAAATGTTAATGAAATTTAACATTGAATTTGTGAGACTCCTGTGTTTAAAAGGATGTTGGGTAGTACATCAGATAAGATAGTGAATCCAAAATATGATTGTCAGTGGGAATCAGTGCATTGTTTCACTGCTGAAGCAGTATTTTTCCAGTTCATTAGTTACTTTGTTTAATTTAAAAAATATATAGACAGAGGGGTAAATTTACTGCAATTGCCAGTGAAACCACACAAGGAGTCCCATAAGAATGTGAAAAGAGTGCAGTTCCTTATAGCAGCGAAATAGCAAAAGCCCAATTAATCAGTGGTTCTTTGCAGATTTTAGACCAGAACTGGCACGCTACCAAACTGCCCTCAGAAGAGGTCTAAAACAGCTCAGGAAATGATTTAATGGGCACCTGGTCACAGATGTGTTCCTGCCAGACATACTGTCTGCAATGGTACATCCCAAAATGGCCCTACAGGGTCTGAAATGCAAGGAACGTACGCGAAAGTTCTTCTTTTTAGATTTGGAGAGGTAATAAAAGAAACAAAAAAAACCCCAAACTCAGAAAAAAAATCTGCTGTGTAGTCTTCCTAATCTCTAACTTTCCTGTTAGTCATGCTGGCAAGTACCTATGTTCTTTGCTGACATTTTGGTCAGTATTTCATCATTTCTCTGATCTTTTTTGTCAAATCAGGCTATACTTTGTTTATCTTGATGTCCACTTAATTCTCACAGGGACTTCAGATGTTGCAAAAGAGCGGGAAGTGAAGGTCTTTCTACTGGCTGGGGGTGGTCACAAACACTCAGCTAAAGTGGTCCAAAATGGTGGTGGTGTTTGATCCCTGCGATATAAACTGCTAACAAGTCGCCTGATTTTGCTCTGCCGTTTTTGGAGCGCTCATGGTTCTGCTGAACAATGATTTCATTCTCTGCTTCGTGCTGTTTAATGTAAAGTTGCATGCTAATAAATTTAGCACTGAGTTACTGACTTTGCCCAGATGATGGAAACCTGCCTGGACCGACCAGTTAGGAATGTTACTGGTATTGTTGTTTCTGGCCAGGTTTCAACTGGAAGGGGGTGTGATAAAGTAGCTCTGATTTTCTTGCATAATTTCTTTCTGCCGTAATTAGATCCGATTGTTCTGATTTTTGCACGTAAGTTTAGGAGCATATATAAGGTCATTGGCATTCCAGGAGCTCTGGCTAATTTGAGTTTTAAAGAAAATATTTAGAAACCTGAATTTTGGATAATTATCTAAGTCAAGAATGTTTCCATTTGGCTCACTATGAAGTTTCTGCTGTGATGAGACTTCAGTGAGGTCAGTTTTTCATTTCTGGTAGGAACTTTTAGATAATAAACTAGGGAAAGCCATTAAGAAATATGAGAAATATTTTGAGATAAGAAACTGGAAGAAGTGTTTCTCGTATTTCTTAATCCATATAAATTTAAACAATCCTTATTTAAATTTACTAGAATTGCCATAATTCTGCCTTTACTAAATATTTTTTAATATCTAAATAAGAATTAATTTGCAGGTCTGATTATGACTTCCTTACTCTTTATTTCTGGTACCTCAGCACATTTCAGGTGTGATACATACTATTTGACTTGCTTATCAACGTGTTTTTCCTGTTGCTAACCCATCTTCTTAATGAAAATAATACATGCATGTGGGTCCTGCTTTTTCTCACCTCCACATCTTTTACAAAAAAGACCGCAGCTCGGTGCAGTGAGGAGCTGCCTTGCATGATGTTTGTCATTCAGACAGTGGGCATCCAACATTACAAATGACAAAGATTTTTAAAGAGGACCATTACGGTTGGTGTACACTATTGCAGTTAAATTTTTTTGTGACACTTGTGGAACACTTTAGGGTGGAATTTATCTTGCCTGATAATAGTGTTCTGATATTAATAGCAGAAGTCTAATTTCAGTGAGTTAAATACGTCCACTTGATGATAAATAGATAAGGGTAGGCATCGCTAGAAGATGACACCACTCTGGCATAGGCGGTGTGTTTGATTCTCTCCCCTGACTGCAGAGGAAAGTGCAGGTTCCCAGCCTGTGTCAGACAACTGTGGTCTACAAAAGGTGGAGGTGTAAGAAGCAGCAATACGTGCAAATTAAAAAGCAGAAGCATGCAGTGTATTACAGGTATTTGTGATTTGTCCTGTATTTATGCATTCTATTTCCACTCATCCATTTCCCTGAGACTCACACTAACATATTTGTCCATCAGCTGTTTTTTGACGCTTAGAGAGTGGGTTCTCTATGCATTCTGTTCTGCCTCCAAATTACAAGAGACTGAGGCACAGAGAAATTGTTGCATTGCATTTCCATGATTTAGGTTTGGAGCATGAAATAGAAAGTTTTTCATCTGTTTTGGCAAGCTATAGGATGCATAGAACTGACTATTGCATCATTCAGATGGAAAAAACCTAATTTTGGTTTAGTATTATCTAGCATTTCCTCTAAATCTGCACAATACTTCACATAAAACCCGTGGTAAGCTGGCTGCATGGAAAAGCTCACATAACTCTTTTTATTTTTTGTGAAAGGCAGGTTGAGAAGTGTGAGAAAGAGAGGAAAGGGATATTATAATTTCTTTCTCCCTCTGAACCCTTTACAAATGGTTTCCTGGTAACACAAGCCCTTGGTGTGGCAGATGGATTTTATGAGAATTAATTGCAATAATATTCTATAAAACTGTCCCAAACGTTTTCAGAACCTATTTCCTCCTCTTTATTTTTCTGATGTCTACTACAAGGGCATGTCATAAATAAATATAGCAGGAGTATTTCCACACATAAGTAACAGAACTGATTTTACTTTTCACTTTCACAGAGGAATAAGTAAAGGTATTTAAATGTGGACTTGACTGCAAATACCATCAAGAGGTTACTGTAAAGGAAAATGCTGCATTGCTGCAACGGGATGGGCTGCATGACCAGACTGCACTTTCTGATCTGCCATCTGTGATTCCTTGGGACACTGAGGAATGACGCTGGGGATAGGGGTGGAAGAAATCACTCAACACATTTTGATATGATCACATTAAGATGGTGAATACGGAGTTCCTTTGCTGTTTCCCAGCTGCTGCTCACACGATGCTGGGAGCTGAACGGGAGGAGAAGTAAACAGAGCACAGTCCTTTTTGATGGTCCATGTTTATATTCTATCTAGGTAGGGAATATCTCAGCTAGGAGCCTCAGTAACCTAGAAAAACTGAGCAGATGTGATCTCCACTTCAGAATAAAGCAATAACCTGTAGCTGAGGTTTTTTTCTAACCTGTGGCTTTTGTTTTTGGGAGCACTCTTCCTTTTACTTTTGGGTCGGATTGATTTTTCTGGAGAGGTGAGAATTTAGAGCTTCTCGTAGCTTCAGGTGAAGTTGAGGACATTTATCCCCTTTGAAGAACCAGCTTTAAATCTGTAAAAGTTGTGACCAAATAGAAGAATCCAAAAGCCAACCCAGCTTTTAAAACACAGTCATTCATAGATAGGCAGATAGCAGGTTCATGGCACAACTAGCAACTAAAAACTTTTTTTCCCTCCTCTCTTTTTGTAGCTTGTGCACCTTATTGTCTTCCTTTTGAGGCATATGACATTGTCTGTGTAGCAACTCCTGTTTCTGAAATAATAAACTGACACAAACAAATAGAGCTCTTGGCTTTTCAAAAACATTCAGCACTAGCTTGTTTAATATATTATTAATAGAAACAATGAGACATCCCTCTGGTAAATAGGCAGTGCAGTCACTTGGCACCTTTTACAATAACACAATCTTGGAAAGTACAAGAGATACCAGGGGATATGTGCTTGAAAGTAGGTTATGAGGAATTTGAGTATAGTCACAATTTCAGCAGCAGCTATGATGGAAGCAACACAGGGAAGGAGCATGTTTATTTTGTGCCATGCTTTTTTGGATGGGTTAGGGCGGGTAGAGGACGTAACTTCTGGGATCCACATGCACTCCGGAGCTGGAGAAGCACCTTTCAGAACCTGAAACCAAGAGAAATTCCATCCAGGTGGTCCATGAGTGGAGCACGTTGTCTGGCTATGAAAGTAGCACACCTGTGGCAACGCTGCAATGCAGTGAGCAGAAACGCGAAGGAGGGAGCAGGCCCATCAGGGGATATTGCAGAAATGCTGCTTGTAATGCAGGAAGAGGCTGCTACCAAAACCTTACTGTCCTGGAGACCACCTCTGTATCTGGAACAAGCAAATTGGTAAATTGGAAGCTTCATGGAGATACCGCCAGAAGGCTAGTACTGCAGAAAGAAACGCTTCTGTGAAATTTAGTTCTGCTTAAATTTCATGGAACCATTTGCAGAAGAGATGTTCAGAACACCATTTATTTTCTCCTGCTTCCAAACTTGACTCTGAGAGAGATGATTAAACATCCTCTGTGAATTTGCTTCAGGAAATATGAAGTTAATGGTGTGATAATATGTGTCCTTTATTGGCTTCTATAAGCAATTCTAAAAAATCTAGATTTAGGCATTTTGTTTGTTATTATTTATTAATAAGGTTAATTATAGCTGTGAGACATGGAGATTAGTATGTGACTCTAAGATTACATTGATGGATTATGGTAGTATATCTAAGAACTACTGCTTAAGTGAATTTATTGATATTCAGTGATTTTCATGCCTTGAGTTGATGGTCTATTACATTTTATACCAGCAAGAATTTGAACTTCCAGTTAGTGCTGATATTTCTTGTTCTAACTGGCATAAAATTTCCTGTTTTGTCTGTAGCTATGATTTTTTTACCACTTCGGTGGTTTACACTTGAGTATAAACTTGAGTGAAGGACAACTGTTGGTTATCAACTCCTGCCTCTATCCATACAGCGAATAAAGGACTACAGGTTTTCCTGTGTCTCAGCGTGCTTGGTGTGTGTTCATGCACCAGGGCTGACCTGGTAATCAGCAGCTTGTGGAAGTGCTTGAATATTGAAACAATACTGTTGTAAAGAAGAGTAAAAGGCAGATATATTCAGTCCCTTGACTTGCTTGTGAGACTCTTCCACGAGGCTCAAGCGCGATGAGGATTTTGTGTGATTTTGGACACGCTGGCTTTGCTAAGCAGTGAGGTGAGAATGCTATCTTATTCCCTAGGAAAGAGCAAAGCAAACAAGCTGGCCTTCCCTCATTATGCTCCCCTGATCTGCTGTTCGGTGGAGAAGTGTGGTTGTGTTGTGTAGCAAAGGTACCAGAGTCTCCTTCTGTGCTTCGTTACAGCTGCATTAGCTTTGCTGTGGGCAATGGCCTTTGCACTGGCAGTGGGAAGAAGCTGATTTGCTGTAATGATGTTCAATTTAAAAAAAAAAAAAAAAAGGAAAAAAGAAGGCAGTTTTCATTTAACAATCATGCAGCTTCTACCTTATTAATCTGCTTCCTGAAAAAAACAATTTTCTCAGAGAGAAGCTATGCATAGGGTCAACACGTAAGCATTGTTGTATATTTACATGTGCAGGATCCAAATGTGCAAATGCTGAATCTGTAACTGTCTCTAATTGTTGAGGCTATTTTGACTCTTGAGTTATGCAGATATACCTGCCTCTGCCATTAACTTGTTTTCCAGAGTATGCTGTCCATCTGCTTCAA
The DNA here is from genome assembly GCA_017639485.1 of Pluvialis apricaria. NCBI lineage: Eukaryota > Metazoa > Chordata > Aves > Charadriiformes > Charadriidae > Pluvialis > Pluvialis apricaria. Next base: position 153,928,563 of record CM030008.1, on the reverse strand, counting down.
ACTGTCTAAATGCATGCTTGGCTTCATTACTTGCTACTACAAATCAAATAATAAGGGATAAGTGCCTACATGATATAGCCTGACTCACATCCCTGGTACGTGTATTTGTTTCTAGCGGTTAGATGATGCTTTTTAGGTTGGCGTGGTTATTAATTTGGATTTACATAGTTTCTACGTGATTATTTTGCAGATGTCTTGTTGCCTTTCTGTCTTTCTCTCTGTCTGTGTTTTTCTCTCTTGCATTCTTTTCTCACATTTTTGGGGTGGGAATTATTTTCATATTTAATTTTACCTAAAAAAGAAGGCAAATATGTATAGTTCAGAGGTGGCACAGATTAGAAATGGTACATAAGGCAGAAAATTAGTGCTGTTCAAATGAATTAATGGTATTCCTCTGTGCTTCCTACTTGTACTATGCATGATTTAGAAGTATTTCCCCATCCAACTTTTAAATACAAGCAACACCAGTATATTTTTTGTCACTGACTGAATACCACCCAGACCTTCCAGGACTTCCTCTTTGTTTCAGGGCTTTTGTGTTGACACTGCGTCTCGAACACTACCTAGACTGGGCTTTCACTTACGGGATCAACTTACTTTTTCACTCTTTTCTGAAAACTGGAACAGAGGGCAATTGGTTGGCATAAATGATATTCTGGAGCCTGAAAAATGCTAACAGATACACATGTAGGGCCGATGGGATAAAAGAAGAAACCTGTTTATTTTTTAGCAAAACAAGAGGAGGTTCATTAGAGAACACTAATATCTTTGACCATGATTTGTAAGGGAATAATGGCAAAAGGCATCTTGTCGTTCCTGCTTTGCAAGCAGTGTGACTGAAACACGTTTTTAATTCCAGTCTCTGCATTGAAACGGGATTAGTGTATTCTTTGTATTAAACATCTTGTGATTGTGTAGCCTTTAGAGCTTAAGTTGTTTGTTCAACACTATTGTCACATTTAGTACTGAGAGAAAAGTTTTCTTCTAAAAACATTTTATAGTTTATATATTACAATGTATTTTATGTTCTTAATATTTTATATTTATACATATTTATATATCTATATATATCATGTATAAAAAAAATCTTATATTTACTTTCTGCAGATGTGGGTTAAAGGCTTTGGTTATGATTGGTCTGAAAATACTGTGCAGAGGCATTTATAAGGTTCCTTGCAACCAAAGTCATCTAAATAGGTTGCTGTCCTAAAAGGGCTATTGTTAGTATGAAGGAGGGATTATGGCACATGCCTTCCATCAAAGCATTCCTTCCCCAACTGCATTTACTCCTGATTTTGACTCGTCAGTATGGCCTTATCCATCTCTCACTGTAATCCTTAGAAGATCCTCCTTGGCATCTTTAGCAGTTGAATCAAGTTTCGTGGTCATCTTCCTTACTCGCATTCAATCAAAGTAAGTGCAGTATTTCTTAATTCTGGCTATTAACAATAGCCACTAAATTACCACAAAACAATTTTTGCTTTTTGACACAGTTGCCTGCAAGGCATTCTTTGGAACAAAGCAGATACGCTTTTTAGTGTGTTATGAAGATAACACAGCAGCTGTATTTGGCAAGGGTGCCCTGGTTTAAATATCAGTGTGTACCAGACTAGAGGATGTCAAAAAATGGGAAATAAGTATGGCCATAATAGATGACTATGTAAACCATGGCTTATCGTGAAATACCCAAGGAGAATACTCTGGATCAACAGAGGTTTGGTTTGATTATGTCGCAGAACTGATGTATTTAAGTTTCTATATTGCTTTGACCTTGGTTTGCATGCAGTGCTATTGCTGGGTATGACAGCATCTGTCACTTTTTCAAACATGTATTTTATATATTTTAAATTCCTCCTTTAACTCAGTACCAGAAATTTAAAGTGGATTCCACCAAAACTTCATACGTCAGATATATAAAAATTTGTATTTTTAATTTGAAATCAGGCAGTGACTTCAGCAGTGGGTTAAGTACTGTATTAAGAATACATAATATGACATAAGCTTGGGGCAAGCATACCTGTGAAGTTTTTAATTTCAGTCCTAAGATTGATCTCTCTTACATCTGCTCGACTTAAAAATTCTGTGTATTTAGTAGCATGGTCTTTTATGTTTCCCTACAATGAGGTAAATTATACAGGTGCCAGAGTATATTTTGCTGTTGCTTTTCATCTGTTTACATCACCTGGCTCTGAAGCATTGATCTTCTGCAGGTCTGAAATACTGTGTCTTCTTGTGCCTGCTAGGCATTTCAGTTTAGCAGTGTTCAAATGATGGTGCAGTTGTATTGAGGAGAAATCATATATTAATAATAGTAACAATAATAAACCACTGTTGGACTGTGTGAAGATCTAGCTCTACCATGCAGAATGGTCCACTTCTCTCCTCTGCAGCCGGAGGAAGACGTAGTTTCTTGATGTCAGCGTCCCAAGAATGGTGCAGTATCTGCCCCTTCAGGAGAGAGGATGGGATAAACGGAGTGAATTAGAGAGTGCAATGCCAAGCTGATGTACTCGCAGATGAATTGAAGCCGTTGTAAAGATCTTTGGTGGCAAAGCTTGTCATCTGATTACAGTATTAGCGCTACCAGTAGATGACACTAACTGGGACCCGTGGTTTACTTCTGAAAAAATACGAAAACAAAAGAAAAAAAGAAAAAAAAAAAAAAAAAACAAGTTGGGAAAAATCTTTCTAAAAGCACCCCTTTCATTTACATTTACATCACGGTAATGAAAACTTGACAGTCCAAGAGAAATAATGATGAAAGGGAGTACAAAACGTGAGGAGAGATTTAAGCAGCTCGCAGCCTTTTCCACAGAAGAGAACACTCTCTTGCCGTTAAGGTGCAGCGGATGTTTTAATCTTTTTTTTTTTTCCAGAGAATACATACATTTCTGCTGCATCTGTCTGCAGCATGTGTAACGCAAAGCTGTTCCAGTGATTTGAATACTTGCTGACCTAAGACAGCAGCTAGGAATATCTATCTAAATGGTAATAAGAACCTTGAAGGTTAATCCATGTTAGTGTGCAAAATACTCAAAATCTTTGGCAGTTTCATTTTGTCTCATTCTGGTTATTAAAAGTAAGTAAATCCACGAGTTTCCAATAGAATTGTTCTAGAGATAAATGACAGAATTTGCCACTAGTTTCTGTCGAGCAGATTTGCAACATTACTATTGCCATAATCTCTGGTAGGTTTGACAGTTATATACAAATATATATATTTAACCAGGGCTATTGAACAATCAAACCCTGATAACAAAGTGGACTCAGGCCGGGAAGTTAATGAGAGCTTTCTGCAGGCGCTGGGGCCTGCTTTATTGCCCTCATTGTAGTGGAAGTGAGAAAATTTTACCTGGAGACAGTATTAGAGCTTTTAGAATAATTTTCTGGTAAAGAAGCTAAAAGAGAAATAAATTTTTTTTTTTCTGAATTGATTCCTAAATAATTTTCAGAAACAGTATATGATCAGAAAACTAAATTATAAAAGTGCTAACACTTGAGGCTGTGAAGTTACGACGTTAATTCATCCCTGGCCATGGGTCATGTTTTGGATTGTAAAGTGTTAAGTGAGCTAAAACAGAGCAACTTATTGTCACTCTTATTCTTGAAGAAAAAATGGGAAATGCAGTGCTACTGCATCAGTATCAAACATGGAGTCCTTGTTTCAATGCAGTTGGAAGGTATTAAATTGCCAGTTTCCAGGGTTAAAAACGTATCAAGAGTAGAAGAAAAAATATTTGTTTTTATCATATTGCGTGCTGCAGACTCACTTTCAAAGACGTCCAAGATCTAGCGATTTTGAATACTTTCTTCACTAAAATTAACCATTTGATCCAAGCTTCCCTCCATTTCTGAGACAGGCTTTTAGAATGGGACCTGCAGCTTTGACCCAACTTTAATTACACTGCTGCTTTGTTTTGCATGATACGTGCAAATCAGCCTCTATTTAAAAAAAATATGCCATTTTGTTCGCCTGTCAAAGAGTGACGTGTGGCCAAGTAGCTGGTCTCATAAGATGGATACTTCCTTTACTTGCCAGATTTTAAAATACTTTTAAAAGACTCCTTCAAGAATATTGGATGGTTCTGTATCATTATTTTTTGCATGAGGTGGGTTCTGTAGTTATGAAAGCCCTGTTATGGGATCATTATATAGTCTCATAAAAAGGCTAATACAGTGTAACTAGAGATATAAGCAGTGTCAGTGCCATAGGCAGTATAGCGGAATGTGCTATTTATGATAATAAGCAACTGCTTGACTTATTAGATCCTATAACACACCCTTAGCCATTTGTTATATCATCTGTTAATCATAATTAATGTACCTCTCATGTAAAGTCTGACCTCATAGGTAAATAGCGGAAGGCTGCAGAAAAATGAGTAAGAATGCAGATGTTCAATGGGACATTAGTCTGTACTCATTAAAATGTCATTTATATAATATGAAAGCTTTGGAAATGCAGTTTTACTAAACGTGTTCCTTTTTCTCTTAATATTTTTTCGTTTATGCAAATTGTATTTACCTTATCAATATTAGTTTTTAAGGTACCTATAAGCTTAGTAGTGGATTATGACATTAGGATTGACAGTAAAGTTTGCTTACAGAACGGTTGTCCCACTAGGGCATTTGCATCTAGTAAACAATGTCCTCATTTATGGCAGGAGAGCTGTTATGAGTGTCATTGTGATTTTTCCATTACTTTGGTTTTTTTTTTTTCTGTTGAGAAATTCTTCTCCTTTGAAGAGCCTTGAATTCAATATATCAATGCAGGGGGAGAAGACAGTGCTTCAGTTATTACCAAAAAAAAAAAAAAGAAACAGGCTTAGTAAGAATATTCAGTTTGATTTTAAAATACAAAATAATATGTGTTATTAAAGTGTCTGTAGAGATCCAATTCTGTCTTTCTATTGCACTTGTAGAAATGCCTAGAGGAAACAGAATCAGAATTCATTGTGAATATTTCTATTGCAGAAAATACAAAGACACAGACTTTACAATTATATTCTTACCATCTAAGAGGATGAGTGAACTTAGAATAATGGATGATAAAAATGAGTGTATATGAGTTTTATATACATGAGAGCAGTAATGTTTCTGGGTCATTCTATGCTTTACAAAAGCGGCAATGAAACTAAAATGTCTATGGGCCAGATTTTAATCTTAGTTCATAAACTAGCTGGGTACATCCAGAGCAATTCAGTTCGTGCAAAAATGTACTTACGCCATTGAAACTGCAACACGACATCTGTGTTTTATATGTACTTTTCCAAAAGAAACCAGTTATATGTGCTGTGATAAATGCAGGGTTAAGGGATCATACGTATTACAAAGTCATCCAACTTTCTATTCTCAGAGAATTAATTACATCCCATTTCCATTTTGTCAGTGTCATTTCCCATATTAAATAGAAAATAGGAAAAACTTCCTTTTTTGGATTGATGTATGCTTCTTCCACACATTTCCTATTGGTTACATATGGCAATTACATGAATTAAATCTTTATTTCTTAATATAGAAAAAGATTAAGTAACATACTCTGAGAAAAGCACATGCAAAGCCTTCTGTTATTACTATAACCTATTCCTTCAGAAATGGCCTATCATCTGCCATGTGCAAGAGGCCGTAAGCTGATGGCAAATATGTTCCAATGAACGTTGGCTCTCACATGAGAAATTTGCTTTAGAAATTATATATAAATTTTTCTTTTCATTAACATTGAATATGGGACTTTGAATTGTAATGAGGTCAAAGGCATGAGAAGTGATTTACAGTGTGCATAAGGAGTTAAAAGACTTTTGTATGAAGTAAATGAGAAAAAAACCCATATTAAAAAATTAGTGGCTTCACCTTTGGAAAAATAATGATCATGGAGTATATGGCTTTCTAAGCAAATTATAAGTTAATATGTCTTTTATTTGCAGTGAAAGCTAATTAAACTTTGACTTCGTAACAGACACTTTTTAAATCTGCCAGCATAGGTGTCACTTTCAGAAATACATTAAGTGCTTCTACATAACAATCTAATTAAAAATTAAGAAGTTAGTTGCAAATTTATCAAAGCTAAGACTGTCATATTCGTTGAGATATGTGGTAATATTACACTTAATTTACCACAGAGAGGGAGAAAAACTGGGCCAGAGGGGGCAGCTATTCCCGAAACTTTGTTGCTCCGCATTAAATCTAGGGAAAGCCAGTTTAGCGCTCAAGACAGGTTCGTTTCTGCTTGGATGTAGCGTAGTTGCAGAATCAGGAGCTGACAGTTTAACTCTGCCGTATAACAAAGCATCATCACCTCAAGGTCTGAAACTGCACTTCTGATAACCTTGACATTCAAAAGAAGAGACAGGATAGAAAGTTGCATTAAAAATCTTTGGCTCTGGAGAAAAAGAAGATCTAATACTGAGAGGTTGAACAAATGATGGCATTAGAGCAAGTCCAGTTGAGTGAATGAGCGGCAGAGGAAGCCCTAAGCAGCGGATGTGGAATGCACTGTGCAGTAGACCCAAGGTCAGACCTCAGTGTATGACTTAATGGAAGGGAATTTCAAGCCTAATAAAAGCCCTTCTTCGCCGTAAGAAGTTGACAGCTGGGGATGCTGTCATCTGAAGAAGGTGGAAGTACTTTGTTGAACCCCAGAGACTAACTCCCAGGAAACTGTTGCATTACAATTTGTGGGTTAGAAGCAGCAGATTACTCAGTGCTGGAGAAAAACCTGAGGTGAAGAGTGACTGAAGAAGGTGACTGCTCAGATGGCATTCTGGAAATGCTGTTTTTTCAGCTGCAAGGAGGGCAAGAACCCTTAATGTAATGACCAGATAAAAAAGCCAAGGTGCGAAGAATCCTCTGAGCCCTGTTTCTTGTTTCTTTCTCCTTCATAGGTTGATGTTTGCCTAGAAGGTCTGCGTCTGCTCACACTTCACGATACTGAGCATTTGCTGCTTGGCAAAATGCAGTTTTAAACCCACTTCAATTAACATGACCAAGTTCCATCTTCACTTAGTACAAAATCCAGCAGAGGTGGAAGGGAAATATGATATAATTTATATCAAATACTTGACTGTTCCTTCTAGTTAAATGAGCTTCACCCACTAGCTCCGGTCTCTGTTCTTTGTAACTCTATTGATAGTCATGGCCACAAAAGCACCCCAGAACCCAAGGAAGGGTTTATTCAATAGGTTTGTTGATACAGTGACAGTATCCTGGGCACTTTATTAGGACAATTGTTGCCCTTTTTCTTGCAGTAAAACCCTTTCTCTTCCTGGAACGGGTGGGCCCCAATTCAGGCTTTGCTTATCATCCATCCATGGTTGTCAATGCAAGTAGAGACCTCAGGAAATGATATTTGCTTAACTATTTAGTGTCGCATTTCAAGATAAGAACCTGCAGAGTGACATTAAGGCATCGAAGTGGAAAAAAAAGGGAGCAGGGGATACGATGTACACAGATATAAATCTTCATTCCTTTTGCTCAAACAATTTGTCTGAGAAGACATCCATTTTTCCATATTTTTTGTACTTTATTGAAAAATAGATGCAGATGTTTATTGTCCACCTCAGAAGATTAAAAATAATGGAAGCTTATGTGTTCAGTAATACAGCAGTTAAGTCTAATTGCACACTGCCAATGCAAGAAGTTAGATTTTGGAGGTACTCCACTGTATTTTGTCTGAACACAAGAACAGTGCAAATTGTAGGGGAAAATGTTTATAAACTTGTAGATCGTCGTATTTGTTGGAAAAAGTCAAGAAGTTGTCTTGGGTTCTTGGTGTGTACAGATCATTCATGATCAAGTCAAAGTTAACCAACTGAAACTGCCTTGGTGATACTGTTGTGTCATTTTGAGATACTGAGCGCTTATCAAAATCAGGAACACACAAAGAGGAGTTATCTCTGTAGTAGGATGCAAAGAGACATTTCTGAATTACAGCAACACTTAGGGGCAGACAGAAGCTGCTCCCGCTGTCAGCCCAAAGCTGCTCCCACTCCAAGGAAGCCACGCAGCCCCACGGAAGGGTTTGAAGAGTGCAGCTTAAGTAAAATATTGGTTAGAGGAATTTAAAATTGATTGGTAACCATAGCAAAGTAATATAGCTGCAGTGACACTGGGAAATTGTGCCAAATGAACAGAATTCACCCACTTTAATTTTCTGTGTGGACCAAACCCATTATTATGATCTGTACTTTCCAAAGCTTTTAATCCATTGTCCAACTATAACACAAAATAAGTTATTGTCATTCTTTGCGTGGTGAAAGTTTCGGTTTGTGTTTTGTCCTTCTGCAAATCAGCTGCAGATGAAGCATGGAGTAGAACTACGATATTAACTTTTTTTTAAAAATTAGATCAACAATTTTAGGATTTTTTTCTCTCTATCATTGTAGTATTATTTAACAAAAGCAATCGTATTATTTAAGGCATTAAAATTACTTTTGGTTACATCGGAAAATAACGCTAGTTCTTCAACGTGCGCATGTACATACGCACAGGTAAGTTATAGACAGCAAGATTGCATTTACTGAGATGTGTTCTGCTATTATGTTTCCTCTATTAACTGTTACCAGATCACATAAAAATAAAACTCACCATAGCAAGGCTTTAGCCCTGGCTACAGAACTGGAAGCCTATAAATGTTACTTAAGTTACAGAGTCTTTTGAGGTTGGGTTTGTAGGGCCCAAAGGAGGACGTGTGGTGGTACCGTAAGCTGTGCTCTCCTGTGTTCCTGTAAGTGATGCAAGGAGCTGCCACAGATGCTGATGCAAATACTGAGGAACGATCTGGAGCTCTGTGAATGAAATGAGCATGGCAATAGCAGAGGCAAGTTCAATAGCTACGAACAGAATATGGGGAGGGAGCGGAAGGATTCTCTGGTCTGAGGGCCATCTCTGTTCCTCTAGATGAACCAACCTTCAGTCCAAGCCCAGAGGAAACCCTGATTTCCAAAACAATAGGGCATACAAGAAAAGACATAGCGCTTCTGTTTCTTATGCCATTCAACAAGATTTAGAAGGAAATGCAGCCAGTATTAATGGTCATTACCTGATGAAAACCAGACATCCTTGGGAATAGGCTCATACAATCCAGGATAAGGCTAAATGCAATTAAAAGGACTCCACTGAGGCCAAAATGGCAGAGGAGCCAGAGGAAACAGATGGATCTTGAAGTATGGAATCATCATCATGAGGAAAGACTTTTTTTTTTTTTAAGTAAAAAAAAAAAAAGAGAGAAAAAGAAAAATCTAGGTTAGGTAGTTAAGACATAAATCTATTTCCCTAGAAAGCATAAACAACTATAAAGAAGAGACAGTGACAATCACTTTATTGATTACTTGTAAAGAGGGAATTGGTGTTACTTTCCAAGTTCTTTTTCTTGAATTTGGCTTGTAGGTTGGTTAAAGAATGGTTGAGCAATTTTAAAGAATGATTCACTATTTACAGTAGTTTTTCATCTGCAGTTCATTTGTAAGGGGAGAATTTAAAACTACCCCACCTTAGATTTCACTAACTAAAGTATTTTAATGTTACTTCTTTGTACACTAATCCCATAATCATTGTAAAAATCAAGCACCAGATTCTCCTTTACCAATTTCATTTACACACTTGAAGGATCTTTCGCAATGTATCTAATGATGTAACAGAGCCTTTGTCTGCCTGAAAATCCAATTCAGGGGTTCCCTCTTCAGTTCCTGTCACTTGTATTGCTGCAGCATGTGGGTTCATAAGCCCTTGCTACACAAGTTTATGTTAGAAGCAAGAACAGTTGTGTAGATTAGGGCAGTGGGTTTACTTCAGTAAATATTGGTGGAGTGCAATACTATTAGCTTAACGTCTGTGCTGAATTAAGGGGTGCTTTCGCTTAAGCTTAACAGAGGAGAAAATGCTTTAAAATTATCATTACAAACCGTGCTGCTCAGACTAAAAATGAAGTGAAACTTTTTTCTTGGTAAAATGGTTGCTGGTACGTATTGCTAAAGGCTGCACATAGGAGAAAAAAGGTTGTCAGAATTACTTTTGGAAAGCTTTATGAATTCGCTTCTGATAAGCAAATGGCAGAGTGACAATACAATTTAGTAACTTATCCAGTATATTAGGATTCATGGGCTACTCAGAAGTTTCGCCCTCAGGCAAGACCTGTAGTAGTTGCAGGGAAATGATTTATGCATTGTAATAAATGTTACTGCTCAATCTGTTTGCTTGTTCAATGGTTAAAGTCCCAAAAGAAATGTCTATCTCAAATTAGGACTGGCATGCATTATCTGTCAGCTTTATATAGTACTGTAAAAGTCATTCAGCTGACAGAAATATTAGCAGAATGTTTTACAGATTTTTGTACGGGATGAATCCTTGCATTGGCGAGGAGAAGCAACGGGGCTGTGGTGCTGTGCTACAGGATTAAAGTTGCGTGTAGATGAGTAGTTTCACTCAGTGGTTCACTGCAAATGAACATCTGGACTGCATATTGATTCCATGTGTGCAAATGAGATCAGCCCAAATAATGACCAGAATCAATCAGGCTTCAGCCTAGAAGTAACGTACACTGGTACTGATTTGTTAGACAACCAGAATTGGCAGCACCTTGCATAATTTGGCACCAATTGACAAAGATTAGACTGTTTTGGGGCCTGACCGGTTATTAATTTGACCCCCCCCCCCTCCCAAAATATTTTGCAAAGTAAAATCAGCTGCGGCTTATTTGTCCCTGCCCCCTCCTTTTCATACCAGCCCTAATTGTTTTAGACAAACAAGTGAGCTTGCGGCCTGTTCGCTTTACACAGGAAGACATGAATTCTTTGATCCATACAATATTCTCTACTTCAACCTTGGAGCTATTTACTAAGGAGATTTATTTGCAGACAGACAGTAAAGCAGTTCTTTACAAATGGAAATGAGTTCAGCTGCTTTGATTTTTTGGCTCAAGTTTCTCCCCTCCTGTAGGAGTCATATCACAAAATAATTAATAGGTACCTGCGCTGGGTTCTTGTTTATCGGACAGTAGCACAAACAACGGAGTAGAAATCACCCAGATGTTGTAGAGGTTTTTCGAGTAGTGTAACACCTCTGGATCAGAGCTGGGAATCAAACAATACTGCCCTGGTTTTAGGTTTCGGACTAGACTTACAATTCAGACAAGTCTTGCCAAAGCTTACCAGCCTTTTGACCAAACCTGCCCTCTTTTTCAAACCACTTTGGATGAAAAAAAAAAGGGGAAAAAAAAAAAGGAGAAAAAGCATTATGTTAAAATAAAATGATTTTCCCCTTGTGTTTCTTTGAATTCCAGATTCACAGTAAAAAAATCGGTTGGATCAAACCTTAAGAAGATATTTGCACAAAGTGCTATGGCATTTACTTTCACACAGTTGCAGGGGGAGTGTAATTTTTCTAGGAAGTGTTTTCTTTGTGCTTTGGCTTAAGAACAGGGAGACAGTCAGGCTAGCAAGACCTGAAAGTTTCTCTGTCTTGCCCTGTGTGAAATGAATGTAAAGCGACTGAAGGCAGTGAAACTGCAGTGATGCTGAATTGCTGCACGGGAGAGGAGAATTTGGCATTCCCTCGCTGTTGATCTCCTGGTGTATCGCATGGTGCTTCCTTTACCCGTTATAAATTCAGCATTGGCTTTATGGACCCTGGGAAGAATCAGAATTTTAAAGTATGCATTCCCAAGAACAATTTTTATATTTTGACATGAGTCACTTTTAATTGTTCAGTAATTCAATGCACTCCACTCCCAAAGGGTCTTTTGCTCCCTTTAGGGTTCTCTTCCATAAATTGTGACTTACAGCACCCTTTAGGAACACAAAGTAATTTGGACTAGAAAGTAAGGAGACTGAAACTCCAGGTGGAAATTAAATAAGCAAAAAGTAATTACCTGGTCAGGTCAGGAGGGTTAACCCTCCCCTGACAAAAGCGTGAGGGAATCTTTAATGATCACAGGTAGTGGAAAATTTTCCTGACTCAAACCAGGAGCGAGACGTCCAGCAGACGAGCGGCCCCTGATACCATGCTGGGGCGCTGGTTTAGTGCTGACCCAGGGCATCATCCATTTCTGCCGAATTGCCTGTGATTTCGGTGGTGTGAGATCAGAAAGCAGGCAGAGAAACTTAGCGTACCTCTAATGCCATACCCTGCTGGGCGTCTCAGCATCGCGCAGCGATCTTTCTATCCAGCTCTTGCCCCTGCCTGACCTTGCCTCGCTTTTAAGTTCCAGTGAGATCAAACAGGGTGGCAGAGGGTGACGGGGATGTTTGTTTTGCTTCTGTGAATGGGCATCACTTGTGATTCATGTGGTTTGCGGGCCCATGCTGTAGGAATAACTGTTTGGTACGGAGAAGGGCGGTAGGTGTCGATGATCTGACTTGCCTTGCTAATCTCTAGCGTCTATGATTCATCTGTTCTGGGAAAAATGATAACATTATCAGGGATCTTTGAATACAAAACATATTTTATCGTAACTAAAAAGCAGGTTGTGCCAGCTGTACTTACCGCATTCCTATGGTGCCTTTCCTAAAATAAAGCTCTGCTGTATGTGTGTAGATATGTGAATCTGCCTGAAAATGTTTTCTTATGTGCTGCCTAAATGAAAATCTAGGTGTAAAGCCATGGCATTTGTGATCCTACTGGAGAAATTCATGTATAGAAGAAATCCTGACATTTTTGCTTCAACTACTATTATCTGGTTTGTGAGTATTTTTAATGACGTCCAACTGGCATAAATTTCAGTTAGTGGGGTAGTACTACATTTCTGTGAATGCCTGTGCCCAGAAAAGGACAAACCAAGGTACCGTATTGTACCATCCGTATTAGAAGAATAAAATCAACCCTTAAAAACTCCTGCTACCCTGAAGTAATGTAAGAAGCAGGCTTTCCGGGCTATGATGGTATTTGACAATGAATCACTACACCCTCTTTTCCTTTGTCATCTCAGTATTCAGTTCATTATGCTTTGTGACAAAGAATAAAAGACAGGCTTTATTCTTCGTAATGTTTATGTTGCTAATGTGTTGTTTGTAATGAGCAATTTGTTTCTTTGAAGGGGTGTATTTCAATATATGGACATCCCTTGCTGTGGTTGATATTTTCTTTGGCTTGTTTGTTTTTCATAATGAAAATGTCTTTTCATGTGGGATTTTCTTGCCTTTATCTCTTTTTTTTTATTTACTGAACGCCTCACTAATGCTGGCAAATGGCAATATATAAATGAGATTTAAAAAAACCCCAATGCTAACAAGGATTAAAAGAGGTATCCCATTTTAGAACATTTAGAAGTGTTTTTTATAGTTGTTACTTTAACATCTTAAGGATAGAAAAATTGATTCCTGGCTGTCTGAATACGAAAGATACTGCTGTGATCACTTAGACTAGTTTGATGGCTACAGGATTTCTATATAGTAAATCCTGAATCAAACTGCTACAGTCTGATTGAACTGGAACATATCTTTTTAAAGATAGCTGGTTCAGATATCAAAGGCAGGAGATTATATGAATCCCCAATGGTTTAGGTGTATAGATGTAAACCTGGATTTGGTTACAGGGGAGTTTAAGTGAGCTTCGGAGCAGATTCAGTTGCACAATCAGAGCCATTAACACTACGATGATGCTTCCCTGTGGCAGGGGGGATATTCCCCAGGGGTTCTCCAAGATCGTGGCTGCTATGACATTGTAAACTCTTTATAGCTGCTTCCTGCGATAAAGTTCACCAGAAACAGCATGACAGCAATACCATCATCAGCGGTATCACGGTGCAGCGCGTCCCATTGCAGCTCCTCCCAGGGAGTGTTTGCTGTCCAACTCCGGGTTCATGTGTGCAGTTCAAAACAGTAGGAATTGCTTCATCCTCGGAGATTCTTGAATGCTCTCCCTTGGTTGTCATCTTCTGTCTTGCCTCTGCCAGATAATCGTTTGTGTAGTTGTTTTCTTCAAAAGCACCCATAAAGAAATTTTTCTTTGGCTTTGCTTCTCTTCCCTTAAAACAATCTTTCAGCAAGGAAAGATCTGAAGCAATGAGATTGACTTAATTGATACATGATGGGAAATGGCATGCATATAGATGCATCGAGAGAGAGAAAACAGAAAAAACAGAAAGCTGCAGTTGTGTTTCTAAATGCAGACTATCCAAAGCTTGTGGGGCGTGGGGAGGAAGGGGGAGCAGTGACTTTCTGCAAAGTAACTTTCTAAGGAATTTCCCTTCTGGAGTCTGACACTGCTTGGAGCCGTGTCCTTGGAAAAATCACTTAGCCCTCTATTTTAATTTTCCATTCAGAAAATGGCATTAAAAATACCTCCTTCCTCAGTCACATGGAGAAACCGGGTGTCTGCAAAGTTCTTTGTTGCTGTTCAAGGGGACAGGAAAGAACTGAATTTTTAACTCCACTTTTTGATCAGTTTTTGTAACAACAATTTAATGCCTCTTTTGCAAAATGTTACTGCCGTGAGGACGTGTGTGGGAGCTCTTCACCTCCAAAACAAGTCCTGACAGGAAGGCACCTGCCAGCTGCTTCTGACGAGATGGTGGGTGGTTATTTTACAGTATTACTAATAGCACCGCACTGACTGCTGTGCAAGGGACGTGTGTCCACCTGAAGGTTATCCACAGGGAATGATAATGGCATCTCTCTTAGTAGCCTTCTACCAGCTATCTGTTGTCTCCTTCTTCAAACTCAGCTTAAGCCTGTTTTTTTTTTCCCCTCTCCACATGTGTGACCAGAGCTGCTACTGGATAGAAGTAAAACTTGGGATGCTGAGGAGATTTTCAAAAAATGCCCCAAGTATGGTGATCAGATGCTAAGGGCTGCCGTCAGGAGGGAGGATCATCGCCCTGCTAGGGCGTGAGCTGGACCCTGGGAGACATTTCATTCCTGGCACCACTCTCACCAGGAGTTTCCAAATGAGCTGATATTAGAAGCCATCATCAGCTGCTGCAGCAGCCCCAGCTCCCAGCTGCTTGCATGTGCAGGAGGAAGCACTCAGCAGTTCGGACATATTTGTTTATCAGTCCCCGCAGTTTACATGTCCGACGTGGAAAAACCCTGGGCCCTGCTGCAGCGATGAGGGATGTCACTAGGAGGTGTGGCTGAAAGTTTTTTGAGAGAAAGAAAACACTTTGTCCTTTTACTTTCTGTGTTAGAGGTTTTCCCACTAAATGGTTGCTCTTCCCACTAAATTATTACTTCTTATGCTTGATCTTAGAAATTTGGAATCCAGTTTGAGAAGAGTGAGAGCTGTTGTGTTCTAGAGAGAGGTGGCTGCTGCTGCAGCGCATGGGTCGGGTAGACAGCTCATGGGCTTTCAGATGAGGAGAGTGGTACAGAGCAGCTCAGGGCGGCCAGACCTCAGAGGTTCCTGCTCTTGTTCAGAGCTGAACATTTCTGATAGAATTTGGGCAACCTGGTCTAGTGGGAGGTGTCCCTGCCTATGGTAGGGGCATTGGAACTCGATGATCTTCAAGGTTGCTTCCAACCTAAACCATTCTATGATTCCATGATAATTTCTGAGCTTTAAGTTCACCAGTCCTGGGACCTGTGGTGTTTAGCTACCTCTGAGCACAGCTTTTAGGAGGGCAGTTTGGTACTGAGGTTCCTCAAATCTGCCTTACTCCCCTTATTTTTAGCAGCCATATGCATTCCTCAATGCAGCTGTAAAGCTGCCCTACAACTCTATCCTCCGTCCTGGAAAAAATAGCATAGCCCTTCCCTTCTCTTCCACAGTCTCTGGGAAGCACTGTGGGTGAGTCCATTGCAAGTGTGACTTTCAGTGTTCTGGTGAAGGCAGCATTTCTCCTCCTTCCACCATAAAATAGCTACCTATGTAAGCTGACCATTTATTTTGCTACATTATGGCCTGCTTAAAGAACTGGAAAACTGGGCACTGGCCCGTAGGGAAGGCAGCAGCAAAGCCAGCGGCTGAACCCTGAGCTCTCTGCTGAATGCTGCGTGCAAGTCCCTCCATCCTCTCTTCCACCTTTTTCTTTATATACTTGAAGAGTTTCAGATATTCTGCTGCCGTAGGCACGTCAGCAGCTTTGCTTTATATCCTGCTCAAACTAGGTGGCGTGCCAGCTTTTGTAGGCAGGTCTATTGTGATAGTTGCTCACAGTTGGTACTGTGAAGTATGTCCCCTTTTCCTTTCCAGATGCTCTGTGCTACCAAATAAGGGGAAAACATGTGTTTCCCAATGCTGTGATAAGTCAGAGGTATAAGTTACAGCTTTACCATATTGAGAAAGGAATGCAAAGTGCACCCTTCTCTATCAGCACAGAAAATGTTTACAGAATTGAGCTATAAGACATGACAATATTCACTGAAGCAGGCTACATCACCGTGCCGAGAAGGATTGATGGCTTTTTTTGCCTTTTTAGCCTTTTGCATTAAAAACTATTTTTGCTAGTTAGATTTCTCATTAGATACAATTCTGCATTTTGTTCTTGTTCTCCTTGGCTAAAGTCCCTCACAAATGAATTTGGAAAAAAGAAAACAATTTTATCAGCTCATTTTAGTTAACTGCAGCTTTTTTATATCATTTTCTAATTTCTGTGAACATCTGAATTTCCTTTAGTTAATAATAAACTATCCAAAAAAGGAGAACACAGGAAAATAAAACTAAAAAGTTAACTAGCAATCTGTTCGTCAGCTTTCTGTTAGTTTCATTTTTTCCCTTCATTAATTTTTTCTTCCTTTGGTTTAATGCAGCATCGTGTCTTAATGGAGTAAACCCACCTAGTTTTGCTACCATGCTATTGTAAAGCAGGAAATGAGCTTAAAAAAAGGCATTATCAGCCAAATCAGCTACACGCTATGTTGCTAGGTTTCTCGTTTTCAGATAGCAATTAAATAAATAAAAACAGAAACAGTGACTGGCACTCAGAAACCCAAATCACCGTGAAATCTGAAGCATTTCCTTCTGCCAGGACATGGTGGATGTCGGGAGACTCTGTTAGCCTGCTTTTTATCTTTACAGAAAAAAAAAAAAAAAAAGCTCAAAAAGCCAGGAGAAAGTTTGGAGATTTAACATCAGCCTACGGTGCCGTGTGTTTTCTACATAAGCAAGGGAGCCATGTCAGGGCTCTCAGAAATGCCCTATGGATGAATGCCAGTCGCCCATGTAGCTTGTAGGTACCTTTGATGGTGGCCAGCACTGTGTCCCCGGACCTGGGGGGAGCCTTACGCAGTTCACACAATGGATGTGTGGAGGGCAGGAGTAGCTTTCTTAACCTGCTTTGTAGCTGTCCTGGTTACAGCTCACAAACAGAGGAGGGATCGGGCGCTCCTTGCCAGGCTGGAGCCACAGGCTGCACCGGGTGGACATCCCCAGGCTGTCACACACAGTGAAGAAAGCACCTTGGCATCTCCTCCCGCTTTCTTCCAGCCCATAGTTTGTTTCTATAATCCCCATGTTAGCACAAGGAGGGTGTAAATTATACCCCTGTGTGCTGAAGGGGCTCTCGTTCCCTTGGAGGCGGTGCTCCAAGGAGGACACCATCTTTGGAAAGCCGCGGCGTTGCTCTTGGCGTTGGCCCAGCCGGGGCGATGAGCTCTGGGCTCTCGCTGGAGCTCTCCAGAAAGCTGCTGGTGGGGACCGCGGTGGCCACCACCAGCACATCGCCCCTCTGGGCAAGGCCATTGCTTTTCCACCTCTAGCAGGACCTCCAGCAGCAGATGTTGCCGTTGGCCTGGCTCTTTGGTCTGTCATCTGTTTCATCTCTGAAAGGTTTGGTTTGGAGAGGTGGGAGAGGAAGACGGGGAATCCTGAGTAATCCAGAGATGTAACACAGCATACGGTCGCAGATGTGCTGATGGATGCTGCAAAGAAGCATTTTCTTTTTGAACTGTCAGCACTGTCTGTGGCTTGACACAATATTTTATCTTCATTTTAAACTTTTTACTCATTATTAAAATATTTAAATTGGCTGATGTGAAATCCTGTAGGAATAGTAGGAGTTTATTTCAGGGCAGCGGTGCTTAAAAGAGCCCATAAGCATAACCATGTACGGAGGCGGCAGGGTATCAGTCCAGAGGAAAACTCACTGTCAGTTCAAATGTAATCCATATGTTAAAACTATAGAAAGTGTTTGTTAGTCTGATGGTTTGGCTAATATCAAGGAATGGTCCCTCGTGGGAGACCCAACTTTCAAGCTCACGTAATGATAAGTGCTTTACTGAAGTAATCTTCGGGGTGACATGGGGCTTGGAGTATTGGTTTTGAAATTATGCGATATTTCACCAGGTAATGGCATTAGTTAATTTGGGGGGCAGTGGGGAATGGTAACGATGCCTTCTCACACGTACACACAAACATACACACATTAAATATGAACTGTTCTCATACCGGTCTAGGGAACAGGGACATGTATCTGCTGCATGACTGGGTGTGACACATTATTGCATCTCAGGAAAATAGGGCTGACAAGCTGTAAATGCAAGGCTGTATTTCCTAGGAAAGAAGGCAGGGAGGCAGTTCGGCCATTCCATGCCTTTTATGCAGGAATATCAGTATATGAATAGCACTGAAGTGCTAGAATTGCAATTGGATGAAAAAAAAATGGGTGGTTAGAAACAAATGGCTGAAAAAAACGTAATTATTTTTTATTTTTTTGCTTCTGCTTTTTCAGATAAAATTTTGCTCCCAATCTGTGTTCAATTTTTCTTAGTTCTAGGCCAGCCTTAAATGAGGTGCAAATTTGCAAAAGGAGCAGCAAATGACTGCCGTTGAGACAAGCGCAAGAGGAGGTGGTTGTACAAGCGGCAAGCAGACTTGGGGCCCATGAATGCCTGTTCATGCTACAGTTTCTTTCTCTGAAAATCAGAGCAGAGTTAGACAGGCTGGGATCAAAGCCAGATTTTCAAAATAGCTCAGGGGCACCTAGGTAAGGTGCTGGATTTTAGTTTATGTTCTGTTCTCAGGCACGAGGCAGGAAGATACTGGGGACACTGGTGGGAGCTGAGCTCCATCGCAAATCCAAGTCCATACCAAGATCTTCATCCATGCGATTGTCAGTTATCAGGTGAAGACTGTTCTGCTAAAAGTGAGCACAAATATGGAGGGATGTCTTTTTATTCTTGAAACAAAGAAGTGTTATACTGCATGAGACCGTTCAGTCTGGCAGAACAATGATCACTGCATTCAGGATGCAGTACTTGAGGGTTTTGTCCATCCTGGCTAGTTATAAATGTTCTCCAAGGATGGAAGACTTTAATACATTGCTTCTTGGACATGGAAATAACTTCAAACACAGATCAGGCAACACACAAAGTTTTTGATGGGAGGTGGTGATTGCCCTTAAATCTCAGTAGTGATGAAGCTTGGCACTCAAGGTTTGGGATAACAGAAAGAAATTACTCAGGCAACTTCAGCCAAACTTTTTTTTTGTGTGTCATGTATCTTACATACTTGCTTCTGCTGCAAATTCCAGTGATAGAAAAACATGTTAATATTTACCAATCAACTTGATTACAATTGACACAGTAGGTTTATGCAATGCTTTCTTTAAGTGACTTTCAGTTTGAAAAGAAGGAAATCCTTAAACAGGTCAGCAGCAGTCTGTCTTTACCTCTTCAACAAATTCTGTGGGAAACTGCTGGAAGATTGATGATGATGATGATGATTAATATTTATTTATTTATATTACTATAGTTCCCTTTAAGCACATGTTCCTCTTTTTGTTATGAGTTACACGTTAGAAAAAAGCATTTGCACTCCCAAGTGTTTACAGTCTATGCAATACTGCCTCAGAAAACTGCCAGTCTCAGTAAATACTGTCAGATACAACGTTTGCTACAAGTTCTAGCTGCTTCAAACTTTTTGCCTTAAAAACAAGGAAAGCAGAGTCAAAATACTCCACTGGTATGTTAGTGCTAATATTGTACCTTCTTTCTTAGCTTCCATCTCAAACTTCATTTATAACAGCATGACTGTAATGGAGTCTTAAACAAATACAGAATCCAACCAAAGAGAAAGCTTCTCTACGCACATCGTGGCAAACGTCTTACAAGATTGGCGTCATACTTTTAGTACCGAGCAGAGAGGAACTTTGGATGAGTTGTCTGTATGCACATACTTAACAGTCTGAAGTTTATTAGGAGACTTTTAATATGCTGTATCTTTCGCTTGTTTATTTATCTTGACATTTGACAGTGTTGCTCTTCTACACACACAAAAAATAATAAAAAAGATTATAACTTTCAGAGAACAGATATTAACTTTGGGTATTTTTACATATTGTTCTCATTACAACTGTAAAAGTGACATTCAGCATCATTTTAGATTTACAAGTATTGTGTCACTGTGATATTAAGGGGACCATTCAGAAGTATCAAGTACAATACCAGTGTTACAAGAAAAAAGAAATTATTTTTATCGAGCCTGCATTTTTCTTCAAAATGTGGGGAGACTGGTGCTTGTTTTGTGATGTTGCCATTCTGGCTGTTCCTGTTGTTTCTCGAAGCATGAGTCATATTTATGTCACAGCACGGATATTTCAGAAAGACACCCAAAGTAAAGGAAAGTTGTGGATCCATTACTGCAAATGAAACAAATTTGAGAGGAAAGAAAATGAATATATGCCTTTCTGAGGAACAGTAATTCATTGAATGGTAATTCATGGTAATGTTGTGTGTCATTTTTAAACCCTTAATATTCAAATTGTAGTAGAGTCCAACAAATTATGATAGGTGTTTCTCTAACATGGCTCCCCCAAAAAATGTGCTGAATTTTTGTCTATGTTTTGCTTCAAAAATGTGCAAAGAACAAGTATATTTGCACAATTAAATGGCATCTAAGCTTATTCATACAATTTATCTGAGTAAAGATAAAGTTTGTTAACTTAAAGATTATTTTATGACATTTCCCTGAGATCTGTGTTTACTTGATTTTAAAGTAAATTTTTTGCCAAAGTGAACTGAAGTAAGAGTGAGTCTGGGGATAGAAGGACGGGCAAGTTATTTTCCAAACCGACAGGCTGCGAAAGGACAGGAGCTGAAGAGGTGACTGATACTACCTCTTGCCTCCTCCCCAGTGAATCACTTGCCCACATTCTTCTGGAGCATCCTTCTCCAGCCAGTACAAATTTTCCTGTGCTTACTCCATATTTCAATGTTGCTTTTTCTACATCATCGTCACTCTGCCCACAAATTTCTCTGGTACATTGTGCAACTCCCTGTTATGCCGTCAACAGGAAACAGATCCATCAGACAACTGAGGTTAAAATCACACGTGGGTGACCCAATTCATTATGCATCACCACTTAAGTTTCTCTGTTCTGGCTCATTTCTTGAGAGCTGAGTTAAAAAAAAAAAAATAATCTCCCAATTCTTTCTCTAAGTGGTTAAAAACATTTCATGAGAAAGAGAAGTCAGTATTCACCATTGAAGCAGTCTGAGGTTGATAACACACTGTTACTGAAACTGCATATTCGTATTCAAATGTCTGAAAATTTACCCAGGTCATACCAATTTATCTGCTACTAATAAAGTCTCACCACACAACTTGTCCTCTCCACTCTTCATCCTGGTTCCATAGGCCATGTTAAATGATGATTTATCGCCCATACTTTGGCCAGCTAGTTCAAATTACCGGCTGGATGGTGTCTATGAGTGTCTCCACTTTCTGCATGTCGGGGTCAAAATGCAAGTTCCCAGCGTATAAGTTTCTGAGTCGAGTTGCTGCTATGCCGTGCAGAAACCTGATGATTTTCCTGAGTCCCTGCTTTCCCTTCCTGCTCTGCAATGCGTTTTGCCTCCTCTCCCCATCCTGGCCATACCTAGGCTTGTGATTTGGAACAACATGTAATATATGATATGATGGTTTTTGGAGAGTGTAGAGCAGAAAGTGTTGTGATTTTGATTAGGTGTCACCTGTCAGGAATAGAAAAGCAAGATAATCCTGATGGCAGGGCTATATGACAAAATGCGCGAGCACATTTGGACTGAAGAACATAAATAGAAGTCGGTTTATAGGCAACTTTTGTAAAACAACATCTCGAACCATTTTGGCTTTTGGCAATCTTGTTTTGCTAATGAGGTACCAATGGAAACAAAGGCTATATCTGTTCCTGTCAACAGGAACTCGTAATAAATAGAGACATATAGAGATGTGGAATGGGAACTGTGTGGGATTTTGGAGGTGGGGGTGGGTCTTGTTTTGTTTGGGTTTTTTTAATGAAGAGCTTATGTATAATTCACTTATTCTCTGGTTTAGGTTATATTGAAATCAGTGGAAAGATTCTCTTATAGAAAAGCAGGAGCTGGATGAGGTCTTCCAGGATGGGACTAGTTTTGAACTGTGCTTTGTTTCTCCTAGTGAGCTCCTGCCTTCTAGGCAGGTGTAAAACTAAGTCTTGAGCTCTCATAGAAAAGAAGGCCAGGTTGGATGGGGCTTTGAGCAACCTGGTCTGGTGGGAGGTGTCCCTGCCCATGGCAGGGGGGTTGGAACTCGATGATCTTTAACGTCCCTTCCAACCCAAACCATTCTATGATTCTAAGGCAAAGCACTGAAACCTCTGATTTAGCTTACCTTTATCTGAGCCTGACATGGGTAAACAGTAGTCACTAAATTACTGATTAGGGTAGCAAAAGTGCATGAAATCTCTTAAGTGACCTAAAATATCAATCAGGAGAGCGTCCTCTTTTTTTTTTTTTCCCATAGAATGATTTGTTTTCTATTATTAGATATTGATGTTGCAAAACAGATGTACCTCTACTGCCAAAAATATTGATTTTTATATATATATATTTTATATATGTATCTGTCAATTATACACACACACACTTATTGTATTATATGCACACACATATACATTTACCATTTTGTCTTAGAGGTGTTTTTGTACACACACGGCAATTTCTCAACTGTAGTGTCCTAAAAGTACTATTGCTCCTTTGCTCCAGCACTGCCTTCTGTTTAAGAAAGCGATCATTGATATTCGAAACACATCACCATGTTGTATCAGGCTGAAAGTCTCCCTGATTCCTCCCTGCCCCTCTGGCTGTGTCCAGACTCGGATGCTTCTGCGGAGGGTGGAAGGACTCGGCAGCAGGCAGGTGTGGGGAAACCCCATGGAGATGTTGACGTGGACACCAGCCTGAGATAGCAGGTTTCCATGGTTAAGTTGGATCTCGTAGTGAAGTGCTATATAAATGCATTGGTGTGCTTTAACAGAGCCTCCATCACACCAACCTCTGTGTGAAGTGGACCTTTACTATAATGTATTTTGGTGTCAAGTGTTTTGAGCTTTTTCATATTCCTCGAAAAAGGCTGCTAGGAAAACCATGGCTATATCTATCTCAGTACAGAATATGGTCCTAAGGAACATCCCATGCCACTGAGGCCAGATGCCATATTTTAGTAGTAGTAAACTGCCTCAGCTTCCAAAACAAGGTGGCTGCATCCATACTGCCTTTTTGGGGGCGGTCCTTGGTCCATCCTAACTCCTGAGAATTATTTTTGCTAGACAGAATAGGTATCATCCCAGTGACTTTTTCCCCACAGCTGAATAATATAGATAACCGAGCTCCGGTGTCTGGAAACATTTCCTGGCTCTGTCTAGAAGAGAGTTAGCCAGTGGATTTATCATCCCCATAGAATTTAGACACAAGTCTCATATAAGTTGATGGGATTTACAAATACATCACTCCACTGGAGTTAACTCATGGTCACACAGAGATTTCATTTATTTCAGTTTGTTGTGTAGTGTCCAAATGCACACAGCCGAGCATGAAAACATCAAATAAAACGGCTGCTAAGAAAAACAGGCCATTTTTGAGTCAACGATGATCTTGTGATTAATCGAGGACTGGTCAGGTTGAGGAGAAAGTCAGTGAATTCATAGGTGGAAATGAGCAAAGTTATGGTGGCAAATCGGGATAAGAGAGCGGAAAAAATGTGTACTTTTAATGGAGTAATTATGTACACAAAAGCACATTTTCCATCCCTGTTTCCCCCATTCTATGCTTTAGTTTTTCTTGACATTGGATCCAGTATGGTATCGTATGAGTTTCGTCACAGAAGTAAATAACAGCTTGTTTCCTTGGGAGCGATTGAAAAACAGAGTAAAAACAGCACTTACTGTTTTTGAAAGTTGTCAGATTGTCATGGCAGTGAAGTGTTGCATCATGTTGTCATGACAACTCAAATTATAAAACCTGATTTTAAAGAGAAATAAAAGCACTCTTCAATGATGAAAATCATTTAACTTTAAAGGTTTCGGCTTTTATTTTCTATCTCTTATTCTGCCTCTCTCCTGCTTTTTAAGAAACAGGCAATATTCAGGACTCTCACCAAGTAAAGACTTGCAGTACACAGTGACTCAGGGAGCTTTTTTTCCTTTCTCACTGAGACAGAGAGGATGCAGGAACTGAGATGTGGAAGCAAGCGCATTACTGGACCAAACTATCACCATCCAGAACTGGGGGAAAGTCAGAATGGGATAAAAAAGGTGTTGGATTTGGGTTTTTTTTGCTTTGTGCCTATTTGCACAATTTCCTTTTGAGCAACTTGTTCAAATATATATCAAGATAAACAGATACCACATTCCGGGTTTGTCAGGGATAAACAGCAGTGGGACTGCAGCATGTTCGACCTGTTAGAGATTCTGGTGGAATTTCAAGAGCCCTCAGCAATGACCTGTTTGTGTTTCTCCATCAAAATCAAGGAGCATTTACTTACTGTGCCAATGGCTAGAGAGCAGAAGTAGGTTAGTGCTGACCACTATTGAAATCCCATTCTCTCTGCAGAGTGTGCTCAGAATGAGTCAGGCTGTTTTAACAGAGGATGGGATTGAACCTCAGTACCGGGATAAAATAAACAAACAAAAAAAGGTAAATTGTGCAGTTCGTCAGTTTGTGTAAAACAGCTGTCACCAAACACAAAATCCTGACATATAAACTGCAGAACAGCAGCAAAGCCACTTGTTCCGAGCAAGGTCAAGCAAAATTTGATTTATCGCGGTGCATTGGGCTTGTATACGTTGTAACACAGCTTTATGCAATCATGTTCTTGCATTTATGGAGAGAAGGGTGTTTGTATGTGCCTGTACGGTTGTTTCTGCTCCTCCTGCTCTTACCCAGCAACTTGTCAGTATTTCAGCCTGTTTCAGCCAGGTTTTACAGACGTGCAGAGATAATGTTCCTGGGAGTTTCAGGGAAAACAGGCTGCCATGTGAAGAGATCCTGTCCTGCGAGCTCTCTTTCCCAGGGTGTGCAGCAGGAGCTCCTGGGTTGACTTCAAAGAGTACTCATGCAGGAAAGCAGCTCTTACAAATGCCCCAAGTGCAAGAGGAGCTCACTGTCAGTCATTAGGCACATATCTGTAAGTGACCAATTTTCACTGGTTCTCATAAATCGTCTCATGTACCTGGGGAATGACACACATTAGAAATGGATTGCATGACACGAAATCTTGAGATAGTTAGAGACAAAAGCAATTCCCTATAAAGGAGGTGGCCACAGATGTGGAGAAGATCTTTCCCCATTAGCGATGCTCTGAACGTTACTTAAACCGTATCCCTCATATTTCTGTGCTGGGAGAACTGTCGTTTTCAAAGGCCTTTGATTTGGGTAGTTCCATAATTGTTCTTAATCAAACATTTGAAAAGTGTTGTTGCTGCTGAGATTGTTTGCGCATTACATTTAGTTGCCTTTCTATTCACATTTCAGTACTCAAGCAGTTTTCAATAAAATAAAAATAAAATCATAATGGAGAGATGTATTTCTTGTTCTCTTCATTTAAAAGAAAACAGCTTTTGTATTAAATATAGACACAGATTTTCTTATGTGTTACAGCTTGAAATTACAGTGAAGAGTAGTCATTTTAGGAACAAGAGAAAATCTATGAAATGTCAACCTGATTAATGAAAGTTTCAGAAGTTAATAGGAAGGGCTAGAAATGAAACATTTTGGTAGCCCAAAGGAGAGATGCCTCTAGAATCCTACCAGATAGCTGAAGACGCTCCGTTGCACTGCACTGAAGGACGTATTAGTCACTGCTGCCTTTCTCAGTCTTCCCCAGAATCTGCAGTCAGTCTTTTAATTCTGTTTGATGCCTGTGCAGTGGCCTGAAATGACCAGGTCTCCTTGGCTTTACCACCCTAGAGGAAAAAGAAAGGAAAGTGTAACTATACCTGAGCATGGAGAGATTTTTAGTTTCACATGGACTGTGTCGGTGGTGGAGATGTGGTGGTTAGCTGTGGGGAGCAAAGATCATTGTGAAGCTAGGAGAGTTATCTCCTGTAACAACCATCTCCATCAGCAGCACTCAGACTTGCTAGGGGGTGTTACTCTCTCCTTAATCCAACGGTAGTGCTGTGTCTCTGAGTTTGTTTTAATTACACATAGAGGATGACAACTTGTACATCCCAAGCAGGCTGGAGCTCACCTTGCCTTTGTGCCTGTGCCTGTACCGCAAAGAACCGGAGCTAATACAATCAGGCTTTCAGAGGTGCGGTCCTACCCTTAGTAAATTCGAGCTAAGCCACGCTGGGAAGTATTCCTGACATGACTGATGCAGAATCGGTGATTCATCGCTGGTTTTTCAGCACTCCTTTCTCACCCGCTGCCCATTTGCTGTTTACTCATGTGTTTAAGCCAGGCAGGAGAATGTATGTCTAAACTCGTATCACACAGTTAGATGAGTATGCTGTAAGTGTATATTTATTAATACCTGTTTTCTTATATCCATCTAGACTGTTGATTACTGATGCACATACTTGTTAACTCTGTGCTTTTGTTAACAGATGCTTTAATTTAGGCCAAATGAAAAGAGAGAAATGTGGAAATCATTTCAACTCTGATTTTTCACATGAACAAGCTGCTAACTAATACTGTATGTAACTTTTTTGATCTAATTGCATTGCATTCAGTCTATCTAGTGCTGTCGCTCCAAATCACTATTTAAGAGCCATGCAAGTTGCAGCACGTTTCAGGCATTAATAGTGGCCAGGTAGTATTATACTATTTTTAATGAATGTCTGTTTTCTATTCTTTGCTATGCTTTCTTTGGAAAGAGGCCCATGTAACAAAGTATTAAGAAAACACACTGCTGCCCTGGAATGTGTATATTAGCTGCAGATTATTTCCTATTAGCAGATTAGCTGCGAGGCTATTGGCTCTGAAAGGTCTTTGAGAGTATTTTGTTTTGTAACTGATTCAAGCCATGGGAGAGAATTGCCACCCTGATTGGGAAGAAGAATTAGCTACTGTTGCCATGGCCACTGGAGCTCACACTTGCATTGTTAACTCCAGTGCCCTCCGATGAGATGCCACAGCGTGAGCTCCTTGGCTTTGTTAATGAAATGACAGAATACGGGGGGTTTGGGGCAGGCGAGGAGTAGGCTGGGAAAAACCTCCTGTGAGAGGTATGTGAAATGTTGGGATTTTTTGTCTTTTTTTTCTCGAATTTGGCGTTTAATTTTGGACGTGTTTGCTGCTTTATGCTACCCCAGTGACGTTACGCTGTGAAATCACTCCCTTTTACCAAAATGCTGCTCTTTGCCTTTTGGTAGGGAAGGAGGTAATCCCGCTCCCCTCCGCAGCGGAGCGCCGACCTGCGGGAACCCGCTCCAGTGCGGGGAGGAGGGGTGGATGAGGCAGCCACACAGGGACCCCAGTCCTTCCTGCATTTCAGATCATTCTCCTGTGTAGGGTTTTCAAACACAACAAGGCCTGGAGAAACTGGAGAAACTACCAGTATTTGTTAGGGCTATTGTAAACTACACCAGCTCTACTGCTGTCTGTCTAGCTGCAGGCAAGAAGAGGCTTACTTTCCCATATCTTCGTCTGAAATTAATTTCTTGCTTGGGCTTTAAGAGTTGGCACTTGAAGCCCATCTCTTAGAAATAATAGTTTGAATACGGAAGAAAAAAAAAAAAGAAGGAAAGTGTCAATAACTGAGAGTTAATAAAAGCATAAAAAATGTATGAAATTAATCTCATGTATTTGAGAAATAAATTAATATATTTGACTAATCATTGATAGACAGGGCTCACGTGTACTGCATATATCTAACTTTGTTTAACTTCCAAGGAAGTTTTGAACAGTGAGAAATGTAGTCTTGAAACTTATATCAATGCGAACAGTTAACAGAAAATAATTATATTGATGCCTACATTTGAAACATAGCTCCTGAAACATATGTAAGTGATTTAAAGCAAAAAATGTTTATTTTCTTTTAAAATCTATTCTTCCCCCTTTCTCATCTTCAATGTTAGCAGAATCAATCACCTTTTTTAAATCACCCCACTGTCCTGAACTCTTTCTTTAAACCACTTTATGAGATTGTGTAACGTGATGGAAATGAGCCAAAGAAATGTATTTCCACTGGCATGGTAAAATGTTGGCATTGGGCATTTTTCAACTCAGCAGCAGGGTGTGGATGATAGGCCAACTACGTGTATATAATGTGTGTCATGCTGAATGGTGGCATGGAGCAGCCTACATCATGGGTGGTAATGAGGCTGTCTCACTGCGGCTCACTGATTTTTATAATGGATATTTTTAAACGATTGCAGACTTATCCTGGGAAAATCATGGTAGAGATTATTATAGAGACTCTGAGAAGCATGCACATTGTTTCCACGGTTTCTCAGCAGGCTCTAGTTTTACAGTCAAGATATTTGCAGGAAAGAGCACAGTATCTCCTGGTGCTGTAGACTCTTGGAGTCTCTGAAGCAGAGGACAAGGCTATCCTTGCTGCAGAGCCTCCTCCCGTCCAGCATTTCTCCTCTTCTCTTTTATCCTTGCTTAGATGTGTTTTTCCTCTTCTCCTTCTGGATGTACTGCTTGCAGGTTCTGCAGAGGCAACGGAAGAGCATTTTTAGGGTGGATGAATATGCACAAAAGCGCAAAGGGCATCAGGGGAAAGTGGTTTTGCTCAGCTTAGATCAGCACCTCGTGTAAACGAATGGAGGAGGTGGTAAATAAACATCAGCTTTCAGGAGGAGCTTGATTTAGATTGGCACATGGGCAAGGTGACAGGCAGTGAATTGAAGGTTGAGAATAGAGAAGCTTCAGAATTGCAGTGCAGTTTTGGCCTCTGTACTTTCTTACTCAGCTTTATTCACTAGATTTCTGCCCACTTGGCAGTTGTTACTGCTAAGTAATCATCTGTCACATCAAAATAAATGGTTAATAAATCCGGGTATAATAATAAGCTACTCTAAAATATATACTGGTTGTGCAGCAGGGCAAAAGCTCAACAGTTTACTCAAGTGATCCTTTGCCTGTGAAAAGAAAAAAACATAATCCTACCACATAATACAAGGTAAGAAAAAAAGGGGTCTAAGGCACAAAAAAATATTTATATATATTTGTATTTCTTTACTTATTAATTTATCTGTAAAAGTTTATAGGAGGATTTTCTGATTTGCTTGGAACCCATCTTTATCCTTCCAAACTTCTCAAAGACTTACAAATTTTTTGGGGAATGCGTTTTGACCCAAGAGTCACTTCTAGATCACTTTCCATTATAACAGAAATCTTGATCAATGCAAAACAAGTTCTTTATCCTAAAAACAGGGATAATATGGGTTGGAATGTCCTGGAAGTGACAGCTGTCATTTAAGGCCAAGGAAAAGAATTGAATCTTTACTTTGATCTCAAGATACTGGCTAACAGTGCTTTTCAGATTACATATGGTGACTTTCAGTGGGTAGACAACCAATCTAGAAAACAAAGTAATAGAAATGTCAATGTCTTCTTTAATCAGTCTAATTTCAATGAATCTAGTTCCAATTAATGCAATTTTGCCTAATTTTTAAAGCACTTAAAAAAAAAAAAAAAAAGCAGCCTCATCTGGTATTCCACTGGGAAAAATGGTTTATAATCCAATAGTCATCCTTTGAAATACCAAATTTTAATTTTGCTTATTGCCGTAGGGAGATGAAAATCTTCATCTGAGGAAAATTCATGAATTCAGACAATATAAGGTCTTTGCAATGAATGCTTCATGATCTCTGCTTTTATTTATGCATTTATTTAAAAAGGAATGCTTTATACAATGCAATCTATAGTGTAGGTTTTCTCCCTGTGGCTAGTCTGGCTGAAATAATAACATACCTTCCTATCTGTCTTGTCATCTTAATGGTGTGTTTAACACAAAGACTACTTGTGATCGTGGAAATGGCAGTCCATGTTGCAGGAGAGCTACCTCTCCTGTTTGTCTCTCTCATTCTGGAACCAAAGTGCCAAAAGTGGAACGGGATGTTCCAGAAGTGATGCTTTTGTCCTCATTTCTTGGACTTCCAAAGTACAGTTGGGACATCTAATAGGAGTTGTGATATCGGAGATGTGCTTTTTGTCACACGAACAATTTGGGAGAATAGTATGATGCTCAGCACTCAGTTTCTTGACCAGTGACTCTTAAGGAAACTCTCGTGCCTTTCTATGCACATTTGTGGTAGGTTAATGTGTTTCTTTGTGGGATCCTTGTATTTGGAGGGATGGTTGTGTATTTGAATCCAGTATTTTACTCCTTTTGATTTGATTCTGAGATACAAAATGAGTGAAAGATTTGGGATTTTTATTCAGTAAAATATTGTACGTGGCCCTTAGGTCTTGCGAAAGCTTCAACTCCTTGCTGAAACTAAGGAAATTGCAGCAAGCCCTATTTTCTAGGGTTTTTTCTTGTTTTTCAGAACATAAGCAAATCCCTTCTCCCTCCTCTCTATCCATCCCATACCTCCAAGAGGAGATACTAAGTTATATAACTTCTCCCTTCATTTGGAAACAAGTCTCATGTAATTTACCATCCAGAACCCTTCATGGTTTGTTTTTCAGCTTCTGTGCAGATGCGAGCACACATGCTTTTCTAAGTAAAATTATCCACACGAAAAAGAAAAGGGAGTGAGAAGAACTTCCAGCCTTCTGTAATGAAAGGGGGCTCACTTTTCTGTAAAGCTTTCCACGCAACACTTTTGTTTGCACATAGATATTGATTTACTGTCTTCAGAAGATGGTTGTTTACAATAAATACTGTGGTGACCTGGTTTTGCTCTATTAACTTTGTACATTTGAGAACTCTGGCTTTACTTTGTAAGGGTTTTCAGAGATCTTTTGTGATAGAACAGACATACCACAGTCCTGGATTAACATTTCAGAGATGTGAATGTGATTACCAGTTCAACTATTTTTTTTTTTTACTTCAGGGATAGAAATGAGCCATTCTGTAACATGGATAAATATATGTTCTTGTATAGCATGAAATTGGAGAAATGCTTATGAAAGGAAACTAAAGAAGTACATAGAGGCATTATATTGCATAGCACATAATGCAAATGCTTTGTAGCTATCATTCTTTACAACAAATAATGTAAATAGACATATACAGGAAAGTTTTAGCTGCTGTTTATCTTCTGTAAATAATATAAGAAGGAAAATACAATTGGAGGCTTGCTTCCAATTAACCTTTAGGACAGACTGGTGGGTTCGGTTTAGAGCTTTCCAACATAGAGGGGAATATTCACACCTATTAAGGACATAAGGTCCCGTAAACTTCATTCATGCTTGCCCATGGAGGGAAAACGTTCCGGAATGTGGTTTAGCACTGTGGATCATTGGCAGGGGAGCCAAGCTGTTAGAAAAGCTAATGCAGAAGGTTTCTTGTGGTTATTCAGGTACCACGTTGGTAAAGAGCATTTCAAAAGCTCAAATGACTTTATTCAGTCTGTCTTAGCATTACATAGCCTCACTTTGGCTGACTGGTATGTATGTTTGCCAAAGTTGAATAAGGGGTTAATAACATTTGTGCTGCAGTTGGAAATACTCAAAAGTGCAACAACATTTATATTTTATATTCGTCTAATAGAAAAATGTGCACAGATGTGAGAAGGTGAGTACACTAAATAATTGAGGAGGACATTAGAAGAAGAAATCAAAGCCACTTATATGCTTATGATCTTTTAATTAAAGATGCTTGAGTGCAGATCAGTGGAATTAATTCTAGTTTCCTTAATGGGCAGTGGAAGTGATTTTGTTCTCTTTGTAGTATACCCTTGTTATTTGACTGCAAATACAGATGGTAGTAAATGTAAGTGATGGATAAGGCTGATGGTTTATTCTGGACTGAAATATTAAATGGGAAAAAGTTTCAAAATAGGCTGCTTAAATGTAGGTATGGTTAGACATGTAAATGGCATCATATAAAAAAAAAAAAAAAAGCCGAGCGTGCCTAATAGCAGTCTGAAATGAATAGGAATAGTTGCAAACTTATGGAACTGGAACGTGACTTCAGGTATCTGCTTTTGACCACCTTGACTGTGATGCAGTCTCACCTGCCTAAATACCTAGTCATAAAAAATTGATTGCTGTTCACTGACTTGAGAAATACCGCTTTGTCTCTGCATTGGCTTCTAATCCTGTACCCGGTGTAGGTGCTAGCAAAGTTACGACTGGTTGTACTGGGATCAGACAAGATGCTCCATCTCAAAATAACAATTATCTTTTCGAATAGATCAAGTTTTAATTGCAACTGTCCTGCTTTTGTAGTTTGCTTTCTTCATCAAATGAAATTAAAAAGTTGTGGTGAATTGTTCACTGCTCAATACAGTGCAGTATTGAGCGATGGTGCGAGCAGCTCCTCTTGAGGCTGGCCGTGCTTGTCTCTGGCAGCTAGTGAAACTCCTGCTTTTCCTCTCCATTGGTCACTGAAACAGTTACTGAACAGTTTTGTCATGTAGGCAATGTCTTTTTGGGACCAGAAGGAGGCAGGCAATGAAATTTGGCTATGTCCGTGAGAAGTTGGGTGAGTGTTTTGCACAGCCACGGAAATGGACACAACTAAAAGACTAAAGGCCATGCACACAAGCAATGGAAGAGCCAGAAGGAAGCCTCAGACTGATTCATGGGCTTGAATAGCTTATGAAAAGACTTCATTTTTAATTCACATGAGCACTACTGTCATGAAAGAGCCAGAAAGTGTCACAAAAACTAACAGAAAGTAAAAGCCACCTGTACCGTAGGACTGACCATCCTGTTTGGGGGGATGCTGACTGCGCTGTCTGAGATGGCGGGCACTACGGGGGTACAAATAAGTGGGGGGGGGGGTTATATCATCTTCTAGTGCTTGTTCAAGCTGTACTAAAGAAATCACAGTGCTACGGGGAGCTTCTCACCTCTTGTACCGATGTTGTCTTTTTATGATCTTTACAATGATCTACATGTCTTAATATCCCCTTGAAATCACCAGAGATGTTCTGTAAATTGCAAAACTAAATTCTTAAACAGGCTTCAATGTCCTACATGCACACTAGAGATTCATACCAGTTCTTCACTTTGCCTGCGGACAAGAAGTAATTCATTACTTGGAAAGTGTGCTAGTGTACCTTGAATATGAAAGGCAGAAACAATTCCTGTGGCACTGTGCTTAGCAGCTCTCTTGTTGTGGCACAGATTGTCAGCATTCCTCTTCTCCCTCCTCCCCTTCTGCATTAGAAACTAGATAGTAAAAGAAGAGTCATCAGCTTTGGAGACAATGATTGAAAGTCATCTGCAGTATCCAGGGGCATGGGTTTACTTCTTTTGGGTTGTCACCTTGAAAGCCACAGTCCACTTACAAAAATGTCAATACTTATTTGAAAACCGTGAACTATGAATAAGCGTCTGTGCTAAAGATGTTACTTAACAAGACGAAAATGATTAAAGTTTTTTTGTAGGACTTCTCAGTATTTGCTATTAGAGAGATAGCAAACTCTCTTGAAAACTGTGCTTCCTTTTTTTTAACGGTCACATCTTTTTCTTAAATTCCTGCAGTCATCTTTGAATTCAGCACAGTGGATAATGAATGTTACAGTAAATGGAAATTATTTCAGGTTCAATATCTAACAGTGATGCTCCATGCCAGCAGTACTACGTAGCTAAACAGTGTAATTAATGGATTTAAAAACAGGAGGAGTGCTTGGATTTTCAAATTAAAATCTAAAGGTAGTTCTTAAAAACTGAGAAACAGTTGCATTGGTTTGTAGCGATGAAAAATAATCTTCTTACTGCCCTGAGGATTTTCAGATTAAGTTAATTTTACTTTATTAAAAAAGAAAAGTAGCTCTTTCATATATTGCTTTGGAATTCTGAAAGCACTGAGTGATAAAAGAACCATATTTTTCTTTTAAAATTATGAAATTTATTACAAATAGAAAAAGAAAGTGGGTGGGAGAGATGATGCATCAGTTTCTGATAATTGGTACATACTTTTCAAATAAATCCAAAACCTTTCATAATATTTATGGAAAAATCCACTTTTTATATTTGGTTTCCTCTTTACTTGACTTGCACTAAGAATTTATCATTTTACGTTGACTTAGAAATGCGGTCATTCTTTTTTTATATGTGTATTTATGGAGTGAAAGACTCTTAGGTTTAAGTAATGAAAACCTCTAAACTAGGTCTCCTTGCTATGGCACTGCTCTTTTTCATGTAAATGGGAACCTAAGAATTTTATGGTGGGTTACAGATGATGTTTCTTATTCGTAAAGAGGTGCATGCATTTTTCTCAAAGTCAGAAAAGAAACCAAAACAGCATGATATGTTGTAAGCTACCTTTCACACAACTTCCGTGCCTTTTTTTTTATTTTTTTATTTTTTGTTTTTTTTTTTATTTTTTATTCTAGCCAGTTCTGTGTGAAATTTCTGGTTATCATGGTAGAAGGTGAGAAGACTTGATGATGGTTAACATCAAGATCACCACAGTTTGCAACTCTGCAGAGTAGGAGGGCTTGAGCCTTTATGAATTATGTTGGAAAGAAATAAATCATGAAAAGCTACCTTATGAGGAATAATTCACTGTATGGAACTCATTTTTACAGGGTTTACTGTGTTTCTGAAAGCAGTAAGACCTCTTTCATCTGACAAAATCTAACTTCTGTACTACAAAGGCTTGTAGAGCATGTCTGATCTTAGCTCTGCACCTAGCAAGCCTGTCATGTTCTCCATGAAATATAAGCAAGGCAAAAGCTAAACATCTGTGGCTTGAAATAAACTGGTTTCTGTCTCTTTATATTTTTCCAGCTGACATCTGATGTCCAGAAAGTGGCTCATGGTAAAAAAGAGTACAATTTTGAAATTAATACAATCATATAAGTGCTGCCGATACCCTACTTGACCACGGGTTTGTGTTAACGGTTTGAAGCAAGTCTAGAACATTCTGTATATGGGGGAGGTTGGAGGTCCAGTCATTAGCAAAGTCATTACAAACATAAGTTGAAGTGAGTAAATCAGTTTTGGAGTTCTGCAAAGCAAGTGCCACAAAACATCCAGTGTGAATCATGCCGTAAAACTATGAGAAAGCAATGCAGTTTTCCGTCCCACTACTGAAGGAGTCAGCAAGTTACTCTGTGTGTAACTCCACCGCGAGACTCGTCTCTGCTTGCACAGAATGCCGTGGCTCCGCTGCAGCCAGTGAAGCTATTCTGACGTGCTCTGGCTGGGAGACTGACCCAACCTGACAACTTGCCTCTTCCATGCACAGATGGCAGTCATTCCTTTTAAAGAGCTTTTAGAAAACTATAGTATAGTCTTCCTCCATTGGGTTTCCCTTGAAGTCCTAGACAGCAACCCAGTCCACCTGTTTTCCTGGACTGCCTAACCTTGCAAACTGTACGTTCACTTAAACCTTCCTATTTAGACTGCTAGCATGGGGTGAACTGGAAATTCTGCTACTGTGGTGGCTGCGGTTTTATTGTTTGGGCTAGGTCGGAGTTCTGAAGGAATGGGTTCAATCAACTTCTTTTGTAGTGTTCGTTACTCTTAGGAAGACTTCAACTATAGAGACTTTTGAATGAATAAAAATATGGGTGATCAAAAGATGAAATGAGCTGTGGTCCTCAGCTGCC
Organism: Pluvialis apricaria; assembly: GCA_017639485.1. Taxonomy (NCBI): domain Eukaryota; kingdom Metazoa; phylum Chordata; class Aves; order Charadriiformes; family Charadriidae; genus Pluvialis; species Pluvialis apricaria. Next base: position 153,892,769 of record CM030008.1, on the reverse strand, counting down.
AGAGGCATGTGTGCAAACCACTTTCTTTTCAGCGACCAACTGGGGGAGCTGCTTGTATAAATAAGTATAAATAGGATGGGGGATGAGACAGGATCAGCACATGGAGGCCATCAGTAGTTTCTCTACTTAAGTCCTTTCTCTGCCATCTCTCAAATAAGATCTCCATTCAAAAGGATGTTCACAGGTTAGTTTGCAAGCATCAGGACTGGCCGGTGGTGTCATCTCAAGTATGTGCTGCCTGGTATGCTTCCCACCGTGTGCACTATAAATTAACTTACACTCATGAATCAGAATTTGTTCCCAATTCAACATTTATTTTTTTTTTTTACCATGGCAGTCACCCGCTTAAAACATTAAACAGAACAATTCTAAACATGCACATAGGGCTTAAAAATAATCACATTGGAAAAGGTGTAATGTGCCATTTGCTGCACTGTTTCTTGTCTTCTCCAAAGAGTTAGCTCTTACGTTATAAGGTTGAAAAAAGACAAAAAGAAGATATATGCATGTGACACAGCTAAAGAAATGTGGGTCATGGATGACCCCAAAATATTGCTTTAAATGACTGACAGAAAGCTTTGGAAAGAACTTATTTAGAAATAAATTCTGTTAATACATCCTTGGCTTCCATTTTTATTACTAGGAGTATTTAAACTATAATCTGCAGTTTGTGGCGTAAGAGTCCTCTCTGTGTCAATCACTTATGGCGTAAAATATGGATTATGTCTTTAACTTGAAATTAAAGAACAAAGGAAACTTTCAGGGTTTTTTTTTTTATTTTTAGGGGTGGTCTACAGAGGGTGTCCTAGGTATTGCTGTTGGAAAACACAGTAATAGTGTTCATTACATGCACAGAATTGAACTAATCTCTAGATCTGGTGTTATAGAGGAATTTTCCTTCAGAGGAGATTGGCAAGGAAGCGTGGTGTGGAGAAACTTCATCTTTTTCTGGAGCAGTAACCAACGAAGGCAGCATCTTCAGGCTCTACCTGGGGCAATGCAAGTGAAGTGTGGCAACTCCACTTCTTTTCCAAAGCCTCCCTGGCCAGAGCTAGGGAAGGTCCTTCAGGGCAACTGTTTATTCCAACATCAGCAGTTTTCTTTGTAAGTCATTTACATTTTCCCATGTAAAACTTCCTTGTTGCTCTAAATGCAGACTGAGGAGGGACACGTTCAGGAAGAGGGAGGTGTGTGGTGCCTTCACACTAAGCGTGAAAAAGTGTTGCAGAGGGACATTTCTGCCATCTGCAACTAAGCACATCTAAGTGTTTAATAATGAGGGAGCTTTGTATAAGATGAGGTGCATTATAGAAGATAGCTGTCTGCCTTAAATGTTTCCTTGCTACTGTCTTTTGTATTTATTATTTTGATGTGTTCTTTTTTTTTTTGGTGGACAAAATTTTGATTTTACAGTTTCTTTCACAAACCGGGGGTAGGAGAGGCTTAAACTTACCAGTGTACCCTGATGTACTTCCTCTGGGCCATTTCCGTAGAAGAGCTGTTACTGCAACTGCTGCCAGTTCTGCTATGTTTGTGTTAAGAGCATGCAAGAGAAATACACGAAAAAGGAGGACACAAATATGCCAGAACACGCTCACAGTCTCATGGACCTTTAAAGGCCAGTCTTGCGAGATACCCACCAATATCCTCCTGATTGACTCATTTTCAGAGAAGAAAGTTCGTCGGGTCTTCTTAAACCAGTCACAGCTTTCCTACTGAGGAGGTTGCAGAACCTGACATTAGCTGGAGACGGAAAGTGGCAGACCTCTTCCTTTCAGTATCTCCTTGACAGACCCCGAGTTACCTATTGGCACACCTGATTTCTCTTCAGAACGTATAACTGTGCCTTCTCCAAGTGCTCCACTTGTATTTTAGTAACTAGAATGTCACCCAAAATAATGCACATAACAGTCTGCAAACGTTTCTCATACCAATTTCTCTTTCACCGTGATGTTACCTCCCTTGGCTGTAAGGGCATTTGAAATAGTTGTTCACTTATTTTTGTGCAACGCAAACTAAAGAACAGCGCCCAAAGGATTGAGTTGACCAAGTAAAGACCTTAAATCATGATGTTGAAATCAGGCGGAGGGCTTGAAGTAGCAAACTCTTCTCTTTACTGAACTTGTTTACAGGATCAGGCCCCAATTTCAAGTAAACCCCTGACTGTAGTATCTTGGGTAAAGGTTGAGGTTGCTGCCTGTTATTTTACCAGATCTCCACTATATTTCTACCAATGATCTGTAGAAAAAGAGCAGCAAGAGCCTATGCACTGAACAAACAAATTAAAAACCGTCTGAAGAAAATTACTGGGGATCTAGGAAAGAAAATAATAATAGTAGTGATAGTAATAGTAATAATGAAGGCTGATTTTATTTTTAGCAGAATATTGCCATCATTTGGAAATGATGGTGAGTGAGGCCAAATGTTTAATGAAGACATCCAGCTATTATTTTGAACTTAACCTATATGAGCTATCTTTTTTGATCTAAGCCGTTTCACCTGTAAATGGAACTAGTAACTTTCTTTTCATATCAATTGTTTTTTTCTGATTTTAGAAGAGATGAACTATTATATTGATTCATCCATTTTTAATTGATAGGATTATTGGTTTCAGATTTACTCCTTTGGTTGTCATGTGCTCAGAATCTGGCTTTTAGGTATCTGTAACATTAATTGAAAGTTTAGAACAATAAATGAAGAAGAATAAATTTTCAACTTTTCTGAATCGCACAATAGTTTTTGTAAGTAATAGCTTTTATCAGTGTATAAAGGATTTACTGCTTTGTTCTGTAAGTCTTGTGTTTCAGACAAGTGGAAAGTAGCTCTTACTGTTTAGCAAAACATAACAGGTATGCACACGTATGGCCAAGCAGACAATCTGTCTGTACCCAGATTATAGTTTGTCAATCACTCAGTGCACAAGAGATCTTTGGTAATTTGATTATTCCTCCAACCTTTTAACATACAGCTGATTTCAGATTTGTTTCCTGCTAATACTGTCTCTTTCTCATGTTATTTGTCTGTGTATGTAACTTCTGAAAAGTGCAGTATGTGTTACCATTTAGACTGGATGGAAGAATTCTTTTGAGGAATACTTCCTATTAGCGAATTGAAAAAAAATCAAAACAGGAGTCAAGTTTCAAAACTTAGAAGAATGAAAAGCCCCATGTGAGGACGGGTATTAGAGAAAACTTAATTTATTTCCTTAAGTAGCAGAACAAATACAATTTACATAAATTCTCCTGACATACGATGAAAAAAGGTTTTCCTCTTCGTTGTCATTTTAATACCAAATTTCATCTCCATGTCTCACCAGGAGTAAACTGATAGATGTATTTAGAATATCTTCTTTTGTTATATCATGTGTATTGATGTAAAAATGTTTATACATATTTCATGAACCTGAATGGTTTTCCAAGTTGACCGAGCGTTACTCACATGGTTTAAGGAGAACTGCGACCCAAAGGTAACATTTTGAGCATTGTACCTCTCACTAAGAAGAAAGCTAGGTCCTACCTGAGTTTATTTTTCACGGAGGTGTAGAAATCAAAGAATAAAACTATTCAGTCTTGTGTTTATAACAAGTACTATAACAAGATGTTTATAACAAGTGTTTTTCAGATTTACGAAAATTTGCACAGACAAAAGCTTAGGCTTGCTAGGGGTATCTGATTTACCACATATTTGCATTAAAATTTAGTATTTATAAAATACCAGTAACATACATAGTTAAATGGATTAATAACTGCTTAACTGACAAACCTCAAAAAGTTGTCATTAATGGGAAATCACAGCTGATTAGAAATGTTTAGAGAATAAATGCACAAATACTAATTAAAAGTCCAAAACTATTAACCATTTTCACTGGGCATCCAAAATAATTGCAAAATTGCTACTGCATGAATTAAGTCAGTCCTGGACTTCAGGATGTAGTAAAAGCATATTAAATAGGAGTTGATCAGAGAAGATGTACAATACAGTCCTGCATTTGGGGGTATTTTACAGTTCAGCCCTTCTAACTCATAAGAAAAAAGAAAACTTCAGAGATTATTTGTTTTTCATATATAGGATATTCCTGAGGAGAAAATGCAAAGTGCTAATAGGCATCTAGAAGCTTATCAATTCAGACTAGAGAACAACAGAAAGTGCCCATGGAGTCTCTTGGTTTATCCACATCAGGATGGGGTGTCTTTTTACAGGACTGGGGTAATTATTGGGTTCAATCCAGCAGCAAAGAGTTGAAATTTAATAGCCTGTGATATACAGAATGTCCTTTCCAATGATAAATTTGATGAATCTTTGACATTTCTGAAAATGAACGATTAAAACTTAGTCTCACTAAAATCAGCATCAGTATTTCAGTCGCTTTCTCTTTTCCCTCTAAACTACAGGACAGGTGGAGCCAATTTTCATATTTTCCTGTGATGTATCATCTCAGGAGGTGGGACCCCCCCAGTTCCTTGCATAACCTACTGTTTCATAGTGCTAGCCTGAATTTTCTTGGCTACAATGCTGATGAATCTTGTCTTATTGCATATTAACAGGTTGATGCTCTCATTGGTGCTTTAGTCAGTTAATGTTAAAAATAATGCAGCACTGGCATAAAAGGCATCCATGTTACTTCAGTTGACTTAACTTTGCGATCAAAGTCACTATCTTCCTGATTCATATTCTGAAATTTTATTCTCCCTTCAGTATGCCTCCTGCATAATCATAAGGCCAAACTTAAATATTTGCCAATTCAAATCTTTCGATTACACTTTTGATATTCTCCGTTTAATGCCATGATATCTTCTATAATAAAGATGAGTCCTTAGAAAGAAAGAAGCACGTGAAGTAGACAGCTGGCAGAGGTGCTTGATCCGTTCTCTCTTGACCGAAAACTTCCAGCTGTGGTCTGCTCTGATCTCGGGGACGTGAATCTCTCCTGCGTGTTCTGCACTCGCTCAGAGCACAACCTTCCTATTGGTGCCGACGGGTTTTCCTCCCGGGAAGCCAGCCCGGGCGCGCAGGGGGATCCGCTCCGCCAGCCAGAGCTGCGGAGCAGGTCTGAGTATGGACAATCCCAATGCACTGATTTTTTTATTTTTTTTTTTTAGTTTTAAGTTAAAAATCTTTACGTGTGTATTAGTAACGTGTGCAGGAAAAACTTACATTTTCTGTTTATGAATTCGTATGTAGATCTGTTTGCTGCTATGCAAGTTTTGGGGTTTTTTTAATCTTTCAGTATTTCATCTTTCTGCTGCTTTTGTTTTTCCTTTGAGCAATAGTCATGCACTTTGCCCCAGACAGGTCCCTGAAACAAAAGACTAAATGAATCCTTATTTCTAGTTTCAGCTTGCAGCCGGTTCATTCAGGTAGATTATATTTCCAAGCTTTGGGTGTGAGATACACAGTCTCAAATGACACGTCACAAGAGATATTATAGCAAATGCTGGTTTATTATCACTCTGTCCTTTGAACTGCAACATCATTAAAAAAGGAAAAAACCTACATTAATTTAAATACAAAGAATATGTTAGATGATTGTTCTCTACCAAATGCTGGTGGCTCAAAGGAAGGGCGTCTTCTTTGATTTCTCCTCTATTAGATTTCTGTATCAGAACACTGAATTTTGAATTCATGTATTTTTCATGGTTTTATTTTGGTTCGTGGCTCGCAGTATGAATGAAAGGATATGTACAAAGCAGATTTTCTGCCCTATCACACTGTGCAATCCCCACTGTCCTGAAAATTGAACTAAATCCTCTGGGCGTGAAGTAAGAACAAACAGCTCATTCCCTTCTGCTCCTCTAAACCACGTGAACTTAAATATTAATGAAACTTTCATGAATCACACATAAAACATACTGCCCCTTTGTGCTGGAAAAGGCCGGGCTTTTTATGGTTGCTGCTGTACAGCCAGGATAATAAGAAGCAGAGTCATAAAACAGTAATTAATACGCTTCTGAACTGAGCTATTTTATAGTGTAGATGCTAATTAAGAATGATAGATACCAGTGATTGAGTGGCACAAAATACATTTGGTCAGCATAAGTGAAAGGTCAGTTATCATTTTGACCACTTTAAATGAAAATGTTTTCCCTTATGTCACTGATTTCAGAAACCACAAATGTCAAAGTGAAGTGCCTTACGTCTTCTCTTTCTAGAACGTAGATTTTTAGTGACGTGAAGGAGAGGAGTAATAGAAAGCATTTGATTTGCTGTGGGGTTTCTGACCAAACAATCAGAAGGGGAAAATAAAATTTAAAAAAATATGAAAAAATTATTAAGTAAATATTAAATCTTGGCGTTTCTAGTGTGTTCAGTTTGGGGTGGTTCTCTGAGGCGCTGTAAAAGGGGCTGGCTTTCCGAACGGGGCAACCCTTCCTGCTGGAAAATGATACAATGAGACCAGACACTTCAAAGTTTTCTTTTGGAAAATCTCATCCGCTTGATCAAAACGTTCCTTGATGGTTTTAGAATATTTCTAGGTTACTAATTTTCAGAAAAGTGGGAAAGGGTAGCCTTAACTCCCAAACTAGGGATGAATTCAGACATTACAGCTTTATCTGGTGAGGAGACAAGTCAGAAAAGGAGCTCGTGCTCTGGCAGAAGGAATGTGAGACATCTCACAGATGCTCGTACCAGTGCTACATGTTTAACTTCACTTGTCATCTCTGTGTTCTTCATAGCTTAGACACCTTCTATTTTTCTTTAATACTGTATAACCATGATTAAAGTCGATAGAAAAAATCCTGTCCTGAGGCTATTAAGACCCTAAGATAGTTTAAAGGGTACATGCCTAGGCAAAAGCGTGACGTGACTTTTTTTGAAAAAAGTCAAGATGACTTTTAAAATTTTGCATTATTAAAAAATCGTTTGATATTTTGATCTCATATATTATGTAATTCCTCCGTAGGGATGAGCTGCTGCAGTTAAAAAAAAAAAGGGGGGGGGGGGGGGGAGGAGGTAACCAAGGAAGACTTTTAATTCAGTTCTGCGATGGCTTTTGGACTGTACCAAAGGCACCAGAGTTCTAACTGGGAACTGCAGTTAATATTGTAGTTCACCTAGCAATTGATTATTTTAAAAATACAAGCTTGAATTGACCGTGAGGTGTTGTTACACCTCTTCACGTCCTATTGCGGTGTGAGAAGAGAGTGATGCTATTTAAAAAAAAGATTTAACATATTTGATAATATTACAGCAGAGAAACAAGATTGCAGATATCAGTTCATGGTTTTACCTACTAGTGTTAGTACCACTGAGTGCTTTAAAGAATAGTATCTCCTTGCTCAGGAAATTGCTACTTGATAGGTCTTCTAATAAAGTCTGAGTGGATGTTTGAATAAATGATTTTAGCATGCTTTAAGGTGAGTGACTAAGTCTGATTTCTCAGGTAAATGGGTATGATCAGTAAAGCTGGTCAGTACAGCAAAAGAGAATGCAGCCAATGAGAAAGTAAGCTCAGTAACAAAGTCAAAGGTCTTATACAAAAATCAGCGAGGGACTGAACAACTCAGCACAGATCAGGGAGTAAGTTGCTCAGTGAAGAGGGAGAATAACTGCCTCGGCTGCAGGTTTGCTCTGGCGCAACTGGGACTTGAGTATACCGGTTTTTGAGGAAGGCCCTTGACCTTGCTAAAAATGAAAAATAAAAACGAGTGAGTAATGCTTTTTCAGGCTTTCAGCTCTTGAAAGATGCTAACGGCTGGGCAGGCAACCAGGCGCGTGGGGCTGCCCGTGGCCCTGCTGCTCCTGCAGCTCGCCCAGATGGCTCGGAGGAGAAACAGCGATACGATTCTGACTTGTGTACACAACAGGGAGGATTGTAACTAGCAGCTTATGTTTTAGTGTAATGCTAACTTACTCGGGCAGCTCTGGGCACACTCTTCAGAAGCCGCTAATGACGTTGCAGTTGTGTAACTTGAACAGCCTCTGTTCTTTCTCGGGCTGCCAAGAATACTGCAACCCAAAAAGCCTGTTACGCAACTGCAAGTGAGAAACTTGGGCCACTGCAGACAGCCACATCTTGACAATTGGATTTTTGTCCAGTCTGGCTTTTCAGCTCATTTTTTATGTTAACAGGCCTATGGTTTTCCCTTATAGGCTCCTTCAGTATAACAAAGCCATGTATTTTACCAGGAAGCTGGGCACAGCATTATAGGATAATGGCGTCTGTGGTTCCGCTTCTATTTATCTTATTTCCAAATAATTAAGCTTCTGACAATTTTCCAGAAGGTCTAAGATCCACCCAAAAATTATAATCAAGCTAGGGGTTCTTTGGAGTAGAGGAGAGAAGCTTTTCTGTACAGCTTGTTTGTCTGGACCTATAACAGGAGTAACATATGTCTGGAAGAGACCTCCTGCATCACTAGCTTCAGCCCCATGCAATCATAGGATGTCACATTGTCCTTTTCATAATTAGATCATGTTCTATTTTAAAATACATAGAACTTTTTTTTCTCCTCCCTGCTATTCTTGTGGAAGGAGTGTTCCAGAAATCTGCTTGCTATAAACCAGCTTCTCGTTTCTGTCCTCAATTTATGCCTGACCGTAACGGATGGAAGACTAGACAAATTGCATCATTAATTGTTTATTCTCAGTTGTGGTAGGGCCTGCCACTTATGTGAGTGTCATCTTAGTAAACTTAAGGTATTGAAGTTCCTGACTTTAAGAGACGAAGAAGGATATGGGGGATCTGGAAATTCGAGTGGAAGGAAACCTCTCCTTATCCAAGAGGTACTTTGAGTGGGTGTTTTCTGGGTGCTGGTTGTGCCCAACTTCAGTGCCTGAATAACCTTTCTCTGTTCTTGAGGTGAAGATGAAGTCCTTGTCAACAGAGGAAAGCACTCACTGAACTGCAAGTGTGCATGATAATTTACCTGCAGGCAAGATAAAAAGCATTATGTCTTCAATTATTGATGTTATGTTTGATTTGGGGTGCAAGAAATCATTTGAACCACTGAAACAAGTTGAAGATTTTCTCTGGGAATTACTATGAGTAATTTAAAGATGAGATTTTTCTGGCAGAAAAGGAGACAGCAGAAGGCTCTGCTCGAAGGGGGGTTATTGAAAGGGAGGGGGTTTATTAGTGACATCCAGAAGTGTGGTCTAGGGACCAATTTCTTTCATGTCTACGGCACAAAAAGAAGAGCGCAACTATGCACTTGGGACACAAGGATGAGAATTTCTGCTTAACGTGGCTGGTTGCAGTGGTCGTTAGACAGAAGTAGCTCCTGGAGCAAAACCAAAGAAGTAGCACTCTTGAAGTGCACACTGAGCTCCAGAATCGGGGTCTTTGCTTCCTTCTTCCGTCCCTTGATTTTTGAATTCATGACTGAAAAATGGCCTTTGCTTCAACAAAGCTTGACTCTGGGTGAAGATATAGAATCCACATCTTCTGTTTTTTGTGCAGGTGGCATTACAGCTAAGTTAGAGGAAAGTGCTACCACACTTGTCTCCAAGTGGATGTGTCCCCAGCTGCTCTGAAATTTTTCTGCACTCAGTGCTACGATTATTTTCTTAAGAGACATTTCAGTGTGTTTTGCCTGTTTTCCAGATTCCTGCTGAGTTTATGCAGGAGACAGACAGGGAGCTCTTGAGGCACAGGAATCTCTGCTAGTGACAAAGTAGAGAACTTTGTGTGGCTGAGGAGCTTCCAGGTGAAAGCCAGAGCTGTTTTCAGGGTTAATGGCTGCTAAGAAGGGCTAATGTAGCTCACAATTTTGGATTCAGGCACCTCAGGACAAACTAAATCCTGTTCTAGATGCCTAAAACCTTCTTTGGATCTGGACCAAATGCTTTATTTGTATGTTTGGAGAAATGTTGCAGAGAATGTAAGTGCTTCTGATTTCAACATGCAGATACTTAAACTTGATTAGAATGAAAAAGCAAGAATCTTACGCATAAAGAAGTGTTAAAAGACATTCAGATTGAGATCTAAGCCTACAAAATCAAGGAAATCCTGAGGTAGGATTATTTCATTAATCTTTCTGTCCTCCTCCACCAAACTCAAACTCCCTTTGTCCTAACATTGTTTATTCTAGCAAATATGGTTGTCTATGTATCTGCCACTGGGGTAACATTTATTATCTTCATGTGGAACAGTTTATTATCATGTAACTGATATAAACAGTTAAAAAGATGTTGTGTCTGTGATCTTTCTTGGCCCACCAGAGCCTGATTTGTTAACCTTCTGAGCCTGCTGTGAACCTTGCCTAGTTTTCAGTAACATGTACCAAGACCATAGGCCTGAAGGCTGTGGGTGGCTATAGCTGTACTACTTGTTGTGCTCTTTTATTTTGCTTATCATCTGGAACATGTATTATTTTAGTTAGGATAATTTTGGGCAGTTGTATTTTTTTAAATGTAAAATATTGCAAAAACACATCAGATCTTGGTTGTTACTTTCAGCATCCAAAAATAGTATTAAAAATAGACACTGCATAATATATAAATATATCTTTATATACTGTGCTTGTTTTTCTGTTATTTATCTAACAAGCTACCCGTGGTATGTAAATTCCATCAAACAATGTCTGCATTGTGAAAAAGAATAACTATTGCTGTCTGTTTTAAAAGTTATTCTGTTTGCTTAGTGGGACTACATATATGTTTAAAAACAGCCAACCAAATTAGGATATGATGAAGAAATGCTTTTTTAGTGTTGCTTTGCTTCCTCTTCCAAACTGTTCTTTCTCCTTAATCTAAAGAAGAAATATTTTTAGAAAGATGAGGAGCTTCATCCTGAACAGGAATCCTGCTCCTTCAACCCCAAACAGCTCAGCATTTTCTTGCAGGGAACAGCACTTTTCTATATGGGGCTGAGGACAGAGGATAATTCATAATTAGATTAACACCTTTCACTTTGTTACACATTCGGGTGCCGTGTGGATATTTGATGTAGATGTGTAAATTGTCACTGTGAGGCTAGATCCAAAAAATCAAAGAAAGAGCACCGAAGACTCTCTCTCTTTTCAGAATTACTGACAGGTGAGCACCTGAGTGACTATTTCTTAAATAAGCAGTAAACAAACATATTAATGGGTGGCCTGAGACTTTCAAAATGAAGCACGCTAAAGAAGTTGATGTTTTTAATCTATATAGCCATTGCAATATTTTAACTTTGGAAACTCTTTTTTAATGAGTGTCAATTGTGTAGCATGTTGCTTTTTACTAGACTCACAAGAACTAAATATAACACTCAGATTTCCGGGAACTCATAAAAACTCCTTCTTTTGTGCAGAAGAAGGCATTTTTAGTGTGTCTTAAAGCACAAATGTTTTACTTGTAGTTTTGCATGTAATGAGAACTATTCCTGCTCTGTATGCAGAGTTGCTAGATCTGTGCACAGTAACACAGCAGTATAGATCCCTGTTGGTAAGTATTTCCCATGCATTTAAGGCGGGATCAATGGATTGCTCACATGGCAGACTTTATGTATAATTTAGAGTTTAAATCTGCAGGTATGTGCTGTTTACAGTGGAGACAATCACTTGTTGGTCTTTGCAAGAGCTTGCATTTAACTCAATCAAGTAATATTTTATTTTGCAAAGGATTCAGATCTTTACAGTGGCATTTTAAAATGAAGTACCCATCCTCTACCTTCTTAACAGAGGCACTCTAAGAGGCAGGTCAATTTAAAATATATATTATTCAATATTTGTTATAAATTTTGGGGGTGTTCCCCACTTGAGCAACAAGGAGTGTATGTTTAAAATTGACACTGTTGCTCAAAGCGAAAGAAACCCGAGTCCCACCTTTCGTATTGCCTCAGACAGGCTTCTGCACAGTAGCAGGATATGACAAAGCAGTGTATATTTACAAATACAGAAAAAGAAATATGAAAACTCAGTTTTAGTACTCAGTAGTTTATGCAAGTCTGTTATCACCATGAGATTAATGTAATCAAAATGACTGTCCTACCATAATAGATTGTAGACTAGAAGTGATTATATACATTTTCAATTTATGTTTGTGTTTATACTTTAGTTAGTGGTTTAGGCTGTGAAATTTTGGCCCTGGGGTTAAACCTAAAGGTTTTCGAACTAAGAAAGCCATGGCTAAAATATGTTCGGTGGGAGGGAATAATATAATTACACATAGCTTTTTGATAAACAGCCTAAATTATGCTTCAAAGGACAGATGTGGCTTTAATAATCTGAACCATTTGCATTTTCAGATTAAACCCTGCTTGATTGCATTGTACTTGATATGTATACTTAAATCTATATGTTAAATGTTATACTTTGATATAGAGCATATTGTTTGACTTTGTTCTTATGATCTGACAAGCTTCATTATATAATAAACTAGTTTAAATAAATCTTAAAGACATAAAAGTGTTCTTGACAGTAAGAAAAAAATTTGAAGCACACAAATGATATATCGGTTAGATGTTCCAGAGAGAGTCAAAGCTTTTTTCATTCAGATCTTTGAACATGTGTTTTGAATAAAGCTGTAAGGCATTTTCCAGTAACCAGTGTTGTATTACAAAAATGAGTAAAGTAAAACAAAAGGAAAACATGTTTCAACATTTTATTCAGTATTGTCACACATTGTTGCACATTTCCAGCTGGAAGTAAATGTGACATTTGTAATGCTAATTTTTCAAACCTAACCTTTTATAACATATAAAATATTACTTGGGATGGTGTGCCCTTGTGAAAAGAGCAGGAGTAATGAAGTGCTCGATCAGGGTTCAATTGGATTCCTAATGGCTTGAGTGCAATTATACTGCCAGTTTGTTGCAATCAATCAAAACCATTTTTGAATTGTTCTCTTAAACTGTTTCTAGTGGTAACTGCTGATAAGCAGGTTACAGAGCACTTGACCCGATATACTAGCGGTGCATGTGTCTCACAAAAAACAACAAATAATGCTGTTATCGCTACCCTGTTTGTCCCATGTGAGGAAAAACCCTGATTTGTTAATAAAGAAAAACACACTTTAGCCTTGCTCCGTGTTATATGTGATGGATAAATGTGAACATAAGTGTAATGCAGTATGTAATCTTGGTGTTACACATGTAATAGTGTTAATTGTGGGCTGCAGGTACATTAACTAACTCAGAAAAGATAGGGAGCTCACCAAGTTGCTCCCCTTTTTCGTCTATCAAAATGACAAATTGCCAGCCTCCCTTGGCTCAGAGATGGGAGAAGGAGGAGGAGCAGAGGGAAGGAGCACATGCAAGCAATTTGGATATTAAAAAAAAGCCAAATTAAAAAAAAAAAAAAAAGAAAAAATTTACAATTAAGCTATAATGGAATTTATAGAAAGATGGATATAATTTATTTTGGTTTTATTTGTCCAGGGCCATAACATATTAGCCTGGAAATATAATCTAAAACATACCACATACAGTGTTGCTAATGGGACATTTATGCTAAAGGGACTTATTCCCATACTTCAGGATAGGAAAAATACACTATAACGTTTCATCGCAAGGCATTCCTCTGAAAGTGAAAGCTAATTAAATAGCTTTTGCTGTTAGTTGAAAACATCATACACCTGAAGACCCTTTTTTCCATGTGAGAAATGGCTGAACTCGGCAAATGTGGCAGTTGAAGAAGGGCACCTTAAGGCTGACAGTCTTGGGATCAGCAGTCTCCTCTTTCTCGGCAGGGTGGGTGCCTCCTCATTAGCCAGTGCCGAATTTTGACCCCACTGCACCTCAGCAGGTGCCTCCACTTTGCTGTGAGTGTGGCAGTACAAAAGTTGATCCCACAATTTCTCTCCTCTGTCCGGTAGCAAAAACGGTGTACGACTGTAGCAAAAGGGGGTGGGTACCAGCACGATTTTTACGAGCTGGGTTAACGTTCACATTAAAACGTTGTTCCCATTGAAGACAACAGCAGTAATTGCAGGCGTCTCAAACAATATCTGCTTGTTTCCTTGTTTCTTTGCTAAATACGTATCTTTTTACTATAATGCAAAATCAAGGTTTTGGTCTGTAGCTGTACCCCGTAAACACACCCCAAGTATCACCACGTAATTTTGATGCTTAAAGCATTGACTTTGTCAATATTTAGCCTGCACCTTTACTTCAGATTCCTGACTTGGCAGGTGTATAGCTCAATTCCTTATTTTTTTTGGAAACTAAACCAAGCACATTTTCATTGCACAGTGAAAAATTGAAACTAGAAAAGGAAAGTAGAAAGGAGGGTGGTGTTTTTTTTTAAAAAAAAATCAGTTAAGGACAAAACATATTTCCAGATGGTCTCTCTTATGTTGTACTGCTTTATATACAGGGCCATCTGTAACTCTTTAGTTAATTTCCACTGGTCTAATTCTGTACTTGCATGTATGTATCTAGAATAGATTTGACCAAAATATGGGGCTTTTATGTACTGTTTGTGGGATATTTTCAGAGTAATATGTAGCAGAACTTGGCTGCTCTGCCCTTTGTATAGACAGAGAATGCCAAAGGGTAGGGGAATGGCCTTCTCTCCTATCTTATCCGGTTCTTTGGAGGCTCCTAAACTCAAAGGAGTACAATAAGCAGATTTAGTTCATCATGTGTAGATACAGTGGGAAGCTCTGCGTGCTCATTTTAGCCCACAATATTTATTACATACGGCTTTTATATTAGTGTTTAAAACCCCCATCCATTTGCTGCATTTAAAAATACCTCTCCTCTTTCTTCCCAAAGATAGTCATTTAAAGCTTTCAAGATAATGGTGGGAAAATTTTGTGCAAAGGCATTGATGTAACGGCAGCATTTATTCTTTTCACATTGAAATGGCAATTTTCAGAAGACTTGAAATTGCAGAGTGGATTTTGGTTACATTCATTTTTAATTGACCATGTTGAAAAAAACAGGGAGAAAAAAAAATGGAGGAAACACCTGAAAATGGAAACCTGTCTGAAGTGTTTGTCACTCATTTTTTATTTTCAAAATGTCTCCTCTGTTTATACAACGTGAATAGGTTGTAAAGTACAAAACAATTAAGAAGTATATCAAAGTAATCTAATCTGTTGCAATTGCATTAATGTATATATATTTTTTTTCATTTGAGAACTATTTGGATATTTGTTTCATATAAGATATATAGAGTAATGTAATTACCTCTGTCACCTCATATATTCAAATTCTGCTATCTCACTTTTATTTCTTACTGGTTTACTTACATATTTTATTTTTAATGACTTATCTTCTTTAGTTAGAGAATGTTATACAATTCTTTTTCTGGGCCTTGGACTTACAAAGAAATAGGTGATATCATTTCTCTTTGTCTCTGGCACCATTTTTCTTTCTTCTTATTCTAAGGCTAACTTTTAGAAGAACAATAACATTGCAGTTGTCTCTGTCTCCTTGTAGATCTTTCATAACGGGTGTTTTAAGGCAATGAAAACCACAGAGCATATGGATCAAAAAGAATGGGATTCAGGTGATGAAAGCGATTGTTTCTTGGTGCCTGTCTTGATTTTCCTTTGAGTTTGTGCTGAAAGGTTGAGGTTGAAGTCAGATAATAATTTTCCAAGTCCCTTGGATGGTTTAACCATCCCCGTGTGGTTGGGAAAGTTAGCTGAATCCATTTTCATACCAGTTTCAGATGGAGATTTTCATTTTTCTTGCTGGGAAATCCTATCTTTTCTTTACATGTAAATAGTGAACACCAAATGTTGCTCTGATTTGCTCCCTTGGAATGAAGTGGCTTTCCTCATTACCTAAGCCTGGGAATAACAGAAATCCGTCATATCTGTTAGAATAGGATTTTTTTTACATATATTTCAATTTATGACTAACACTACTGGACAGAAATAGCAGTGTCTGTGTCTGGAAAACAGTCCTAAGCCACCCGTGGACCCCAGAGAAATGCTTTCCATGGATGGCGGTGGTCCCAACAAGTTGGACCATCCCAGCACTCCTGTGCTACTTGTTTTACCTACATGACAATATATGAAATGGTAAGGTTTTCTTGTAATTCAGCAGTTTCCGTGAAGTGCTTTCTGCAATACACAACTGCTTAGCTGTTTTAAAATGAGTTACAGAAGTGTAGACATCAGTGATAATGAAAAAGATAGGGAGTTGGTAGGGGGCTCTAGAAAGTGCGGCGAGTATGGGTTTAACTAGGATATTTTTCTGGCTGCCAGACTAAGAGAGCAGGTGTTGGCACTTATATTCCAGCTGTGTAAATTGATGGTGGGTAGTTGTTCATGTGATCTTCTTTGGTGCAACATTTTTGGGCACCTACATGATACAAAGCAAAGAGAGGCTGGGCACTCCTGCTGCCCTGGGGGTTGATGTTGCTGTTGGCTGCTGCTGAATCAATCTTACCAGGAAGTCAGTGAGGATGCCAACATGTTTCTCTTTTTCTCTTCACCGTCTTGTTCTTCATGTTTTTTCTCCTTACCTCTCAAAGGAAAGAAATAAACATCTGAGCTGGCTGCAACCCTGTAACAACTTTCCTTCAAAGTGACAGGCTAAATAAATGGAAAAATGATATTGTTCAGAATTATTCGTCTCGGACGGACTGCTATAAATTCACCAACACTGTAATCACAGATACTGAAAATAGAAGGATAAACTTTCTTTCCAAATGAGGAGTTCAGTCTGCTTTTCCTGGTCTCCTCTAGTCAGTTGTCTTATAGTCATCAGTGTGTTATTTGAGAGCCTCCAACTACCAATTAAATGTGACTTTCAATCTCTTGTAGGACCTCTTGGTATCTTTTTGAGGCATTCAGTCTGTCTCCTGCAGCTTTTCTTAGTTCAGGATTTCATAGTTTTGGAAAGTAGGCCATCTAATCTAGTCCGTACATCTTTCTGCAACATCTACTGGAATGACTTCATACAAGGCTATGAGTCCTAAGAGCACTGGCACACAACTCTTACCGGTGGGGAAATTTTGTTGGGAAGAAAGGAAAGAAAAACCCCAAAGAAAGCACCATCCTGCTGCTGTAACAGCCCATTTCCAGAGCCAGGTTTGGTTGTGGGTTCATCTTGTTTTATCTTTCAATAACACAGTTGTATTGAATGAAATTATAATTTAATTTCCAGAAATTTTCAGTATTTTCTTTCTGCTTATCTGTGGAAACATGGGAGTAAGTTAACGATGTTCAAATTTTTAGTGTACATCTGCAACACATGTTGTTCAAAACACATCCAATATTCAGCTGGTATGGCATTTGAAGTCTATTAGTTTACCTGAAAAATACTTAAATAATAAACTCGTAAAGCATTTATGCCGTGAAGTAATAAATAGTTGATAAAGAGCAGTGGTCTGTAGGCTCAGTGCATTCCTCAGTGTCCAAAAATTCACTCATTAAATCCTCAAATGAACCTAGCAGTAATCGTGACAACTGGCAGCACTAACACAATAACCTGCAAAAGATGAATTACTAAATGATCACAGCTACCAGCGTTGTGCTCACAGTCTGAGTAGGGGCTATAGACAAATGTAATTGGGCTTAGTGAATAACTGGCAGCTTAAATTCATGGATGCCAGACAAGAAGAAAAAAATGAGATGACATTTCAGCATCTTTGAGATAAGTAAGAGACGTATTTCCCCAGGACAGTTACATTACTCAAAAAGTATAAGTTTTCAGATTGAAAACAAGCATTTAAAAGATGTGAAAATTAATACCCAAACAATATGCAATATTCTTGGTACTTCCCAATTCGACGATTAAAACAGAGCCAATTTAAGAGCACGCAGAGAGGTTTGAATATACTCTGATTATTTATGTATAGCAATAGGGATAATCAGTTTATCATGTTTTTTTAAGAAAATTGTATTAATAGATCTGCCATGAAAGTAAAAGTAATTGAGAACAGTATTATAGCAGCATTATAAATGCTGATGAAAGAACCAGTGGTTAGAATTCTCTTGTGGAATTAAATATGTCAAAACAACTTCTACACAGTGGAGCAAATTTTGTGTAAAAGCCAACAACGTTAAAAAACTCAGAAGACAAACAAATTTACCAAGGAAGCACAGAGTATAACTGAAAATTCAAAAGGTTAGACCATTATATTATTTGACTTTTTATAGATCAGTAGGATAATGGAAAGTGGAAAATAAAATATCTTCAAATGTGTTTGCCCTAGGTACTGTACATCTGTTTGGCTTCAAACTTTAATGGAGTCATAAGATAAAGGCTCTTTTAAAATAAATTCCAGGCTCATGCTATGTGCTATTTTAGATTCATCCAGGCTCATAGGCTGATTCTACTATGTTAAATTTAGGACCTGTAAATCACTGCTGTTGCAGCACCCCCACTGGTGGAAAAAGCAGAGATTGTCATGCAGAAAGGAGCAAGGTATTTTTATCTATTAATATTAAATGACACACTGCTAAAATGACTGTCACAAGTTGTGCTCTTGCTACCATATAAAGCAGTATCATGAAGGATGATTATAAAGTCCTAATTTCCCTAGTCCAGTGCCAT